>OX418220.1:55680343-56291109 GCA_948455865.1 Conomelus anceps
ATTGGCAGAGATTGTGCTCTTTTTGAGTTCAATTAATGGAGTAATTATTGGTTCCAACCTTTTACGATTAAATTCCTCACTCTGTGTTTGAAAACCCAATAAATTTCTGTGTTTTTCAATAATAGTTTTTCTCAATTTTTTTATTCTATCTATTAAACTGCTTCTCTCCCCAACAGATGATGCTGCGGTAGGAGCAGCACGATCGCGTTTCTTACGCATATTAACTTTCTCCATTAATGCCGCGACGTTGAATGACAAAAAATCGTGCAAACACCGAAGTTACCTCATTGCAAAGGAATCTTTATGAATTTATCCAATTGCTCTCTGTATCTTCCATTTTCAGCCTTACATTCAGTAAAAATAGAAACAAATTTGTGAACACCTTTTGACCACACCTCCCAACATAGTTTTCTAAACTCACTGAAACTCATATCTTCCCCTACAAAATCCCTATAAATTAATTTCAAATTTAATTGATCAAGTTTAAAAATAATCAATACGTTGCAATTATCTCGGATGTGATGTTTCATTATCGCACCGTAACTTTGTACCAAGTAGGCTGTGTCAATTTCGCGATGTCTACCCATTGTAAAGTAATTACGAATTTGAGGTACATTGCTTAATTGTAAATCATCAAAAATGACAAGAGAGTTTCTCTCAACTTTGTTGGGATGCTTTATCATATCAGTATTGTCTGATAAATAAAAAGTAACACATTTTATCTTTGAAAACACCTTTTTCAAAAATTCATATTTATCTTGATACAAAGAATTACTAAATAAGTATAAATGTTTAAATTTCAATCCGTTTTTATTGAAAATCAAATTCAATAACGTATTTGTCTTACCACTGTTGGATCTTCCAATCAGGATAATGCGTGCATTATGCGGTAATAAACTACCATTTTTACTCTTGCCAATGTTCGGTTTACCTGTAATAACCTCATCAAAATTGATGATGGGTATGGTCGTATCCTTTACCATTGTATCACTATGATAGTCAATGGATAACTGAATAAAACACATGCTTCAACATATTATATCAATTTATTGATAATATTTTTCAGTTCTTTTCCAATATACAACATTTCGCTTATTTACAATATAATACATAGTATTTACAATATAATACATAGTATTTACAATATAATACATAGTATTTACAATACAGTTCTTAACCTAGTAAATTCTTTCTCTCGATCCATGTAGGTTCGCTGAAACCTAACCATTTAACCAATATTTTATCTTTATTTTTCCTTATAATTTTCTCTACTAAATAAACTTTCTGCTCCTCCTCATCCAGCTTTGTTTTTTTCATTTCTTCTTCGTAGAAACGGCCAGAAATTATTTCCCCTTTCAAATCACGCAAGATGTAAGTAGGTGGCTTAGTCGGATAGACTGAATGAATTATAAATAATTCCCCACTCCAATTAATATTATACGATTTGTCAAAAACCTGTCTGTACTTACTAATGCGTACAACATCGCCCAATTTAAATTTCGGTTTTATTCGTTTAGATTTCAAACGCAAGTTCTCATTGGCCGCCTTATTAAGCGATGCTATTATATGATTTCGATGTTTTTTGCGAACATCAGATGGCCGCATTTGAATTGTTCTGTGGAAAGCATTATTATACTCTTTAACCAATGTTGGTAATGCTCCCACCCATCGTTTTGTTCCATGCTGCGTTAAATATTTATAGATTTTTGATTTAATAGTTCTAATAAAACGTTCGACTATTGCAGCCTTTTTCTCACTAAAAACATGGTAATGTTTAATATTATACCTATCCAATAATGCTTTTACTTTTGTATTAAAAAATTCGGTACCTTGGTCTGTCTGAAAAAATTTAACATTTTTATTTTTACGAATAATTGGTTCAAGTGCAGCATACACAGAGCCGGCACTTTTGGATTTTATTGGCACACAATAAGCATATTTAGAAAAACAGTTAATTACAGCTAAAATAAAAGTAAAATTTGAATTATCTCTCGCCAGCGAGCTCATATCAATTAAATCTGCCTGAAGCAGATCCACCTCACTTTTAATCTCATATTTTCTCCTATTAAAATGTACTCTTGGCACAGAATGCAATTCTTGTGCCAATCTATGTCTAAGTTCATTCATTTTTGTCGACATCACACACGTGTGATATATCTCAACTGCCTCGGCACGCGTCCACGCGTCGCGTGGGTAATCTATTTTTAGCCACCCTCTTTTTGTGAAGCAGCACGCCTCACTTCTCCTCTCCTCACTCACCGCCTCACACTTTGAGAGGAAGGTTCTTCTTCTACTACTTCTTCTTCTTCTTCTCCTTTTTCTTCTCCTTCTTCAACTTGGGGGATTCTATAATGACCCCATGCCAAGGTGTCAACCGAATTGGGCATGATGTATCTTTTATCATCATAGCATGAGAGCGCTGTTTTTGCACATGCAATCTGATATACTTTATGACAATAGCTCCTTATCATATTGAACCTCTCGTAATGTGTGCTTCTTTCGAATAAACATTTTTTGTACAAATCATATGTTAGACAGCGATCTTTAACAGATTTCTTTACACCCTTAGCTACGTTTTTATACAATTCATTCTCATCATCTACATATTTAAAACTATACATTTTGGGCCGTAAGCCAGCAAAATGTGTGATAATTTTTGAATTTGTCTCATCTTTAAATTTCCCAACCACTTTTTTATTTACAAGACTATAACATTTGTGAGTGGTTGGGTAATCAGATGTGTCAAACCATGTCAAATTATTCCTAATATCCTGGTACACATCCTCAGTTTTTATTTCATAGAAAAGACTATCTGTATCCGACATTAATAGATTCACATTTTCAGGACGATATATGTTCAAAATTTTGTTGTAGTGGAAATCAAACATTAGGTGTTTACTCAATTCCAAAATGGTGAAACCCGCATAAATTGGTTTGTTCAAGCATATTTCAGATTTTCTTGAAAACACCCCAATTACATTTTCATCAAAAATCACCCAGCGTTTACACAATGGCCTGGAAACATATTTATCCAATTTTCTCTCATCTGTTATGAGATTTACGGTGCAATGGTGTCGATTACCCTGGAGAGATTTTCCGTATATTATATTCGATAAATTTTTAAAGTTCTGAACTTCAAATTTATTCCTGGCATTTCGCCTACATTCCGTATTGAATTGAATGTAAGGTTGTAGCCAACGGGACTGTGTAAAACTAATTACCCTATGAATCTTCGTTAAACGCATACCCAACTGAGTGTAAAGCTGGAGATTGCGATAATGAATTACATATTTTGTTCTATCATAAAGTGTTGCAAGGAGTTTTGTTGATGATTTTTGTGAATCGTGTTTTTGATATTCAGACATCAGGTGAAGGGGGGCTGCTTCTTTTGTGGGGGCAAGGGGAAACTGATTGTGAGAATCGTGTAAGTATTGTGGATACTGCATATCAACCTCCAGAATGTAGCCAATTTCTGAATCGGCACTCAAGTTTAAAAAATCTACTTGTGCGATTTCATTCTCATTCAAAAATTTAAAATTTCCGCTCGGGAGAGGTTCACACATTGCGTATCCATATAAATTGTTAGCATCCAGGTAAACAAGGTAATTAGTAGGTTTACTCTCATCATAATTCGACATATATGGGTTGTTCGCTTCAGCGAACCTATGCGGAATGACCGATAATCCACCTCTCACTGCACCCTCAATCATAAGATGAATATCAATGTCCCGAATCAAACCAAGCTCCACCTGTGTGTATTTTAGCATGCAATTCCATGAGAAATGTGCCAATGAGAGAAAGTGGATAGCATCCAATCCATATTTGTCGAATAATGATGAGCGCATATCCTCAAAAACATCGGCCAAAAGCAGAACATCCGTTAGAAGGTATAGATCGTGATATTCGCCAAGAGAGGAAATATTACACGCTTTCCACACCTTCTGTGCATGTTCATATTCAGCAGGATCCAATGGTGAATCGTTCAAATCATTGTGGAATGCTTCTATGGGAGGAAGACATGTTTCATTGAACTTTTCAGCACAATCAAAATAAGTGTATGGATACACACCCTTTTTGATTAAAAGCTGGTGCTGTTCAGGTGTTCTGAATACAGTGTGCATCCTTTTAAATTTCGTTTCCAATTCAGTACTTTCTGACAAATTTTTTACAAGTGAATCTAATGAAGCATTCATGAACTTAAAACTATCTAAAAACCTAATTTTACCAATACTAATCGTCATAAATTTTTCAGAGGAATTGGCGATGCAATGTATTTTTCTTTTGCATTTCCCCAAAGCTTGCACAATAAAATGGGAATCGTACCCTGCGAAATTATGTATATAACATGGAATAAAATCGGGTGATTTAGCATTTAAATTACAGGCTTGGTGAGCTGCACAAATAAATTCGCCTGATTCGTGCGAGTGGTGTTTGCATCTCACCTCACCAATCAAGAAATCCTTCCCACATAAACCACATTGTTTTGCATCATCAAATACTTGTTGTTCACGCTCATTTAATGGAATCATCGGTATTTCGCGTTTCATATCATTATAAAGCATTTCACCTAAATCTGTTACATCATCAACGAATTTTTTAATAATTTTTTCACTTTCATTTCGCGCGCGATAAAGAATGGGTCCGTGACAAATTTCACCATGTATATTTAACACTACAAAGCAATACCCGCACGCAACATGCTCACGTGTCTTTTTTGTGAAGCTACTAGTAACAGGGTCTGAAGCATCAGCTTCTTCTTCCCCCTCTTCTCCGCTTTTAATTGGTAAAATAAACGATTCAAAATCGGCGTAAATTACATATTTAGGTTTAAGTGTATAAGTATAGTTTGTAAATTTGATTACATCACCTTCTTTGGGTAGCACCGTTCTTTGCGCCGCGAACTTTGAACAAAGCTCTTGATGCCTTTCCAAATTTTGTTTTCCATCTCTATTTACCATTTTGTCAGTTGTGAAACGATGGAAACAAAATTCGCATATGTGTACTTGATGCCCTCTTTTTGATAAATGACTCAAGAGCCGAGACAACCCGTTTTTCCCGTTCGCGGTATTGATCAAGCAAAAATGTGATTTATGTGGTGCGGTTTTAGTTGTTAAAAGCAAAAGATTCACCTGATGTCTGCGTTGCCTATATATACTACATCTGTAGGGATAGAATTTCTTTCCATCATCGTCGTACGCAATTACATTAATCGATATGTTGGGATTCAAAATTTCAATTTTCTTAACATCTCTCATGGTGGCTGGGAAGTTGACCCCGTTTGTGTTGAGTGTGTGAGCAAACTTGCTCAAATATTCAACAGTCATATGTGTATCTCGACGATGATGGAAATAAGCGAGAATTGACCACAAAAGGCATTTCTCGTCATTGAAATTTTTTATGTTAATCACACACTTTTTCCTTACAATAAAATCGGGAGTCTCTACAAAGGAAGATGAGGATGTGTACATAGGATTATACCGAATTATGTTTAAATCTAAAGAATGTATTCTACTCAAAACCCACCCACTACCAAATTTTGTAAAATTCTGGAAAGAATTTAAAATTTTCTTAATAGCTAATTCATAGTACTTGTTCAATTCATCTAAATTTTCACGAACATTCACACATATTGCCGAGTAGCTGTGAAAGTTTACAGTACTCGAAATTTGTTCACTTTCCTCGGGCAAAACAATCAATTTTTGTAATATAATATTTAACACTAAAAACCATTTCACATTTCCGTGGAAACGGTCTGACTCCTCGACGATCTGGTTCAATACTATGGGTTTTGTAGCTTCCAAAGTCGATTCCACGTCCAGCTCCTCGTCTAGATAGGTTATACGGTGACGTATC
Organism: Conomelus anceps; assembly: GCA_948455865.1. NCBI lineage: Eukaryota > Metazoa > Arthropoda > Insecta > Hemiptera > Delphacidae > Conomelus > Conomelus anceps. Next base: position 55,686,197 of record OX418220.1, read on the forward strand.
GCGTTATTGTTCAATCCACGCAGATCCTTGATTGTATACCGCATTTTGACGAATTAGTGCTCTCTCTCTAAAACAAAAAAGTTAGTAGCAGATTAGAAGTTGATCACCACGGACTATTCTAAATTACGTATGATTGACTTTCAAAGGAAGCGATTCCACTGTGTTCTCCAACTGAAAGGTTAAAAAAGATTATGAGTGTGAAACAGATTATATCTATGGATATAAACGTGGCGGCAGACGAGGAAGAAGAAGAAAAGTTTATTAAAAATAAATCCTCGTTCGAAAAACAATTAATACATAAATTACGCTTCCACCGCTTTGAGTGTTATGGAAGAGAATATGGACACTATTGCATGTGTATAAATCCTGCACTCAATGAACCATTACACCAATTTATTGGAGAATGTAATTCAGATACTTGTTTTTATCGAATAATGCAATTACATATTGCAGATAACCATCACGAATCGTGTAATGGTGTCTATCACACATTTAATATGTGTAACAACAAAATTGATAAATTTTTGTGTAATTCATCCAGAAAATTTCGGTGTGGGAAAAATTGTAAATTATTTCAAACACTCAAGTGTGCTGGTAAAACTAAGTAGGAATACTGAACGCGAGTTTACTCCTCCAATGTACAACAATAGGCAGCAGAATTAGTTGAATGGAGATACTCGCATGCAGTGTGATTTCTGCAGAATAATAGTTTCTACCGAGAAAAATAATTCGAAATAATGCGCAGTCAATAATCGCTACTTACATTGTAAAAGGGTGATGGCAAATGATGAACTCTCTCTCTCTAAGATGTCTGCTCTCTCTCAGATGTGTGCTCTCTCTCAGATGTGCGCTCTCTCTCAGATGTATCCTCTCACTCAGATGTGTGCTCTCTTACACTCCGCTGGTACAACTGATCTAAAACAAACAAGTTAGTAGTGGATTAGAAGTTGATCGGTACACTATGGATCAATCACACGTTTTAATGTACGAAAGATTGAGGTTATTAAGTTTTGATGAGAGATGGAAAAAATTCGAATCTCCCCTTTTATCGCCTAAACATTTAGCTAAACTGGGATTTGTATTCAAGGCGCCACCAGACTCAGTGCAGTGCGTGTTTTGTTTAGTTGGTTTGGAAAAATGGCTAATAACAGACGATCCCGAAAAAGAACATGAAAAACATAGTCCGAATTGTGGGTGGAGGAGAATGCATAATATTTCTATCGAAAATGAAAATTTTAATAATCTTCGCGATTACGACCAGCGAATAAAGACATTTTATCAAAGATCAAAGCCCCACTGGTCAAACTCATTTAATAAGAGGATATTGGTTTTTAAAAGAAATGCTGAATATTTCGCGAGTAATGGATTTTTTCTACATAAAACGGGTTATTTGCAATGTGTATATTGTAAAGTAATTATTGCAGATTCGAAAAAACTGTGTCATGCATCATTTTGTATATATAATAAGAACAGTCTTAAAGGAGAAGGAGGAGAAGGAGGAGAAGGAGAAGGAGGAGGAGAAGGAGAAGGAGAAGGAGGAGGAGGAGAAGGAGGAGGAGAAGGAGGAGGAGGAGGAGGAGGAGGAGGAGGAGGAGAAGGAGGAGAAGGAGGAGAAGGAGGAGGAGAAGGAGGAGAAGGAGGAGGAGGAGGAGAATTAATTGAAAAAGTAAACAAACCTGTACGAGAAGGAAGCCGAGGAATCACTTGCGCTCTGTTGTAGACTTGAAACACCTCTAGTTGGAACTGAAACATACAAAATAGGGAAAATGGATCAGATTGATGTTTAAAAATTTGGATTATGCACACTTATTATCAGATTATGGAGATGTCGTCTGCATTAATCAGGTGTGAGAAGATTTATTGTAAATATTATTGAACAATTACTATTTCTATTACAATTGCTCCAATTTAATATGCAAGATTTTTTGCACTAACAGTATTTACCCAAAAACTTGTAAAAATGCGTGATTGGGTTGAAGATAATTTTTATGAGTTTGATTATTTTGTGGCTTTATTTCGAGTTTGTTATAATTGATTAATGTAAATAAAGATTTGAATTATTATTGCTCACCTTTGTTTCAAACTGATGTGATGCTTTCAAAATGATCACTCTTCTTGTTGTGCCGTTCAAAAACGCAAATGCTCTTTTATCGCTGTGCGCGGATAGCTAAAGTTCAAACTGTTGTGACACTTTCAAACTGATAAAGATGATCGCACTTTTTTCGATCCGATAACTATGACGTTCAAAACGCGAATGATCTTTTAGCGGTGTGCGCGGCTAGCTAAAAAAGGATTGCGGGATGCGATGAGCATTCCTTTTTGGAGTAGGTGAGCACCTAAAAGAAGGAAGCTCGCAGGAAGCTCTCGCTGGCACGCGCTCGCTTCTCCCCCTCAACACGGTGTTCTATTTTTATCAGTATGTTTGTATCTGTCAACATGGAATGTGCTTTGGTGATGCGGCACGTGTGGAAAACGATAGTACTATTTATATTTCTATTATGCTGTCTAAACACCGTACTACTTTTAAATAAAGATAAATCGTGCAATCTGCATGAGAAACGAAATGATACGCAATTTCTTTTCAATTCCTTTGGATCGTCAACTTCACTGAGAAATCATACTTTATTCAATATTAAATCTTGCGTTAATTCGTATTATAAAACACCAATTTCCTTTGAAATTGGGTTGATACATTGGTATAAATTTATGGTTGATGAGCGAGAAACAGTTTGCAATTTCTACAAATACTATAGCGTTCTTGCAAATTGTGCCGAGACTTTTAATGAAAAATCGAATTTTCTTTTGAAGAAAACTAATCAATTATGTAGTAGTAGTAGTAGTAATTACAGTTCAGTTTATGTTTAACCTTTAAAGGATGAACACTGTTAAGAAAAAGCGCCGCACTGTTCGTAAGCGTGGTAGAGGTATTTTATCAAAAATTGGGAATATTTTGGGTACAGTGATAAATAGGGGGGTTGACCTGTTACCTGTAGAAGCGCACCTAGATGGGTATAATTTCTGCGGTCCAGGAACGAGGTTAAGGTCGAGGTTAGCACGTGGAGATAAAGGAATAAACTGTCTTGATGATTTATGTAAGACGCACGACATAGTTTACTCCCGAGCGTCTGATAACAAGACGCGGGCGGAGGCTGACAGGCACTTGGCAGATGGAGCTTGGGAAATTTTCAAGGACCCAAAAACGGGGTTATCTGAGAGAGCATATTCTTATCTTGTTACAAACATTATGAAAGCGAAATCCGCATTTGGTGGCGGTTTGAGAAAACGAAAAACGAGGGGAGTTAGAAAAACACATAGTGATAGTATTAGGCAAAAGGCGATCAATAGGTTAAAAAATCATATTGCTGGTCGCGGTTTTTATCTGAAACCATATCCAACAGGCGGAAGAATACTAGTACCTCCCACCCAATACGGTGTAACACTATTTCCTAAGGTTAAAAAGAAGCAAGGAGGAAAAAAGCAGAGGAAAAGACAGAGAAAAACGCAAAGATGAACGGCCCGCTGTCAAACTATGACCTGATAAAATGGTGCAAATTATTAGATATTCCACTAAGGGGCATATATATGATTGATACACTTCCGAGTAAAATTCGAAATAATGAGCTCGCAATTGTTAATTTAGACAAACAGATTGGAATGGGAACACATTGGACTGCATATATTAAACGAGGAAAAAATGTGTATTATTTTGATCCGATCGGTGACTTGCAACCGCCACGCGAATTGGCAAAATATTGGGAAAAAGAAAATAATGTAAAAATATTCTATAATACCAACCAATTGCAGCGGGTAAACACAGACATTTGTGGGCACCTAGTGATTTTGTTTCTTGCTAACCAGTTGTAATTTTACGCTTGTGTTGAAAGCATTAGCTGAGTGAGTGATGGCTGTTATTACACTAACCTCAAAAACAAGTAATCTATATGAGAATTTAAACCACGCTCTGGAATTGGATAAAAATCGCGAATGGGAAATTGGATTGGTTAACTTGTGGACGTTTAATAGTATACCGAATATAATAAGGGGGAAAAATTCCAGTTTTAAATATGGAGATAAACTGGTGAATCTTGATACAGGATCGTACGAAATTGATAATATAATAAGCGCTATAAAGTTGAAATTGAACTTGAGCGATGAGAGTCTTGTTATACAACCGAATAATAACACTATGAAAGTTGGAATTTATTCCGATAAACCAGTAGATTTAACTTTTGACGATTCAATTGGTAAGACACTTGGGTTTGATAAACTTCTACTCGAAGCAAATACATGGCATTATTCAAATCATTTAGTCTCGATCAGTCATATTAATACAATCGTGGTGTCATGCAATTTAGCATGTGGAAGCTTCGCTAACGGAGATGAAAAGCATATTATTTACGAATTTCTGCCGAGGGTACCGCCCGGTTATTTGATTAATGAAACGCCCGCAGAAATTATATATGTACCTCTCAATACGCGCAGAATTCAGTTTATTAATGTGACGGTAACCGATCAAGACGGATCACTTATCGATTTTCGAGGGGATAGTATAACTGTGAGGTTACATATTCGTGAGAAAAGTTAGAAGATGGGTTTTATTGTATTCAATGCCGTACCTAAGCGTCGAGATGAGAACAGAGAAAGCGTCAGTAGGAGTTTAAGCTCAGTAGCGTTAACACCTATGTTAACGCCGAAAAACAGATTAACAGCTAAAAACGCGAGAATACTAGAAAAATTGGGATTTATAGTTAATTGGAAAAATGTCGGGAGCCGCAATAAGTGAAATTCTAGATGTCGATAGTCAAATTCAATTTTACTCTGATATTACTAAGTACGAATTTCACACGCACACAACATATTCTGGACAGAAACTAGGTAATTCGGATGAAGTAAGGCTTCCTGTAAATCAGCAGGATATATACACACTGCCTTGTAAATCCTTTCTATTTATTGAGGGGAGTGTTAAATGTACAAAGCCTGGTGCGAAACCCGAGGATCCGCCAGTGCATGCCGAATATAAACTTGTCAGCAACGTGGTAGGCCATCTGTTTGATGAGATACGTTATGAATTGGCGGGACAGCAAGTAGCGAAATCGAGACTTGTCGGAATTACGTCTACAATTAAAGGATTGCTTTTGAAAAATGTTTTCGATACAAATACATACCAATTGGCAGGATTTGATAGAGATGGATATAAGTTGACGGATAATAAATTCATTTTTTGCGTACCGCTGAAACTTTTGTTACCATTTTTCGAAGATTTTCAACGAATAATTTTAAACTTGAAACAAGAGCTTGTATTATTGAGAAGTGCGTCGGATCTAAACTGCGTTGAATCGGCTACAGGAACAAATGTTTCTTTAACAATTGATAAACTACAGTGGAAAATTCCGTACATCCATTTGGAAGATCACGTAAGGTTGAAATTTTTGAAATTACTCGATTCTGATCGTCCTTTAAAACTTGCGTTTAGAAGATGGGAGATTCACGAATTTCCAAACATGGCGACATCGAGAATTCATTCGTGGGCAATAAAAACATCGTCGCATTTAGATGTTCCGCGCTATGTAATTTTAGCCTTTCAAACGGCTCGGAAAAATGCTGTTAATAAATCAATGTCTGATTTTGATTCGTGCGAGTTGTATAACGTTAAATTATTTCTAAACAGTCAATATTATCCCTATGATAATTTGTTGGGGAATAAGCAGATAATGTACCGTATGTTTTTAGATTTCGCGCCGAGTTACTATAATCGCACTATAAATGCTGAACATGGGAACGCAATTGATTTTAAAGCGTTTTGCGAAAAATCACCAATAATTGTGATTGACTGTTCACACCAATCTGATCATTTGAAAACATCCACAGATATAAGATTAGATATGGAATTTAGTAAAGAACTACCAAACTCGACTTCGGCATATTGTATTCTTATAAGCGATTCAATAATGGAATACACGCCTTTAACCTCATTAGTTAGAGAAGTACAATAAATTGCCGGTAGGGGTATGTTTAAAATATAAAAGGCGAAATGTAAAAAATAATTTATCATTCGTGTGGGCGTGTGTGAGAGAGCAACATGTCCACTTCTTCGCTGTTTCAAGAGGCGATTGGAGATTTTGAGGCTAGTGAAGAGGGAAAAACACGTACAGTGGGAATACAGTGTGAGATGGAAGAAAAGAAGAAGAAGAATTTTGCCGTTGCGGATCTACACTGGTTTAAGGGAGATAATAATCAAATAATTTTAAAAGAATTCGCGCTGGTTGATCGGGCTGGTAATTATGTAGTACTACACTTTAAACCGCCTTTTCCGAAATCTACTTTGAGCTGGAAAATGTTTCGCGAGGCTACCTGGTTAGAACAACATTATCATAAAATATTATGGGATGAGGGGGAGACGGAGTTTACAGATTCATTGATAAGAGGATATCTCGGCGCGTATGATTGCATTTTTACAAAGGGAACAGAAAAAGCGGCTTTTTTGAAAAAGTATCATAATGATGTACGTTGCATACCGGAATATTACGCGAAACCTAATTTCACAAAGTTTAAAGATACGTGGTGTTTTGAGGTTTGTAACATACACAAAAATGTAGAAGGTGGGAGATGCGCTCTAATAAGTGCACAACATTATTTGCAACTATTAACATCTAACACGCTTCCAAAGATAGGAGAGGAGGGGGATTATACTTGTGAAAATAATCGAATGAAAAGTATGAGGAATTGTGCTTTTTATAGTAGAACAAGCAAAAGAAATTATGCGAGACAAGGATTTTACTATGATGGAAAAAAGGTCGTATGCGTTTACTGTGGTTATGAGTTGGAATCACACAAAGTGAGAATTTGTAGCGTGGGAGTTGGTAGAAGACCTATCAATTTTTCGGTATTAATCCCGCTGTATAAATAATTAGTTGTAGATAATGGATCCTCAGAAGTGGATGTGTGCGGATAAAGAATTAGAGAACAAATTACGAGAATATCTGCAATGGTTTGATTTGTGTGAGGATGCCATTAGAAATTCTACTCGTGAAAACATTGGACTTGCGAGACAGTTGAAACAAATTTTTTTAAACACTGTAAATTTGAGCGATATTAACCATTATTTATCCTGGTACAGGCCGCATAGGCTTTGTGTGAAAAAATTATTACAAATTGAGGAAGAAGCTACAAACTGCGCTTGCGCAAACAGTGGTGGGGAGAATGCATAAAAGGAGTGAAATTGAGAAACTTGAATCATTAGGAAAGATGAGACGTTTCAACATGGGTGCATTCAATGCTTTGGCGCGTGAGGTGTTGCCTCTAGAATCAGTACCTCTCGGTTCATATCTAACCGTTGAAAACGCCATAGTCTATGGTACAGGCAGAGTGTTACTAAATCTCGACGATCCCGACAGTGAGGGAGACTCTTATTTCGATTTATTACTATGTGATAAATTTAAAAGCGTATTAAATAATGAGAACTTGACAGATTTTAACAAGAGAAATTTTGTATTAATATGCGAACATGAGAACGGACAAGTAGAGTTGAAAGAAATGTAAATTTTTACAATGGGTTTTTCTCCATAGCACAGGTTTATGTGACCTAGCCCTGTGCGAACCTCTTTTTACCCAAATAAAAAAAGAGTGACCTCCAATAAGGCGGTGAGGTTGACGTTCCTTTGGAGGCTTTTTCTAACTAACAAACCGCCGGTCATTCAGTATGTGTTTAACTATCATAGAGGAAGGATGCGGTGCTACAGCTATACAAAATTTAAAAAACTATCCCGTTTACTGATGGCAATTTCAGTAAGCGAGTTTGATATTATTGCAAAGCATATTAAATTTTCAACTGAGGCAGATGATGGAACTTTGTCTGCAACAAAAACTGAGAATTTCTGCTATCCTATTTTATCTGAAATATATGATCTCCTAGATATAGTTATAAGTGAGGAGGGTCATTTGCACTATGGGTGTTCTAACAATTCCCCAATACAAATTATTTCAGATACAAACGAACTTTGGGATGCTCTATATGATTTAGCGGATAAAAAATGTAAAAAATTTTAATCATGAGGGGGAAACCAACAGAACGTGGCATGTTTATTCATGCAAAGGTTAATGACCTAAAAAGTACACCAGCATTCTACACCTATTTGTGTCTAACAACATTTAATGATGCTAAACGCGATTATGTGTGTTGGGTTTGCCTAGAAACCGTGTTACTAATAGCAGGTGCCTATGAATCTATTGGAGGATCCAGTTTCACTTGCACACCTCAAAAGGTAGTGCACGTGATTCAATAATACCATGTTTTGGTCATTCAGTTTACTTATTGGTATAGCTATAGATGAGTTTAATATTATTGCAAAGCGTATTTGAATTTTCAACCGAGGCTAATGAATGAGCTGAGAGAGAGTGAGAGAGAAAGCCTCTCTCTCTCACACAGACAGGTTAAAACATGTTTGTGACCTTCAAATGAGCTGAGAGAGTGTGAGAGAGAAAGCCTCTCTCTCTCACACAGACAGGATTATTCATGCAAAGGTTAATGACCTGAGAGAGAAAGTGGGGGTCGGATTATTTGAGCAAACAGCATGGGGTATTGTAGAAATAACCTCTCTTTCAAAAAGAAAGAGAGAGAGGATTATTATTCCACAGCTTAATGAGTCACATAAAAAAAAACTTGTGCACGTGCTCTGCTTTTAAACGTTATGAAATAGTTTTTTCACAGCAGGGGGCGGAAGTATTATTAATATCTAAATCGGGGCTGGGGGGCAGGGGGGTATATTAACACTGCACGTGCGAAAGAGAGAGAGAGGGCTTTGAGAATCACAGCAGGAGGTGGCAAGTGTGCAGATGCAATTAATAGCTAAAGCGGGGGGGCGGGGGCGGGGGGTTACGGATAAGAGCAAATATAGATATAGTAATTGCAAGCAGGTATATATAGATATACAATTGCAAGCATGTATATATAGATATAAAGCTGTATGTTCTATATTTATTGGGAACCTTCTGTGAGAGGTGGGGTCAGGGGGGATAGGTCCTCTCTCATTGGTGCTTGCGGGGGGTCCCCCTTTAATCTATTGGGAATAAAGTGGGGACACATAGGGAAGGGGGGTATGTGACCTTAAAAACAAAATGGCTGAGTGGGACAGGGGGAAGGGTGGGTGTTTACAAAATGTCTGACCTGGGGGAGGGGGAAGGGGGGTGGCCACGCCCCCCTGTCTTCTGATTGGCCGCGGCAGAATCGGCCTTATTACCTACTCACATTAGCATAAAAACTTAATCTTTGATAAAGCTTTTAACCTACTACCTTCCCACCTACAACCTACCATACCATAATTGAATAAAGAGTAAGCTGTATGAAGTGCGTACGTCACTACTGACATTTTATATCCTGTACTGTAATATGTCTTCCTAGATGGCATTTGATGAAATGTGTGCATTATATACTGTGAGCTCTTTCACTCGCAGTTACTCATTGGAGAGACAGTTGAAATTTTGGGCTGATAAGAGAAGCTGATATGTATTTATCCTTCAATTCAACAGAAATACCTTATCTATTAGAAATATTAATTCAATAGCTCTGAAAAATGTGTTATTTGATTTTCGATAAATTTCTAAGCGGGCTGAATAAAATTTGTAAGGTTTTTATGCACCTTTTATTTTTAGCTAATGCCACATTCTTGTCCATGAGAATGCGCGTCACCCAATAGCATTTAACTCTGATTTGCAGGTCGGTTTAATAATTTGAATTTTGGTTTTGTCGTTCTGCTATCCTCTTCCTATCTTCACAGTTCCTGAAAAAAATCATTTTTTTGTGGCCTATCGTGTTGCATTATTTTCGGTATTGCCCAGCTATTCATCTATTTAATATTACACTATTATGCTCTTGCTTAGACGCTTTCTCCTCAATATTGACACTTTATTTAAAGTATTGATTTTGTTTAGAAAATTTCATTTCACGGTGTACATTTTGTTACACATATTTCAGATGATAATTATATTTTGTTTCGCAAACCCCACATTTTAACTTTCAAAAGGAGCTTCCTGGTAACATCTTCGAAGTTATTCTCTCGTACCCACCAACCAGTGCTGCACATTCAATTTCGGAAGTAATTTGTCATCCGTCGCCGAAATCAGAAGACTGCTGTTGGTTTCTTAGTGCTTTTGCTGCTGTTGATAGGGTAGGAGAAAGTCGCTGCAATGGACAGGGACTGGGACGGCCGGTGGACGTGGTTTGGCATGGCTGTTTGGACTGTTGTCGGGGGTGGGTGGGTTTGTAGCAGTACAGTAGCAACAGGCTGAGGGCGCGTATCGTAAAGCTTTCAAGTTTTGTCCTGCCGCGGAAATGAGGTTTCTTTTGCCTCCATTATGGCCTAATGTATTCCATTAAAGGGATATTTGATCCTCTCTACATCCACTTTGCTACCCCTTTCACATCTTCCAGCCTTCACTCTCTGAGCACCAGTACTTTCTCATTTCTCTGCGCGTATTCCACTTCTTTTGCAGCAGCAGCATCCGACAGATGTTGCTAGGCCCATTACTCTCCTTTTCTTCTCTTCTGTCACTGACTCATCCTCCTTCGCTTCTTGTTTCCCTGGTCCAACAATTCCTTTGTTCCCTTCTTTTCGTTTCTACGTGCTTCCCAGTTTATCAAAATCGATTTATGCTCCACTCGGAAACAATCACTTCATGCTTTACTTCAATCGCGTTAATTTGGTATTTGTCATTGCTACAAATTCCACTTTCCTCCACAAGAATAATTACTTACTCATTATTACCAAAAAACCTGTTTATTATTTTTTTCATAGTAAAAATTTCACAGTGGACTTAAATTTCTCTTGCGAACTAACCTTCTAGAAGTTGAGGATATTGTAGCTTAATCGGAATTTGTGAAGGAAGCAGTCTTGGGATTTTTAAGCTGTTAGGTCATTGAATTTCATTGTCATTCCATCTTAATGAATGAAAATTAAATATTAATTGTAACTCATATTTCAATTATTGAAGAGATAGGATATGAAGAATAGCAAACCTTTTAATTTCCACTTATAAAGCATGAATATTCTCGCCATTAATAAGCTTGGCTGGGACAGGACAATTACATATAGAAATAAAATAAATAATTATTATCAATATTCAATCAAAAACTTGGAAAGCCAACGGTAAGCAGTAAAGTTAACTTATAACATGGGTCTTATAAGTTAGTATGCTTAAAATTGGAAGTTTAAATGAGAATAATTTAAGAATTTAAAATGAGTTTTTACAAACTAAGTACCAATTAACTGCAACATAAACTCTAATTAGAAGCTGATTTTTTATTTTATTTTTTCAAAATTCAAGATTGAAAAAAGTTTGAATAACATGGTATTTGGCGCTTTTTTCAATTTCTAGAATTTATGAGGAAGAGACCTATGAGGAATAAGGACCTGATGTCAAACAAAATGGAAAATCCAATAAGAGCAGGCAAGCATCATGCATCATTTCTGTAATTACAATAGTTGTCCGTTTATTGAAAATCAGTAATTTGAGTACTGATGAAATGTCCATAGCTTTTCTACAAAAGCGTAAATGCTGTGTTGTTTTTCCATGGATACTATCCCATTTCTAATTTCAATTCAAAGAATTGAATTGAGAAAAATTGGAAAATTCAAAAACATTCATGCAATACTGGTTTGCTTCTTCTAACAAAAATCCTACCCCCATGATACTGAATTACACTGTACACGAATATTTCAAAGCATTCATTCCCAGTAAATACACAGTGCCATCCGGGATTGATTATAGTCCCATTTTTTAAACTGAGAAATACAATCTTCATAAACGACATGAATACATTATTTCCACAATAAAACAGCGCTTTGTAATAATATCCGACCTACTAGAATGTAAATAAATCCATCCGTTCTTTTCATCCGGAGAGGAAATACGATTTTCATATTTATTCTGTTATTAATACGAAATTATTTGGCGGCAGGCCAAGCGTGTTGTTTTGTATTATTTTCTGTTTTATAAAAAAAAAGAAAAACAGGGGATTTTGAGCGATAGGGGTTTTTAGTGTTAGCGATGATTGTTCGGTAAGTTTGGCTGTTGGTTAGGGGGGGAGTGGGCAGACAGACCATGCATTTTAATAAGCTCGATACGGTTTTTTCGTTTGATTGGTGAACGAACAGAGCAGACTGGAAAACACGGAGCGCCGGATGCCAGACGGTAAAATCGGACTGAATGCGTTTGAAGAGAATTATTGGAACAGATGGAAATGCGAGCTACCACACAGCTTGCTGATGGACAGAGGGCAATGAGCGAGGAAGAGATACAAATACAGATAAATATGTATATATTTCGAGAGCCTCTAGAAGCTTCTCCATAGATCTACAAACTATAAATATATATATATAGAGAGAGAGAGCGAGTGAGTGAGTGAGAGATAGAATGAGACGGAAATACCGAGGAAGAGAGAGTGATCGAGAAAGAAGTGAGACTGGGTTGGAAAATGAGAGTGAATTGGCGAGATTGAACAAGAGGGTGTGTGAGGGGATTAGTATGCCAGAGAGAGTGGGAGTAAGAGAGAGCGAGTGAGAAATAGCAACATAGAAATAAACTTTGAAAGGAAGTGAGAAGTGAACGCGAACGAGTGAGTAGCGTAAAAAGTGTGATAGAGATAGGCCGTGTGAGAGAAAAGAATCGAATGACCGGCATAGAGGGAGCGAGAAAGAAAATTGAGTGTAGCTGAGAGTGTAAGAGAAAGAGTGTAAACGAGAAAAAGAGTTCAAGCCGATGATGGAAAAGGTACGTGAAAAATTTAATGTCCGTTGATTTTTATTTAATGGAAACATTCGTCCCATCAAACGAACAAATTGAGATACTCTTCCTCCCTACAACGTGCATATTATTCATTTTCGGTACAGAACTCGTCAGTTATTTGTATCCACGCGCACTCACCCGCACTCGCCCTTTCCGCTTGCATCCGTTCTTCATCATCTCTTTCCATGCATCTGAACTTTTCTTGCATGCCACACGTGTGTTGATAAAACGAAAATGTTTGTGTCGCAGTCCTTTATTTGAAGGAAAGACAGGACAGAGAGTGGACAGGCCTTTGACTAAACAAGCTCGAACGTATCCTAACCTTTCCTGTCCGAAAATTATTATTCTCTAAGCAAAGCTGTGGTTTTCCCGCAGTTTCCCCGTCCATTGTCATCAAACAGCATGATGGCTTGATGAAGTAACTCATTGTCAACAGCAGAATTTTTTTGACACTCTTCAAACTTTTAAAAATACTAATCGCTCGTAATCTGAGTCTCATATAAGGATTCTCTTCGAAGTAAGTCAACATTAACAGAGTAAATTTTTTCTTGTACCGTAAAATTTGTTAACAGCATAAACCGAGTTGTTCTTTTTTATGCTACTTTAAAATTTGTTTGAGGTTTTTTCACAAGCTCCTCCTTGTGATTGGATTATGCATGAAATTAAAAAGAGATATAATTTTGATCCTAATTCAGTTCATCCAACAGAACAGTTCAGTTCAGAACATTCCATGAATTATTCAGCTGATATTATATTGTCCTAAAGTTTAACTCACGGAATAATCATATTTTTTCTCTTATCTTGAGAGAATACTGAACGATAACAAATCGAAATGTATTATAACGCGCTTATTTAATACCCACAGAAACATTTCAATACGTTTTAATACGGAAGAAACCAGACTTATAATAAAAAATAATGAACGATGATATGATAATGTTTGTCCCATGTTGGTCTTCATTAGAAAAGAATCTGCAATTTTCATCAACTATTGAAATTTTCCGGTGGGACTGTGGACCTTTGTTGGTGCGGTCTGTTGAAACATAAGTGATATTTCACAGTGACATGAAACTTTCGAGACTTTTTTAATATAACTACGGTATAGTGAGACTTTTGATTATTCTTAAAAAAAGACCAATGTAACAAGATCATTATGATGTTCCAGGCGAGAATCTCACTCCTTGTTGCCTAATCCTGAAGCCAATTATTCTGCGTCCTTGCCAAGTTAAGCCTGTTTATTATCTTATTAGGCTTATTAGGTTGGGGGCTTCAACCACCACCTCCTTCACCGCAAACCTTAGGTCTTCATCAAAATGTTGATATTTTCAATCAAGTTGATTGTGCAATATCAGGCTGATTACTGTTTTAACTTTAATATTGGTACAATTCTTGATTTTAAATCTGTTAAAATAGAATAATGTTTATAACTTCATAGCAACATAGTTTCAACACTTCTAAGACGTATCTTAGGAATAACATGGATGGAAGTAGGCGTATTCATCTAGCGAAGAGGTAAAGATGGCGAACTACTGGAGCTGTCTCCATTAATTATTACTTATTTTGATCTCTAGGACTTTTAATTAATTTGGTGAATTGGATGGAATTGATGTTGAAGGAGCTGGAAAATCCATTAAAAATATGTTACAACTCCTTATCTACCGGTACCGTAATTATTGAGGTATTTTATAAAACATGCAAAAATGAGGGAAGAATTGTTGGAAAAATTGTCTGTTTGCTGACATCTAGCCAGAACCTAGCTCGCTACGCCCGTCTGGCAGTCTGGCTGGGTGACCCCCAGGGGAAAACGTGTCAAAGAATTCAGTCAGTAGGCTCTCTTCGCTTGCAGCGGTCAGACTGACCCCAGTGATGGGAAAGGACAGCTTGTAAAAAATTTTCAAGGGTTAATCTTGCAAAAAAAGTCAGAAGAATCTCAGGCTATTTGGGGGGGGGGGGTTATGCCTCCAAATCAAAAGTCTGGAATCCAATAGCTCGGTTTCTCAGTTCTTCATTAGCTATAGATAGAGATTCAATAAATTTATAGATTCGATAAATATTATAGACTTAATTTTTTGACATAGTTTCTCCAGAGAGTAATGGATTTTATAGATTCCTAAAAGTGTTCTAGAAACGCAATTCACATGTTTATAGGTTCCATAAAGTTATCGAACCAATAAACATTTATTGATAATTTGAAAAACTGGCATTAGGCGCAATTTTATTTTGTCAAAGATTGTTGTAGCAACAAATAGGATTTATAAAATGATAAATTTTCAGAATGATTTTTCACAGCGCTGTCAAATTTATTCCAGAACAGTAACCATGAATTTCTATCCCGATAGCACATAGCTCCTTCGCCCACAATTCATATATTATTACCAGCATCTGCTCGCAACCAGCGAAGGGGAACTCAGTTTCCGACTAACAATTCAAGTAACAAACATGGAAAGTTTGTGCAAACTTGTTTTGAATTTGAAATTACTTTGAAACTAATAACATTGTTCTGTATTTGTTTGCCTTGTACAAGTTTGATTCGTACTGTTGATGTTTTATTGGCTTCCTTATTAACTAATGATACAGTTGAGTTGCTCTATAACTCCCCCAAAGCTTGAGCAGACAAACCATTACATTATCTGCTAGGAAACTTTGAGATAGAACTCTAATGGAAATAGTAGACATAAAATAAAAAAACCGAAGTTAGATTAGTTGCTATCGTGAATTAACTTTTGCAAACAATGGTTCCATGGCGTAATGTTTCAATTCTGTCTCGTTCTCATGGATCCTCATATATTATGTTCACAATGGATTGTTGAGTCTGTATTGGATAACAATATTTGAAAGACTATTGAAAGTTAGAATAATTCATTTAACATAAAAATTGAACAAAGTTTACGTTTAAGAATTTCAAATGGACATCGTGAAATGACATTTATCAAAATAATTTCAAGAAGAATGAGTAGTAGAAGAATGAACGTAAGATGTAAGAGAGGCTTGTTGAAAAATGAATGAAAATAATATTGGTCCAATTTTTAATAAATTTTTTTTCGAAGGATTAAGCCCCCACATAGGTCGGGGGTAATGAACTACACGTGGGTAATCATAATCGTCATCCATGGTGATTGATGAGTTGGACCTACAGTTTCAAGTGGGTTCCGAACAACCAGGAAGTGTTTTTACAGGAGAGAACAGAGTCTTTTTGCTGGCCAATCCAATCGGTCACCCTTACAAAGAGCGCCCAGGAGTTTCGTAGCTGCAATGCAATTATTTATTTGACCAAGCAATTATTTTATTTTAAAGAGATTTATTTGACCAAGAATCAAAACCGAAGAAATGTAACTCATAAACTGTTTAACAACATTGCAAAAAGGATAGGATTTGAAAAAAACGTGTTCTAGCAAATTAAAATAGATGCTTGATCCAATGTGTGCTATAACGTGTGCTAATGACATGATGTGTCAAGCTATGGTGCACCACCAAGCTCATGCTATAGTCACTCAAGCGGCATTTAATCGAATTTAAATTGTCTGACAAATTTGATTGAATTACCGGCCTTCCAATGCCAGAGCCCACTACAGTAGTTGCAGGCTAGCTGTGCTCATCATAGTGTGAAAAAATTAGCGCGTCCAAGTTGATTAGTCACTCGACAAGACCTACGTGGACGCTAATTACTCCCGTCTGTCCCTTGACAGGACTATAACCTTCTCATTCACTCTCTTTCTTCCTCTCTCTCTCTCTTCTCCCTGTTCTATCCCTCTGGACCTGTGACAAGATCCTTAGATACAGTTGAACACAGACTGGACCAACCTACACGCATTAATCTTGTTGTACCTCAGAATGACAGGCCTAGACTATATCGGGTTGCATTAGATGTAATAATGTTTGCCCTTTCACGTCCAGCATTGGTGATCAACTGATTAAAGCTACATCAGAAGCCAGAGAAGCCATTTTATAAGTCATGTACACCATAATCTGGTTCGTCACCTACTTGTCACTAACTTGCAATATTGGATAATTTATTATGAACTGTGACAATTCAATTAAAAGTCATTATAAATAATACATTTCATGACAATAAAAATGTAACAAAGATGATAATTATGTTTGATATCATCTATAGCTATACGAATAAAGTCAAGAGAATTAACTTATAGAGAATAGAATACTTTCGAAGTTTGATACTTTTGCAGGAAGTGTTCTATTCCTAGATGTTTCATGCCTCAGATATGGAAACGAGAAGAAAAGAAAAGATTTCCACACAATTAAAAATGAAAACGTCAACGCTTGAACTGTAAAAAATAAAGTCTATGATCGGGATGAGCATCGATTTTCACTAGCTAAATCTAACCTAGAGCCTACAGTGGAAATCTGTATTACATTATAATTATTTCTATATTCGACCATTAAACTCCAAAATCATAGCGATCTCACTTGTGCTACGAGAAAGCTATATACCAAGTTTCAAGAGTCTAGAATCGGAAAGCTTTTAACAAGGTTCCGTCGGGTCCTTAATAAATACCCAAATTCAGGGGATGAGTAGGCAACCCACATAACATTTGCTGAACTTGAACTGAAAAATGCAAATAATTATTTTTTTTATATGAATAATAAAAAAGATGAAAGAACTGACTGGAAAATATTATATTTATATCTATCATGACATGCAAAAATAAAACAAGGTAAGGCGGTGAGTTTGGTGTTCATGCTATCTTGATGTTAATTCACAAGTGCACAAGAATACGCTTGGATGGGTGACCGTGCTTAAATAGCCTTGATCTTATGAGCTTTAATATCACTTACTCGGCTGTTCGGATTTTACCTAAAATAGTAGACCCACCATGTTCCTCATAAAATGGCTCAAACGGCGAGGTCGAACTGGGGGCTCCCCCACCAATGGGAGCCAAACACTTATTATTTTTAACTTTTAAGAATGAAGTTTGTTCTTTCCATAAATCAACATTTTCTACATCAAATCTCAAACTATCGAGTTAATTAATATGTTTCCATGAAAATGTATGCTCCTGCAGCAACGATCGCAAATTTTAGAAAATCTTGTTCTGATCTATTTGGGTCGCGGAATGTGTTGCAGCTCATCAGAATGAATGAGATCTTTCAAAATAGTGAGACCGCAGGTTTTCTTGTACAATTCACCTCACCACCTCCAATGATGCTGTTGTACTTCCAAACCCCACATAGTATGTACAATTTGTGCAATGCTCTACAGAGCTTCAATTCCAGAGTAAGGAATTTACAGTGCAAGACCTCAGCTGGTGCTTGTGTTTAATAACAGTAAAGTCCGAGTGCACTCCTTTGTGTCCTTATCCCAGAAGTACTATTCCTTCTCGTTCAGCTCTTTTGAACCAACCCCAATTTCACAAACCACTCATGATGCATTTTCCCAGGTAGGAAAAGGTCTGTTCCCTCAGGTGCACTGATGCTGTCGAGTGAGCTTTGGTAGTATCTTCAACGCTAACCCAGATGAGAAGAACAAGCCTACCTAAGCAAAAACTATGACTATTCCACCATAATTTTTAACGCTTCAGTACGAAATAGAGCACTCCGAATGTTTTTCATTTCCAATAATGGGTTATATTCCCTAGACATTAATCTTGAATCTTTTTTAGACTAATATATACTGATTTTAATTGTTATGATCGTTCCAATGGCAGCGTTATTGGCAGCCGTGGGGTTTAGTCAATTTAGCACTGATCCCTGATAACACTCTGACTGACTGCTACTCTTGCGGTCACGGGTTTGATTCCCGTTTAGCGTAGCATATTTTGTGTGATTATTACCCATGTACAAGTCTTAGTCAGATGAAAGTATCACCAAAAAAATTACAAAAGTTTCATTAGTTTGTAAAAGTGACGTGACAATATTTTCTCAGGTAATCTAGACATATTTATTTGCAAATATTGCATACTATTTGCATCTATTAAAAAATATAAGTTACCAAATGATAAGTTACCGGACTTATGAATGATTTTTGGCTAATACTAGGAGTTTTCTTGCTGGAGAAGAAGACTGTAGAGCAAATAATATCAAAATCCATAATTGGAGAAATCATGAATCTCATTTTTTAGTTATTAAAACAACTGTATTCTGGTAATGAATTGGTTTTGAATAACTGCTTGAAAAATAAATTTCTTGTATAAGATAACGTATGTTTAACGGCATGAATACGTTTTCAACCTACAGTATCAAATCAATTCTATTTTATAATTTTTAAAAATTGTGGAAAGATAAGAAATGGTGATCATTTCAATTAATAAAGTCCCTCATTATATCTTTTAATGAGGTAAATGATGGTGATTAAATGTTTGCACAACGTTTACTAACGATAGGAGCACCATCAATTTGGTATAGAATTTTTGAGCATGTACGAGCGTATTCAAAAAGCTTGAGCGAAATCGTGAGTGAATTGATCACGTTCAGGCATTGAGTGAATAGATGAAGCAAGGCTTTAGGCCTCAATATGAAAATTTCTGATTGCCAGTCTCCCCATCCGGAAGGGATGATCGTTGGTGGAGCGTTTACGTTGATCCAAAAAAGTATAAAATGAGGGGAATAACTCGCGAAGATTTCAGCTTTTGGGAATACTAATAAAGCTAATTTTATACTCGAGATTCGCTTCCGTTTCAGCTTTGGAAGAAGTGGGAGAAGACGATGTGATGAAAGGTGGGGTATGAAGAAGGGCAGCCAGCTTCCCGTTTTCATTCTCTTTCTTACCTTCCCTTTCAAATTCTTTAGTCACGTGTACGCAACGAGGAAAGTGTTTATTCAACGGTATTGGAATAAATGCACCCGTGGAAGGGTCACCGAACAATTGTAAAGCAAATGGGAGTACTAGAATGAGAAAGAAGAAGGAATAGATGATAATGATGAAGTAAAAGAAGAAGAAGAAAACTAAGAAGGAGGAGGAGGAGGAGGAGGAGGAGGAGGAGGAGGAGGAGGAGGAGGAGGAGGAGGAGGCGGAGGAGGAGGCGGAGGAGGAGGAGGAGGCGGAGGAGGAGAAGAGGAGGAGGAGGAAGAGGATGAGAATGAGAATGAGGTGAATGAAGTGAGGATAGAGGAGAAGAAAGTGAGGAGGAGTTGTAGGAGGGGGAGGTAGAAGAAGAAGAAGAGGAGGACTGTGAGAAATAAGAAGAGGATGAAGGGTTAAGAGGTGAATTTGTTATTCGTGGAGTTTGTTGAGTGTGAGGTTGTAGATAGTCTGAAGACGGGGTAGAATGGGAAGAGTGGAAAAGCATTTGTAAGCTGTTGGTTCTCCTACAAAAAGCCTCTCACGCCTCCTCCAAGCCTATTTAATCGAGAACTTTCAATTATACGTTAGCAACTCAAGTTGATGGAATGAACCCTGCCACGAAACTGTGTAGGAACGTGAATTCTGGCTGACTTCTGCTCGCAATTTGTAGCCTTTCGTAAAAAGCATCCTAACAATCGGAACTCCCTTCAACCTTATCTTTCTCGCTTTACCAGAAAATGGAACATTTATTCGTTCTAAATCAGCAGAACGAAGAAGGACCACGCATATCCTTTACTGAGTTTTCCTAATTGGGAAAGGAATAGTATTAGAACTTTTTCAGGTTGTAGTTAACAATTTTAGATTGAATATTATTGATTTTGAACAAATATGAGAGATTTTGAATCTTCCTTCTTGTACTGTTATATCATCGAACTCGCGGGATCACTGATTACAACTATTACAAGTTTCAAGTTTAAACTATTGTATTGTATTTTGAAATATAATAGTAGTCCACAACATTGTAGCACACAACATAGTAGTCCACGCTTTATTGATTTTAATTTTTTTTATGTCGGTGATGACAAACCTTCCTTTGCTGGTAGTGATAAGTGAAGATTACTACTATTCTGAATTATAGGTACCTAAATTATATCATATTTTATGGAGCTCAAAAGCTGAATACTGTGAGACTATAATGTCTTGAAGCTCTGTCATTCCCTCCGATTCGATAGGCTATTAAGAAAAAAACAGTTTATGAGCTGTTTGACAAAGATTGTTCGAAATTTTCTATGATTTGTCAGTAGGCTAGTAAGCTAGTGAGCCCAGACCACTAGAGAATAACTTCATAAGAAAATATTTGTGGATTTCAACGTTATTATTACAAGGGAAAAAAGAAGAAACTGGTTAGAGGCTCCTTGACTTTAAGGTTCTGTAGTAAATTAGGTTGAAGCTAAACTGTTCATTGGTAATAGTAACAGATTACGGTTATAGTAACAAAAAAATTCGTGTCTACGTGGCAGTCATTGAAAATAGGAACATTCCGTCACTTCCCGGTTGTTCGGAACCCACCTAAAACTGTTGGTCCAACTCATAAATCACCATCATCCAACTCATTTCCCACGCACAGGTCTCAGACCTATGTGGGCTTCATCCTCAAAAAAAAAAATAAAACCTGTGAGAAGTCGTGGCGGAAATTTGAATAATGGCCTAAATTTATATTCCAGAAAAGAAAGAATTTATTCGATACCTCACACAGCTTATCTTATTTCATTTTAACAACTACCCTTTGTATTGAATTACTTTCTGTTATAATTATTCAAATTGATAGAATTAGTCGCTTCCCAGTTACAATTATTGACTGAATGACATTGTATCCTTCAACCTATGAGCTCATGATCCATTAATGTGAAGAATGATTCAACCTTTTAAATAAAATTTTGGTTAGTGGTTCCACAAAAATTATAAATAAGCTTGAAATTTACCTCCTACAGTAGTAGTACAGTATATTATGTACTATTAAAGTAAAGTAGTAGGACAGTTAACATAGTATTACAGTACAGTAGTACTATATTTATACTATAGTTTTATCGTTCAAGTTTGCTGATCACAGACTCTCATGGAAAGAATAAGTTCTAGCTTGTGAAGACAAAATAAATATAAGGAAATCATCAGCAGAGAGCGTATGAGACTGAGAATGTATTAAATTGGATGAATTAAGTGGTTCAGTATGAGAATAGTAAGGAGACTTAGTATCCACATCAACTAGAAATTCAGCTCTCCAATTCCCATTTTCATTCCTGAGCAACTGAGATCAGAGACTATTGCGTAGCGCATAACGGCGACTGCCCCACTAGAGCTTTAAATCCCCACCTAATTTTATGACTCGGTACGAAACTGTAGCCACTTCTCCATTTTCCCAGCCTTGTCGACGTTTTCCTTCTAAAAGACTGTAATAGCCGAGCCACTAATCCACTAGAATTTGAATTTTATTCATTGAACTGCCCTTTCGCCTATTCGGTTGGTGGGTTTTTCTTGTGTCTCTGCCTGCTTTAGCATTGAGTGTAGAACCCCAACTGGAAGGCAATCTCTCACAAGGAATTCAATTCGTTGGAAAACTGTTGGGTAAGCAGATATTTCAAAGTTGATTGCGTGGGACTAAGATGGTGAGACTAAGTGATGCATGGTTTAAGAAGAGATAAGAATACTCTATTCTACCTTGAAGTTGACATAAACATTGTCTCTGAAGAATCATTCCTGGCATTCATTATATTATTTGAGCCTCGGTTTCATTGCAGAATATACTACCAAACACTCGAATCTTCTGAATAATCCATTCATAAATAATTTTATGAGTTCAGAAATGATTAAGTAACGGTTAAGAAAGTAAACTTTTGTCAATTATTGAAAATAATTAGTTTTTTATAAACTACATAAATAAAGTGGTTAACAAATTTAATGCTTACAATACAGTTACCAGCTTCTTAAAAGCCTCTTTTAACTAGATTTTCAATAATTTATTCTATTAACAATGAATTTCTTCTTTTCAGCTTGACTGGAGTACAAAATCATTGTTGAAATTCTAGTTAGCTATCTCAGTATAACACTTTATTATTGTGATTTTTGGAGAACATTGTGAACAGTAACGTGATTTCTAAATTTCATCCCACCAGTTATTTGATACACAAAATATTTTGAGAGATACATGAAGATTGAACTGTTTAGCCGATTGCAGTCGTCATTGTTCCTAATAATGTGTCTTGTTTGCAGGTAAGATGATGCGATAAAACTTCTAGCGATGTGTCTTTATTGAGGTATGAGGAGATATTATTCTATCATTTTACTAATGTGGTTTACTCAATGGTTCCTCAGTGTTAGTAAAGTATTATTTGTACTTAGCTGTTACTCAGCAACATTAAACATGCGATTGATAGATCGATTGTATTTATTGATAACATTCACTATCTCTTTCGTAGAGGGGTTTCCGAAAGGGAGGGTTACAACAAAAGCTGCATTGCAAAACTTACAAAACAGGATCGTTGAGATCAAGTCTATTCTGGGTGAACCAAATGATGGAAAATTATTTATTAATGAAATAACGCTTCATATATCGATATAAGCCCATATCAGTGTTAAAAAACAATAATAACTACTATTGTGGTAGTAGTTCTGCGAACGCCCAAGAATAAGAGTGCTTGCACAGAGAAACATACTCGATGTACTCAATGACAATCACCATCGAAAAATTAAACGCAGTCATCAGACCTAATCCTTCATGCAATTTGCGAAGTCTATTTTTTTTTTTTTCATAAAAGGTCAAAATTATCATATCAACAAGGCTGTATTTTTTATTTGCGAGACAGCTGATTGCTCAAATAAGAGTTCAGATGTTTGGTGAATGATGTCTGATGAGTTTAAAAAACAATATTGAATAAATTTGTATATCATTTACTTAGCATTACCTTGTAGTAATTATACTTTATTAAAATATACGAAATTATATGTTTCTTTCAAACAAATATATGTCATTTTTTTAAATGATAACTTTATTTATATGAATGAAGCTGAACCATATAAATAAGGAGGCTCGAGGGCTATCTTTGGGTCTGATTGTTTTTTCATATTTCAATTGCATATGATGGAGAAGCTCATTTTAACAATCATATGTTCCTATACAAGGAGGCCTAAGAGCCTCACTTTTTTCCTTTTAAGCATTATGGACCAAATTTCGAAAATCCTCACACATACATCGCTGAGCATTCCTCAAAGGAAGATCCATGCAAAATTTCATTGAATTTGGTCCATGCATTTAGGCGTAATGCGTTACAAACAGGCAGACCGACAGACAGACAAATGCAATTGAAACAGGGACCTCTCTTCGTTCGGTCAATAATCTATTATTATACGCATTATTTCAAAATAAATGTATTCATTATAGCCTTTTTATTTTATAGTAATATTTGTGACATTGGTGAAGAGGGGTCTCCGGTTCAGAAACAGGGAGTGAACCGCTAAGTCATTTTCTCAAGAACATGGGTGGGCACATCTTATCTCGTGAAGATATGTTGTTCTTAAATAATATCGAATGTATATTAAATTTTCATCGTCAAACACAAAGGATAGGAGGTAGAAAGAATAAGAAGAATTATTTATTGCCATTTTCTTTCTATACAAAGTACAAAATAACATAATTACATGACTTGTACATCAATTTAACGATCAGCAAAATTTAACACTTCGTATAATACATTTAATTTTAAGCCTTGAAATGTTTCATTTTATAACTTATATTACATTACTTGTTAGACTATTTAACACATAAATGAAGCCATATTACAAATTTAAATATTAGATTGACTTCATGATTCAAAAGAGTAAAAACTAAGAACATACTATTGGATCATTTTAAATTATATAATGTGATTAATATAAAGAGAAAACTGTATAATGGCATTGCTAGCCTAGACAATTATCTGTGCGCTAGAAAGAAGTGCAGGGATGGTACTGAGTAGAAAATCCATGTAGGCTTATATGTGAATCAGAAAAGTATGGAAGTAATTTAATTTTATAAAGTTATTATTCAATTGGAGACTGAAAAGATACGATTTAAAATTTGGGTAATCAATTAAACATAGAAATACGATATTGGACGCTGGAGAGATAGATGGATAAAATCTGACAAATCAATTAAATATAGAATTACTATCCGTACTTAAATGGTATGTATCGAATTATCTGTGTAGGAGCAGAGTCTTGAAATATAAGTATCAGCTGGATTTATTGAGGAGCGGACATGTTTTTCAAGCTAGATGCAATCAGGATTGTTATCGATAGGGGCGGACGGGCTGGGCTGTTGGAGCGAGCGGGGGTCGGCCACGGCAAGACTTTAATTGCATCGGCAGCGGCTCGGCAACGCTGTCGAGAATAGCGGCCGGTAATTGGATTGTGGGCAGATTAGGACAGTGCAGGCTTTTGACAAGTCGTTTGGAAACGATATGGAGAGTGAGACAGGGACACGCGGCATGCGGTATGGGGCTCACACTTGTCGCCCACGACGACTGAGTTTGAGGTTAGCTACACACAGCGCCGCCTCAGTAGACAGTTGACACAGCCGACTCGCACTGAGCACTCGTACATGAGTGAATGAATGTGATCGCCCATCTAGAAGGTCTGTCTTTCTTGTCTGCGGTTTGTTACGCGGTTTATGCTGAAGACAGTTATTCACATCCAATTCTGTATATAGTACCTCGTTCACTTATGGTTGTTTTTGATTTACTGAGTACCCTGGCTTGATTGAACTCTTCTGAAAGCCCACCAAGTTATGTTGATTCAATGAAGAAACATGGATAGGCTAGATTATGTTTATAATTGTTTTCGAGTACAGCTGACATATTGAGACAAGGGCGGTTCCTGCTGGAAAGTTTGAGGCGCAAAAATGGGATTTTGCTGGCCTTTTTTTCAATATTCTGGCAGAATGACATTTTTAAAGTGAAATCGTTTGTGTAATGTACTAAAGTATTGTATCCTACTGTGTCAAGAGGATTGAAGGTTATGTTATTTGGAAATTCTGACTTTTTAGTCTGTTTAAAATTAGTATTTACTTGTATTAAATCAATATATGGCACCTCCTGAAAAAACTACTGGTTTAGGAGGACCTTTGTTGTTGTGATACTGTAAATAAATTGATTCATTAATTGAGCTCATCCCCATTGAACTTTTATTCGAAGTATGATTGCTCAGTATTCTGATTTGGATTATTCTACTAAAATTAGAGATTATCCGTGTTATTCTATTACTTTCTAAAGCTTTATGATCGTCAAACAAGTTAATCTTAGTCGTATTGTATCCCATTTGATCAAGCATAATCCAAATCTATCAGTGGCGGATCTACAAACTGTAGTAGGAGGGGGGTAGGTCAGCAAATGTTAGGAAAGGGGTTCATAGTCGTATCCGGAATAGCCGAAGGATGAGTTACCACAACCGGTGGTTCTGGGGGTATGGAATAGCCCTTGAAAATATTTTGGACAACAATTTTTCTAAAATGACATTCTAAGTGATTCTAGACTCATGTCTAGATAGCTTAAATTCATTAATATGGGTCAATAATATGGGTACTTGTTAATATGGGTCAGCCACATAGATACCTGAATGCAGGAAGTAGCCCAGAGATATGAAAGATTGTTTGTATTCTTGCATAACTCTCTCCCTCATCCCACCATATTATTATTATTATTAAACCCATTCACATTGAATAACACATTCAATACAATACAGTTACTTCTTCACTTCCCATAAAACCTACTGCAGGAATTTCTTTAAAAATATTTATCTATCAATGAATACGAAATGAATACGGCTTGCTTCGAACGAAATGCGGGGAAAGAGTTCTAACGGTTCAACTGGAAATATATATTTTTTAGACGATTTTATCTTCAAAGTCGTTCTTATGGATGTGAGAACCTGTAGGGGGTAAATGTGTGAAAAATAATCCCTATTAAACACAATTTTAAGCGATTCTTGACATTAATCAATCCATTTTAATGCACACTATGGGTCTATGTTCATCTTATCTAGTGCTTCAGTCATCGCCATTTGCGGTTCGAAGGGGGGGAGGAAGTTTAGGGAAGTGATAGCCGCGAGCCGTAGCAGGTATCTGTTCAATCAGATAGATAAGCTGCGTTCTCGTAGGTTCTGTTTGTAACGGTGACCGATTAGATTGACCAGCAAAAAAGACACTGTTCTCTGCTGAAAATCACTTCCCGGTGGTTCGGAGCCCACCTAAAACTGTAGGTCCAACTCATGAATCACCATCATCCAACTCATTACCCACGCATAGGTCTCAGACCTATGTGGGCTTCATCCTCAAAAAAAAGCTGTAACCTTCACATCCCTCACCCACGAATACGCCTATATGGTTGTTACTTCTTTGGAAAATTTTAATGATAAATGATGGTCGAACGGCAAATTTTTGGGACATTTCAGCTCAATTTCAATCATTAAATTCTTGCTATACTTAGTTTTTTCAAGATTAATCATGAAAATTAGTTGAATTTATAAGAAATTATCAATTAATTGACAGTAGTAAAACCTAATCTGCTAGATATTTTTTTTTAAATTAACTGTCAATCTTGGAAAAAAATATATTATAATACAGAATGTTGTCCATAGATATTGGTATCGCAAAGTTAATTTCAACTTGGCCTTGACATCTCTTAAGAGACATCATGAGCCCCTAGCAGGATTCGCTACTCAAACCTGTATAGAAAGAAATTATCACAAATTCACTGCACCACTACATACCGTTTTTCTGTTAGACGTTTGAGAAAATATTGTGAGTTTTTTCTGGAAAAAAACAAACATGAAGGAAATTCTCATTGAAGTGGAAGGCCTACTCACGTTCAGTTCCTAGAGTTAAATTGTAAAGAGGTCTTCTACATTCCATGTTTTACCGTCGTTAATCGAAACATTCTTACTGCCTCACAAGATTTAAGATTCGATATTAATCACAATTCGGCCCAGAGCTCACCTGGAAAATTATAATTGCATTTACAATCTACGAGAAAAACGGCAATACAATTTTGCAGTGTTCACTTATTCAGGTACCTATGGAAATGGCTTTGAAATTTTAATGAAATAAGTTTCTGATGAACCAGTCATATAACCATTATCTGATTGATTTATCGATCAATAAATCGAATTTTCTTCGCTAAGTAAGCTTTCCCTTCCCCACTTCCACCAATTATCAAAGGAATCAGTGAGCATACAAATTAAGGCAACGAAATGTGACATCAGCAAACTCAGCAAACTGATTAGTGGCCTTCTAGTTAGCAAGCAGCTTATTAAGCTTCGACGTTCTGCAAACGCAAATGGATGAAATGCTCCGCTTAGCTAAGTTTGATGCGTCAGTCTGTGTTTCATCCGTAATAGCGGTCAATCTGAGAATAAACTCTGCTCAAATCAGCTCGCAGCAGCCTTCAACGATATTTCAGCTTTCGAAACTTATTTCAAATGCAAATCTTCATCTTCATACCCATCATCAGAATTAGTATCATCATCATCATCGTCATGGCTGCTCTGGAGGACTTGCTCTATAATTTATTTTCAATTGCGAGAACAGTTTCATGGCTACCTCCATCATATTTTACTCTATGGAAGAGCGGGGCAAGTTGATACAGGGTTAAGTTGATACTCAGAATAGTGAGCCTATGCGAGTGCTTAGATTTTTGTGGTGTCTTAAGAAAAATAAGGACACTTTGCTTGCACTTTTCTATCATTAGAAGTTTGTTTTCTGCTTCAGTGGAAAGTAAATTTTGATCATCGTGTTTGGGTCTAAATATCAAAAAGTGGATATCTTTCAGGAAGATCATTGTTAACACAGCTCAAAGTGGATTTTAAGGTGAATGTCTTCTGATAATTTCAAATATCAAGTATTTCTTCAATTTGAAAGTTAGTTGGGTTTAAGTAGTATTCGTTGAAGGCAAGTTGATGCACTCAGTTGGGGGCACATTGATGACATTATATATCAACATTACCAGCATTATTAAATTCAGAATCTTTTTTTATCTCACGAATCGGTGCGAAACTGTACCAGAAAGACTAATTTACGGAAAATCCCAGAAAAGATATTCGATTCTGACTAATTTGAATATTTATCATTGTGTCAGAATCTATCATTTTTTCACATCGAGAATATTTTTTAATTGTTTCGATATAGTGTTTAATAGCTTAACTCCCACTTTTATAGAGTTTTTTCTAAATCGATTAAATTAACTTTTAAGAATGATCATTCAATTCCTTAATTTTGATTCACTTATTATTAGCACTATTGTACCAGCCTGCCCTCAGCTTGTATCTACATGCCCCCATATGGAGAGCATTGATCCATTTTTCAACGTAGTGTATGTTATAATGTATTTAGTGAATCTAAAAACTGTGGTCAGATAAACTATAATTTAAAAAGAAGATAAATGGATGTCTTGCATCCATTTTTGTTTTGAAATATTGTACCATTCCTCAAGAAAATGGAACATTTATTTTATGAACACAGAGCTATACTCTCATACACACGACAAATTTACGTTGAAACGGAATATTCAATGTACGTTATAGGAGTCAATATAACGTCAAAGAGAGATAAACTTTCAATAGCACAGTATTTCATGAATAAAATAATACTTTATTGAGTGATTTTTTGAGAAAAATTATTATTTCCTATATCAATTTGAGTTAAAAAAAAAAAATAAATAGAACTTTGGTGATAATTAATAGAATGGTTCTTTCATTCACCAAACTCTGACTAAATTTATGCTAATTTTCTAGTTATCATATAAAAGGATAACACTTTGATAGTAACCTATCAATAAATGTGGTCAAAAATCCCCTTAAACTTGTTTGTGAAATTTTGGAACTCAATTAACACGACTATTCTATTGTTAATAATAATTTCACAAACCGAAAAACTCTTTTATTCACAGAAAAGCTTCAGTTTGACTTATGAGTATCAACAAATCATTCTAAAAACGAGCAAGCCATACTTTAAAGGGATTTACATTATAGAGTGGCATCGGTAAGCTACTTTCCGCTATAAATTTCTCAAGTTTTAAATGAAAGTGCGTTTTTATGTTACCTCATCAAGAAGTATGATCTCCGGATTGGTACAGATCATAAATTTGGCTCGAAACTTTTGTCAGTTTGGATTCTCAGCTCCCTCTTACTTTGAGGGCTAGGGAAGAGTAATCTGTGAAAGCCTATTGCATTGAATTATTATATCTTTGTCGGCCATTGCCTGAATCTATGGTGCTGTAGGGGGTTTTAGATGAAGAAAAATATTTTTTCGAAAAGTGTATCAACAGGAGTGCATCAAGAGAAGGATAAGTTTTGGAAGGTGGGGCGGAGTGAAGCTACTTATTCAAATGCAGGGGAGAAAGCTCTTGATAGTAAATTAAAGTTTGAACGTCACGGCTTGGTTATTCATTTGGTGGGTAGAGCGTTCTTCTTCACCCAAAAACGTCGTACACACTTGAGATTGAGTATCTTGGGGCATTAATGTGTGTGCGTGTGCGTGTATTATTTGGGAAAGAGTACTTCGAAGAGACAAAATTTAAAGCATGGGAGAGTGTGGGTGTGAAGGAGTGAGTGAGAGATATTCTCAAAAATCGCTCAGTTATTGTCCACAGATTTAAAGAGAAGGGAGCTAAGCCTATTAGGGAGAGCGTCCCCCGATTTAACGTCTCCATGCAAGGGCAATTCCCCACTTTAAAGAGTAAATACTAGGCCTGCATGCAAGGACGAGAGCAAATACTCTTGCAGAATGTACCACATTATCTCTCTTGAATTCTTACTCCTTTTCTCACTCTCTCTCTCTCCCTCCCCCTCCACTACCTCTCTCTTTTCCTTTATCCTTCTTTCTCTTTTCAATTTGCATTCCGACCAATTAATTATTGTTCTTTAAGTGTGTAGCGTTCTGAGAAGATGAATGAGGGATGTGGAAGTGGAAAATGATACACTTCCATCTTTCTACTACTCAGCTTCCGATTCAACTAGGCTAGGAAATATTATTTTGAGACGAGCCATCTTCTCAGTAAATTACGATCATCTATCTCAGTAAAGTACGTGACCTTCCCGTCAAACCGGATACAATAATGACTATTGTAGAATATTGCCTAATCTATATAATATATATATAAGGCAAAGCGGTTCAGACTATCCAAAATTTTGTGTAAAGCGGAATCCATAAAATTAAACTAGTAGGTTGAATTGCAAAGTGAAATTCAGAGCCATAACCACACCTAAAGTATAACTCCAAAAATTATTATTTTGTCTTTACTATAACTGTTCATTTAGCTAATTAAATTGGTTACTATATATTTTTTCCAGTTTCCATCTATTGAAAAATTAAGTTATTGATAAGAATTCAATAAGTGTGTAATAATAATAATATTGTGTATCAGGAGAAATGTTTTTGGGGGATATCAACTGAAAAAAATTCAAAGAAAGATAATGTATCACTTAAAAAAAGGTTCTTTACTCTTTAAAAGTCACTTTTTCAGTCTTCGTTGAGAATTTCGAAGGAAAACTTTTCCTTTGTCCAACTCCTAGATTCACCATTCCCTGATTTTCCTGATGTGAATCCATTATATTATGTGTAACATAATTTAATAATTTTCCTAACAGCGAATGAACATGATATTGATGATTACTATTGGGAACACTATTGGGAGACTATTGGGAACACTATTGGCCAAAAGTATGTGATTGAGCAATTTGAGGACGTCTCTGAAAGATTTTGTATCACTAAATTTTCGGAATATCAAATTTTCTTGAGAAGAATACAAAGGCATAAATATGATGAATGTCAGCATAGAAATGACGATATTAAACGTTCTTTTAATTTTAAATTAACCTTTTTGAAAAATTAATTTATTAACCGAACGTAGTGAGGTCTCAGTTTCAGCTCGACCGCTCGGCATTTCGTCTTTCTGTCTGTTTGAATGTTACGCAATTACGGCCAAACGCCTCAACTAAGTGTCATGAAATTTTGCATACAAAATTGTCTCTTATTTCAAGACTGAGCAAATTATGTGTAAAGTTCTCTCAAAAAATACCCTCCTCTTTTTCAGGGTATCCAATTTACCCTCAATCATTGGAGTGTCTGATTAGGATGCAAGGGATTTGAATTGAAATTAAGATGATTTGAAAAGGGGTTTAGTCTGTGAAAAAAAATAGGCGTTAGAGGCGGTACGAATTCTTCAATATTGAGATTTTCTCGATTTTTTTTTGTTTTCGTAGAGCATTTCAAGCTGAATGGAATGGTGTACACTTAATCTCTGATAAACTTGGCATTTGGGGTCGGAGTGGGGAAAATTGACTTTTTCGCAAAAATTCAATTTTAGAAATTCTGTGTTTTTTTTCGATTGGGAAGTGGACCATAATTCTATAAAAAGAAGATTGATACTAAACTACTGAACTACTCTTCAAATATTATTGACCCTTCACATTAAGTGACTCAGCAGCGCTGCTCCTTCAGACTATGTTTTGCGCGACTTTATGGGTCTCTACGACTTTCGGTCGGTCGCTACTAGTAGCGACTGAGCTGCGCTGCCAATTTTCGCGCTGCCAATTTGAGCAGCGCTGGCGAATCAGCAGCGCGTCGATAAGGTCGTGACTCATTATCTTTTATTCCCACTACAAAAGTGAAAAACCATAAAATTGCAGATGGTTGTTATTTTTTAAATTTAAGGAATTTATAAATAATCTAATCTAAAGCTGAATGAAATTGGTATTTCAGTATCATCAATGAAAGATTTAACAATGAAAACTGAGTCGAAAAATATCTTGAACTTTTTCAAAAGTATCCGATCACCTCTTTTTTCAGTGTGTGCTGAGCGAGTGAGGTTTACTGTTCACAGAAATACTAGTTATAAAACAAGCTATCTATCACAAGACAGAAAATTGGCTAAGGACTCACTAATGACTTATTCAAGACTTTGATGCACATGTTTTTGATTATTTGATCTCCAGCTAATCTTATTTATTCAATAATTTTCTTCAATTTATCTGGATCATTTTAATTTTCAGACAATTTAAAATACTCTTTAATCCTAATCGAGCATTTTCATTTGATTACATTTATTTCCGTTCTCTTGGTATTCTTAAAAATGGGATCACCCCATCAGTAGGATCACTCGTTATTGAGCTTCCGTATTGGCTTTTTCACAACGCGGAATTTTAATCGGGTAGAAACCTTTTCCTCTATTTCCCCAACACTCGTAAAATCAAGTTGATCTGTGTTCCAAGTAAAATTAATCAATTAATTGGAAACACTCGCTGCCAATGTTGAAGCAGCTTGAAGCTTAAAGCTTTTGTGAATCGAATGACTTCCCTGTAGAATGAATGGCGCAGTGTGGGATTTCCGACATTTAGGAGAGTTCTGATCGAATTTGATTGCTGGAAATTACTGCGTAATTTTAGCTGTTACGGTGATCAGGTGACTGTCGGTTCAACATGACGAAAGGGAGAACCAGAACAGGTTATGGGGCGAACTAGTCAGCGGTGCGAAGGAACGGTTTTGGGCCGAACAGTTGCATGCATAAGGGCGAGTAGAGACGAGTAGTAGGCCGACTCCTCGCAATTCAATCACCAGTGGTACTGTAGCTGTAGTTTTAACAAGAGCCCAGGACAGCATAGCATAGCAGCCGGACGGAACAAGACCCTGGATCGGGCAAAGCCATTAGTGCGTTTAGCTAATTGCCCCTTTGCTTCCTGCTATCTCACGTATCCATTCATTTATTCGCTGCAAAACAAAGCGGACCTCGTTACCAAGCAGCCGTACAATGGAAAAGAGTGCTTCTAAAAAGAGACTGAGTGCTTGTTATTTGGAAAGAAGCTGGAAGCTTGGCAAACTGGAAAAAAGTCGCGAAAAGTAGAGATTGTTTGGTGGGCTTAAATAGTAGAGTGTCAGTATAAAATGAGAAAATCAGTTTGATTTTTATACTTGGATTAGTGGACGTGAGTCATTTGGATTTAGTTTTGCAACACCATCATACAGAATGGAGTGGAATGATTGAATCTCAATTTCCAATCAGTGATTATGTAGATGCTGGGTTTTTATTAGGATGTGTTCTATTTTGAATTGAACTTTGATTGAAGTTAACAAATAATAATCATTACCCCTGAGATTTATCTTCAAAAATCTATTCTATAACTACATTTTCACCAATATTGGGTCACCCATAATTAATGGAGTATAAATAATATTTTCGTGATATCGAACATTCCTTTTCAATGATATCAATTAATATAGATTTATTCATTTATTTATTTAATTAATTGTTTATTTATTCAATTAGTTAATAATTTATTTATTTATTTATTTATTTATTCAACCTACATATATTCATTATGAGAACAAACAGATTGTTTATTACCGGAATTTCCTGAAGTAGGAATCAAACTAAGATATTGTCAAATTTCAAACAGATTTCTGATTTTCATAGATTTCATAAAATCTTCACCGTTAAGAGGTATTGTACATTTGTTTTTATTTAAATATAGCAAAATTTTCACAACAAAAGTCGATTCTCTTAGACTTAATTTATGGAAATGCAAACTCATAAAGTTGACATCATTCAGCAATAACAGAAAAATACAGTGAAAGAAAAATTAAGCAGCATGAATATTAACCGATTGGAATTTTCCTGAGTTGGTGGAAATAACAACATGGCCGGAATATGTAAGAAGCCGAATAGACCTCAATATCACGAGGACCAACAGTGAAAAAGATAGTCATGAAGAAAAATGGGGGAGTGAAGTGGAATATCAATGCAAAAGAGAAGTCCAATGACTGTGGTCATCATAATTTGGGGAGAATGCTTTTATTTGACTGTGGGTGTGTATGCGTTTGAGTAGAAAGTCATAAAAGAAAACAAAACTAATTGTTCAACGAGCTGGAGGTACTAAATGCACACACAACCCTTCCAATTTTGGTCTTTCCTTTTGAATTATACTATTAAGTCAGAGTGAGTCTCCCCGAAATAATACCATACATTCAAAACAAACTTCCACATCTGCAAAATTAGCAGCAAAAATGTGTGCTATGATGCGTGCCACGTAGTGTGCAGGCTATAAGACACGTCATTTCTGAATAGGCCTAATCTGGCAACTCCGCGCGGGATGAAACCCCTTATTTATTCATTTGTGCAATTACTCACATTTGCTTCGTTGGCCGCCCCCAAATGGCTTGTGATTACCGTTTAATTTGAAGTGCGGTGGTAATTTCCAACCAATGTCCGTCCGGAGATTCGTTCTATAACGTAGCTTACAGTTGGGAACTTTCGTTAACGAACGCAAGTGTGATCCTATTCCAATTTCCCATGTCGATCAGAGCTAATACCAATAATAATGACATCAATATTCATCGCTTGATAGGCATTATCACATAAACGTATTTTGCATTCAATACATTGCATTGCAGCATATATTTCATGAATTTCGTACAAAATGTAATGCCTAGGCCTGTATGGGTGGAGAAAATAGAATACAGTGTTAAGAACAGAGGTATGCAACTTACTGAGTTGATTGTGAATGCGGAAGAATGTGGATTAGAAGTAATGCAGCAGAATACGGGAATATAATTTGTAATTTCGCGAATCAAATTTAAGAAAAGAGGTAGGGATATTAACCTCCAATAGACTGACTCAACGTATTGGTTACTTTATAAGAATATCATGATTCCAACAGATTTCAATCTCTGACTATTTAAATAATTTATTATTATGTTTTACAATATGTTTTACAATAATTTATTATTATGTTTTACAATGTTTTACAATTCGCAAAGGAAAATAACGATTCTAGACTGGAACGCTCATGAAAGAGACATTCTATTCAAATCTCAGAAGTGTTATTCATAACGAATTTTTTGTGCGGAAATAGTTTGATTTTTTAAAAATTCATCCATAACTAATAACACTAATAACACTAAACTACAACTAGTAATTCTAGAAATTCAATCACAATCTCAGGTTCCAATAATACGTTCTCAAAAACTTGTGAGTTTGCCTAATGTTATCACTATGTTGTTATAATATAATATTTAATGTTAACTATTCAATGCTATTTTACTATTTAAAGTGCAAACTATATCGAATTGCATTTCGATTTTTATCAAATCAATGAGGCCAATCAATAGCATAAAATGAAAATATGGGAGAAATCTTGAAAATCTAGAAAGTCGGTGAACTTTAATAAAGCAGAAAATAATTCAGTAGGAAGCAATTAGCGCAACCAGCGCCTTAACAAGAATTAACAGTTCTGGTGAGATCGTTTGTGAAATCCAGTCGAGAAAAGACCAGTTAAATTAGTGATGTATACCCTCTGGTACATTCGCACTCTTGTTGCTTTTGCTCTAACAAGGTCTAATTATTTCCATAACTCCTGATGTTGTGGAGTCCCCTCTTTGTACAGTAAACTTTTGCCTGCTTTTCTCCTCCCATATTCTGAATCTCATTTAATAGAGGAATTGATATTCACGAGATGCCTAGTGAAAATCAATAGCTTCAAGTCATAAAAGTAATCTTATGAGTTCTAGAACTTGGAGCTTCCATAATACAAATGATCGAATAATTATGAAGCTTATGCCGAGATTTCCATCTAGATCTCGTGAATCACCTAGTTCACACTTTACAGACCTGACTACGTTGAAGAAACCATCGATTAAAAAGGAGTTAATTAATAGAAGAGGTCATTCTATTGCTTGGAGCCGAAAAACGAGTCACAAGTCTTAAAAGATTTTTATAATACAAGGCTTTCAAATTACAAATTATCAAAAAAGAAAATTCATCACATGAAAATCATTATCACACAATTAACATTTCACAGACTGGACTATTTCGAAAAAACCATTCATTACTACCAAACTATAGTGATGTATTTAGCCTACAATCTATGACTTTCCAAGCTCAAATGTTGGAATAGTGTCTAACGATAATTGGAATCGGAATGTTGAAGTAGGTTTAGCCATGTTCTTGAGAGCACGGATTTCGCTCCCCTATCCAGGTTCATCATTTTCAAATACTGAAAAATCAATTGATCTTCACCCCTCCACTTCAATTTTCAAACCAATCTGTGACTAGTGGTGTTTCCAACCAACCCTGTATCAGTATCTATTGGTGTTCATCATTCCACATTGTTTTTTTATTTCAAACAGTTCTATATCTGTTGCTGGGTGAATACAAGCAAAAATCCATTCATTTTTTCCCACTTCTCCAGGAGAACAATAGAAGTTACTTTTCCAGATTGAACTACGTTATCAATCTATTCATTCGTTTTTGAATTCTATGTTCAACTGTTGAATCGTTGAATGAATATCCCAGGTGGTTTATTTTCTCCGTTGATTATTTGGAATA
The DNA here is from genome assembly GCA_948455865.1 of Conomelus anceps. Taxonomy (NCBI): domain Eukaryota; kingdom Metazoa; phylum Arthropoda; class Insecta; order Hemiptera; family Delphacidae; genus Conomelus; species Conomelus anceps. The sequence continues at coordinate 55,723,118 of OX418220.1, forward strand.
GACTTCATGAAAATTTATTCTAATATTTGAGTTATGTATGTAAATCACACCTCCAGCTCCACCATGTTCTTTACTGTACTAATTTAAAGCTCCTTGGTTGATGTCATAATCATCCCTCTTCATAAGTTAGGAGTGGTTGCAAGATTAGGCAGCACAAAGCCTAGGAAACTTTGTTATCTATGACCTTGAGAATAAATAATTCATTATTCCATCAAATTCTACTATTATTATTATTGTTATAAATGTATAGCCATGAAAACAATCAACCTCTCTCAGGCCTACACACTCGTGTCTCATGTTACCATCAGCATTGAACGTGTCATCGGGATTTCTTGAGCCAAGTAGTAGTAGTAGCCTAGTAATCACACACCAGCCTGGAATAAGCATAAGCCAGGACCAGTGGTAGCCATTGTTAATTGATTTTGTGGACCAAAAACGGATTAGGCGCCATTGAATAGGACTGCTGTGTTTGGACTGCATACGACTTTACTGCGAGTCCAAGCTCTGTACTTTGCATTGCTTCCGTTCTGAATACTCTATTTAGTAAATGATTTACACGTACCGGTAGTTTAGGCCGGCACCGCCAGGTAGGCTAAATTATTGCGGGCCGTGGCCGGCTGCTTCGTGATATACGCTGACACCAGATAAAACCCGAATCTCCGGACCGAATTTAGTGCCGCTCCGGCTCGCATAAACTATTTCTTGCTCTCTCTCCTGCGCCATATATTTATGAATTTACTCGCAACGTGTCGACTATAAAGGGCAATAATGATGCTACACGAGGAGTGCTTGTCCTTTTGATCAATGCTGTACTAGCTGCGAGAGTTCATGTTTACGGCTCAATAAATCAAATGCAACGAAACGTTCAGGAGAAACTGGAATCTAGTGGTAGAAATGAAACATTCCAATATTTATTCATCTTCAATTTTCAATTGAGACTGCAGTTCACCCCATATCTAACTTTTCTACAAAAATATTACTATACAAACCCAAATGTCAAGAAAATTATAAAAGTTTAAAGTATGTGAACGTAAAATTCGGAAGAAACTGTACAGAAGTACAATGTAAATTAGTGAAAATAAAGCATTTCAACATTTATTCACCTATTCCAGTGTAGACTACGGTACACATTCCTTCTCTTCTAAAATAATTATTATTATCAATATACAATATCACAAATGATGTACAATAAAAGTTCAAAGTATGGGAGCATTTCTTGAGACATTGTTTATAATTTATTGTAAGATCTTCATTTAAAATGGGTTATGATGCTTTTTAAAAACGCATTATTATGTATTTAAAATGAATATTTACGAATTATTTCCTATTTATCAAACATCATTTATGATTTATGATTTTTTAAATCATCGAAACAGTCATGACTACGATTTACAAAGCTTAAACAAAGCTACTTTAACTCAGGGAAGTGATAGCCGCGAGCCGTAGCAGGTATCTGTTCAATTATATTAGATAAGGAATCTCCTGGGCCCTCTCTGTAAGGGTGACCGATTGGATTGGCCATCAAAAAAGACTTTGTTCTCTGCTGTGAAATCACTTCCGGTGGTTCGGAACTGAACTAAAATTGTAGGTTTACCATGTTTCCAATAACATGGCTCAAGCGGCGAGGTGAAACTACCAGTAAAGTTCTCCCCACCAATAAAAGCCATATGCATTTAATTTTTTTCTACTTGAACTTAGAACTTATATTTTTTTAAAACGCCTATATTGATGCTTTTTCTTGATAGGTATTTAAAATCATCTATTCAGACATAAAAATTTTCCCACACATATTAATCATCCACCACGAATAATATTGGTGATGATGGATGTAATAGAGACGTCTTAATATGCGAAAATTATCCATTTCAAGAATATAGTCTGAATGTGATTACCATTGGAGTTAATTGGAATGATGAGTCAGAGCTCATATATCTGGCTCATTATATCAAATCAGAATCATAGAATAAAACTATAAAATAAAGTGTTTGAGAGGAACGTATATTTATCTTATATTCAATCTACACTCAATAAAGCCATACATCATCCATATAAAAACTTATCTATGAAAATACTAAATGAATTGGAAAGCTGTGGGCTTCAGTGAGAGCTATCAAATGATTCTCATCTATACTAAATTTGCGTAATCATAGAAAAATCACCAGTAACAATATTTTGCAGAAGCTGTAGGATAGCTCTTGACATTTCACAATTTCAACGTGATGCAGTATATTCCATGCTGACTGTAGTATGAATTTGTACATTCGGTAATACTTTTGTGTTGGTTCGCTTTGTTTGATTGATTGGAGAGAGAGATATAGAGTATGAGAGAGATGGGGGAAAGAGTTGATTGTAGGGGAGTGGCACTAGAAAGTTAGTAATCTGGATGACGCATCTGAAAATTCTGATTGAAGTATATTTAATTATCAAACCTGATTCAGACGAAACAGATCGCATAGGCCTAGTCAGCAAAAAATCATTCCAAATTGCAAAATACGACAAATTGGCTGCGCTTCACGCTTCGTTAGATGAATGATGGATTTTTCATACGTTTAAAAGTTGATCGTTCAGTGAGCTTATCGAAATTATTCCAATTTACGGAAAATCGCCGAAATCTCTGCTTTTTGACAGCAGCAAATATATTTTACATTCGATGAGAATTATGAGGATAATATCATTCAACAAAAAATAGTGCTATTAAATTAGAATTTTAATTGGATACACATATAATATCCTATGATATTATCATCCCAATTATCTCATAATATCTCCTTTAGTTGTTGTCAATCGTATAGGCATAATGTTTGAGTTTTGAAGTTTCACTAATACGTTTTTAAAACTCGTATGCCCCGTCAATTGATTAATCAATGTATCAAATCAAATGTAGTAGTATTTTCTATCCATCTCACTCTTTTTCAGTTTTACAATCTGTTATTTCTCTTTAATATTTTTATTAAAAGCAATTGGGGAGTTTGGTCTCAAGATATATCAATTAATCTTAAGATAAACTAAAACTCCAATAAATAACTTCAATCGCATGCAAAATCCGAAAATTTACTTGAATAAAGTAATTTAATCTGTGGGTTGGGTGGTAGAGGGATTTGTATGCCTCAACTTTGCCCGTAGCATTTTTTTAATCTCTCAATGTTATGTGCAAAAATAAATTGAAATCTATCTATCTAAATAAAAGTCATCCACTATAAATACGATTGTTTTTTTAAAAACAATTAATTATTGTTTTAAATAATCAATTGAATTTTTAAAAAGATAAATTTTATTGCTGACCTGACGGACATAGCCCCGTCGTTCAGTAAAGAGAGACTGAAAGAGAGACTGTAAGTTCTCGGCGCGCAGCCCGAGAGAACTTTTATCAACTAAGCTAATGCTGATTCAGCACTACTACACTACCTATACGCCTAAAATTAGCTAAATTTATACTAAATTTAGCACTACTAATACGCCTATAACTTACGTTGATCAACGTGTAGAATAGACATATGAATAGTATTTATCTGTCTATTCTTTACCCTCATCAATATCGAATTCTCATTACAAGATTTTTATTCTTTCATATAACAAGAGTACGCTCTATTCTGATAATTTCCAAAAAAACATCATAACATGAGTTCATGGATAACCAATGTTTACGTGTGCCATTAGTCATTAAACAGGGCCGATATACGTATTCCTGTCCCACAAAATAAGTAATGTTGTCATTTGTAACACTGAATAACAGAAATACTATTTTCTATCTGTTGAAAACCCCCAATGAGCTTGCTCTCATCGCTTAATAGGTAAATTTAGTTGATAGGTTTCTTGTGATTTGGCACAATAAACTTTTCTTAACCACATAGTTGGCGGCAGTTCAGCTTAAGCAATGTAATGAATGTATTCATCAAGTCTTAAAAATAGAGACTAAATTCGTCTCTTTAATACTCAACCCCAACCCTCAACTCAAGTGAAGCTAACCACGTCTGACTTTACAATTAATCTCGAACAATGCAACGGTTTGTATACACTTTAACCCGGCACAACTCTCTAATAGAAATATAATGAAGTTCATGAAGGCAAATTCAACTTGCGTGGAGTCTGAATGGGATAACTTTGCAGATTGTTCTGTTCCGTTTTAATGGAGCAAGCAAGGATCGGGCTCTTGGATGGGAGGAGGCCTTCATGCTGCTCAAGATTGGACCCTCATCACCCTCCAAAATCAGGGCTCGAAATGGACACTTAAACCCACATCTTGATCTCTGCTGCTCTCTCAATAAGCATACAGACAGTGATAAAGTCTACATTATTCAAAAGCTTATCAAACTAGAATTTATTCCATCACTTTCATAAGAGAGTTTGTGATGCTTCTTCAGAATGAAAATGGAAATTTTAATCATCGAATGAAACGAGTTTCGTATTTATATGAAATGAGCATGCAAATGACACAAATCAAAAAGATTAAACTAATGTTCTTCAAGTGAAAGCTTTGTAATTTAAGCAGTTTTGTTCTTAAAGCTGTATTTTTCTTTACTTTCTATTGTGTATGTAGTCGACATATTTTAAATAAATACTTAGGATCTGACCAGAGAATATCGTGTTACATTTTAATTACAATCGTGGGGATGAACTTTCATTTAGTCAAAAAAACTTTATTTTAGTAGAATTGAGTCAAACTTCTCAGGTGGCAACAAGTTGAATCTTGTAGTTAAATGTTGGGGCAAATGACTGCACAAAAATTAGGTAAGGAAAATACTGAAAAGTAGAGCAAAAGAGAATCATATCACTTCCTAACAACTCAAGACATTAAACTAAGACATAATTTTGAAAAATTAGTTTCCATCCGTTTTTATTGAAAAAGTACCCCACAAGTCAAACCCCCTTTTCAAAATGTCAAATCTTTTAGTTGAATCGTAAGGTGAATTTGAATGGTGAACTATGTATTAGGCCCGTAGGTCTCTGAGGACTCTTTTTTAGTTGTATGACGTTCTTCTGCAAGCTTTAACCCTCTGGGAGTCCCTTGGTCGGTCAAGCGCTTTGTGGTACGGCTCCGGCTGACCTGAGGATGGTAAAGACTTTAAATCGGACTTTTTCGACGATTCCTGATAGATAAACGATGATATACAATGGAAGATTCTTCCCAGTATTTTCAAAGTAATAAGGCTTTCGATTTTACCTTTTAATATCTATTTTTTAGCTTTATTCTTTACTAGCCGGCAGACTCGCTTCGCTCGCCTTAACCGTCTAGCCAGGGGGCTCCGCCCCCTGGACCCCCGGGGGTCCAACTAATTTCCATTGTGATTAGATAAATTTACAGAAATAGGTGATTTTGGGGAGAATTTTGATACCATTACTTAGTATACATCTAGGGTCTTAATCAAACAGTGGTATTTCGATTATATAGATATAGATTTCACTCCATGTGGCCTTGAGGTTCTTGAGAAATTGTGATCAACTAAATTCCAAAAATCCTAAATTTTGAGATGAATCATGTAACCCTATTTTTCACGTGTTTAGCACCCCAGCTGAAAATTTGAACTTTTTTGGCCTTGTGGTTCTTGAGAAATTATAATCACCTAAATTTTCAAAATCGTTAATCTATGGTAAATTAATTTCACAACTAATTTTTTGTTGATTTTCTGATCAATACCTATTTACACAAAAATTCTCAGGCTCATGTACTGTTACAAATAGTATTTTATTAATTCCTTAATACTTCTTTGTAAACCTAACTATTGATAGGTAAGAGTTCTTATAAGAACTGATATTTATTCGATTTGAGCGTTGGTTGAAATTCACAAATACTCGGAGAACGATGTTAGAAGTCTGATGCATGCGCGATAAATCGGCTCCAGCAAAGTTGTACCGAGCAATATTGTACTAATATTAAAAATTATTGTACTTGACCTAACAGGCAGCTCGGCTACTTTTTTACTTTTCATAAACGTTGGCTTTTAGCTATTGAAATTATTTTGGTAGCTCGGGATAAGTTTGCTTTGTTTGAAACAAATTATTATTCATTAATAGACCTAACCTACTGAACTTGCCAGCCAAACAGCTTAAAGGAACAGCTGATAGAAGTCAACCGTTTTTAATCATATGGCAGACCCCTTAGCAGCGTTATTTACACTGTCTTTGAACAGCAAAAGACTTTGCACTTTGCATGTAGGCTACCATACAGTCGGAGCCTTGCAATATGTGGGAAACATATGACTGGGTATGATGAAATGTTATTATGCCAGGTTGATGACATCTGTTAAGTGCAAATTTCAAAATATTTGGCTGTTTATCACCAAACTTTTCAAAAATCGTCGATTTTGGGCCCATTTTGGGGCTAATTTTGAAACTTTTTTCCAAGGTACATCTAAGGCCGATACTTAACATGAATACCAAATTTTATCTGATTTGACCTTATGGTTCTCTAGAAATTGTTGTCACCTAAATTTTCAAAAATCTTCAATTTTGGGCCCATTTTGGGGTAAATTTTGAAACCCTTTCTTAGCACGCGTCTAGTCCCCCTACTGAATACGTGTACCAAATTTTATCGTTTTTGGTCGAGTGGTTCCTGAGAAACTGTGATGAATGAGTGAGTGAGTCAGTCAGTGGTATTTCGATTATATAGATATAGATTATTTAGCTAAATCTAGATTTTAGCTTTTAGTTGTTCAGCTCAATTGATAATTGGCCTACCTGTTATAATGTTATAATTTTCACGTCTTGTAGTAGTCCTACTTACGATTTAAAGCTTGAACAAAGTTGTGCAGGCCTTGAGTAATAATAATAATAATAGTAAAGTAAAAGAGAATATCTTACATTTCAATCTAAGAATGCAAGAATGAGTGATAATCCTTTCAATATGAAAAAAATCACTGTTATTTTTAGTTGTCTAAGTTGCAGTGCAATAAAAGCCTGCAGTATAACCTTTTCTTCAATACAATTTTAAAGGGCTATACCCTTTTTCCAATCTTCAATCTTGATAGATTAGGAAGTAGTGACCATCATTTTTAGTTTGTGCGAAATTTCGTCGAAAAATGAACAGATGAAAGCACAGCTCTTTTGTAGAGGAAGAATCGTCAAATGTGTTATGTTTTATGGAGCAGAAGACATTGGATTGAGTTTGAGAAGGGAAACTGAAAAATTGCTTGCTGGAGCAAGGGGATTCCCCGAAAGAGGTAACAGAACTTTCCAGTCGACAGTGAACAGAAGAAAAATGGAGGGTGCTTTTCGCTGCAAAATCCGCCATTCATTTCCACAGAATGCCATCTGTTTTGGTTGGCCTCCTTTTCTCTTCCTACTCACACTGAAGATTTCGTGGCGGCGTTTGGTTGAAGCTTTTATTTGCTGATGCCAGGTGTGTTTTCCACAGAATGAAACAATTTAACTTTGAATTATTATGTGAGTTCCGGCAGCACTTTGCAATTACTCTCCAATGCACTACTACATTTCATACTATATCTCACTACTTCCTGGTACCCAAATGGGTCATCCTTTGCCAAAGATGGAATATTTCTCTTTCCAACTTCCTTTTATTCTCCCATTTCCGGGTAAAGTGCACAAATAACATCTCTTGATAATAGGATAGCTCACTTTATCATATCTCAACTACATAGCAAATTACACTTGCTCTTCTTGGATATAAAATATTAAAGTTTTTTAGTCTAAAAAGCAGGACAAAAATAATTGATAATAAGAGTACTATTATATTTCAACAACATAGAACATTGTCCTGATTTTTCCTAAATTTGAAACATCAAAACTGCTCAATTTTGAAATAGGAGTTTCTAGCCTATTCCTATATCAAAGTGCATTGAGTCAAACGTGGAAGAATATTTATGTTGTTTACATGGTTATCCTTTATTGTACAATAACTTTGTCATTGGATTCTAAATTATTTTTCTAATTCAATACCAGAATTCAATGCATTATCCTTAGCGATAGTGACTTTATTATTGGAGTATTTATGTATAGTATTGTTATGGGTTCTAATAGCTAAAATAAGGCTGGCAACACTAAAGTTCACACTTGCACTTTATTTACACAAATCAGTCAATTTACACTCATTAATTGTTAGTTCAATTAATAAATAAAAACAGATCAACAAATGACAAGCTAATATTTATTTTCAGTAATTATTTACAAGAATTAATGAATAAGTGATTACAGGCTGAACAATAATAAAAGAAACAAGAGTCCAATAAACTGTACAATAATGCAGAAAGGAATTATAAGAAGAGCAACTAATCACTTACAAAAACACAGTCCAATTCGTTATTTGACAGTCCCAAATAATATCACTTAACACAACGTCTTCAAACTATTAGTAAGCTGCATAAAAAGTACAAGTGGTTACTCTGCACTTGACCCTGTCTAAAGACTGAATAAAGCACTGTTTACTCCACTGGCACTGGATTGTCTCTCTCACGAGATCTGTAATACAATCTGTCACGCGGGTTTGTGAAAACTAACTGTCACGCAAGCTTTTGTAAGACTCCCCTCAATGGTTCACGTGAGCTCCTTTATATACGAGATAGTTGTCATAATTCCAAGAACTGGAGTCTACCGCTTTGACGGAGTCTACTGGAGACGCTTTGAGAAGTCCCTGGAACATGACCTCGATTGTTCAAGAAGTCTGTAGAAATCTTGAGAAGTATAATTGAGTGCGAGAGTTGCATACTTGAAGAATAAGAGTGACAAAGACATCTAACGAGAGAGATCGAGAAGAATCAGATTGCAGTTGCGTCTGTCCATGAAAACAATGGAATGATACAAATAGAACAAGTGCATTAACTGCTTGTTTGCTTTCGTAACAGTATAATAGCCGATTTCAACTGTAGGTGACTCTTTATACCTCAATGTTAAATATTTCAGTCCAAAGAGCGTACTATGCAAACAAGGAATGACATAGTTAGTAACTGATTCCTCACTGAGCTAACGGAGTTATAGCCCACTAAAACAAAATCTTAAGCTCTATGCTGAACAGTCCACTCTGACAACCGCACAGGTTCTGGCTGAATAGGTTTGTAAAAAGACGTCTGGAAATCAACACAGTTGATGTAGCCTTTCTTGTATACGTAATGAACATAGTTCAGTTATGAACATAGCTGAATATTCACCTCGAGCTACAGTAAGCTAATACTGGAGTAAATGTTTTTCGCATATTTTAAAGGGTTGCATACTAAAAAAGGGTTACGGTCTCTTATAAAATCAGTTCTCAATTCTGGGATTATGGTTTCAAGAAATTTATAAGAATTTATAAAGAAAACGATCGTCGATGTATTCATTCACATGTTGATGCTACTATTGGCACATGAAATCACAATCGAACTCAATTTGACTAGCACGTAGATTGAGTTTAATGAAACATGTTGTAAAAGATATAATTATCATTAAGATATTGCGGTTGTGGTTCTCGTGTATCTAGGTGTATGAGTTCTACAACATTTCAGAAGAAAGATTATTTTGAACGCAAGACTTATTCTTCGGAATGTGAAATACAAGGTAGTAGATCTAGGAGTTTAATACGGGTAAATTAAAATTAAAAGTATCATAAATTTCATGTAACTGCAACAAAAATAATCATGGATAAAAAGCCTTTGATAATATTTTTTTCTTTCTCTGTTTTTGTCTACTGGTGGTCTTCTGAAACTAAAGAGGAAACTCCCGCTGAAGAACCCGCAGCCTGATAACATGAGCTCAAGTTTTTATTCTGAAAGTATGAACAGAGACGAAAAAGACTTACAGCATAAGCATGAAAGTTTTTGATCTGCAGTTTTTGATAGGGAAGTGGTAGCCGTATCAGGTATCTGTTCAATCAAATAGAGATAAGCTACGAAGTCCTGGTCCCTCTTTGCAAGGGTGACCGATTAATGGCCAGCAAAAAAGACACTGTTCTCTGCTGTAAAATCACTTCCCGGTGGTTCGGAACCCACCTAAAACTGTAGGTCCAGCTCATCAATCACAATCATCCAACTCATTACCCACGCAGAGATCTCAGACCGATGTGGGCTTCATTCTCCAAAAAAAAAAAATATATATACTTATTCCTTATAGGCTCTAAAAAATGACGTGGTTTAAACATAGGTTCTTGTTTGTTGTTGAATAATACCCAACGCTTTGTATTTTAAACCTATGGTAGCATTGAATAAAGTTGTAAGAGTATTTCAATATTGTTTCACACGCAACATCAAGCTGACATGAATTCTCATTGTTTGTTTCCTCGGTCGCCTGTTGAGGTGTTTAATATTTATGATGAAATTTCACCGTTCAGCCTGCGAAGATACAGCAGCCTTCTCTGGTGCTTTCAGGATTCAATCTTCTTAATTAATGACTTTCGAGCATCGTTTGTCTCCTGTGAGGTTGGCGGAGTAGAGAAATGTACTCGAGGGGAAATTTTCGCCAGCCATCTTGGATCAACCTCGTTATGGCGGAGACCCGGCTGACATGTGGCACGATAATATCTGAGAGCAGCCAACAATAATTCCAGCCACGTGGTTATATTATACACTTTCAATTTGAGGACTTCGCGGAGAAGCTCATCGGTGCTTTGCATCATGGCGGCGACAGCGTTTGAAAATTATACGAAATTCTTGGAAGGACGGCCGCTATTATGACGAGGAAGATGCCTCAATTATTTGGTTCTAATTAATTTTCTGAACAAAAGCATTACGTTCTCTGTTCATGATTGCTGCAAGGGTTCTCTTCCCTTCCTTTGCGTCTTATTTCTGAACTTTAAGCTTCGGCTTTGACTGAAACGATATTTTTTACTTCAACTCTCCTTTCTTGTTATCATCGTCATTACAATGAGTTCTTGATGAAATTTCAGTTCAGCAGACAGCTACGATGTGGAAAAGGAATATTAACGTTTAAAAGAAAATTCTTTATAAGGATGTTCAATTTTTTTCTGCCAATTAAAAGAAGCTCCTGATTGTTATTTTCAGCTTCCAATTCAGTATGATTTTTTTCAATATCAGTGAAGATTTATTGAAATCCATATTGATTCATTTTGATAGAATAGGATGAATGAAATAGATAACACGAGATTCTACCCTTATTTCATTGAGATACAGCTTTTATCGTTGGTTTGTTTCTTTCGTTTCAACTGATCTTACTTATTTCAAGACAAAACAGTCATTTTTTTATAGTTTATACTTTGATAGAATGGAAAAAATATGATAAGAATGTATTATCTGCTCGTGGCAATAAATATTTTTTTTAGAATGAGCCTAGATTGTCTTCAACTATGAATTCACATCCTGCTTGAAATTCAGCGTTTGAGGTTTCAATGAGGCCATTGACAGTGAGGAGATTAATAAAGTTACTTCAATATGAATGTTGTCATAATCTCATTCACATGAAAAACGAGACTCTTGTTTTGGCAGTTACACCATTCTTAATCTCAATTAGAACACTTGAGGTATTCTTTATGGATACCTAAAGAGTTCTGATTGAGATTAGAATTGAAATTCAGGCTATTTACTTAGTGAATGATCTTAAAAAGTGAAATATTTAAATATATTCGAAGAAAATTATCATTCACACATGTTATTGTTGTTACTCTTAAAACACAAATTAATGAAGTAAGATGCTGTTTCATTCCTTAACCTGATATTAAAATGTTTGGAGGCCAAGTCAGGTGGTGGAACAATTTTGGAATTATCAATTGAGAAGCCAAACCGTAGGAGCGATAAAATTTAAGCCTTTTTCCTTGAAGAAAATGTAATAAAGTCTTTGTTCATCGTGATGAGAAAAACTCACGAGTGCTGAGTAGCTAGCAGAAGTTTAATGGACGGAACAAAGCTGGAAGAGAGTGAGCCTTCGTTTCAAATACGAGCAGCGAGCTGCTAGGAGTCACAAGGGTGTGATTTACCGCCCTACTAAATAGTCCTATTAAAAACTGGGGACGATTGTCAGTTGCCATGACAACCAGAGATTTCAGCCAAGTTTGTGAGGGACAGAGCGATTACGCTACTTGAGAAATGAGAGAGAGAGAGAAGGAGTACATGAGTGAGTGAAAAGTTGGGGAGCCTGTGAGGGTTGTTGAGTAAGTAGATGTAGAATGGTGTTGGAGAGAGCACCAGTAGATTTCATTTTTATTAAACGCTTTTCTCGGATCTGGAAGTAGGCCTATGTTGACTAGCTTATATTCCACTGACAAGGTTATGGGGGAAGGAGTTGAATATGCACGCTGCGCTCTCTTTACACATGCTTCACAAGCTTGGTCCAGCCCTACCACATTGCAATTTAATGGACATGTACAGAGCGAATCATCTGATTCCTTAGACAGTATAATACAGCTCATGCAAAACCCGAAAAAAACCGCAAACGTCAAACTTCAGTACAATAAATGTTGACATGGTTGTTTTACGAAATTTGCAATTCAAATTTCTGAAAGTTTTTTCACGAGTTATTGTTTACTCTTGTCTCCCACCTACGGAGCTAATATTGAACATTATGGTCGGTTGAACCATTATGGTCGGTTGAACAACAGGGTTTGAAACAACAAGGGTTTAAAATTTAGTTTACTGTCGTCAGGTCAGGTTTTTCTACTGTCTTCTTCTTTTTCGTTTTATCCTCTCCATATTCTTATTAGAATGATTCCATTAAACATATTCGTAGGATTCATCAGGCCGATTGATTCATTTTATTTAATAATAATTATAATAATAAAACAAACAATAATGATACTATTAATAATGATACTATTAATAATAATATGACCACTTGAAAAAAACACCCATCACCATAGCAACAAGATAATATGTTTTGGCTCAAAAGTTTTTTTAAAACTTTAATATTATCAACTATTTTCAACAGTTTTTAGTGTTTCGTTAGTGAACTTTTAAATCAATAGTGGTTGAGTGAGAAGATTCATTTTGCTATTTTTTGAGTGAAGGTTTTTAGCAAATCTTAAATTTTTAGTCTGGGTTAACCTCAATGTTTTGGACAATGTAACATATTCAAAATTTGTGAAGGGAGCAGTTTTGGACTGAGTCTGTTGCGCATTTACATTCGTTGTAAATTTGTTACAATAAATAAATAATAATAGAAATAATAAAATAAATCATAATCATAGTAATAATAATAATAAATTCTATATTATATACTGTTTATTTTAAAAGTACACTTCTATAACTCTTGAGAGAAAGGTAAAATTTCAACTTCAAGAAATAGAGCTTTTACTCTTAAATCACTAACATTGAACAATAATCTCCAACATAATAATTTAATCAGTCTTTTCATTTACTATCTTTCCAGTCACTTAAACTAGAAAACTAACTTGTACTATCTTTGCTCTTGAGATTGGAAGTGGACAATAGGCTGGCTACCTATACTACCCAAGGTTAATTGAAACAAGGTTGTTCCATAATTCGCTCACATTAGCAAAATAGGAAAGTCATGACGTCACTTTGTTATAATTGTACCTTTAACTTGCAAATTTCAGCTCTATTTGTACACTTTATCAGTAAAAAAAAATGAAGTTTTTTGCTTATCACAGATATGAATCTATATCTTCATCAGCTGCCAATGATATGAGCTGCTCAATGCTACTGAACTGAAATACATCATACCCCCACCATTTTCCTAGTTCTCTAAAAACGGATCAACCTTTTATACTACACCTACAAGGTAGGTAATTGTGATCAGATTATTGACTATTGTAAATATCTAACCATAGATAGATAACTGCAGTTGGTTGGGGCGTCGCAACTTCAGCTTGCTGTCGTTTAAGTGGTCGTGGGTTCGAATCCCGCTCCACCGTCAGGCATATATATGTAATCATTCACCTCATTACCCACGCACAAGTCACGGACTCATGTAGGCATCATCAGCAATAAAAAAATACTCTACATTCTAAAAAATTGAATAGCTTTATCAGTCCCTTTCTTCTCCTTTATCATTTTATTCTTCTTCTCCTCCTCCTCCTCCTCCTCCTCCTCCTCCTCCTCCTCCTCCTCCTCCTCCTCCTCCTCCTCCTCCTCCTCCTCCTCCTCCTCCTCCTCCTCCTCCTCCTCCTCCTCCTCCTCCTCCTCCTCCTCCTCCTCCTCCTCCTCCTCCTCCTCCTCCTCCTCCTCCTCCTCCTCCTCCTCCTCCTCCTCCTCCTCCTCCTCCTCCTCCTCCTCCTCCTCCTCCTCCTCCTCCTCCTCCTCCTCCTCCTCCTCCTCCTCCTCCTCCTCCTCCTCCTCCTCCTCCTCCTCCTCCTCCTCCTCCTCCTCCTCCTCCTCCTCCTCCTCCTCCTCCTCCTCCTCCTCCTCCTCCTCCTCCTCCTCCTCCTCCTCCTCCTCCTCCTCCTCCTCCTCCTCCTCCTCCTCCTCCTCCTCCTCCTCCTCCTCCTCCTCCTCCTCCTCCTCCTCCTCCTCCTCCTCCTCCTCCTCCTCCTCCTCCTCCTCCTCCTCCTCCTCCTCCTCCTCCTCCTCCTCCTCCTCCTCCTCCTTCATCAAGATTTTACTATCAATTACTGCCTCTATACATGTAAAACAGTTCAATGGATACTAGCATTGTTAAGATCTTCAAGGGCGGTGTATCAAGAAGATTTATGTATATCATTCGACCTATCACAAGTTCACTAATTGTGCGGCATGAAGCCTGGAGCAGATTTATCTAACAAATGATTGGCGTATCATATGCTCAGACTTGGCATCCGCATTAAAGCTGCTTCCTGCTTAGTTGAGTAGAATAATTTGAAACGGCGAAACATCATATCTCAATCGGGGGTCATGTGGTGTACCATTTAAATTTGCACAATTTTCCTCAACAATAGTCAGGGTGTGTTGGGGGAATCAGAACTGCCTTATCGTTATTTTTCCAGTACTATTTCAGGGAAAATGTCAACATATAGTGAAATAAACATATTCATACAGTCCTCTTTATTACTTCTCTTCACAAATCCTACAATGAATGAGAATTTGAGAACTTGTAATTGAGGCAAAGTTGTTACAGTTATGCATGAGATTCCCAAACTAGTAACACTGAGATTTCAAATGAGAATTTATAATAATAAGTTATAATAAATAAATTTATAAATTTTTATAAATTTATAATAATAATTTATATAAAATTTATAGGTCGCATGATATACATAAATCTTCCTGATACACCGCGCTTGAAGATTTCAACAATGCCAGTATCCATTGAACTGTTTTACATGTATAGAGTCAGTAATTGATAGTAAAATCTTTACTTGATAGTAAAACGTGGAAAAATATTTTGTGATTGGTTATGCTCTGGATTTATGAAAGCAACTAACTGGTTCCATTTGGTTGGTTTACACCAGGCATATCATTCCTTTTTCAGGTGTAGCCTAGTAATCGAATGTAATGAGTTACGTCTCTTCAGTATGATTTTTACATGATTTGCAACTATTGAAACATGCAAATAATAGGATCTTCCAGTTGCACAACCAGGATTAAGCCCCCCTCTGAAGGACCTAAGGTCCTTATCAAAATGATGATATTTTTCAAGAAAATTGAGTGTGCAATATCAGGCTGGTTAGTGTGGGTATACTACGGTTTCACGTTTGTATAAATATAATATTTATTTATTGACACAGTCAAAATACAACTTATTGTAAAGAAACAACAGGCCTATAGCCCAAAACTGTCTCTATTACTACATATTTACAGCTTATTGTGAAGAAACAACAGGCCTTTAGCCCAAAACTGTCTCTATTAATAAATTTTTACAAGAGTCCAAATATTTGTAATAATTTTTTTACGTTTATAGCAATATCATCACAACACTTCTGGGACGTATCTTAGGGAATACCAGAAACTCATGGGTGGAAATATGCTGAATGCCGGGCCTGGCTGCATTGAGCATTCACCAGAATGGATTTTGTTAATTCATATCGAGATAATTATTCTTCTTAGGATCTCTAGAACCTGTTATACATTTGACGATACAGTGATAATTTATATAATACAAACGATCCAGGTGTCAGAAGGCATCTGCAAGTTTGTGAGCGCTTACTGCTTCAGAAGCACTTCGTTACCGAATAAAGATAGTGGATTATTGCAAATAATATTTTATCAATTACTTATTCAGGATCTCTAAGACTTCATGCGATGAATCGAATAGATTTGATGCTAGAATAACTAAAAACAAAATAAAACAGGTTACAAGTCTGTAATTACCACAAAACACGCAATTTGAAAAATTTTATTGAAAAAATTATCGGTTTATTGACAACTAGGTGGCACCTTGCTCGCAACGCTTGCCTTGTAGTTTAGCCAACAGGGGGGGGGGGGGGGGGGGGGGGGGGCTCCGCTTCCTTGATCCCTAGTGGAGATATTTAAACAATTGGATCAGCGGCTTTCTACGCATCGCAGCTGTTCGACTGACCACAGTGATGAAAATAGAGAGTACCTACATTTTTTAGTAATAAAAAAATGTTAAAAAAGATCTAGTTCTGGCAAAAATGACTGATAATGACATTCCCAATCGGAATAACTTTAGAACAAGAATTAATAAATGGGAAATTATTCCAGAGGTTAAAGCTCCAAGAGTCGGAACAAGATGGAGTGAAGAAAGAAAAGCTGCTTTTTCTCAGAAAATGAAAAGCTGGTGGGCGAACAGGAGCAACACCACCAAGTCCAATAAGTGATCATCATTTTGCTCAGCGTCTTCCACTTCGGGAGCTCTGCGGCTAATAATAATAAGAATATAATATTTTTATTTACCAAATGATACAATAACATTCACATATACATTACAATGTTCAAAATCTTGGCGCAGCCAGCAAAGTTAGTACTTGTGCGCTAGCTGCGATTTCACTACAATAAACAATAAATTCATCCCATCGAGAAGCAAGAATCAATAACAATGCAAAAGAAAATGAATAGCAAACGGTTGGAGGTAAGGTTGTATCCGAGTTGAAGAATTTTTTTCCCTTTCAACTTTGATAATTGATAATAGAAATCAGCTTAAAATATAGTTAATTATAATATCACCATTCAGCACTATCCACTTTTCCAACTTATTTCTCGAACTATGACTTAGTTTTTTATGAATGTAATGATGAGGAAGTTTGTTTATCAATTTTGAAGATATGTACCAGAGTTACATCCTACAATTGTTTAAATCAGTTCGTGCAACTTCGTAAGTGATTACAGATGTACTGCGAAAGATATATATAATATTTACACGAGGGATGAACTTATCTTTGTTTACATTAACGTATTTGACCACATTCTTGACATATTACATTCTTGACACAGTCTTAGAGATAGTACATTTTTGAAATAATTATTCATTTTGCTCCTTTTAGGGGAAAATTTCAAAAACCAAACTTGGTCTGGTATGATCCTAGATACTTGATTTTTCAGGCCACGTGGTCTTTGACAAACTGTTTTATGCATACAAGCCTATTAAGGGAATACTGTATTTCAGAACCCGTCCAGCGCCTTAACCGAACAAGTGTACCAAACTTGTAACTGATACTTTTATAACTTTCGTCTTCTCAATTTTTCAGCAACGTAGTTCTTTCAAAGCCTACACAATCAGAAATTGTCCATTTTGGTCGTATTTTGGACAAATTTTTGAAGCCATTTTATAGCACGCGTCTAGGCTCTCTACCGAACATGGATTAAAAATCTCTATTTTTTAATCAAACAAAAATACTTCAATTTTGGGCGTAGTAAAGCGAATTTTTCAAAAAAACCGTCCCAAGTGCGCGTCTACATTCTAAACACATGTGCACAAAGTTTCAACTTTTCCGGCCTAGTTCCTGAGAAAAAGCTGAAGAAATCGCTAAATTTTGAAAAAAATTTTTTGTCAACCCGTTGGACAGATAGGAATGGTAGAGTGTCAAAAGGGATAATCTAATCAATAGATTATTACGTTATGAGTTATTTGCCTTTGAAATATGACAAA
The DNA here is from genome assembly GCA_948455865.1 of Conomelus anceps. Classification (NCBI taxonomy): domain Eukaryota; kingdom Metazoa; phylum Arthropoda; class Insecta; order Hemiptera; family Delphacidae; genus Conomelus; species Conomelus anceps. The sequence goes on from OX418220.1 coordinate 55,740,971, forward strand.
TTATTCCTGAAATATTCTCGATTTAGTTAGACAATGTCTTGATATAGAAGAGATTTCATCATTCATTTCCATAATTTGCTGCAACTTGTCACACTTTTCCTGCACAAAGAGAGAAATACAGAAAACAAGAAAGCAGTCTTTTGTAATGTAAAAATAGCCGAGAGTATGTGAACGTGACGCCAATGCATGAGTAGAGGAAGAAAAGTGTAGAAAGGTGTAGAAGTGAAAAAAAGACCTTCGTATAAGAGGGATAGAACGATAAAAGGAAATGCACTTCGGTGGTGGGGGCGGACGGTGAATGAGAAGTTGGGGATAGCTTCCCATAAAAGCTTTAGATGGGGTGCAGACATTACCTAGATGGACCAACTTACCTGACGTTTTCATCCAAAATAAAAAAATGTTCCGGCCAATATTGGTGTGATATAGAATTGGTCTCACAACATTTGAATTGTGAAGATTCATGAGATTGCGTAACAGATTCTCGTTCACTAGATTTTTGTTGGTGAGGGGGGGGGGGGGTTAAACTGGTTGAAATTATTATGAATCTTCAAAATTATAATTCAAAGTTTAAAAATTATAATTCAAAGTTATTCCTGTAAATTTCATACAAAATTAATCAATTAAATCATACAGTATTGATTATTGTCAAAAAGGTTATTGCGAAAAAACAGGTTTGATGAACTGTAAAACAGGAACAGGGGAGATTGTAGACAATCATTGTAGACTCAAGGAAGGATGCTCGAAAAATTTAGAAGGATTGATAAACGTTCCAAAGTAATCATTCCAAAGTAGAATAGAACTCCAATATTCCGCTAAATAAAGGAGCTAAAAATAAATTCAGTGAATACCCTTTTGTGTTGTGGAATATGCGCAATTCTCCACTTCAAAGCCTACAATATAAGAAGACATGCTGAATGCTTGAGCGGCGTATTATGATCATTACAAGTGAATGATGGAAAAAAGCATTTTCCTCTTGGCTCGTGCATTTTCATCTTCCAGCATTGTAGGCTTTTGCCATGTCGCTTCATATCGAAGACTCAATCCGGCATGAGCGAGGGAACTTGCTCAATAAGCAACCACGAGCTTTTTCTGCTAACGAGGAAGCCGAAATGGTGAAACCACAATTTGGAAACGATCCTGAAAGGCAGCACTGTTGAATCAGCAAATGCTGAAATGAACTCCCATGCTTTTTCCTCGTTTAAACGATGACAAAATGTAGGGATTCACTTTATTTTTTGTTTTTGTGTAGTGCCCATGATGTTGTGCTTTTATTATTCAGTATAAAAAATGATCTGGCTTGTTTACCTCCCATTATATCGAATCTATCGAATTTGATCATGCTCAATAATTCCCTCTTGCCTTGTCGAGTTCGAATGATTACTGTAGGCTACCTGTCTGTACTTTTGTAAGAAATATTTTATTAGAAACATTAGTTAGATAATTATGAGTTTTCTTTTGAATTTTATTAGATTAGATGTTGTTTTTATTCATATTTTTAAAGATCCAGTTATAATAGTGACCCATAGAATTTACTATAATGTATAGGTTAAACTCGAAAATTATGTCCGATTCAATTCTATATTAGAATTTAAGATTTGATTTATTGAGAACTGAGTCTATGAAATCGAAGGCTTTTCGTTAGACATTGGATGAAATATTCGACATTACTACCAATGATAAACTTCCACTTCCAGATTACAACTGATTACAGTTTTACAATGGAACCTTCCAATGAAGTCCACTTCATTCAATCTAATATCCAATATCAATTGGATTTAAGATCGAATATCAAAATTGACAAGTCCATTCTCCAACCCTGCCTTGTGTAAAAAATCGCAATGAATATTTACATATTTGGAAATTGTCTGATACACTATGGAATTGTCGGAAATACTTTATGCTTATGACTCATCTACTTATTTATTTATTTGTACAATAATTACAAGTCGTTTAATCGTGTGATGAATTTCACTTTTCTTGTCATTTCAGCAACGCATGTAAGCATACGCTTGGCGTCTAGTGGCAAATGTTTCAAATAAATATACCTTATAATGTAGTCATGATTGGGGCCATGAAAACTACATCTATGATGTTTTCTATAATGAAATACTTGATGAACAATCTAATATCAAAAACTGACACTGTATTTATTTTTAAATTATGATTTTTACTCACTTATACTGGGGATATAAATTTCATTTCGGAAGAGAAGCTTCTCTTTAAAAGTGAAATGCATGCAGTATGAGTGAGTAAAAATCATAACTTGAATAGAAATACACTGTCAGTTTTTTATTAGTAAACTATATATTTATTGACACAGGAAATTATTCTTGAACAGACTTCATCCAGGTTTTAATTAAGTTTTAATGAAATGTAAACATCCAGGCAACTGCATTGCCACAGCATAATTCATTTAATGTTCAAAATACTTTTCCACCAGAATCTGTAAATGATGAAATTCAAACACATTCAATTTTATTTTGCAGGTTCGAATTTTCTGGCAATCTCGCTGTTTGCTTCTCTTTCCCAAACTTCTTTCGACAAGGTAATGTAGATAGCTCCTTAATCTTCCATTCTGTTTGAGTTGTGCTTTGTTCTGTTTGTACAGCAGCTCTGTTCAAACAAAAGGCTGAGGCAGCCGGGTTATTAGAGATGCGGTGGTGTTATAAATCCCAGAATACAAACGGAACTGTCTTGTGCCACGTACCTCTTCCATCTTCCATCCTCGCCCATCGCCGCTTCTCAAACGCCGCTAAACTGTGCTGCATCTAATTGAGCTGTTCTCAAAATAAACAGCCAACTTAGGCGTCCCTACTGTATGTACAACGAGCTTGTTTCTCAATTGATATCGTGACGTGGATGCGAAATCTAATGCGGAATATTTCAACTCATCTTGTAATATTGAAGAGATAACAAGCGTAATCGGCTTAGGAACAATCGCTTGACTGGATCATTCGACGATTTGACTTGCAATCGTCTTTGGGTTTACCGGGCTTTTCTATATATATTTGGTTCAGATTGGAAAATGAGATTCGAAAGAGAAAGGGAATATGGAAAACGCAGTTGGTGAATATGATCAAAAGGAAATTTAACACTGTTTTCAATCATGATCAAAAGGGTTTGATTGAAGGAAATCAACCTAAATTAACTCAAGAAAATGTGTTTCGATTCAAATTGGATTTTTAGGTTCAATTTGATGATTGACTTATTGTGTACTTTTATACAATTACAGTAGTATTACCAAAACATATTATAAACTATTTTTAACTGTTTCTAGTGTTTCGTTTCAAGTGAACTTTTAAATTAATAGTGGTTAAGTGAGAAGGTTCATTTTGTTATTTTCGAGTGAAGGTTTTTAGCAAATCTTAAATTTTTAGTCTGTGTTAACTTCAATGTTTTGGACAATGTAAAATATTCAAAATTTGTGAAGGGAGTAGTTTTGGACTTAAGTCTGTTGCGTCTTCATATTCGTTGTAAGTTTGGCACAATAAATAAATAAATAAAAACAAACATGAAGTACATGAATTCGGATTTCCATCCAAATAATAACACATTTATTAAAATAAAAATAAATTGGCACCAAGAGAATTTTCTTCTTTAAATAAAACCTAAATATTATCAGCGTTACATACATCTGCAAAATCCTGCGAGAAAATGTTGAATTTGAACTTTTGACTATTGATTGGTTTTATGACTCCATCATCATTCTTATATCACGGAATGACATTCTAATCTTTTTTTCGGCTTTGCTCCCAAATCATAATGCTCCTATCAAACCATAGTATGGGTTCACTGATGAAATCCCATTAATGAGATCATTATTGAGTTACTGATTTATTTTTATTAGTTCCAAGGGTGCACATTTACATGAATTACTGTTACGTCATATCCGAATCAAGTAAAGTCGTAAGTCAGCACAGTACTTGATAACCCACTTTATGCCTCCTTTATTTGATTAGAATCAATGTTGGTAGGATATTTAAGATTTAAAAGTCAATGAGAAATAAAAAATCCAAGCGTCTATTGTTGCATACAGCAAGTACGCAGTCTTCATAGATCGCAATATTGATAGAGCTTCTATATTTTCTCGGTATAAGGTATTCAGTCATTCAAACGTTTATGATTGATATAGATGCTTTTTGTTTATTGTATGGCAACGTGACACATTCAAAATTATATTGAAATTCTAATTGAATTATCTTCTCTATGATGTTTTCCATGACGAAATACTTAATGAACAATCTAATATCACAACTAACACTGTATTTCCATTTAATATATTGTCTTTACTCACTAATGTTGGAGATGCTAGAGGGATGCATTTCGCTTCTGAAAATAAGTCTGACGAAGCTTCTTTTCAGAGGTGAAATGCATCCCTCTAGCATCTCCAGCATAAGTGAATGAAGGCAATATATTAAATTGAAATACAGTGTCAGTTGTGATATTAGATTGAATTATCTTATTGAATTTCACGTGGTAAAACAACAATTTCAATCTACTCAGTTCTTACAGCTTATTATGTGAAATGGAATCATCAACTTCTTACGTAGGCTATAAGTTATGTAACAGTGCTTCCAATCATGTAACTTTAGGGCATTCATCATGGTAGAGGAATTAGTTAGATGCCCATTCTATATGAAGCTGTTCGAAGATCCATACTCATCGCATAGTTTATAGTTTGTAAGAAGTTTGCAGCTGTTGGCTTTTTCATGATAGCGTCAGCTGTGTGTTTTGTAATGCAGATGGATGGCCTTAGTGTTGCGAACGTGTCACTTGGGTCTGTTTTGAGACAGACCAGTCTTTCTTCTTATCCACCGCCTGCTTACGAGGGGTGAGTCTCTCCAAAACTATGCCCTGAAACGGCTGGTGTTCTTCATCCCTCAGACGTCCTTCTTGTGTACTACCCTGACTTACATCATTCGGCGACAGCCCAAGGATCAGCAACCCCTTCACCGCTGCTTCCAACCCCCCTGAGACAACCCTGCATAGTTTGAGACGGTCAACCCTAGAGCTGTAGCATCACGCACGCCCCCTTGTCAAACGGCCAAATGGCTTTTAACACGGGCCAAGCTTGCTCCATCTCCTGATGATGGATAGTCCTCAGTTGGCACTATCCTCACCTTCTCACACCCTCACGGAAAACACCTCTCACTCTTACTCCATCTAACCCAACCTTGTCGATCCCCTGTGCCTTCTAAAACCGGCAGTTACTCTTGTACAATCCTCCAAGAAGGCTTTAAGTTCATGATTGGTTAGTTTCCCAATGTATCAAAAGGAATGCTTGTGAGGTGGAGTAGGGATTGAAAATTTTCTGCTCCTCTATAGTAATAATTATCTGAATGATTTGTTGAAAACTTGGGTCATGTTAAAATGACTGTATACATTGATACAATCAAGATTGAAATAGAATAAACTCTTCAAAGTTGTGTTCATACGATAAAACAATGCTATATAGCAAAGCTTTATGAACAATGTTTTGTAGAAAATTTGTTTAAAAACATTTTTATGAAAATGAAAAGATATTGATATAGATATAAATGAAAACTATGCTATATTTTAAAACATGTTGATTTTAGAAACTTTATTTCTCTGTGGAAGTGCAAAGTTGTAAAACATGCTTTTATACCAGTGTTTTGTTACAGAGTGTAAACGCAGCTCAACAGAGCTTTATCCAATAACTACATTAATAGAGGCAAATAAATTCAATTTTGGTGATAGCTAACAAACTCCGGTCTTTAAGTCATTCATATTCGTAAGTATTTACAGACTGGTATTTCTGAGTAAATTGCGTAGGCTTCCTCTCATCTTGAATATCAGTGCAATTAATGATTCAATTTAATAAATTTTTGAGGACCGTGCCTTTTTTACATCGATAAGAAGAAAAGAATGAATGAATGTAAGACTTATATACAAGAATATGAAAAACATTTAATTTCGTTTTCTTGTACGATATCGATAGACGTGGACGATAGTGTGGAGATTTATCAATATTACACAAGTACGGACTACGAATGATTATGAAATTACAAATGATTATAAAACTGCTGATTAATTCTTCGAAGTAAAATTCTTTTGTGAAATTTATTATAAACCAACCTTAACCCATCGGCTATCGGCTACCGGCTACCTTGAGTTTTCTTCCTCACTCAAATAGCCATCGATCAAGTTGGTCGAGAGATAAAAACTGTTAAATGGTTTGGACACAATTTTCGAAATTTTGTAATAGGAGAAGTTTGGGCTATTAAAGCTTGCGTCTCTTCATATTCATTATTATTATTATTGTATTCCGCCTAGATGATTAAATAAATAACTATTGTGCATTTTTCCATAAGCTTAAGTGAGGTGGCGATTTTATTTGATTCAGTTTCGGTTTTCACTGTGATACGGTAGCCAATTACTTTCAAATGATGATGCCAACACCACCATCACATACATACAATTCCACGTGTAGTAAAACTCTGAATTTTTAAAAATTCATTCTTAAAGTTCCGGAGCTCTGATTTTCAAAGTGTTTTTCTATCTAAAGAGCATCGATTTCTATCCCACACAAAAATGTGGGTCGTAAAACACACTAACCACATCCCTCCAACTTGCCACTAGAGAAGCCACCATGTGAAACCACTGATCCTTCAGTTTCACACTCAGGAATCCGATTAGGGTAAACACTTCACTGCTCACCCATTCCTGCATACTCTAGACTCCAGAAGTCAATCAAAGAAGTTATTCTCTACAAAGAATATCAGTTCAAATTAGATTTCAATCGATTACGTAGGCTTATAATCAGTAAATAACTTTTATCAGGATGTTTGAGGAGGAATCTGCTGTACTCCTTCAGCTCATTCCTCTCATCAAAATAAAGGAAAATGTTCACTATATACATAGGTCCGGAAACGCTTCGTTCATAAATAACGATGGCAAAATTTAGCAGCTACCCTACTAATTTACCCATTCAGGAATTTGCAGTACCCTCTTAAATAGTGGTATATAGTGGTATTGTACCTTCTTATATATTGCATGTATAATGGCCAGGTTTCATGTAAAATGAGCTGAAAAATCTAATGAAACATGTTACGAGGCAGTGAGTACAGTAATTATTGAGATATTCAAGGAAATATGCAGAAATTGACATTCAACTTCTTTTTCAAGTATGGGGTCGTTGAACTATCTTGGTTAATTGCCATTTATCCGATAATTTTCACCCACGAAAATTGTAGAGAATTTTTTAAGTACAATTGCTAAAAATGCAATCAAAATTCATAAAACAGCGTTTCTTTGAATCAAAACACGAGAATAGCAAGTTGAAGGAGACATGCAAACTATGCAAAATCAGTGTGATTTGTTTCAATAGAACTAGGTTTCATGAATTTTGGGTATGTTTCCGGCTATTCAGTTATTCCACATTTTATTTTCAAAATCGAAGCTCAAGGGGTGAGAACGATCGGGTAAATGGCAGGAGTTAACCAAGTTGAACTCCAAACTCCAAACTTAAAAAAAATATCACTTCAATGTATCGTTTTGTTAGAGATACGGTAGAACATAGACAAGTTCACAAACAATAAATAATTTTAAGGTAACTCCAGCAAAAATAAAACTTGTTCCCTATTGAATGTCATTATTTATTTATTTATTCATTAAACTAACATACAATCAATGTGAATACAACAGGCTATTGCCCAAAACTTTTATTATCCTTAATAAAACCTTCTATTGTCTTATATGAGTCCTGTGGGAGTCAATATATGGGTGCTAAGGATCAAATTATGTGAGTAAATTATATGTGAAAAATGCTAGTGAAGGACATTAAAATGAATTATGAGGAAGATCAATAGGGAGATAAATATTATGTTCAGTACAGTGAAAATGCAATAGTTTTTTTCAGGGAGAAGTTCAATACATGAGACATGGGTTGAATAGAGCTCAGAGGTTGAATATGGGCTCAGAGGTTGGAGTTACTGAGAGAAGGTAGAAATCAATGGAAGGAGATTCAGCTAACAAAGAAAATCAATGTGACAGCTAGCAAACTAAGAAAAGGGTTGGAAATGAGAATCGTGGAGGTAAAGTCACCGAGAATTGGGAAGTGATGAAAATAATTTATTACTGTCGAAGAGGAAGAATGATGTTTTTTTTTCTTGACTGTAGAGGATTGGCTTCCTTGCTGTGTATTGTATACAGAGAGATTGGAATACAGGCTGAAGGGATAAGGATTTTTATTTTCTATATTCGTTGTTTTCATAATACAGATGACACATAACAGCGTTATCTGATTCTCTGAGATATATATCATTGCTCCTGTATCAGTATGAGAAGCAGTATCGTTTAATCTCTATCAATAATATGAGAACAGTATTGAATAGTCTCGTACATCAGCCATCTTTTTGTAGCGACCTGCTACCCTGCTAGAATGAATAAATAATATCGGGACAAGAGCGTAAGCTGATAGGAATCCAGTTGGAAAAAGCTCATTAGGTGAACAAATTATGCAAACATGGAATTAATGTGAATGTAATCCCTGGTCATTATCGTTCTAATGAGAGCTCGTTCAAGTTGACGGGCGTTTTGCTCCTCGCTCCTCGCCCCTCACGCCTCACCATCATCATTCACCCTTCAATTGCCATGAACCAGCAACGAATGAATCAGTTGGAAGCCCACGTTACGTTCGAAAAGATTACCATTGAAGCTGTTATTACAAATTAAACGCGAGTTATATAATAACAACGTGTCTGAGAGAACGCCTCGTTTTTAGAAGTTCGACTATTATACAGTCTGCTGCTATCGGTATTGAATCGGACGCAGCAAAATGATTAATTTGCATCTAATAATTACTTCGTAATGATGGAAATTACAGCTTTAAGGTCTCTACTTTGTGATTATTTGGAATTATAAATATTGTTGTTTATATATTAACAATGAGAATTATATCAGCCTTCCAAACGAAATTATTTGCCGTAACGAATTGATTAATCCGATCTGATCGTTCCACATTGGTACGGCCTTCTGTTCGTTATCCATTATCTATTCTATTTATATTTGATATTAACGTTTCTGTTTTGCTTCTTCTGCATTTAATGACTGATAAGCGAGTTTGTGTTCAGAACGCTAGTCACAGAAAAAATCGAATATTATTACTTATGTTGTTTTCATGCACAAATTATCACAAAGCCTAATGGAGAAGGTTTTTCGACGAAACATTTATCCATAATTTACATGTTCGCTTCCACAAAATGTGCAAATTTTAGGTATTAAAAGGCTGAATGAAATCCATCCGACTAAACATCTCTAGATGCTCTTTCTTCAAAAGAATTTTATAATTTTTTTTAAGGCAATCAAAACACAGTATTTTAATTTTGAAGGTTTAATACACCATGCCTCATTAACATCGAATTTCTTAGAAATACTGTATTTCAAATTTATTACTTCATCGATTCAAATCGATTTCCAAATCACCGAACACCATAGATTTTGAATGGTTACACAATATTTCAATTCACTTGGGGCAATCTAATTTTAGAAGTTCTTGAATTTTTAATTACTGCATACTTATGGAAGTTTTTACAATTGTCATGCCCTATTCATTCCTTATTTGGGAGAAATTTAAGTTCATTTTTTTCAAATCAAACTACAATTTTTTCATTCCAGTTACAATAGAATTGAATCGGACGCTGCTAAATGATTAATTTGCACCATCAATGATATTGATTACCCATCAATGATATTGATTACCCATCAATGATATTGATTACCCATCAATGATATTGATTACCCATCAATGATATTGATTACCCATCAATGATATTGATTACCCATCAATGATATTGATTACCCTTCAATGATATTGATTACCCATCAATGATATTGATTACCCATCAATGATATTGATTACCCATCGATTATCAAATAAAAAGTAATCGAAAATATCTTCTATAAAATTTAGAACTGAGGAGGAATAAAATTAAAATAGAAATAAAAAATGGTGACATTTTCATTGAAAAAATTGAGGAATTTACGGCAAACAGCTATTGAATCTCCCGAAAACAAACAATACTTTTTCTATATTGGGTTCTATTCAATGCCATTAATATATTATCAGAATGAGCTATCTTTGAACGCCTGGATTTGGGAAAATGAAATCTGCGCTGAAAATTCTGCCTACGACCACGAAAAACAGGTGGCGATATCTTCATCAGAATCGATAATAAATCATCAGTTGCAGCGTCAGTAGTGAAATGATCGATAGGTGATCCGAATGGTTCCCAATGGCGGTTGTTGGTGATGGTGAGGTTGTGAAGGGGTGTGGATACTGAAGGGGCTACAGGAGATGAAGCTGAATGCCGTCTGAAAAATACATTTGCCTCCAAATTGATAGCCATCCAAAAGCCGTTAATCATGGCGGCTACCTTTAAATTAAAAGCGGACTTTTTGCTACATTAGTTGGCTTCAGCTTCTAAACGTCGTACTTCACCATCCATAACTCTGCCACTCATAGAGGCCCCCCTCTTCCAAAATTTCTTCTCCATCGCATCCAACCCTTCTCACCCACGTAACCATCCCATCACCGACTTCTTTCCTATGGGGAATGAAAAACCCGTTATTGATAGAGCTGAACGTATCTTCCACCTCGTGAAGATTGATGACCTCTGAAACCTCTTCAGCCTTTGGAGAGCCAAACACCAGCTTTACTCACGTACAGATTTTTCTGCATCAACGCCAATATTCAACCAATGATGCCATCACATTATTCACGTGTCAGTTTGGAAAATGCAACTCGGTAAAAATTCAACAGTGTCATCGTTGTTTTATACGAAACATTTCAAATACGTTAAATTTTTAGATTGAACGGCATTTTCATACAGTACTTATGACATTGATGCTATTCATATTATTTTGTTTTTTTTTTCAAGCAGTGGCAAATCCAAATTTTTCGGGTGGGGATCGCATAGAAACCGGACTTGAAAAAGGGTCTTCAACATCATTTTAGACACAAATACAGACTTTTTTAATTTTGGTCGAAATTTTGGGGGATACATTCCCTTCGTCTTTTTTCTGGACTCGCTCCTGCTAGTAGGCGTGCATAAATTACTTTCGGAGCAGGCATGTTTCTTTACAAGGATTTTTCAGTCCACTTTAATGGTAGATTTGCTTGAATTATAATATGTTAAAGATTAAGACTGTTGGATTGATTTATCTAATAGCTTGATGAATAACAAAATATATATTTGAATGATCACTATCGCCATCCAACTCTGTATGTTATTATCCTATCTTCTTTGCTATTCACTGTTATTACTATTCCAATCAATTTTTAGAAACACTTTCATTTCTGTATTTGACTCGCAATTTTTGATTTGTTTAGATCGAATGAATTTCCATTTATAGAACTACATTATTTGACACCATCAGTTTCTGGAGATCAGTTGTATCAATAGTTACAATGATATACTGATCAATGGAATATGTGAAGGCAGCTTCAAGTATGCGAAAGTGGAAACTATATATAAAATCATTATTGATATTATTTTTGGCAGAAGTATTTCGATTATTCTTTCAGAATATTTTTGGGATGGATCACTTTAAAATGGTTTATCTTCCATACAAGACTCAAGAATGCTATTTTAGTGTTGTTGAAAATGTCAGGGGGGATATATCCTCTTTATTTCACGTCTGTTTTCAATATAATGTCTTTAGTGATGTTCTCTCTCTGAAGCTACTCTTTAAAAAATGTAATTATTATTTTTGTTATTACTATTATTGTTAAATATTCCACAATTTAGTGCGCATAATAGATATGTAATGAAAATGTCAAGCGAAAGTCTTAGTTCTATTCATACAAAAGGGTGTGGCTGCGTGAGTCTATTATAATAAAAAGTGACGCTTAAAGATTGATTGAATGATAGTAGTCATGCAAGCTGTGTTAGTGAACGCTGCTAAGGAAATTAATCTCCTAACAATCTCCTACGTACTGGCAATCGTTTATCTTAAAAAGAAGCTGAAGGGTAGCATGTCTGCTTTCCAAAAGATTCCAGAAATTTTTTGAATTCTCATTTCTGATTTACTAATCAAGTAGTATCACTGGAGAGAATCGAGAATTTTTTATGAAATTAGAAGACATCTCAGGTTTTCCGTGAACGGTCCACGGAAATAAATTCAAATTTTTACAATGAACAGGAATTTTTTTTACTAAATTAGAAGACATCTCAGGTTTTCCGTGAACGGTCCACGGAAAAAAATTCAAATTTTTACAAGGATTTACAAATTATGTAATAACAACGTGTTTGAGTGAACGCTTCGATTTTAGAAGTTCGATGATATACGAAGCTTATTGGCAATGAGCTATTTTAAGTTTTTTGGTATGTCCAATGGCTCATCACCATGATTGAATTCATCAAAAGATCTGTATGTTTGAAATCTTACACATCAAAATGACTTGGAAATCCATTTTTTCTACTCCTTGATAGAAATTGTATTCTAATTAAATAAACTGATTCAGATTTCCAGATTAGTGTTTTGTTTCATGGAGAAGAACAAACGAAAACTGTCACTATATTTGTGTTCTCCCTTTTTCTGCAGATGAAAAAACTGAGAAAAGTGTAAAGTTTTTTGAAGAAGAAAGTGTTGGATGAAACTGTACCTGAGAGAATAAACCGTGAACGTGAGACGCACATTTGAAGTTCAAGTAAAGAAGTAAAAAGTAGAATTCGTTTTTGTGTGTGAAGCGTTACACTCTTGCGAGAAAAATTTGTGAGAAAAGGTGAAAAACGAGAGTAAGAAAGATCAAGAAAGAGATAGAAAAAGAATGTTAGAGAAAGCCACATTCGCGCCGGAATATCTCAAAATCCTCGAGTCGGTAAAATCAGAAAGGGAAAACTGATCTGGGACCACCGAGACACTTTTCTCCAAACATCTAACAACTTTGGCTTTGACTTTGTGAAAAATCTATCCCTTTTTACATCTCCAACTCAAGGTGCAGTTCTGCACTGCTTATTTAAGACTTTATTCTTCTTTAAAAAAATTTTGGTTTGAGTTCATCGATCGGTCTAGTTTGTTAAGTCATAAAATTATTTTTCCTGCAACTGCTCGTAAAGTGGTTCTTTACGTACTGAAAACTAATTGTAAAATACCTCTTTACTGCTCCGCAAGCGGTAAAGTACTTTACGCTCGCCAGCTGTTCTCTACGCTTCTGTTTTGATTTTGATGTCTTCTCATTGGTGAATCACGGAATCCGTGAGATTCTCATAACCTCAACAATGGCGCACGCTAACCAAATCCGCGCACGGTCTGTGATATGTTACAAACTACAAGCTTTTATTGTGTTGGAATCCAGAACTTCAGTTGTAGGAAAAAAATTGTATGTAATTCGCGCGTGAAGCTTCTTTATTGCTATAGGCCTACGTCGCGCAGTAAATGTTTAGGCTCGAGCAATAACGTCGCGCTACACGCTCTTAATACATAAATAACTATTCTATTCTAATTTGCAGAGCACGAGCAATTTAAAAGTAAATAGTTTAATAAAAACAATTTAAAAAAAAAGAAATCGACTTCAATGAAACATTATAAAAATAAATACTCACAACTTAGGTACTAAAAAGTTTAAATAAAGTATTCAGTTTAAATTGAGAAAATTTCAAATCAGGTACAAGTAACCTTACGAAGTCGGCGCCAAATATTTCAAGAACTCCTAAATATTACATTCAATTTTTTATAAACTCATATAACATTTTATACTCTAACTCAAGATTGAAACTATATAAAATTATTCCTACATAAAATCATCAAGTTTTTCGTTTTCCTTGGAAAAATTTAGAATTGATTCATCTCCCATCCAATGTCTATTTGGTTTCAGCATGATTCTCTTAGGTTCAAACGGATCAAATTGAATCTCTTTGTCCCATATCGCCTCGAAAAATCAAATTAACTCATGTTATGGTGCAACAGTAGCCTAGGACTCAACTGCAAAATGTGTATGAAGTAATAAAAAGCACATATTGATTTAGAGCTTAAGGTTTCACAACAAAATGTTCATTTCAAATGAATGTCGTACTTGCGTTCTTGGAGATTCTTGAGCTCCATAATAGTTATTCTCTATAAAGAATGATGATCATGGCTCACTCTCAAGAGCAGGATCTCATTCGAGATCTCATAATATTGGAATGTCTGCAATGTCGTTTCGAGATCTCATAAAATCATAATATTTGGGAAGTGAAAATGAGTTTTTCCACTCGTTCGACAAAATTTCAAATTAATTTCTCACTAGCCAGAAAGGAGATTTAAAAATGTAAAGCTCCATAGTCTCACCAACCACCATATGAAGAATTGTAAACTTTCAAGCTCATGCTCGTTTGGAGATCTACAACATCTCGGAAATTTGAGCAGCCGCTCTTGTGCACTTTTCATCGATTCTGTCCCAAATTCCGATCTTGTCTCACACGTGTTACGTGATGTCGGCAATCAGTTGATGTAAACAAGAATCGTAATCCACTTTACTCCTTTCTCGCGTAACCTTATCTTCTGCAACTACGCGAACTCTACTCGGGTGTCGTTTCTGAGCTTTGCTGAAAGGCTTGCGATAACAAACCCCGAAGGAATTTGATCCTGAGAATGCTCTTCACATTTCAGCTCACAACGCCGTCTGCACACTCTATTCTCTAATATTATCTCTATTTTATTACTAAAAATCATTTTACCATATCAGGAGTTTGTTAACCTCTGGTTGCAAACCAATTATCAATAATTGAATATTGAAAGACCTTCAAAGTAAAAGTGACAACTTCTATCTACATGCAACCAGACATGAATAAATTCGGAATACATGCTTTGAATAATTTATCAATTCAGCGAATCTTCATGAATATTTTAGGTGAAATACGTACGATTAGACTCTTACAAAGTCATGGAAAGAGTTCGATGAATACTCTTTAAATGCGATAAAAAAAATGGAAAATTTATCAGATAGAATAGTTAGAATCAGAATTATGTAGAATAATTGATCATTGCAGCTGAAGACGTTCTAGTGAGTTTAGTCTGTCTAAGTGAGCTCTAGAGCATTTCATTCAGTCCATGTAGAACTTCTTCATGTTGTCTGTTGTTCCTTTCTCTTCATCATATCAAGCTATTGTAGTCTTTAAAGAGTCTTGAAAATGTAGGAATATTTAAAAAACAATTGAAAAAATATCTAGTTGATAAAGCTTTTTATAGTGTACAAGAGTTCCTTTCACATCAAAATTAAGCCTCACCTCAACTAATTGATATAGTAATGATGGTGTCTAGTGTATAATTGTTGATCTGACTTGTCTTATACTCCTTAACTGAAGTCCCCAAGACGTAATCTACAAAAAATCATTGGATCTATCATACATCTCTAGTTTGACAGGAATACCAAAGTAATCAGTGTGTTAGTGAAATATCCATTCATATTAAGGTCAAGAATCAATGGAAAAGTCAATCTATACTTTAGTTCTTAGCTTTAATGAGATATAAAGACAAATCATATGTCCTTTTACATCTTTCTTCCTTTCATGCCTTAATTTCTTTCTTTTTTTTCAATTCCCTTTTTTTCTAGTCTCATTTTCAGTCACATTTTTCTAGTCTCTTCTGTTTTCTGTAATTCAGCTCCCATTTCTTTGTAACCTGTACTTGATCATAAAAATTCTACTTTTTTTTGAGGATGAAGCCCACACTCATTACCAACTCATTACCCTGTGCGTGGGTAATGAGTTGGATGATGGTGATTGATGAGTTGGACTTACAGTTTTAGGTGGGTTCCGCACCACCGGGAAGTGATTTTACAGCAGAGAACAGTTTCTTTTTTGCTGGCCAATCTAATCGGTCACCGTTTCAAGCATGACCTACGAGAACGCAGCTTATCTCTATCTGATTGAACAGATACCTGCTACGGCTCGCGGCTATCACTTCCCCACATACATTGACCATTTAATTTGTCCCCTTTAAGTCTAACCTATACAAATTATTTCTCTTCTTATTTGAACTTCATGGTGTAATTAGATCGGATAAATGACGTATTTCTAAAATATTTTAAATATTTATGATGAATATTTCTAAAATATTTCAAATATTTATGATGAATATTTCAAATAATTTTTTTGTATGACTCTGATCAATATCAACATCCTTTGGTTTTAGCAGCTGTTTACAATCTTATTAAATTTTAACCTATTTCTCCCTAGTAAGTAAACAAATATTTTGGCGTTGGAACAACAGTCACATTCCATGGAAAATTCTGACAGAACAGCAGGCGAGCTCTCTGTAAATAACGATTGCCGACTTTCGTGAGGCCCATTAGCTCTCTACGTACATTGTTTTGCACGGTTCGAGACGAGGGTTTGTTTATGCAGTCATGTGACTGTTCGAGTTTCAAGGGTAGGCGAAAGGGGTGCTTGTGTTTAGTTGGCCGACTAACTCACAACCGTATCCTGTGCTGCACAAGTTAGAGGGAGAAGAAGGAGGCCAACTTCGACCTTCCTTCACCCTTCCACATCCCCTTGACTCCACTCTGGTACCGAGAGTTAACCCGTTTCAGTCGAAGAACGCAATGAGAAGCGAAACTGAGCTCGTTAAAGCGGACGGCCAGGTCGACCAGGTGATATATGGTTTTCTCACTTGGGAACACAGTTTCAGTTCCTGAAACAAGACGGCAGGAAACTTACTCTTTTTCACTGTCAGGAGCAGTAAGTCATGGGCCACACTCCAAGCGCACACACGAGGCATCCACCTGTTACCTCACTGACTTGTTTATTGTGTTCTCACACTGTGTATTGGGGAATCTATGAGTTAAAAAATGCAAAGCATTTTCTGAGAGTCGGATGGAATTATGGTTGTGGTGAAGTGGGGTATCGGGTATCTAATACTAACAGTAATAGGCTATCTTCTTTCATGAGAATATCAACATGTTTCGTCCAATAGTGACGGCTTTTTACTTCATGCAACGTCATTCTTGTGAGTCTATTGAGCAATTGAGGATGAAAAGTTCATGGAAACTAGACACCTTTAAAAATGAACTAGAAATTATTTTTTTATTACGTCATGTCATACAGTGGCGGATCCAATGGGTATCAGCTATTTTGTTTTGTTCTGTGGGAGGTAGATAGTAGTGTGCCAAATCCCAAGATTTTTCAGACCACAACTGCCAATTGAATTTCATAGTCATATAATTTGAAATGATATCATTTTTCGAAGAGAGCTCAGTAACCTTCCTAAGCTTTAGGACATTTTTAATGTGTAAATCGTGCTGACAGTATCTTTGCTGCACTCCAGGAACTATTCTGCACTCGTCCGCAACTGAGGCGTAATCCATTACTCTCGAGCAGCAGTAGTAGCACTCTTTGTGCACTAGTTACACAAATAGTTATTATTGTTTTGCATCTAATGTAATCTAATCTTGTATTAGTTATCAAACTGGCAGGTTAGCGAACCCAATACAAGCGTTGTATCTAAAATTTGTTAACAATATTGCCTATAACGGTGGCAGAAAACTACTTCAGAGTTTTATTCATCCATTACGGTTTACGTTACCGGACAAATAATAATTATTGTTAACTTGAAGAAAAACTCAAGTATTTAAATATGAGGGGCTTCAGGCTGGAAGCTCGCTACTGAACATTCTCAGTGTTATCCTTCTTCTCCTTCTTTTTTCTTCTTGTTTTCTTCATCTTCATTTTCTTTATCTTCGTCAACTTCTTCTTCATATTCTATTTTTTTTTTGCTTTGCTTCTTTGGCGCCCTTTTTTTCCCGTATATTTCTCAGAAGTATTAAATTGAACGATATTCAAATCAATTAAACTCTAATGACGAATTGATCTCAAAATATTTCAGCGTCACTGTTGTCCATTTCCAGACAAACAAACGATCGTATGGCGAAATGATTATTTTAACTGCATTTGAGAGATATTTTTCTCCAAAAACTTCTTCATTTACAATAATTTTCACATAAGCAAACTATTAAATTGATCATTTTTGAAAATAATTTTTTTCATAACCGCTATTGCTCGCGAACGCTTTTTACACTCCTTTTCGTACGAAAATTAGGATTGTACTACACATCATGGAATGAACGAAATTGAGGTACTTAGTCATTGTCATCATCTACATTGCCTCAGCTATCATCATCAACATCATCATCATAAAAATGAGCATTGTAGTATTCTCACTCTTGTTTCAGCTCCACCTTTCTCAGTTGCCGGCTGCATTGTCAGTTTTATATTTTTTCATTTATTTCTCGGTATCCTCAAACGGCGGCTGGCTGTCACCACAATAAAAGCGCCATAACAATTAATATTGTCGTTGCCTTGTACAAGACAGAGCTCGCGAGGATTCCGCCTTTTACATGTAAAAGCCCCTTCAACTCTTCCTTTCTTTACCAGGCGCCAACTTCTCTTTGACTCACCCACCCGCATTTGCCACTACGATGTCCTTGTCAACCATATTTCATGTTGATAAAGTTTGGATGGCGAATTTTTTCAGTTCTTTGATAATTAATTTCTTTTCTCAGTGTCATAGACTACTAAAAACAAAACGTTTTATTGATTTCCAGGGTTACAGAAGACGACTTTTTGGAACCTCTAGCATAACGATGATTCACAAAAACTATTGTCAAACTTGTTTTATCAGTACTAATACAAATACAAGTCTTGTATTCTTATATACTGGAAAGTCTGATGAGAGTTCTTATCCGTAGATTGTTATTGTAATGCATCAATTAGTATTCAACAGGTTTCAGGTGCCCGGATAATTAAAATAATTGAATTATATCATTATCAACTACTGTAGGTTTGAATTAATGATATAATGATATAAGTTATCATTATATCACTAGATTAGCTTTAATATGATATAAGTTATAATAATCAAATTACAAAATTGTTATTTTTGATGATTATTATTCAACTGACTCCAGGTCTTTCCATGGAAATAATAAGATTATATATATATTTTTGTATTTCTTGTATACTTTTTTAATATTTAAAACTTGAGATGATCCATATCATAATAATGATCAATGACCTTAGGTGGTGCAATTACAAAATAAATTGATCAATCTCGTGTGAAACCTAGACTTCTGTTTCAAGAAGTTAATAAAATCTTGAATATGGTGCAAGTAGTTAGATTTTCACATAGCATTCAGCATGAAATAAAATAAAGATCCCAATTATTGGTTATCGATTAAACTCATTTTGGCTCCCGCAAATTCAGCTAATCCACTTCCATGAACAATAATAATGTAGGAAGCGTAGTTTTCGCTCGTTGAAACGAACTGCTTTTTAAATAATCACACTTGACTACGCCCTGCAGAAGGCAAGAAATGAAGTGCCAGAAAGTTTTTCGCCATTAGCACCATTGCCGAGTTTTCCATCTCTAGAAACTTCATAAATCTGATTCGCTTCTGGAAATATGAACGTTCTTTGCCTGGTCCTCTTTTTCCGGTTCATCTGCATGAATCAAATCATACTAAATAAATCATTTTTTTGTAGGTTAAAGCCCACATAGGTCTGAGACCTATGCGTGGGTAATGAGTTGTATGATTGTGATTGATGATCTGGACCTAAAGTTTTAGGTGGGTTCCGGTACAGTTTATGTACGGGATTAGTGACTATTCATGATAAACTCCACTCACTTTTTTTGTTTTTGATAACAATAATTACATATCGACAGAGTTCCATCATTATTAAAAATAATTGCTTTTGATCCATTGCTTTGCTTAATTTTTAACATTTCTTTAATTCTATGAAGAGGAACGTGATATTTTTTGTATTTTGGATGTTTAATCATTGTAGATCCCTCATTCTTAAATTTATCAGTTGTCTAAATGGATAAAAGTAAGATAATTTTGATTCAGTTTCAGCAAAAAATGCAATGCCTTTTTTTTCTCGCATGGAATTGAAAAACGGAATTTTCTGTCACAAATGAGACTATCAATATCTTGATTATTTATCATGAGTCCCATATTTCTCTATTATACCTCTTCATAGCTTATACCTTGTACCTTGTACCTATTATACCTTGTACCTTACATGATTTTATACGGTTTCGTATATTTATTGCATCGAATTTTAATCGACTCGATACCAACTGCTTTATCATTTCACCATCTTATAATAACGTACTGCATCTTGATAATAGTAATTAACAATATTGACTTCGATAATTGATAGTATAATTATTGATATTAATAGTTGACCTCGAGACATGTTCTAGGGATAACTGGGAATAGAAAGCAATGCTTGAAGCCCTCACATTGATAGGCGGTCTTCGTCAATTTTCACGCAGTAATTTGATCTCGGTTTTTAACAAGGGAACACTTCCATCCATTCCTATGCATACTTAATCAGTTTAATCAGAGCCACATAGTCACAGCACTGCCCTATCTGGGTCAACAGATCGCGGTTGGATAGTCTATTTAGAAGAGAGATAGAGAAAGAGAGAGAGAGAGAGTGAGAGAAGGTGAGCGAGGAGAGAGAGAACGATAGGATAAGAGAATGAAAAAAATAGATCATTAATTCTCATGCAGCGACCCGTCTGATCTTATCATGTGATAAGGTGCGCGCGCGTTGCTGGAATAAAAAAGATAAAGATTGAAAAAGGAAGGATAAGAAAAGTTTTTAGGGTAGGTGAGAGTAGAGAATGAACGGAGGAAATGGAAGTGTGAGCAAGAAGAGTTGGGAGAGTAAGAAATTAGGTGGGAAGAAGGGCTGAATCAGTTTCCGTTTAGGACAGATCATAGCTGCAGGGGGTTTTCTTTTCGTTTTGCTTCTACATTCGTTCCTTGCTAGCTATTCCCCCTGGAACTATTTCATATTCAAATTAGTTCCGACGAACGGATGAAGACATGAATGAAAAATGAGTACTAGAACTGGCTCATAGTCCTATGCTGAGTCTCTCCTCACACTTCCTTCGTGGCTGCTTGACCGGAATCAATTGTTAGTCGAATTGATAAAACTTGCTTGATATGTCTTATGAATAAGATTTCAAAATATATAAGATAAAGCGACAAGATTTTTCTCTGGGTGACAATCATGAAATTCCCCAAAATCGACTTTTTCATACTGAGAATATTCAAAAACGTTGACCAGTTGAGAATCTATTTCAAATTTTACATATCTTTTCATTCAACAACCCATCACCTGGAACGTTCAATTCTCGCACAAAATGTTCCCTTTTTTCCTGCTGATCAATTCAGTTATCGATACGATAATATTATGATCACGTGTTCTGTGAACCAGCCTACAATGTGGTTTCAACATTGGCGTTCCCTAATCTCATCATAAAGAAGCCCGGAGCCCATTCTAATATGCGGCACTCATCCACTTGAAAAGGCGGTTGCTTTTATGATATCTGAGAGACTCTCTTCTATCTATCTATCTTCCAATCTTTGTCTTTTCTGAAGAGAGGCTCTCAGTTCTGTACAGCTTCTTCTCATCCTTGTCTCTCCAGCTCTCGATAAGAAGATCGGTGCAGAGCTCTTTCGCCGTAACCCCTTCAAACTCTCATGTTCGTTATCTCCATTCATTAACAAACCCATCAATTAGGCTATCAGCCTCACTTATCGATGGCATTTTAATTCAATTAATACAAATTGAATTGACTCCTTAATGTGTTCTATAGTTTGAATTGAGAAGGGGTGTTTCTTCCCATGGTTTGTAATCCTGTGTATCTCAAATGCATAATGTCAATAATTTCATTCTGCGGACAAAAGTTCGATTCTTTTTCAGTCTTAGATATTTTGTGTGACCATTCACCTTATTGCCCACGCTTAAACCTGAAACATTCATATAAGCATCATCGCGCAAAAAATTCTCACTAGAATTTTTTACGATTATAAAGACACAAATTTATTCCAACCTCTCATTCTTCAAATAATGTTAAACATCCAGGGTTTTTTTTCGGAGGATGAAACCCACATAGGTATCATACCTGTGCATGGGTAATTAATTGGATGATGATTGATGAGTTGGACCTACAGCTTTAGGTGGGTTCCGAACTACCGGATTACAGATAATGTGAATCTCAAATACTCACCTTCAGACTAACCCTACTAGAAACCTCATTTCTATGGTCTTAAAAAACACAAAAATAAGTTAACTGACTTCTATTTCAGCAGCATATTTAAACATTGGCAGACATTCTCTTTCCAATATAGCATTGGACATCCATTCTACGCTGAATTGACATTGCTTATGAAGACTGTACTAGCAATGCTCTTAGTGAAGTTCTTCCATAATTAAAACGAACTTAATAATCTGCTGAATTACAGAGATGTGATAACATCGTCAGAGAAATGCAGAAATAATAGTTAGTGTAATGTTGTCCTCTAGGTTATCCTGTTATCCTGACCGAGATATTGTTTATGAAACTTTATCACGCGGCCTACACAGAATAAACATTATCATCTCCTCTTATCAGGGCGTCACTGTTGAAACTATTTCTACACAGTGTGATGAAAACGCACGTTACCTTAGGATGCATTCAGTTAATTATGTGTCAATTGTTTTGCTCAGCGTCTGCTCAGCAATTCAAAATATTTACATAGTCCATTATCTACATTATGAGAGATGGATTTTGGAATACCAAAGTGATCATTTTTTTTTAAAAGTATATATGATATATGTCTATATCATATAACCTTATGTATAAGCTATATGCCTATATATATTGATAGCAAAGTTTAATGCCATGACATTGTTTTGATATTAATAACCATCCAAACTTTAGACGAGCGATCTTTGTGATATAGTTATAGAAACAAAACAGTTCGAACATTATTTTTGTTATTTAGTTCCCGATATTAGAAAAGGTTTCAGAACTGGAATTTGGATAATTGAATTTATATAATACAAAGATAGATTCTAAAACACAGTTCTATTAGAACGAAAATAACTGGAGGGAAGAATTCATTGAAGATGAAATACTGGGTTATATAGTAGTGAAAACTGATAGGGAAAATTATCCAAAGAAAACTAAATTAAGGTGTTAAGAATAAATCGAATTTGGATAATAAATTGAATTTATTTCTTTAAAACCGTATATTTTTTGTAGATTATGTCTTGGAGACTTCAGTTATGGAGTATAAGACAAGTCACATTAACAGTTATACTATCTTATACACTAGTTACCATAATTACTATATTAATTAATTCAGGTGAGGCTTGAATTTGATTTGAAAGTATCTCACTTATTTCTCATAAATTTGTAAGTAGTATATTCTATTAAAGCATGAGAAGTAAGATAATTCAACAGCGAAAGTAGATTATTCAGGGTGATATATGACCCTACATTTAGTTCATATTCAAAATGTGACATCCGAAAATTGTGTCTTAAAAAGGTTTAAAATGTTATATTCGATTTCTCTCCAACCCCTTTCCAATCTATTTCAAAATGTATTACTGAATTCTATGTAAACAATAAAGCAGCTTAAATACAATGTTCGTATTTTTACAATCATTAATATTAAAAGATGTTTATAAACAGAATAAAACAGCCTAAAGAATAAATTGACTATTGAGGAGGGAGAATAATTATCAATCTCCATTGATTACATTGATACATTGATACATTGATACATTGAGATTGATATATATATATAACTTCAACTGAAAAACGTCAGCTAGATAACAAAAACTTCGTTTGTACGAGTGTAAGGCTATTCTTTATCAATATTCTTAAATAGAATATACTGTACATAGAAATAAAGTTATCCCAAGTCTGTTCAGACCTTGAGCGATTTTTCACATCTCTCTACTAAATTAGCATTTGTATATGGATTAATGTAAATACCTTTTTAATTGGCTATTATTATTATTTGGCTGATCTGCACAATTCGACATTGATTTAGTGATTTGAATTTGTGGAAGAGAAGTTTCAAGTAGTAGCTTTCCTTCTTATTAAACACTGATTCCGCTTCGCTGGATACATAGAGAGGCCAGATAATATTAACCTGTGTAACTGAAGCCAAATCTGGCCCAGATTTGGTGTGAGCAAACAAACCCTCACACTCACACACCTTCACAGAAACCTAGAAGGCGTATGCGCGAAGTTGAAAACACTACTGGTCTACACTTGGCTCTCCAACCCACCGTACCATAATAGACCATTACATTCAAACTTGGCCGATAATTTCGCAAACTTTTCCATTAATTTGAGCCCACTGTTGAGCGAAGGGTTGAGTTGGGGTTCAGGTTAGAAACTGTGGCAGAATAGAGAGACGCAAGTAAACCCACACCATTCAGTATTAAGCCTGCGCCTTCTTCGTCCAATATAAACGTTCCCAGAAGTTAACTTCCTCTCCAACCAGCCGGCCTAATTATTTACTCGCCGCCCCAACCCCTTCCCACTTATTACACTCACATATAAATCACAAGCATAACGTAATTAATGGCACGGACTGTAATACGATGAACTAGCTATTATAATCCACCTTTTACCCCCGTGAAAAGCCCTTCGATAGGGTCGGCCGACTACTCAACCACCATCTATCCTCCACTCGATGGAAATCAAAACGACGGAAGCTTGCTCTTTAATCCATCTGAAGCTCAGTATTATTTATGTGCGATAATTTTTCATCCAGCTACCTCGTTTCTGTTATTACCGAACTTGAAAATTCAGTTCTACTAAGAAAATATCGTGAAGATATCCCATCTAATTGGGCTTGATTGATTTGGTTCGCTTTAAATTTACTAAGAAGAGTAAATGTAGTAACTGGATTACAATAATTTTGGAAAATTACTAAGAACATAGAATGAAAGGAGAATAAGGACTATAAAAACGTTTGAAGACCTGTTCATATCAAATCAATGCCTGACGTTCATGTGAAATTAATGGAAAAAATCCAAGTCTTGATCAATTTCCAATTAAAATATCGTAAATTAAATTTGAATATATTAAATAAATATATCCGTAAATTGAATATCGTATTACTTGAAAAAGAATAACCTATATGTATGAGAAATAACATTATTAATTATTATATAGATATCCTTTCAAATAATGTATTTGCTGTTATTTTATTGAAACTAATTATCAATTTTGCAGCTTGTTAATAGGCTCTTATTTGCAGGTTGTCAAATCGAATTATCATATCATAGTTAGTCTGTGTTTGAACGTAGATATTCATCACTATTTTCAAAACTCATTCGTTTGAGAGCTGCAATTCATTCATTTTGGTTTGCAATTGGTTCCTCAATTATTGTTGTTGAACTTGCGAAAATTGCAGTAATTTTCAGTCGACTTTAGCCGATTGGAACAAGAAAATTGGTTTTAAGAATGATAATGGAAACTATGAACAAGTGAAGGCTGATTCACACATATAGGACTGGACTACGACTGGACTACGACCGTACGCTGACTGTGATGGGTCGCTATCATTCACACATGTAGGACTGTACTACGACTGTACTGTTGTCGTTTATTTCTGCAGTTACGTCATTCCAGTGGATTTCACTTCAGTCTTCACTTGCAAAGATGGATTCAGACGAGGAGGATGTTATTATTGCTTGCGGAGCATTACTTGTTTTGCAAGAAGAAGAAGAAGCTAGGAAGAGACGAAAATATTGGGTGCATCAGTTGTGGAGAGCAAGAGATGAAGAAGGAGAATTCCATACAATATTTTCATGTCTTAAAAGTGACCAGGTTAAATTTTTCAAGTATTTTCGTATGAGTATAACAAAGTTTGAGAACCTGTTGAAAATACTTCAGAATGAATTGACGAAACACTATACTCAAGGTGGAGGCGGCCAGTTTCACCAGAAGAAAGATTAGCTTTGACATTGAAAACCCCGGACATTTCCCGGACGCGAGCTCGAAACCCGGACTGTCCGGAAAAATCCCGGACGAATGGATAGCCTAAGTATAGTGTTATAGTAAAATTTTCC
Organism: Conomelus anceps; assembly: GCA_948455865.1. Classification (NCBI taxonomy): domain Eukaryota; kingdom Metazoa; phylum Arthropoda; class Insecta; order Hemiptera; family Delphacidae; genus Conomelus; species Conomelus anceps. Next base: position 55,766,842 of record OX418220.1, read on the forward strand.
CAATGGGTTGTACAGAGTGAATACATACATTAGAGTAGATGTTATCAGTTCGATAATATTGTCAATAATAGGTTGAATAGGTAGTTTTTGATCATAATTATTAAATTCAAAATTAACTTTGAAAATTATAATTCAAAATAATAATAATTCAAAATTAACAAAAATAACTTTCAACATATTTCTTGTGTTTCTACTGAATGGAATGCTTGAGTTGGCTCTTATAAGCAAGAAGCAGTTCCATGTCATGTTTAATTATAACTCTAGATGGAAATTTCTAAAGTCAAAAAAATTGATACTATAGGCTACTTGAAATATTTTTTTCTTGTAGAACTTTTTTTCTTTCAAGAAATAATAGTAACTTGTGGAAGTGATAGGAACTGCCATTCTAGATGAAACTAAGTTGAACTAACTAGACAACTGTATAGGATGACTTGATATCAATAAAAACAACTTCCTCAATTTTGCTTATTTTTGAGTACACGCGAGGCAAATTATTAATTTTAGGGCGCTGAATCCGAATCTGAAATCACAATTCTTCTATCTCTAATTTTGGAGATAATGGAAACACTCGATCCTAACAGTACAGTCGGCGCACAGTCCTACGTTGATTCACACATATAGGATTGTGTTCAGGCCGGACGCAGACTGTGTAGGACCGTGTCCTTGAAAGATCGCTCTGAAAGTGATCTACGGCAGTACAATCGTAGTCCGGTCGTTGTACAGTCCTATATGTGTGAATTACCTCCGACCGTCTCTGTATATTTCAAATGGAAAGACTGTTTAGGCGAATCCATTCAAAACGACACAGTCGTAGTCCAGTCGTAGTCCAGTCCTATATGTGTGAATCAGCCTTGAAAGGTTTCCAGTTCGTTCGTAAAATGTTATTATTTGGATTTTTGAGCAAGGACTACCTAGCTGCGGTATCTTGTCTTAAAATATAGAAAAAAAATGATTTAAAATATTGAATATTGATCTTGTCTTATCATATAGAAAAAAGTGATCTAAAATATTAAAAAGGTGATCTTAAAATATTGCTAAAAAAAAGTGATCTAGCATTATTTCTTAGAGAAAAACACCTTATCAAACCTGTATCACCTAGGCAGTAATGTTTTTTATTGATAATCGTGTCGTGGATATCAAATGATCAGATTTAGAAAATGAAAAGTTGTCCTCACATGATTCTAACACTTATTATGTGGAAGATCATAAGATAAGCAAAGAAAGGCATAGAATGCAAAAGTGTTTGTTGCTGAAAGCGATTAATCAATAAATGATTGATCATAGTTGATAGATCGATGCATAGAATTATAAATTGAAATCCTCAAATCATTATATTTCTAACAATTAATCTCATAATGTAAAAAGATAATATTTAAATAAAAATATAAATCTCATTAGTATTGGTGATGTGGTATCGTGGTATCCTCAACGAATAATACAGTCATTTAGCGGTTTTGACAACATCTGTATTATTCGTTAAGAATAATTATAAACAAATGAAGCGGAAGAATACAAAAGTGGTTGATGAATGATAAGTTTCCTCCCCTACATTTATGAATAGTAAATCAAGAGAAGAGACCTACCTACAACCTGTAATTGGTTACAGTTGATTTGCATCAAGTTCAGGGAGAAATGATTCAACCGTATTCAGTTACCTGTTCGCATGACCCCTAATTTACGATTCGAAAATTGGACGCATGACTGGTATGCTATCGTCAAAAGCGAGAGTTTCTTTGAAGTCGGCACCCTTTGCATGACGGTCTATTAGGAGAGAGATCTCGTGCCGGGTAACAAGAGGCACACAAGGAGGTTTACGCTCTATCACGTCAAGAATGCCGGGCCAGAGCAGAGGGCCCAGGGTAAAAGCAAGGTGGTGCATGCTTGGAACAGTTGTTAGCACACAGAAGTGGACCAACGATCAGGACCATGATGCTTCAGTGTCTCTATTTAGCAAAGAGGGATGTTGTCTGTGTGCATGTGTGCGATGTGCTCACAAAGCAATGAGACGCTGGAAACTCAAGAGAAACTCTCTCATCTGTTCAAGATAAGAGACTAGCTAGCTATTTCTCATATTAAACTTCACGGGTTTCGGTTGCGGGATCTTCTGTTTCCTTCCACCTTGGATGCTCTGCCAAGACCTCTGCCTCTTGCAATGCCCGTGAACTCTCATCCCTTATCTTACATCTCCTACCTCCCAATCCACCCTCACTCCACTTCCTTATCGTACTCTTCACCCCAAACTGTCATTTCTTCCCCTACCGAACTTGTAACACAAACTCTTCTCTGTAGTCGAATTAGTTTCTCGATTAAGTAAAATTCATCCAAAACTAAGTTAGCTCCACAATTTTACCTCTTCCTCCATACAATTGTTAGAATTTAGTTACAGGAATTAAAAATGGTTTTACGGCTTTAAGTCGCAAGTAATCTCGAGTAACGAAGTTCTTATCAGTTCAATAGTTGGTACTGCCAAATGCAACCAGTAACCCTTCGTTATGATTTGTTCAGGCGGAACTAGCTCGAACCATAGATACAAGATTATTTCTACATGTTTAATCACCTACAAGATTACAAGATTAATCACCTAAATGTTTATTGAGCAGACAGGAGATAATGAATTTCTGGTGTTGGAAATTATGCAAGAGTATAGTAAGTACAAAGCAATAAACTCAGTCATCAATTACAGCATTTATCGCATATAAATACTGCATTTGCAATCAATTTTATCACTGTTATTTCACTATTCCTCATCACTAAAGTCTGAAATAGTCTAGTTGTGTAGCCCATTCGCTTCTAATTGTTCTCCCAGAATGATGCTAGATTATTTTAAGTATTATTATTGTCCCGACTTGGGTATCAATATTATAATTTCACCGTACTTTTCAAAGCTTTATAATAATCACTCCACTGAATCTATTTGACAGTATTATTATTTACTTTAGAGTTGCCATATGAAGAGTTTTCATCACTCCTGTATTTCAGAGAGAATAAATAGCTATTCAATAGATTTTTTTTCAATAAATAGCTGAATATTGTGTCGTAATTTCTTGATATAATTTTCTATTTCAATTTGGAAAAAAATAGCGTGCCTGCTAATTGATGATTTCGAGTTTGCTTACCTTCTAGTTTTGAAATTTTTTAGTCATGTCAAGTCCATCTCATCCCTCAAGTACAATTAGAACATAAGAAATGAAATTTAAAAAAAATATATATATATAGTTAACGCTAGAACAAATTCAGTCTAAGCTACAAGTGCTGAGAATAAAAGATATATATTTATTCAAAGATTTCCCGATCAATATTGCCGTTATTACTGCGAAACACAGGAGTGCTCACTCCCTCAAAGTCTCACGACGCAACACCCCCCCCCCTAAATTTAGCGCAAGCTCCTTCATAAATAAAGCACCCCAAAAAAATTCGAAAATAAGCCCCCCCCCCCCCGTTTTTTTTTTTTGTAAAACAACAATAAGATTAATATAGGTATTGAAAGAATTCAAACTTAGTCGATAATATACAAAATGTATGTATATTTCTTGAGATTCTTTACATAGGTAACATTTTTTTGTAAATGTAGCCACGTTAGACACTGTTTTATTCAGCTTTACCACCCAAGCGGTTTTTGGAACCCCCCCCCCCCCCCCAAGAATTTCAATGAGGCAGTCTGCCCCCTGTGGGCACCCCTGCTGTACTATGATTTCCTGCCTTGATTCTCTGACTCGTACTCTGTATATCTGACATTTTCTTTAAAGCACAATGCTTATTATTTAGTGATATAATGAAATAATCAACCTTGATACTACCAATGATTATAAATATTTCAAATGTCTAAACTAGAAGTGATTCCCATGCTATTCAAATGAACTCACGCTTCGCTTTTGACTAGCACAAAACATAGTTCGAGCACCTGATTGCTAGTCGGAGCTTGACTGGAGGAACGTTGTAAAGGATGAAATTATCACATAAATCAGGTTTTACTTTTGATGTTGTGAGTCAATAGTGATTCAAAAGGACTTGTCGGCTGGAAGGGATTGCGATGAGAGAGATTTCAGGTTCAAGGGACGTGAAGGCTACAATGCAAAGGCCAGTGTACTAATTACTCTGGTACTGATCAATCTAGATGAAAATTCGTTACTTATGATTAACTTTGAAGTGTATATACCGTGTCCAAAGGGATGTTTCCCTTACGTCAGATCATCAACATCATCACCATCATCAACATCATCATCATCATCAACAACATCATCATCATCATCGTTATCTTACATGCTTTTCGAAACTGAGGCTGATCATTCGGTATCATCCGGTTTTGTCAGTATCATCATCATCATCTCCATAACCGTCTTTAATATCATTCTGGAAGCTCTTGAAACTTGTTTGAGCCATACCATACCATCGGTCTTCCACCAGATATCAACTGCTACTCTTCTTAATATTTGCTTCCCCTTTCCACTTTCCTAATATTCTCCGCCAAGAACCTCTTCTGACTCAATCGCTCTCAGGGTAAAGTAAACCTAGGGATCCGGCTATCCGGCTATTTTCACCCGTATGGTCGAAGTTTCCTAACCCAACTTCTTGAGAGCTTGGTTCAGATCCAATATAAACGATGCACTACGATAAGAAAATACGGACTCTTCGGTCAGCCGAAAACTTTGTCGTGGACTTATTCAGCGAAGATACGCAAAAGATTTGAGAGTCCTCTTTAGATTTATTGTAATGCCCTTGCCCGATTTATCTTATCACTCTGCTGTGAGTAAAAAGTTGGAATATGAGTGATGCGTAAACTTGAATGAAGAGACCATTCTAAGTATTGGAATATTTTAAGTCTTCAGGTTTTAAAAGCTTGTATCCTTTCATGACCTACCATCTAGGTTTCTAAAATGAGTGAACAATTTTATATTGTCAAATATTTTCACTCTTTTCTAATAATGTAGTCTCAACCTCAGTGATTCAGTTTAAAAATTCAGAATTATCTTGGAGAGTATTAAATAGAATCAATCAAAGTGCTTCATCGTTTAAATTGAACTTTGTAAATGTGTTTTCAAGAATATTCAAGATATATTTTAAGCAAAACGTAATCATAACCGATGCTTACAAATATTTGGACTCTTGTAAAAATTTAAGAGACAGTTTTGGGCTAAAAGCCTGTTGTTTCTTTACAATTAAAGTTGTATTTTGGCTGTATTAAGAAATAAATAAATAAATATTGGACTAGTTGGAAAAGAATACCCATTTGTAAAAACTGTGAACATATATATTTCTGTAGCGATCTTTCCACACATATTATATTTACTGTATATATTTATTGAATCTTTGATTCTGTCAATCATACGATAGAAAGCATGCTTGGAGTGATCTGATGAAATTTTCTTGTATAGTCTAAATTAAATTTACTTAATTTCTAGTAATGACAGTTATTCAATATTTCAGTACTTTGGGTTTTTGGAGGCTATCTTTTGTAATTGGATTTACGCCTTTGAAGTGTTTCTTATTCAGTTCTGGCAGTACTGAATGCTAAATGTTTTTGATATTTCAGTCTGATTTTTTGTAAAATGTTCTATGTAGAAAGTAGCACGTATATTCTTCATTGTGCTTCCAGTAACTGGATTTTTACTACCGATTATATTATTAGATTTTCGTTCATGTATTATTGCAAGCCCAAACTCTTGCATTGCATTGTATTCTACAAGTTATTCCATACCATAATAAAAAAATGAAGGTAGAAGTAGAGTTGTAGGCTACGCAGAATTGATCAAAGGATGGTAGCGAATTTCATGACTGAGTATTCAATTAGTCTTATAATTTTTTTATTACTTTTCTATTAGTAGATACTCTCGCAAGGTATCAAAGATTCCCCTCTAAACAAGATCTGAACACTTATAATATAACAGTGTAATTTATAGTACTTATAATGTTACAGTCATACAGTGTTACAGTACAGAGATACTATGAAAAATAAGGGTTGCCAGATATTTCTCCAGTGTTTCAGCTGTAGTAAACTATCCATTACTGCTAAAAATAGACTGCTACTCAGTGCAGTATTCCCAAATCGATTCAGACTGGTGAATGTGTTTCCATATCAAGCAAGGCTCCGAGAGATGATTGCCAAACGAACTGAGTCAATCAGGAAAGTCTGCTGATTTGACACAGAACTGTGTAAAAGTGAAATTGATGAGATCTGATCCAATAGAGAATTGACCCAATCGCCCAGAACTTATAGGTTTACGGCCAAGGATCGAAATTATGACGATGGAGAATAGGGTGATAGATGAAGACTAAATGTGACGTAACAGGAAAGGGTTGGTTGAACCTAGGCCTTACTATACCACATAAATAGTGAGGCCATGGTTGAACAGGTGCACAGAGCCATGCTTTTCGCGACTCGACCAACTAACAAGGTCCGGACTGAACTCTGACGGGAGCAATTTTGCAATACCGCCTGGCTAAATTGGATTTCTAGCTTTTGCCTGGCCTGCTACACATTCAGACCGTTAACCGTTATTTATTGGGTTATCGGGATTAGCAGTAAAGCACAAGATGCTATCTTGCCTCGCCATTGTAACAAATCTGGAATGTTTTTGAAGGTTTGTTACTGGGATTAGCTTGCTTCGCCTCAAAACTCTATGAATCATACTCAAGTACCTCATGTTGTGTCTAAAGTTAAACCTGATATTGCAACTTTGAATTATGTTATCTTCTGGTTAGGCTCATTAATGGGCAAATTCCAAGTCTCTATGCTGAAATGACTGATTTTAAAAATAAAAACATGTAAAAACGATTTAGTTTATTCTCAACAAACAAGATATAAAACTTATGCTGGGATTCTCTTACATGAACTTTCTCACTATTATTGTAAAGCGGTATGCAAAAACTTGCCTAGATAAAAATTGATAAGATAAGAATTCAAGAATTATTGAGATAAGAATTAATGTTTATTGCTACGATTAATAAGCCATTTTTTATAAATAATATAATATATCTGTCTGAAATATACACTGTTCATATTTTCTGACTGTCCTTTATAATTTAATTCCAGAAAACTCCTGCATTTGTAATGAGGTACATAGGTGGCGAAGAAACGCCAGTCATACATAGCGGGTGATTAAACTTGATACATCATACATCAAACGTTGGCAAGCAGGTGTAGCAAGCTAGGTAGGCCTATTCCTAGTAGATCATCGACTCAGGCCCGGTCTGGCCCGGGTGACTACCTGGCGATCGCCAGGGGCCCCCAAGCTAGGGAGCCCCAAAAACGGAATAATAAAAAAAATACGTTTCAAATATTTTTTGTATTTATGTTTCCATTCAAACCCACGACTTGTTATATTCCACAATACACTTTGCTTTAAATAATTTATTATTTTATTTGTTTAAAGCATTGTTAAGGGCGACGTACGATTGATGCGTGATCAAAATTTAAAATTGTTCAAGCTAAGGGCAGTTGAACGAGATATGTTTAGAAACATTGACAAAAATATTGCTATAGATGAGTTTTGGCTAATTCTAATGATGTACTTAAATTAAAACTATTAAATAGCTAAAAGGTTCATAAATGCTAAAAGCAGTATTGTTTTTTATTTTAGTAAGTTATAAAAAATCATTAATAACGATTTATAAATAAAAACGATGTACAAGTTTTTACATGGTCAAGTACTCAAACTGTGTAATGTGTATGTTTGAACTTCTAGCAATAAACATCATCCTTATAAAAATCTATCTTACCAATGTTGCCACAACTTGACAAACAAAACAAATTGAAGTAAATCTTGTCTGAGTAATTATTACAATGAAAAAAGTGTTGAGTACTGCAGGTTTTTTAGTAAAGTAATTAGTAAAAAAGCGGTTTTTCTATGGAATATTTTTTTTAAAATTCCGTGGGAGGGCCCCCAGTAAGGGACCCCCAGGTAGTTAATGCCCAGAGGCCCCTCAATCTCCTCAGACCGGCTCTGCGATTGACTCATTGTTTTCACACATCCCTTTATTCTCAAATCCCAACTTAACACCTAATTTCATATGGAATATTAGTCTATAGCTGAGGATTGATTAGTTGTGGTGCAAGCTTGCGATAGACTCTTAGTTGGCCATTTGCGGACTGGCAGGCTGGCAGTTACATGGATGGCACAGTACAATACTAATCAGGAGCCATAATACTAAACCAGGAGTTGCTGATATTACACAGTTGGCGCGGGTGTCACAACAATGAAGCGCGTACAATGCACGTTTCCACGGGGAACATCAAAGGGGAATGGCCAACAGATAATGGAACAGTCTCCCGTGAGCCGGATTAATTAGGCAATTCCGCTCGGGACCTACCTCAGCTACTGCCACTGCCACTGCCACTGCTGGCACAACACTCAACACGGTCATGCTTCCACTAATTAGCGGCACTAGACTAATCATCTCAACATTATTTTCATTAAAACATCGCAAGAAAAAACTTATCTGTGATGTTTTCCATGACGAAATACTTGTCGAACAATCTATTGCCAAAACTGACACTGTATTTCTATTTAAATTATGATTTCCAGTCACTTATAGAGCAGGAATGCATTTCGCTTCCAAGGGGTAGCTTTATCAAGCCAAAACTCTGATGAAGCTTCTCCTTAGAAACGAAATTCATTCCTCCTGTGAGAAAAAGTGAGATAATTAATAGTGGTTAAGTGAGAAGATTCATTTTGTTATTTTTCGAGTGAAGTTGGTAACCTCAATGTTTTAGACAATGTAACATATTCAAAATTTGTGAAGGGAGCAGTTTTGGACTTGAGTCTGTTGCACCTTCACATTCGTTGTAAATTTGTCACAATAAATAAATAAGTGAGAAAAATCATAATTTAAATAGAACTACAGTGTCAGTTTTGATAACAGGTTGGTGAGACTTTAGATAAATCACTTTTCAAGTCTCCCTTTAAACAAGGTTACCTCAAGATCGATTCATGAATGTGAGCTAAAGTAATAAGATCTGTATAGTAAGGTACAGATAGATCTATTTTAATAGTCTGCTAGAACATTAGAATAATATAGAATGAAAAGAAATGTTTATTTTTGCAGTGTACAAGAATATTTTAAATCTAACTAAACCTAAAGAATGTTTTTGAGAAAATGAGCAACGATAATGCGTTGAACAGGAATATGAGGTAAAATACTGTACTTACTAGTGAAGCTTAATACTGTGTTGAGTTTTTGGCTGGTTTCTCTGGTCTATTGTCCATTGGTGTTTATGGAATGTCTAGCCGTATCCAATAATTCATCAACCTGACACTTCTAAATTAACTACTCCTTAATCCAAGATCATATGTTTTAATTTATGTGTTTTTTTATGTTTTTAATTTCCTTAATAAACTCATGACCTTTGAAATGTTGAAAAGTGTCTATTATGCATATGCCCAGTCCATTCTTCAATACGGGATTTTGGTATGGGGTGGAGCAGCCAGAAGTATTGTAACTCCTTTAGAAATTGCTCAAAAGGCAGTAAGTACTTAAGACAGCACTTGGGAAAAATTCCAGATTTTCAACAGAGCTTTTATATAATGAATTCACGGTTTTTAATATTTCCCAACTCTATGTCCGTGCTTTAGCCATGCATATCCATAGAAATAAGACATCAATCTTCAATAATATCACACATAATTATCATACAAGGAACGCAGTAAGGGCAGGTATTATAAGACTCATAGTCGGTAGGTCTATCAACCGCACTGATCCTCTTCATAGGGCAAATATTCTATTTTGCAAGCTTCCTCCTCAGATAAAGATCCTTGATATGTGTTCCCCGCAAACATATAAAAATCACATCAACAGATGGCTTCTGACAGTCGGCAGAGAGAATATAGCCAATTACACTATCTCTGACTATGACACATGACATCAGCTATAGAGTGCCTTCTATGTTAGCATTTCTTACACTGAGATAATATAGTTACAAATATGTAAGCAATGCTTCTAACCTTTTTTCATCATTTTCTTTCCATTCCATGTCGTTATGCATGTGTGCTGTGTGAGTGTGTGTGGTTTTTTTTTGGGGGGGTGTGTGGGGGTTGGGTTTTGGGTTTTTCAGGTCTCGGTTAGGATTATAGTCTAAATTACACTAAGCATAGTCTTATCCATAGTGTGTTTAAGCATAAATTTTCTTCTATAAGTATCTCATAAATAATAATCATAGTATGTGTTTTTGTCATTTGTTGTACCTTGTCATTGTAAAGCAATATCTTTATTTATCGTCTGTATTGGCTGATCACTTTATTAGCTCTTCCTCGCACACAGGCCTTGGCCCATGCGATGAATAATTTCATATATTTCTCACTGTTAAGTGTATCATGACTATGTGATGTATGAAATAAATATTATTCTTATTCTTATTCTTATTCTTATATTTGACCTCTATTATTACTAATTTTATATTCTCCATTTTCTCCAGATAGTGCAAGGTAGGCTAGAAGATTAAGGTGGAGAAATAGTAGCCTAATAACATTTACCAAGTGATTCCAGTTCTGCTTTCGTGTTGCTGATGAATGAAAAATATTCAAGATTCAATCTTCAATATCATGTATATATTATTTTTTGAAAGAAATACGACCAATGAATACTGGTGACCATTACATAGCCTTGCCTTAGAAATTTGGATCTTTATTATAAGCAGTGAGAACTCGTGATTTGATTAGAGCCGTCAGATGTGGTGATGTGGTGGTGTGCCCATCTACTCTGTGGGACGAAAGAGTTGTAGCCCTACCGCCGAGAGAAACAAAGAGGGTTGTGCGATGAGCTATTGATTGATAAATTGATTGATGGAAAGTGAAAAGTTGAGTGAGCATGGAAGAATGGAACGACAGAGACTTGTCAAAGGGGTGGTGATTCTCTTTCAGATGAGATCAATGAAATAATGCTGAGGTAATTGAGTTGGAACTTTGCGAGTTTTGGAATTGAAAATTAATTACATTTCCTTCCGCGGCCAGATTAGAATTTTCTCACCCCTCTCTTAACAAATCACTTCCTCCACCCCACTTCCCTTCGTGGAAACACACGGCGACGGATCTCCGTGCTAAAATGTCGCTCCAAATCAAATCGTCCTCCTTTCAAACCGGTCGTTATATTATCATTCCAACTCCACCCCTCTCTTTCCAACTGCATTCAAAATATCAGTCTCCATCTCCATCGTATATTTCTTGTCGAATTCCCGATATTTCTCGGCATTAAATCCTCCCTTTCATTCAACCAGTCAACCCTTATCAAAAATCCGTTATTTAATACGATGAACATCACAGTCGGTGCGAAATTAATTTTATCAGAGGGATAATTTCTGATCATTGATTTAATCTTGCTTTGTGACGCATGGAGAGCTAAACTCTTGCGGCTCTTATCACATGATGTGACGTAATTCAGTAATTCTATACAAATCGCTGAAATTTAATTATCACCGATTCCTTTTGGAAGTTAGAGTATAGCTTATTGAAACTTGTTCATGAGATACTAGAATCTTGAATCATATGAAGTTCGCTGTTGTTATTTTCTGTCGTAATTTGTTACTAAAGTTTCCTATTATTCAGGGTTTTCAACTGTTTTTATTTCTATTCTAAAGGATGATGTTGTCAATGATATGAATTTCCATGAAAAATAATAAGCAAATCAACAATAAATTTGATGTTCACACTGTATGAGAAGTTGATTGAATCTATTTTTCCAAGCTTACATTAGTTTAATAATACTTAATAACCATTACTTTGACATTATTGTTATTTGGTTTGAGACCATGATTTGGATTGATGGATTTTATCAATGTTTTTTTCTGTCTGTTCCAGTTTTGAGAGAAGACTTCAGAGCCGAGCCAAAAGATACAAGAGTGGCCGCAGGTGAAACTGCTCTGCTGGAGTGCGGACCACCAAAGGGCCATCCTGAGCCTACATTGTTTTGGAAGAAAGATGGTCAGGTGCTCGATCTGGAAACAACCAACAGGCAAGTCAAATTCACATCTCAGTCTCAATCGTGTATAACAAAATTGTCTATACTTTCTTTTATCAAATTGCTACTTTTCTAAACTTGAAAATTGAGCGTTTGGAATAATTAATCACACAGGCATGTTATTATAAATGGCAAAGAAGTAATATTCGATTAGATTTATTTTAGAAATAAATTCAGATGCAATGTTATAAAATAATAATGAAAGATAAGAATAATAATAATAATTATAATAATAATAGTACAGGGGTGCCAATCCCCTTAAGTATCATGACGCACCCCCTCTAAATTTAGCACCAGGCCCCCCCAGAAAAATAAGCCCACCGTATTCTTTTAAAAACTAAAAGAAGATTTATATAGGTATTGCAAAAATGCAAATTCAGTATATTATCGACTAAATTCATGTATATTTCATGAGATTCTTTCAGGGCTTAATTTCAAAAAGAAATACCGGAGCTGTGACTTACCGGGGGGTCCGGGCGTCCTCCCCCGGAAAATGTTTGAAACTTACATTTGAATTGGTGCATTTTAAACGCATTTGAGCATGGTTAGTAATGCACATATGATATTACATAATATACAAAATAACAAGCTAGTTCAGATCTGGTTTAAAATGAATGATTTTATTACTGATTTAGATAGCCGGAGCTCCGCTCCGGTGTGCTCTAGCTGAAATTAAGCCCTGGATTCTTTACATAGGTAACATTTTTTTGTAAAGGTGAAAAATAAATAGCTTAATAACTCCCTGCACAAATCCAAGTATTTTATACTATTCAATAGTATAATAATAATTATAAATCTATTTTCATTAATTGCCATCAACACACAATTAACAGCTAACACAATATGATCAAATTATTGCTGATCTTTTAATATAAATATGCATAATTTCCGCCCTTTACAGTGAACGCAACAGCCCTCTTTAACAGAAAGCATAATATGAGCAAACTAGTGCAGTTTCCATTTATATTGATACAGTATAGGTAACGTAGCTTGCTGTTATTGTCTCATGCTATTTTACTATGTTTATGCAAGCTTCAACTACTGGAGAAAACTAATAGTATTTAATTATTTGAAGTTTGTAGTTCATCTCCATACAGAATCAATGCCAGAAGAACATTCTAACAATTATATATAGCTCAAGTGTAGGTGACAAAATTAAAAAAAAAAACTTTTATACTGACATTGTTAGTGAATTAAGTTTTCAAGTTTCTAATAGCATAAGAACTTAATCCTCTTCGAATTCTGTTTTTCTAGGGTCAGAGTTGTGGATGGAGGAAACCTCATGATGACTGAAGTGAGACAAGCGGATGAAGGTCGCTACCAGTGTCTTGTGCAGAATCTAGTCGGAATGAGGGAATCTGGTCATGCCACGCTTACAGTTCATGGTCAGAAATATTCATTTTTATCAGTTATAATTTTTACTCTTTTTTCCACTGCATTTGGCGCTTAGAATTTTATGTCTGATGGAATGACTGGTAGCGTGGTATAGATATTGTGTGATGAAGGCTGTAAATACAACCCCTCAGAAAGACCTATCAAACTCATATGACAATAAACCATCTCATGAGATAGACTTTCAATCCCCAATTGGCAAAAAGATCCAATACACTGGATATCTCCATTAAATTTGTATCCAGGATACTGCTACACAGTGAATCTGGATTGAATCCATGTATGAAACATTCCTTTGGGAGAATTCCACATTAAATTTGGTATGTTCTAGGAGAATATATTACATTTTCTCAGTAGAGGAAGTTTATTTGCTTTTTTTATTTCAACTTACTTGTTTTATTTTTATTTATTTCTGATGGTAGAGACATAAACATTTAAAGAAAGGGCGATTGTTGTTAATGTTTCACTCAATTTCAAATTTTAATGACCACTCTCAATGCATAACCCTTCTATGTTAACCCTTCTATAATAATTGGTTTGAGAAAAAAATGATAAAAAAGATATAAGAAGTAGCTTTAGCTGGGAAAAATAATTATCAACTCACTGGTATTCGTGTGTTTCCACTTATAATTGAAATTCCAAACAACTCTCAAGTTTTGTTTCCGATATAGCTTACAGAAGCTGCTGACTTGTCTCCCATGTTGATCTTCAAAATTCAAATTGCTACCAATCTAACTTTATCTTTTCAAATCTTGCAAGCCGATGCATAGACATATGCGGTGAATACTAACAAGGGGTGTTTTCCACTTCTGTGAAAAGCGTGTCTTATAGTCTTAATATATGTGTATGAGAGAAAGGGAGAGAAAATGAGAGAGTGAATGGGAGTGTGAGGGGGGTTAGAGATAGAAAGCGTCTGAGTATATCTCCATTTATACACCAAAGGTCCCTACCCAATCTAGATGGAGATTCAGCACCCCTGATACATAGAGAGTAAGGGGTTTTGGAGGACATAGAAGTGAAACATCCCCTGCCAAAATGCAGAGAGAGCCAATTCTGTAAGTTTAATGAATCGAGAGCTAATCCATCCCTCTTCCTCGCGCTGCTGTATGAAGCAAACTAGATAAAGACCAGCTAATGTGTCTTGCATTGAATGAGATGGGCCATTACCACTCTTCGTTGAATTTGCCCTTTTATAATTTGCTTGCTTTTTCCTCTCAACTTGCTTGTAATAAAATGTATCGTTATTCCCATTAACAGTATGCAGCAGTCAAAATGGCTTGCTATGTGACTAGGAATTATCATTTTTAATCCATTACCAGTTATGCTGAAGCTATAGTATTGTGTATTTCTATGATGATGTAGACTTATTCTAAGCAAATTAAACTCTACACTTTTCCAGTCAACACTTCATTTAAATATAATCATCATTAAGATTAGTTGAACCATTTAATGTGATCTATGATAAACAAAATGTTCTGTTTCTCTGCTCCATTCTTTTTGGTAGGCGGTGATAAGTTTGATATTAAAAAAAATGAGTCTTGTTAAAAACGCTGAGAAATTCAGACCTGAACCTTGGGGTGACATAAATCCTCCAAATTTCCAATTTGTAACAATATTGTCAAAAAAGTGGATCAAAGTGTTTCGATTTTATTGTAATTTTTATTGATTTTCATTCAATAAAGAAGATCTGAGTTGTACAGTTTTCCATAACAAAATTTCCGCTGTGAAGATTTAAATAATAACCAAGAAGCACTTAGACACTACTTTTAAAATTTAGTAATAGAGGCAGTTTTAGGGTATAAGCCGGCTGTTTCTTTATATTATTCAGTTATATTATGTAATCTAAATAGATGGATAAATTAAATCAATAGTTGATAAAAGTAATTTGAAGTCTAATAATTAATTAACTAAAAATATTGATTTATTTTGAAAATAAAACAAAATATTCATCAAATATTCTGTGAATCAAACGAAATCGTCCGCCTTAATATTCAATATGTTTGTCTATTAATTTAACAAAGTTTTAGGACCTATTATCAATCATAAAAGTGTGCCAATGCTTGTGTATCAAACAGAAAAATCTGCCTTGTGTAACATATTCTTGTAAATCTGCGAGTAATTGTTCAATGTTATTATTGCCAATTCCGTAATTGATTTTCTGATATTCACAGTGAAGCCCTACTTTGTGAAGGAGCCAAGCGATGTGACAGTGATAGCTGATCAGATGGTTGACTTTGAGTGCCGAGTGGGGGGTGATCCATCGCCCAAAATTCTATGGCGTCGTGATGATGGTAAAATGCCCATCGGCAGAGCTCACCTGCTCGATGACAAGTCTTTGAGAATCGAGCATGTAACACCTGAAGATGAGGGTCTCTACATCTGCGACGCCGAGAATGTTGTTGGAAGTGTTTCAGCTCGTGCATCGTTGACTGTTCATTGTGAGTAGCTTACATTATTATTTGTTTTAGTATCAAGTATTCAATTTTTGTGTTGAATTTTTCCCCCCAATTCCATAGATCGTCGCATAATATATCTTAGAATTTAGTATTCAGTTTTTGTATTGGGACGACATTTTCCTCCCCACAGAGTATCATGTCCTATCTTTTAATGATCATCTTCGACTCTTAGAAAATTGTGATGTGACTATAGTATCTGATATTCTAAACTGTCAATAAACTGCTTTATTTTGAAAGCCCTATCGAATAAGGCCAGGGAAATCCACCAATCATAATAATAATTATTAAAAATTATTAAGCATAATTATTTACTATGCATCTGCAAGTAAAGATTTTCTCATGCTTTTTTGGAGAAGCTAGCTGCTATACTACAAGGTGTTAATAGAACTAGTTTGTGAATAATTGTTATGCAACAAGCCTACACATCATGATAAGGACTGATTACCAAAACTACTTCTTTAATTTGTAGGTTTATAATGTGACTAACTATAGGTCGATGAGATGAATGATACCATAAAGACGCCAATGTTTAAGGAAAAGAAGTATTTTCAACATCAGCAATAATTTAAAATCCAGCTCAAAACGTAAAGTTTTTCTCAAAATGTTTAATTCTTGCTTAGAGTAATATAATACAGTTCCATTCTATTACACGGTTGTGTTAAGAAACTACAAGTTTGTTATTTTTCAGATGAGGAATTAGATGCTGCAGAACTGTCACTGTGGTGTTGTAATTTTTACCTGATTGAGTTTTAACCTAAGACTGTAGGTCCAAATCATCAATCACCATCATCCAATTCATTAACCACGCACAGGTCTAAGACCCATGTGGGCTTTACATCCTCCAAAAAATACTCATATAATACTTATCGTATTTATTTAAAAAATGTATGTGTAAAAATGTATTCAGGAATAAACGAATGACAGAATGAAAACAGCCTGACTCTAAAAGTTGAAAAAATAGTTTAAACTAAATCATTGTTCTTTTTTGTATTTATAATAATGTGTAGGGGATATGTGCTAATATAATATTTATTCTCATAAATACTCTTCAAAATAATTATCAATGTGTGTATTTAGGAGTAAATGAATATCAGGATGAAAACAGCCTGAATCTACAAGTTGATTCCAAATCCCTGACACTTTGTATTTATCATAATGTGCAGGTTATATTATATCATAATATTCAGCATGAATATTCATTTATCAAGTTTATCAATGTGCGTATTTAGTGATAAATGTGTGCAAGTAACAGCAATAAATTCATTAGAATTATTTTGTAGATTACATCTTGGAGACTCCAGTTAAGGAGTATAAGACAAGTCAGATCAACAATTATGCATACAATCTTATACACTAGTTACCATAATTTCTATATCAATCAGTTGAGGTGAGGCTTAATTTTGATGTGAATGGAACTCTTGTACACTATAAAAAGCTTTATCAACTAAATATTTTTTCAATTATTTTTAAAATATTTCTATATTTTCAAGACTCTTTAAAAACTCCGGTAGATTGTTATAGTTTCCTACCAATACAACTAGGTTTTTGCTTGAATAAGCTACTATTGTGACTCACCAAGTGATAATCTCCTCGGATTCTTGTATTATAATCATGTATATGTACATAATGTATATAATCACATGAATACTCAGTTATACGCTCTGAAAAAGCTTTTGCAATCACTGTGGTCACAAAAAACTGAGTAATTTGATCTTACTGGTTCTCTGGCGTATATTTATAGTGTACCAACTCTTTTTTGCAGCTCCTCCAGTTTTCATCACCAAGCCACAGGATCAGAAGGTTGGCCTGAATGGCATCGCTTCGTTCGATTGTGTTGCCAAAGGAAATCCTCCACCAAGTGTTTTCTGGAGCAAAGAAGGAAGTCAAGTGCTCATGTTTCCGGGCAACTCTTATGGACATTTACATGTGACTGCTGAGGGCTCACTGAGAATTCAAGGCGCGCAAAGGGAAGATGCTGGGTTCCTTGTTTGCTCTGCGTTGAGTGTAGCAGGCTCAACCACTGTCAGAGCTTTTCTCCAGGTGAGTTCTCAATTGTTTTAGACTAGTTTTAAAAATTAAGTATTAAGAACTTACACCGACGTTTTATTCTTAGCCTACTTTCTTTAAAAAGCTGTTTGTCAGCTTCTTTAATATTGAAAAAGTTATTTTTACAGAGCCTTGATTATTTCAAATGTATGTATATACCCATGATTACATGTGAATAAAAATATTCACTTTCTTTAAAAAAAATTTTTTCAATATTTCTTATTTGCAATAGAGCTTTTATACAATACATCAGTATGTCTTCATGTGTTAATTCCTCAAAGGGTTTTTTCTTGTAGGAAAAGTATTGAAGTGGCTTGAGTAGTAAATATAGGTTATATAAGTATGTATAGGTATCAAGTATGTTAATCAAATATAAGACGAAGTTGTAACAACAATATTTTTATTGAAAATAGTGAGATACTAGTTTCGGTTGTTACATTCACTATTATCAATGTCAAACAAACTCTTATTATTTATTATATTCATATAATGTAATGTAATATGAATATATATATTCATATCCATATATATCTTCCACAATACCACCTTCTCCACTACAAAGAGGATCAAGTATATTGTGCATCATAGTAAGTCACTCATTGTTATTGGTCAGATTCATGGGATTTATCATTCTATGCAAATACTACAATCAAATTGATTATTATTACAGTATTTAATTATATACAAGTGATGCACACAAAGTATGAAACAATATTAATAAAGAATTCAAAAGAGAAGAAAACTCTTACTGAAGTGTTCATATGAAAGATATTGTTAAGTCTTAAAGTGTTAAATCTGAAATCCTGTGGAAATAAGTTCATTACCTAATATATATTTTTCCTCTATTACAAAAATTACATTCTCAATGAATGATAATAGTGTTACAATGTATAAGAGTGCTACACGAAAACGAAATAATAGATTAAGCATTCAAAAAGTTCCACTAAGTGTTTACCTGGGTGTCAGGTTATAAAAACAGTCGTTAAGTCACGTCAGAGGCCCTGAACTTATTCAGGTGCGACCTGATAACTCTGACACCAGACCTGAGCCAGCCAGGTCACACGATATTATTATTATTATTATTAGGTTATAATTTGAAGTCTCTGAACTTTTCTATGTCCATCATCATTCATATTCATTCTCTCAAAAAAAAGTACCTAATTCAGAATTCTAAACAACTATTGTAGAAATAATAGGCTACCTAGTATCTTTACAATATTGTCAACCCTCTATGAACAGCTTTAGTGTTTTGTTGCAAAGAAACTTCCAAATTAATATTCTTAAAATGAAAACAATCAAGTTAATATTTTTCCCTTTAGGATTTTTCCAGTGAGATTGACCCAACCTATAAGATTTCGATTATTCAGTTGAAATTTTGTAAAGGAAGTAGTTTTGAGCTATAACCTTGTTTTGTATCTTATTGCATTCAATTATACTCGTATTGATAAAATACTTAGTGGCTTAGTACTGATAAATGAATTTTCTTAGTAATGAGCCCGATATATGTTAAATAGCCAATCGATCTTGATTATGTATATTTATGTTGAAGGTAACATCGGTCGATGATGTGCCACCTCCTATAGTAGAGATAGGACCATCAAACCAGACACTGCCAATGGATTCAGTGGCCAATCTGCCCTGCCAAGCACGAGGAACTCCACATCCGACCATCAAATGGTACAAAGACACACAACCACTTGATTCCACCATCAATCCTAGAGTCAACATCCTCACATCTGGAACATTGCAGATCAATGGTAAAAATTTGAATGTGAACCTGAACTTAAAAACAGATGCGCGTTGAGTTTCATCACATTGTCATGTTAATAGCATAGAATATCTATTGACATTTTGATACAAAATAAACAATAACTAGGATCCCACTTTTACTTGATTTAATCATAACCTTTTAAAATGAATTATTTGAAATTCGTCTACAATATTGCTGCTGAGCCCTACCATAAACATACTTGTAGTTCTGTGAAAAATATATAAGGCTTAACTCAGCATTGCTTAATGTTTCATTGATGATAGAAACTGCAAAAATCAATACTAAAAAGTCCAAAATATTTTACTCTTCCTAGAAATCACCCCTTATATCTAATGAATGGTCACTTGGCAATTTTTGCAGCTCTTAAAATTAATATTCAATCATCAAAAGCGAAAATGATCCATTATCAAAAAAGTTCAAATTTGTTGACCCTCTCTCCAATATTTCAGTGAAATTTATATTTCCGCCCCTAGCTTCAAGGGGGATTATCATTAAAAAATTTTCAAAATAAAATAGCGTAAATTATACAATTATAAAATTTAGCGAATTTACAATGGAAAAAAATAATAATGGTATTAAAAACTATATAATAAAACTGAAATAGATTGGAAAGAAGCCGTAAACTTATTTTTTTTATTTTTCGGAGGATGAAGCCTACATAGGTCTGAGACCTGTGCATGGGTAATGAATTGGATGATGGTGATTGATGAGTTGGACCTACAGTTTTTAGGTGGGTTCCGAACCACCGGGAAGTGATTTTACAACAGAGAATAGAGTCTTTAATTGAATTGATTTGAACTGAATTAAATTTTTGAATGAACTCAATTTTTTAAATAAATTTTTTTATTTCCTCACAACATATTACAATCATAATAGAAGTGCAATGGAAATAGAAAGAAATATATTTCGCCCACATAGACTACAGATCTGCGTTTGAAGAAAGAATTCTCATCTACTAATTTTAACTGAAAAATAAAAAAATTTAGTATTTGAGTTCTTAAAATGTTCTCAGTATTTGAGTTCTCAAGATGTTCTCAGTATTTGAGTTTTTGATTATCCAAGCTACACTTGGTCCACATTAACTAGGTTAACTGAGGCTCTACTGTTTCTTTTGCAGTTTTTTGCACTATGTAAAAATCGTTCATATCTGATTCATTCATAAAAGACATTTATAATTGCAGATCTGCAGCTAGTCGACTCAGGCCTGTATACATGCACAGCATCATCAGAAAGCGGCGAGACTTCGTGGTCAGCATCGCTCAGTGTGGAGAAGGCACCTGGAACTCATCTTCATCGCAGTCCTGATCCTTCTACATTCCCATCTGCGCCCGGCGCGCCACAGGTCGTCAACATAACTCAGTCCAACATTACCATCACTTGGGACCCGGGAGAAAATGCAACACCACTCATTGGCTACACTGTCGAATACTTTAGTTCCGATCTGCAGACTGGATGGGTTGTTGCAGCTCATAGGATCAATGATCGTTCTATTACGGTAATTTTTCTTCCTCACATTCCATTAACAATCGTATTTTTTTATTGCTGATGATGCTCACATGTATCCGAGACTTGTGCGTGGGTAATGAAGTGAAAGATTACACATTGATTGATACCGCGGTAGCTATATATGAATATACGAAGCCTATTTTTATTGACTTTAATAAGCTGTATGATTTGATGTTTGATACTTCAGTTACAGTAGAATAAATTAATCATTTATTAAAATTAATACATATATTTAAAGTGCCACTAAACTCTATAAGGTTAACAAAACCTGTTAACAAAAAAATAGACCGGGTACAACATAGTATCCAAGGACCCAGCAAAATAAATGATAATAATAATAATAATAATTATTATTATTATTATTATTTTCAAATTAGAATTATTATCAGTTTTGATGACAGGCACAACCATTAACCTTTCCATTCAGCTGCTTCGGTTTCTATATAAACATCAATATGCTTATATGCAGGTATGAGTTTTTTGAGGAATTTTTATCTCTCTTGTAGACTAAATACCACCAGTAAAATCTTTGAGAAATTGTTATGAAGGTTTTCATCCAAAATAACATAAAAGTAAGTTCAATCATTTATTTATTTACAATTTCCAAATAAAGGTCTCGCGAATATTATTATAACTTCTTTGGGTCTCGCTGAACCTTGCAGGTTTTTCAGTTGGTGCCAACATAATATAAATATTACAAGATTACAAAATGGAAATCAATTATATAATGCAAATTACAAAAAAGAATAAATTATGAAAAATAAGAATAGGGAAAATGTAAGTTATGGTGGAAATTGGAGATTAGTCTAGTGTATGAAAAAAATTAATCTAAAGAAGAAAAAAGCATAATAAATAAATATTAATTAAATATTAAACTCTCATTAAGAGGGTTTTAGTTTATTGTTGCCCTGATAACCTTAACAATGATCGGCTAATCTCAACAGTGTATACTATACTTTCATTATAGACCTCAGTTATTGAGTCTACATGGAACTATCGGTTCTCCTGATATATGTTTTATGAATAAAATACAACTATGGTAATATAAGAACAGGGAGTTTTAGAACATGAATGGTTGGTTGGTTGGTTTCTTCACAATATATTCCAAATATATTATTACAGATACGGAATGCAGTGAATAAATTATGAGAGTCGTTACGTACTGGAAATTGAATACAATGCAATGCCTCGCATACCAATCATTTTTCAATCTCTAGACTAATTTTAATCATTATTATTTGATTACAGATAGGAGATTTAAAGCCGGAGACATCGTACGTTTTTGTAGTGCGAGCGGAGAATGCGCATGGCTTGTCAGTGCCCAGTGACACATCCAAAATTGTAAGAACCCTCGGCAGAAGTGAAGGCACAAGGACTGTCCCACCTCAGTTACTGGATGAAGCCAGAGTTAGATTGGGCACTAAAGTTATTGTCCTCCAGGATTTAAGTCCCGTGTCTTCCACATCTGTAAAGCTTGTTTGGGAGGTGAGTTAATGTTAAATTGGTTATTATTTGTTGAGAATATAAGTACTCCCATCAAAGTGAACAATTGATCACTTAAAAATTTTTTGTTACATTTCCATAGTAATCGGGTTTAATTCAACAATGACCGCATTACCGTAGTTATTTACAGTTAATTTTATGAAATAGAAGAGTCTGAAATGCATAGCCTATTACGAAACAGATCTAAGAGAATAAGATTAATTCGTGCGTGTAAGAATTCAATTAGAGAAAACTCAGAATTTCATCTATCAACTCCATTATTATTCAAGTTAGTTTGAAGTGACTGACAATTGAATAAACTGACAAATATACATAAACAGAATTTATTAATTTCGAAATTAATAAATTCTGTTCCATTATTATTGTTGAGTTTTGTTATGTTCTGATGCAAAGACTATATTCAACTGAAATCTAAAATAGTACTCAAGAAATCACAACTATTACCTTTCTATAACAGTGGTATTGGATAATTTCTAATCAGATTAGTCTATATATTATTCTTTTTTTCTTGGATTTCTTGTTCCATAACCATCTGCATTGTTAATATTAACTTTTTCTGGTAAATTCAACGACTTGCAATTAATTATCTTAGCAAAGATAAAGTACTCTGTTTTTTTAATCTTAGCAAGCCCACTTTTAGATTCAAATGACTTTATTATTGTTAATACGTGAATGTATCAAATATTAAAGTGATTGCATCATAATTTTAACATCTAAGAGTGACTGCACTATACAATAATTTTTTGGCAATTAACTGGAAATTAGCCTACTTGAAAGTTGTAAGTGCATGCGTGATTTCTTCTTTTAATGTACTTGCTAGCTCACAGGTATCTTGCCTTACAGTGCCTTTGAATGAAGGATAAGTTTAAATATTTCAAAAAGAAAATATGAATTCAATTTTATATTATATTCTGTTATTCATTTGACAATTCGTTGCAATTTTATCTGTGCGTTAGAAGAAATAAATGTGATTTAATTAAATTCTCACTTTATCAGTCTGCAAATTGAATGATAATAAGCATATCTATTGATTGATAGTAAGCACCTTGCATACCATTTTGTAACATAATATGCTAAGCATTATCCATTAATTTCAAATACAGTATATTTTGGTGATAATCAAATAACAACTTTATATAATGTATGATCATCAAATAGAATGTTTTCATTTACAGATTCTGAGTGCTGAAAAATTCGTAGAAGGATTGTATGTGAGATTTCGGGATTTGTCTGGAGGATCTCAAAAATACAACATGGTTACCGTTCTCAATGCTGGGGCCACAAGTTATACAGTTGTTAATCTACGAAAATTCACGAAGTATGAGTTTTTTCTTGTTCCGTTTTTTAAGACTGTTGAAGGCCAGCCCTCGAACTCGAGAATTGTACAAACTCTTGAAGATGGTAAGAACCAGAAATGTTCACATTTCTATAAAATTTCACTTTTTCAAAAAAAAAGAAGATATTTTCCGATTTTAACAATTCCCAACCAATAAACCAGCAATAACATACGAATTTCACTTCAAAACCTCTAGTACGGTAATAATAACCTATTTCATATCGCAAAAAACGTGTATTATGATTCTCATTTTGTAATGATTTAAATAAATATGGAAATTGATAGAATATCTTTTGAATAGGAACAACCTCCTTATTGCTGGAGCTATTAACTATGTTTGAAAATGCTGTACTCTAGTGCTTAATTGCAGTAAAGTCTCGCACTGAAGTTGCAGGGTTGCACTACAGTTCCATTAAATTGTAGAAAATTATATTTTTCTATTAAAATTTGTTCAATTTGTGACATGGAGAGAATTAAATCCGTACTTGTAATCATACTGGATATTATCTAACTTATCTGATAGCGTACATTTTAGAATCAGAATACAAGTTATATTGGCATGTGAAAAAACAAAACTTTGAAAATGGTCACCTGAATCCACACCTATTATCATAAATTGTGGGGAAGTTCACATAAATTGTGCAATGCCAATGTATTGTTTGCCAATGTAAAGTTTCATATTATGATAAATTATTCGAAAATAGAATGTATTTTAACTCGGGTCAGTACTGCAAACTATCATTTTCCTTCTATTCATTCATGAAAAGATTTTTGTGAATCTTGGTAGTTGTGTATGACTACAATTATGTAGCCTACTGTACCAAAATTCAAGTAAGTTTAATGATTCAGGTATTGTCTGTTGTCCATTAACAAAGTTTCCAACTCATTAAAATATACAGAGATTTAACGTCAATTTTCTATGAAATCTACGATATTCTTTTTCAATTCATCGCGATGATTTTTATAAAGCCCAGAGTTGTATTGTAGACTTCATAGAATTTCATCATTTTTGTAAGTACCGATGTCAATCAATGTTTTTATTGCAGTTCCATCAGCTCCACCTGATAATATCCAGGTTGGGAGCATAAACTCCACTGCAGTATTTGTGCATTGGTCACCACCTCCGCCACAACACTACAATGGAATTTTGCTTGGTTACAAGGTAAACTTCAATTGCTCAGTAATTTATTGTCGCATTGCACAACGTCATTTCGCTCAAACAATATTCTTCCCAGATAGATCTTCAAGCTTCTCATTATTTACCTTTTCCTATGTAGGCTATGTGTGACTAGAGCTCGGAATAATGTTCTACTCTTTTCTAAGATCTTCTTTCTCTCTAAATGTTCCTCATTTCAACGATAAGAGTAGTCTATATCGCTAGTTATATGCTCTCTAGTAATGTCATTCATCAACAATTGAAATTCAAATTCTATTTGCCAAAAGTATTTCAAAATAAATTTGTAAAAACATTTGAAAGGCTATACAATAATAATTTATGTGATTAATAAAACATTCAAACCATAAGTTATCCTCAATAAGTGTTATTTTTAAATTTCATTCTTAACTAGGCTGATGCTTTTCATATATTTATGTAATTTATTGTTTATTGGCAATTATTTATCTATTTATTTTATTTATTCAGTAAATGAAATTGGCACTGAAAACAGGAAAAGTATTATTGCTATGATATTTGAACAACTTTTTGAACTTGTTAAAATCTATTCAAGAGTCATTTCAAATCTTTTACTAATTAATCTGTGGTCATTAACTTGTGCAGTGATTTGCAGAATCAATTTTTTTCAATAAACAAAACTGTAAAAAGCTGTGATAAAACGGTTAGTTTGAGGAAATCACTGTCACAGATCAGCTAGGATATTTATTATTTGTGTCACTGTGTATAAATAAAATCACTGATAAACGGATAATGTAAGAAAACCACTGTATGAGATGATAAAGAAAGTAATCTTGGAAATAGTAATAAAGATCTAATTTAAATAGTGTAATTAAACTATAGAGGTAGGCTATAAACCAGCTCATATTCATTCAATCTTTCACAAGGCCTCTTTCTTTTATCATTTTACTATTTCCATAGAAATTTATCTTTTGTATAAAATGTTTACAATGTATTAGTATCAATGTTAGAAAATCTCGCTTCAACATATCAATATCCATCCATTTTCGTGAACTGCAGGCTGCACAGCAAGGTTCTGCATATTAATAGATAATAAAGGCGATTTCAGGAATAGTATAGATTCGAATACGGTAGTGTTCTTTCAAAGAAATATTTAGTTTATTCATACTCAATCTTCTTATTTTTCTATTATTTCACCATTCGCATAGAATTTTTATTGTATTGTGCTATTTTTTTGCAATGTGTCCCATTCAAAAGTAAATATTTCATGATATTTCACATTTTGTATCTTAATTTTTGTGCTATTAGTATGATAATGAGTCTTCTTGAGTCTGTACTCTCTATACAAGTTATACTATCTATACAATACAGTATAATTATGCTGTATGTAGTATTATATTATACTAAATACACAAATTAGGCTTTATGCAATTTCACATAGAAGTGGAACAAGTCACTACATTTCTCTATTCATAGGAGCCTGATAATTAAAATATTCCCGAGTTGATTTGATTTTTCAAATTGTGATTTCATAATAGTCGAGTCTTCTTGAGTACTCTATACAAGTTATACTGTGCAATACAGTATATATAATCATACTGTGTGTATATCATACTAAATACACAAATTATGCTTTATGCAGTTTCCCCTAGAAGTAAAAACAGTTACTACACTTCTCTATTCATAGGTCTATTGGAACCTGGTAATTCAAATATCCCCAAGTTGATTTATTTTTCAAATTGTGATTTCAGTTGCAGATCAAAAGCAATGGAACAAAAGTTGTAGCACAGATGTCGATGAATGTCTCAACAACATCTATTCTGTTGAATAATTTGACTTCAAATGGCATATTCGCGGTGCGTGTGGCTGCCTATACAAGGGTGGGCATTGGGCCCTATAGTGTGTCGGTTCCTCTAGTTTTCAGTCGACTTGGTCCATACTCGCAGCCCACAACCGGACCGACGCATACTTGGCTTGTGCTCATCCTAGCGTTCTTAGCAGTCATTCTACTGCTTGCAACTGTATCGACTCTTTATGTTAGGAAGCGGCATGGACTTACCAAGCATATCAGTCAGCTCAGTGGTAAGTTCCAATGAATAAGAATGAATTTGAATGTCCCATGAAACTGGCAATATATTTTTCTATAAACTTGGTGGAACCATGTTACTTTTTGTTGATTTTTGACAAATAGGAATACTAGTTATTCCATCATGACCCTTTAATAGAATAACCGTTCTCCCATTTTTCTATGTTCACAACAACAATGTCTTATTAAAATGAATATTTCTACTAGGAAAAACTTCAAATTTTGAAGAGACTTCAGCAACCTAGAATACAAAATTTTATTTTGAACAACCTAACAACGATTTAAACTTGATACACTGTGAATTAAGATCTACTGACGTGTAATATTAATTATTGCAAAAAATTTCCTCCAAGAGAACTGAGATACTGTAACGCCAAATGCGAAAACACTTAACAGGAAACAATGTAAAAGATATTGAGTCACAGTGAATTTGATTTTTTATAGATTGAAAATTACAGTGGATGCAGTAACACACCATATCAATTATTCAGAACTCAACAAAATGGGAATTCTTCATTCACATTAAATTAGGATCTACTTTGTAGCTGTAGAATGAAATAGTCTCAAAGAATAATTTGAATGCAAATCATTCCGTAATTGTTTCAAGGGAAACATTTTTATTCGCAGTAAGTCTTCAGTAATGATTCATGTAGTGAATGATACTAAACATAATTTCCAATGTCTAGAGGCCACTATATAATATACGCTACTCTTATAGAAGTGGCGGAGCTGAAGGCAGATAGAGTAGACTCGGCGTCGGCTTCCAAAGAGTCTTCCTACTACAGAATTCTTCACCGTGAGCCGCCACTTCGTAAGCCGACTCTGAGTCTGCTATTGCACTCACCTAAATTCAAATCCTTGCCGCAGTTGTAGCCTACTACTGAAATTGGTCTTTTGAACTATATTGTTGTTCAGTTCCAGTTATGAACACGGGTGACCTGGTGCATGGCGGTGTAAAAGAGAGCCTGTGGATAGACCGGGGCTGGGGCCTGGGCGGAACGGGCGATGGCGAGAACAAGGTGGTGCGCCTGGGTCCGGGCGGCCTGCTCTCCACTGGCCTGGCAGCCGACAGTGTCGACTATGCTGAGGTCAACACTAGGAGTCTATCTACCTTTTACAGCTCACATCCTACGCCCTATGCAACAACAACGCTTATCAATAAGACTGAAGAATATAATACGGTCAGTCCTCATTTTTAAATTGGCTAAAATTCATCAGACCTAGTCAAGAATAATTGAGCCCGGACCTATTTGTCAATTCATTTATTCATCTAGGCTTACTGAAATAGAATGAAAAGAAAAAGCATGCTTTAGCCCATAACTGATTATTTTTTTTTTTTTAATTTCGACTTGTCCAAAAAGCTTTATAAGTTTAAGTTTCATAGAACATTTTCACTTGAAAAAATTAATACCTGATTCTTTCCATTCCAAATTGGAAGTTCAAATAAAACGAAGCACTAAAAAGAGTTAACAATATTAAACTTTTTCAGGAGGCGAAAATTTTTTACACACATTTATTCAGTTGATAAGCATTCGTTTGTTTTTTGCGATTTTCAATGCAGGTTAAGTTACATCATCAATAATCAATCAATTATCTTGAAATCATAGGCGTGCGCAGAGCTTTAAAAATGGGGGTACGACTACATCAACACAGGGGGGGGGGTCTCAACCCCCCAGGAGCCGGGGGGTCCGGCCCGGAAATTTTTTTAAATAATGAAGTGAGTCATGCATTTTTAAGCAATCTGAGGTATGAAATGAGTAACTCAACTGCAAAACAATCTTATCCGTTTTATAGTAGTAAATTAGTCTCAAGTATTTTATGGTTTCCTCGATATAAAATATTTAAAAAAACACGCCTCGTCAAAAAAATTTACTAAAGGCACTTAAGATTCGATTGAATATTATATTATACCATTATATCGAATTTGTCTTTGATAGAACTTATCAATTTTTTCGAGGCTAATGGTGGTACCGCGGTTGACCCCCGTGCTTGACCCCGACTATGCTTGAAATTTCATTCTTGTGAAAGAATGAAATCTTTTGTGTTTAACTCGGACTAGAGAAGTAAGTACAATTTGTTGTAATATGGTTTAATTTAAGTACAGTTACCTACAGTTACAGTACCGTACCTACAATTTCTGTTTGCAGGAAACTGGGCCCTTATTGGTTCCTGTGTCTTTGAGTGCGTCTTCCAAAATGAAAAACTCAAATTCGTGTGAATCCAATTCAAGGCCAGACATCAACTGTCGAGATGAGTGTGCGACTGTATCTAGCGTGGCTGCTGCTGTTGCTGCAGGTATATGCCGTGTAATTTCAAAAACTATTGCTTGCACCTGCAAAAATTGTTATTCAAGTTTTTGCAATTAGATTATGGGCTCAACTTATCCTTCACTATAAAGTTTTTTATGGAATCTTCTATGCGGTACGGTAACCATTATTTCAGCTCATCAATTTAATGATTAATACACAGGAAAATTAACATAGGAAATTAGTTATGAATTGAGTAATCACAGAATTTTATTTTCAAAATATTATTGAATCTAAAAATGGCCGACTGCTGTCAATGTTATGTGTGATTCACGAACAAAGTATGCATTCCTGGAATTTTATGAGTATTCCCATGAACTGAAAAATAAGTAATAGAACTTAATGATTTATATTTTCAGTACTATATCCAATTCAAAACCTACTGTTGGCTCTATGACTCCACATTTGAACTAGAGCTTCTAATTGAATTTAATATTATTGTTGTGAACGGAAACTAGCTGATTTGATAAAGTACGGTATTCAAGGTTTCAATTGTTACGCTAAGCTTGAAATTGAGAACAATCATTCGCACACAGACATGCTTGTTTAATGAGACTGTAGTCGATATTTTATATTTTCTCAAAGTAGGTATAATAAAATGTCACATAGAAGATTTTCGTCGATCTCAAGTTTCTAGAAAATTGAAATTTATTCCAAATCTATTATTACTCTCTTATCAATAGGTTAAGTCTTTTCATGCAAATGCATCACCAAGTTTTTATAATCTCATTTTCAGTCGTAATTTCATGTTTTTATAATAAGTGACTAATAATATTCTATAGGTAATAATACTTGGCGATGCCTATATACGTTGTATTTTATACTTGTAACTGTTGAATTATTATTTGTATGGATAAAGTAATCAATCAATAGGTTCTATTATTATTTGTATGAATAAAATAATAAATCAATCAATCAATTATTCATTTAGTTATATCTTATATTTTCATCTGTCAATTAATAAGAAATACTATATTTAAAATCGTGAGATTTCTAAATTAGAAAACTAGTTTCGGCAAAGGAACAAGTTACTTCCCAATAGATTGAGGTAAAAGGAAAACAACTTTTTAAATTTCATGAATCTCATTATATCAAAGCCATTCAAATAACTTATTACTATATAATACACTTGAGTTTCAAAAGTTCAAAGATGGAAATATATCGAGTCATTTTTTGATTATTATTATTGTTCCTAAATTTTCAGGTGAAATTGGCCAGTTTGATAGGAGCTGTGATAATATGAACAAGTCAGGAATGATTTCACACCATCAGTGGGGAGAATTCATTGCACCATGTCATCATCAACAGCCAACACCTTCAGATACAAGGCAATTTAATCAGGTTGGATAATTTATAATTTTCAGCAAAACGTTTTTCTTTTCAGTTCTGGGACCCTTTTTATTGCAATAACAATGCTATTTCAATGGTGCTACGAATAATGATATATTATTGATAATACTTCATCAATAATGCTATTTTCTGGAAGAAAATCCGTAATCTGGAAGCAATTATCTTGACATTTTATCATTATTATTTTTAAAGGCACTAATATTTAATCCACAGTACGGTACTGTATATCAGACGAAAAATTTCAGATCATTAGATAGATAGGTATACTGAATTGTGTGCTTTAATATCCGGTGGTTCGGAACTCACCTAAAACTGTAGGTCCAGCTCATCAATCACAATCATCCAACTTTAGTTGTTTAGTTCTCTCACCCACACACAGGTCTCAGACCTATGTGGGTTCATCTTCCAAAAAAATATATTGCATTATTTCTAGATAAGCTCATCCAATATCATTGAAATATACCTGCACGATCTATCCATAATTTCATGTTTATATGTAGGCTATTTGATGAACATTTTTGTAGGAGAAGACAGTTTTCTATGGATAATATATTATTTTGCAAATGTGAAAAATGTCAAGATAATAAGTTATTTAGAAACAGATATCTTCAGGTGGTCAAACCTGACAAATAATTGTGTGCTGATAATCTAGCACAGCCTTCTGGAATAGCTTCGCCTGTCCTATTGGCATGAAGACTATGGTAAACGTTTACACGACCTATCTAGAGAATTCAGAGAAAAAATTATCAATAAAGGATTCTGTATTAGAAATTTCAAGTTGCACGTTTTGTAGTATAAGGTATAGACTATACATAAATTTATCAAATTCAAAATAAGCTTATTCAGTCAAACAGATTGACAGCATATTATATATAAAGGTGCAAACAATAATGAATATTTAGAATAAAAAAAAACAAACACAGTCTTATTAACATATGTACAGGAGACATGAAAGTTTTGTAACTTTAGAAATCGAATTTACAAAATTTATAAATCAAAACTGTTGAATAGTTATTAGTTTGAATCTCTCGAGGAACATCTGTATGAAGCACCTCACAATGAATAGATACAGTAGAGTCCCTCTCTAATCCGAAAATCCGCCTATTCGAAACAGCTTTCGGAAAAAATACTAATTCAGCATACTAAGAGTGACTCTTAAATAGGTATATCTTATAGTCCATTTTTACTGTTTACAAAAGCTGTTTTGTTGCTGGACATTGCTCTTTTCTTCTGAATTTCTCTAAATGTGTTCAAAATCCTATCAATATTGTAATATGACCTCACTAGCAGATGTCCTTGCTTTTAACATGCTTCATAACAGGCTACTGTTGTGGTCTGACAAGTTGATCCCTGGTTTTTCGCTGCGGTAGCGGGCGGCGGTAGTAGGAAGCCAACTGCTCATGCTCTATTCATGCTTTATTCCTAATTTGAAAACTACGACCAGAGACAAACAGGTTTCTGCGCTTCAGCCAGCTTCAACTAGCCTAAAGTTGAGTCTAGGGCTAATGTCATTGCAACGCACAGTAGCAGAGAGTTGGAGGAGAATTAAGGGGAAAAATCGGCCAGGGATCAACTCGTCAGACCACAACTGTAATACATTGATATTATTCTTAAAATAATGAAAAAAGTTCAGAACAAATTAGTTCAGAACAGTGAGACCCCAGCAATATCAAGTTATTAATCAAATAGGTAGTGATTAAGGCCTCATAAAAATTTATTTTTTATGCATTTTAAGATTGGCAGTAATTGCGGATGTGGTAGTACATTTTCCACTGCAAGAGACGGAAACACTGGAATGCCAGGCCCCGGGCCTCCAAGAAGCAACAGCAGCTGCTACACTCCTGTCTACATTCCTCAACAAGACAACTCTTGTCACACCCTGGGTCACAGTGCACACACATTAGGTCCCTCATCTATCCACAGGCATTACCCGCCACCCAACCAGCAACCTCCTCCTGTGAGTAAAATATAATAATTGAAGAAACATTAATAAGTTATAAGTCATGGATTTCATCATTGCTTCATTACATAGAAACAACATACTACCTTTTAAAAAGAAATCTTGTAGAAAATATATCTCATCAACTTTTTTATTCATGTATCCTTTCACTTTTGATGTCTACAATGATTATATTTTCGTGTAGGGAGGGACCATATTAATAGGAAACTTTGTTGCCATCTAAACAGACTTGATAATGTGACTGAATTGTCTTGACTTCTACATTTTCGGCTCTAAAATCTCGAACAAAATTCAAAATTACATTCACTTTCTTTGGGTTATTGAACAGTTTTAGCGCTTCGTTTTCAAAGTGAACATCTAAATTAATATACATGTTTTGGATAGAATCAGGAATCGTACTTCAAAAGTAAAATTTCTAGTTTAACTTAAATGTAACCTAAAATTTGGATTTTTTTAATTGAAAATTTGTAAAGAAAGCAGTAGTGGGCTGTGCCTGCTGTATCTTCACTTGATTGTGTTTTGTAATAAATAGATAAATATAAATAAATAATTAATAATTACTGGCAGGCTACAATATAATTATTGTTTTCTTGGTATACATAATCGGACATTTCAAGTATAGTAAATCATATTTATTACTAATTTTTCACATTCATTATGTTCAAATTTTTATCAAATCATGCATCTATCTTTTCACAAAAGTTTGATTCCGCTACATACAGTACGGTATATGATGACTCTTGTTGGCTACATTTCTCTGTCCAGAAATCTTGTGAATTCCTTAGTTTTGTGCTATTCTTATTTATAAAATTATATAAAATATTTAGTGCCATAATAAATAAAGTTTTAACATTTAAAAGAAGCTCAACTCCAGTTTGGCTTAATGAGCATTACTCAGATTTCTGGTCGTTGAAGGGATTACCAATTTGGTATTTTTCAAACTTATCCAATAAAATATTATTAAATCATACCCTACTCATTACATTAAATTACCATTGATATTCACCAAAACGTCTGGACTTATTTATTATATCGTTATCAGTTCGAAGAAAATTTGCTACAGTATATTTAATATAATGACTACATTATATGACTACATTCCACTAACCAGAGGTGTTTTAGGAGTTATTTGTGTTTTAAATACAAATAACTCTTATTTCATCTCCATACGAGTGCTCATTGGTTACAGGTTGTGTATTCATGGAGTAGTTTTCAGGATTCATAAAAAAAATCAGCTATTATTA
Source organism: Conomelus anceps (assembly GCA_948455865.1). NCBI lineage: Eukaryota > Metazoa > Arthropoda > Insecta > Hemiptera > Delphacidae > Conomelus > Conomelus anceps. The sequence goes on from OX418220.1 coordinate 55,800,876, forward strand.
AATTGTATGTTTATGTCTGTCTTGTGTTTTCAGGTCCCATCAGATTATGGGGAAAACGATTCAACGAGCTGTGGAAGTGGCTCAGTGATGAGTTACAATTACCAGAATTGTAAAAGACACCACGGGAACAGTGTTTCACATTGTGGCGAGAATACTCCAGATTCCTATTATGAGAGTGCTTCTCTACTAAGTTGCCATCCAATCTATAGGTGGGGATTGGATTCTACTTTCAGTTTCTGTATAAATTATGATTCCATCGATGCGAATGGATTCATTCAATTTTTTTATTTATTGTAGGTTTTAAGACTGGAAATCGAATCGGCACTTGATACAGTTGATAAAAGTTACAGGGTATTGGCACCTTGTTTCTCCTGCATTCCTGTCTCAACATAATCTCTAGATTATGCTAGATGTCTATCAAGATTGTATGTGCTATTTGTTGGACTAAATTACTGATTGCACAATTCATGCTGCTCTAATATTAGACAATCATATTCCAGGTTGATAGAGTTTCTAAGAAATAATAATTGGAAATAAATTTACTTTTACAAAATATTGCTGAATATTTCAAGAAAAAAACGATCATTGCGCAATTTTCATAAATGAGAACTTAATTATCATTAATGGAAGTAAGAGCTTGTCAGCTACTTCTTCCATATGTTTTGTATTGAATTAAGTGAGTCCTCAATCCTAATATGAGATGCATAATTATGTTGTTTTGTTTATTTCGAGATAATGTCTATTTAATATTTTAATAAGACTTGCCTTAGAGTCTCAACCACTGGGTGGTAAGAATTTAACAATATCTCGATGAATGAATAAATTGGATAATATTGACTCATACGATTGAAGATCATTTCCTATAATGAAAAGGTTCATAATTGATTGTAAATGTTGAAATTCTACTAATAAATTGTGTTTGTTCTAGGCTACAGCAGTCTGCAAATCACTCGAAAGATAGAAGTAGTAAATCTCTAGACCGTGGAGGAAACGATTCTTCACAGCATAGCCTTTTACCAGGAAGTAATTCTGGTAAGTTGTTGTGTTCTGACTCACATTCTTTTTTTTTAATATCCATTCTATTCGCCACTTCAAATTGAATGACAAGTCTACTCGATTCACTCTAAATTAAATAATATTGAAGAAATATTGTAGCTGACTCTGGACTAAAGGTGACAGTAGGATAGCCCGAAATAAGTTGGAATTAGCAGGGACAAGATGGGAAGTATGTGGGCTGTTGATCTGTTATCAATAGATTATTTCCAAGTTAAACTAGATCTGTCTTAGAGTTGAAATTGATAATTGTTGTTGAAAATAAGAATATAAAATAATATATTGACATTGATTATTTATAAGTTTGGCTCTGTTTTTAGCTACCGATATCAGTATGTACAGTAGGCTACGGTAGCTCAAGTTCCAGTTGTTGACATGCGTTGTCTGGGAAAATTATTAGCCCTTAGTTCATATTCGCATAGGTTATAGCTCTAAACTGAGCTATTTATTCGCGTTAAACTGCATATCTTTAGCAAATCCCACTTGTTGCTTATAAATAAGTATACAGTATATTTCAGGCTAAATTTGACTAAAAATAGGAATATCAGACACTGTTACCGAAAAAATTAATTAAATATTCCTGAAATTTATAATAAATTATCAACTATCCACTTTAAACTTATACTGTCCATACAAAAATACTACAAAGATTTCAGGCAGAAAATACTTATGTTTCTGTTGGAAATTTTCTTTCAAAAATCACTAACAAGTGTCAGGAATGTTTTCCATGAAGAAATACTTAATGAACAACCTATTATTAAAAATGACTCTGTATTTCACTTTTATATATTGTTTTACTCACTTATATTGGAGATGCTAGAGGGATGCATTTCACTTCTGAAAAGAAGCCTGTTACGCAGGCTGACGAAGCTTCTTTTCAGAAGTGAAATGTATCCCTCTAGCACCTTCAATATAAGTGAGTAAAACAATATATAAAAGTGAAATACAGTGTCAGGTACTGAATTGAATTGGTTCTTCACTGCCAATGTCTATTCGAGATCTTCAAAATGTTTCTTGAATATTGACTTTTGGTACCTAAAAAGTATAATTTTCATAACTCCCACACTAGGCTTTACTATATGGGCCTATTTGAAAAATGTTCTCGCCATTAAACACAAAAAGGAAAGACGTCTTCTTTTAAAGCTGATCAAAAGACAACTGTTTTGTTCAATTTAAATCCAATGCACTCTTTCACGTGCATTTCTCTTACATGCAATTTTTGCTTCCATTAGCTTACATGATGGCTGTTGTACGATGAGAGTGAGTACTGTTATTAGTGAGTAGAAGAATGGCAAATTCAGAGATTTAGTGACTTAGAAATGCATGAGTGCTTAAGAACATAATTATTGATATAGTACGATGAATGAACAAGTCAAAATTTGGATATATTAAAATTATCAATGCGTGTATTACTGTGTGTTGTATATTGTATGCTTGTTCGTGTCTGGAATTTTAAACCCCACCCCCAAATACTCTTTTAAAATGAGTAGGTAAGATCAAATTTAGTAAAGGATCATTGATACATCAGTACTGTATTGAAACATGCTTCAGATTCACCCTTCCATTTTATTTTAGTTTATGATTTCCATTTATTTTAAAACAATTGCTGAGTGAGCTTATTTGTACCATACATCAATGGGACATTGTTTTCCTGCAAGATATTCTGTTTATGTTGCATTATCAGTTTTCATCTTGAGAATCATTTCATTCTATTTGGTAACTTAAGACAGTTCAAATTTCATGATTCTTCTATCCTTAGTGAATGACGTGTTGCAGATGTAGTAAAAAGGGTACTGTATGAGATTTATATTCATAACTTGATTGCTTGGTTCACAACCCTATAACAGTGTTGGCCAAACTATGAAACATTCGTTTTCTCAACCTGAGATGATTGAGGAATGCGTAGAGAACTGTAGTCTGTTCAATGTATCAATAATGGCAAAAATATTATAGCATTGAGAGTAGTTCAGTACAGTTGTTTAATTGTACTCATGTTCTTTACTGATGCTATGCACTTGGAGCATGTTGATTGAAGATCGAAATTCACTATTATAGTTTACCTAGGGCCACTCCCGTGTTTCGGAGGACACGTTAAGCTGTCGGTCCCGGCTGCCTAAAAAACAGTCGTTAAGTCACGTCAGAGGCCCTGAACTTATTCAGGTGCGACCTGATAATTCTGACACCAGACCTGAGCCAGCCAGGTCACACGATATTATTATTATTATTACTATTATAGTACCATTAATTAATTACAGTCCTGAAACTGCCAAGTGAACCGTTCCTATGAGCAATTCATTATCTAAAACGTTTTTGTAAGCAAAATATTTAACCATATAAAGCAAACCATGTATGATTTAGGATTCATAATGAGCAACTTATTGCCCCACATTCAAAAGCTAACAAAAATTTGGAAAGCCTACTTTTCACACAATGTTTCTTTTCTTATTCACCTCAAAATAGGATACTAAAGTCGCATTAGTACATTACCCATCCTCCATTCAAACTCATCCCTTTTTTCTAGAACGTAAATTTCTGCTTTTTTAAAATAGTCAAACATTGAAGAAATGTAGGTCTGGGCTCTATTATTTTATTTCTTATAAAAATATTGTAATTTTTTGTAGAAAAATGATTAATGAATAATCGATATAAATCGAGAGGCTTGGTGAATGCTGACATTATGTAATCTTACATTACAATGATTATTTTATTGGTATAAAACATTTTTGCTGATGGAAAAGTTGTAGTTATTTCTAATTTTTTAATTTGAGCACCAGTACCAAATTTATTGTGTTTAATAGTGTTGTATGAATAAAATGTATTTTCATGCCAAGTTCGGCTGAAGATTCTTGAATAAAAAATTGAATTTGTTTCAGATTCGAATGAGAAACCAGAAGACTGGAAGCAGTGCGATGAAGACTGCAGTAGTTCAAGAACATGTTGCTCATGCAGTGAAACAGCATCGCTGTACGCACTGCCTGTGCCTCAACTACAAGATGCCAGCTAACCTGACTGCCAGTGAGCTCCAGATCTATTTAGAACCAGCAGTCTCGGTCCATGCATTATCAAGTGGCATGCATATTATTGTGGATTACCCGAATATCACAGAACCGTTTGTCCACCGATTAATTGCGTATTTTAATAATAATTGTGGTTAAGAAATGATGTGTTAGATGTGCGAGTGTGTTTGTTGTGATCCGATTTTTGCAATGAGCATTGCAAAATGTTGAATCTAGTCAGTGGCGTTATAATAATTTTAAGAGTAGATATCTCCATTGAATTCATATACGGTACTATCAGTTCCTTCATACAGTATTACATTCCATCTATAAAAGTAGATGCACAGCTGACAGCTCCATTTTGATTCGACGCATTCCATATTCTTAACAAAAATTGTATACGAAAGACATTCAATCATGAACTCTGTATCCCTTTTAGATAATATCATTTGCTTGAAAAAATATATATGGAACAGGTTGAATACAATAATAAGTTGAGAGATGGTTTCCTCTTTGTACAAGTTTTGTTGAAGCAATATATTCCTGAAAAAAATATAAATCAGTTCCTCATGTCTTTTTCTCAAATTTGGAACACTATTAATCTATCTTCTCGATTATAATACATTGAAATCGAACCCACAATACTTGCCACATCTAAAATAGGTAGTCTAGTATTGTCTTTCAACCATTCAAATTCAAATTAATTTTCTAAATTTTCATTTCAAGCTTCATTTGCAATTAATTTATGTGTTGCACAGAAAACAATGACTTTTGCAAAAGGCCTGCTTAGCACTTTTATTATTAGTTATTTGATTGGGGTTTGATTTTTGTAAAATCCATCATTCACTATCATTGATCTAGAATTAATAAAAGTAGCCTATATGATATAAAATACAGATGAAACTCTTGACAGGTCAGATAACAATGTTCCTAAATTGACGCAGTTATCAAACTACTGCTTTACCAAACTTTACTTCTCCTGGTTCATTGAGTTCTGCATTATCAGGTACCATACTGATATTATTTTCTGGTTTGTTCATAATTTACATTTCTATATTCATTGAAGAATATGCAGTATGAAGAGGGTCTGTAGTCAACTATAACAAACAAATTTGCATTACATAAATATTGTCATAAAAATCATATGTATCATTTTGGAGATATCCTGTGTTACTTTCTTTTGAATTATGTTCTGTAGTTTAATGATTTGGTGTCTTTTCATTTTGCAACAATGATTTTTTATTTCTGATTTTGGTAGTTTTTATTCTACAGGAATTCAATAATTGTTCGATGTTACTTCCATTGATATTTTCACCCTTGTCAGCAATATGTATATTTTTCAATAATGTTCTCTTGAAGAGAGAATGATACACATGGAATTCAATGAAAGATTAAGTGAAGTTGAATGGAACTACATAGATAAACAATCATTAAGAATCAATAATTAATAATTGCCTCAATATTACTCGGCTCATTCAGTGATTGAACTGAAAATTGCCATTTGATATGATAGAAGGTCACAGGAGACAGGACTGTAGAAATCTTCGTTCGATTCCCTCTAAAAACTTAATCTAGTCTGTTATCATTTTATTCATGCTTGAAGAATCCATCCGCATGCAGCATATTCTTCAAAATTTGATGGATTGAAATCAAATACAGTACTACGAACTCTTCTCTAAATCATGTCAGTCCCTGTTTTAAATTTAAAACAAAAAATGAAATGAATAGCTGATAATTTATTGTCAATTCTAAGTTTTTTTCTCATTTCAATGATGGAACGGTTTTCACAACCTAAATAGAACTTTCAACAAAACTTGTTCAATGAGCTCGTCTTAAAAGCTTAGCATACTTCTGACTTTCTACTCTAAACCATCATTTCAGTGATCAAACAAGAAGTGAAACTCAAGCGGTTGTAAAGAACGCAAGGTCATTAAAACGATAATAACATAGTGTAACATAGTATAAAACGTACTGATGAGTATTATGTAGCGTATAGACTTATCAATAGCTAAAGTTACAAAATCGAATATATGCATAACTTTGTAAATAGAATATGCTCAAACAGTAGGAAAACTAGCTGTGTAAATACTCGGAGTTTTTATAGTGTATGTTTGATAGTTTATAAGTAAACCCATCCATGGCTTCTAGGTGGATGCTATTGATGATATTGATAAGTTGCATAATTTAACATTAATTTGAGAATTTCTGCAATAGAGATTTTGATTCCCTATCATAGCTGTTAATAATTGATTTATGGATCCCTTTCATGAATGAAATTATATTTTTGTTTCATCCGATCTTATTATGGAAAAAGGAATTATAAAATTTTCTTTCCTTTTGTCATTATTTTTAATCTCTATATTGATATTGTGAATCCATGAACAACTCCTATTCTATGCATAGAGTATATCATTGATGCTTCAATTTAAAAAATCATGAATCCTTTGAATTCCATTTGAAAAGAGATTGAATGCCAAGGCATTTTATTAAACTTCTTTACTGTGCGAGTATACTGCTGTGTACATCAGTGATAAATCATGAAATAATTTCTAAGTGTGCCAGTGATTGATGTAGGTAGGCTACCGATGATTTTTCACCGAATCACTGAAGTACGGCGAATGGCAAAAATAATTCAAAATAGATACCGTAGTAGTGAACTCAAAGTTAAGTTAAGGCTTTTGCCTACAAAGTAATGTTTTAGAATAATTGTGTGTCTGCTTTGAATCGTGGTTTTCAATTTGATAGTGCTGTACCATCTTCAAATTTCAATCACATATCAAAGTACCTATATAATTCATGACGTATATCATTCTTGATGAAATTGAAAGACTTGAAAAAATTCTTGTGACAAGAGTTTGCAAAATTATTCTATTCACAAACTCCATTCACATTGAGGTGAATTATCATAGTATTCCATGTGGAATATGTTAATTGGAATCTCTTTCAATATTTGTTCTTACTAAATATATTTTTCTTATTTTAAATGAAATGCTGGTGAATTAGTTCTACTGTCTTAAGAACTTAATGCTATGGTATTTGATTTCACAGCTATCCATTCCTGCTCAAATACTATATAAGTTGTGATTTTGATGAGCCAAAAATGTGTTATTTGTTTCATCTAACCAGACGTACGTAATATCAGAGGGAATTCAATTCCTTTTGACTTGATGAATTCCTTCATCCCTGGACAGGGGCCATTTTCGATACCATTATGATAATAATTATCTTAATAGATTCAAGAACCGTACCAAAATAGTAATTTCGGATTCGTCACTCAATCTTCTTATCTACGTTCCTCAAAGTTAAATCTTCATAGATATCACATGTGATCTCCATGTGATTCTAAGATTCTTTGCAGAACTATGTATGAGCCATACATATATTGTTGAGATGTAGCGATGTAGGTATCACCCAATTTCGTAAAACCCTTCGTAGAACCAGCTGTATAGTGATGTGAAGTCTGTATTAAAGAAGCTCATAAGCACCTAATTTAATATTCGTTAATGTGAATAACGTAGCTTTGTATTAGACTTTTAAGCGAACATTTTATTGAAAAAAAATGTAAATATATTGTTATTATTTATTATGGCATTTTATGTACATTTTGTATTTTTTAATTTGTTATAGATTTAATAATAAAATAGATGCAATTCTGTGTTGCCTACAGACTTTTATTTTATTCCAATCAATATGATACCTGATGGAAAAATTCATTTGCTTTTAATGAATGTTAAGAAAGTAGGGACGGATTCTAGATTATTTATATCAGGAAATAAATTAATTTTAATGGATCTGGCTGAACACTTCATGTTTTTACTGAATTTTTATTGATGGAGCCTCTTGGAATTCATTTAATTACCTATAAATATTCTTGTACTTCTGCTTGATGAATAGCAATATTCCATATTTCTCTGCCAGAGCTGTCTACTGCTCAATTTGTACACCAATAATCTGCTTGAATTACCATGAAACAGCATAATTCACTAGAAAACTGGGAAAAAGCAATATTTATAGTGAATAAATCAACTCAAGTAAAATTATCCAACTTGTGAGTAGGTAGCGTTTTAACTTTTACTAGTGTGACAAAAGAAAAACTATCACCAACTTGGATAATACATGGAAATACAGGGGGAGGATGTTCACTTGTTCACTTGATGATGTTCACTTGGAGTCCACCAGAAATCAAACTGATACTCTGGATGGTCAGATGAGAAACTCCACAACCTACAAATGTAAGGATTTTTGGGTGATACTGTGGCCATGGCTTGTCAACAGATGGAGGTCAATTTAGGAAATGGATAAGTGGACTGCATTTCCACTGTGGTTTCTAGATTCATATATAGGACAAATTTATTAATCAAGTTTAAAAACAGTAACGATTCATGAAGTATGAAGTAGCCTTTTTATCATTTCATTTTCACACCAAGATATGGATAGCCTATACATAAGTCCATCGGAATGGGACAACTCGCCGCAAAAACAAAAATTAACACTCCAGTATAGGCGCACCCGTCTCCGTGCCATGATTGGTCACATATATGTACTCCATTTTTGTGTGTTTCAACACTTTCATTGTAATCCACAAATTTGAAGATTTAAATGAGAGCCCCTATTGCTTGCTTTTTACATTTTAAATATTTTTTCATTTCAAGTCCATTTTGTTTTTTAATTGACTCGAGTTTTCTAGTTTGTTTCAGTTATATCCTTTTAAAATCACTTCCTAGTTGTTCACAATCAGAACCCACTTGAAACTGTAGGGTCATTCAAATCTCATCATCGTCATCCCCCCATTACTGATGCACATGTTTTCGTTGTTTTTTTTTTTTATACAGTAGTTTTGATTGTTCTTTGGAAATAAAAATTTATTTATTTATCATGTCGAATCATTAGCTGCATATAAATATCACTAAAAAGCGGTAACAATGAAATATAGGCGAAGCTCAGTCCTTCTTTTATGAGATGGCCGCGCCGAGTCGTCCTAGACCCTAAATCCAGCATTCTTTTGTTTCGTTTTTGCCGAAGGGTGAAAGTTGTCTTTTCTGACAAAAATTTATTCAAATTTTTTGAGACGTGCTAGCCTGCAATCTTACACCCCATCATAGATTGCCCAAAAAACTTCATTTTTTTGAAAGAATGTTTATCAGAATGTTTTAACAGAATACGCTACCAGTACGTCTGAATAATTGAAACAAGAGATCATATAAATGAAATAAATTTGGCTTGTACATGAACTGAAATCTTTTCATGAAATCATAGTATTATCCAGTAGAGTAGAATGCGTTATTGCAGCATGAGTATAAGTAATAATTATATGCCATTGTCTACAATCACTTTTGAGCTATGAAGAAAGTTTGCAAAATCTCATCTTCAAACAATTAATTCAAAACTGATTATTTCAAAAGTGTAAAAAGTAAATTCTTTGCTTTTGAAAGAATAAAACGTCTCAAGACAGAAGGTTTGGTCTAACAGCAACCTAATGCGAAAAGGGTAGGCTTATTGCAAAAAATTGGTTGATGTAATTCCACCTTCTTCCCCACTAGTATGAATAAACTGAATTAAGGCATATTTTAATGGAAATGAACATTGTTTATTATCACTGGATTGCAGTATTATTTTCTATTTTAAAATGTATTGAACAATTATTTGATGATCCATAAAGTAAGCGATCTATAACTTATATGAATCAACTTTTTACAATAATATCATATCATATAAGTGAGAATGGATATTGGGATAATGGGATAAGACCCATTCATACAGGTGAGATGGTACCTGGAGAGCAATCATAGATACATATATAAATGTACATATTACGTGTGTTCAACAATATGTACTTACTGACTAAAGCAGAGGAAAGGCAAAGAGGAACTGTGATGGCTTCTTAGATGATGTCAGTTACTGTGGCTGTGATGTTATAGTGGCGTACCCAGGGGGTGTAGGGGCCCGGGCCCTACAAAATTTCAAAAACGTATATTTTAAATTAAATTTGAAAACCAGTTCACCAAAAATATAGACTATCCAAAAATAGACCAGTTTCTATCTATTTCCTATAAATTCTGTCATTAAACCACTAAAACATCAAGTTTTTTATTGTAGAAATATTACGTAACATCAGTAGCAGTTATAAAAGTGCCCTCTCCCTAGACGGATATAATAGGAATATATGGATAAAGAGTATACTTATATGGATAAGAGTATATACTATTGGAAATGGAATTCAATATGTTTTACAAATTTTGAAGTTTCAATCAAAAGTTGACTTTCCTATCGGCTATCCGTACAGCTTTCAAGAGCAAAGAGACACATGCCTTCTCCCAAGACTGGGCTTCTGCAAGTATAATGCAGGCCAACTTATAACTGGGTTCGAATCCTATTCCTCCATCAGGCATCTATATGTGTTATCATTCACCTCATTACCCAAGCACAAGTCTCGGACTCACGTGGGCAACATCAGTAATAAAAAAAAAAACTATTTTAAATATAAGAAACTTGTAGTAAATATACAAAATATTCTACCGATTTTATAATACATTTTTTTCATATTCGCGTAATACTAAAGCTCATCACAGATCATTTTAGTCAAGCCTATTAATAGACAACGAGAGATCTGATTGGAGAACTAATATTATCTGGGAAAGTAATTTTCACGAATTAATTTTACTTTATTTCCTCAAAGACAATTTCAGTGCTTGAATGCTTAAGACCCCAGATTATTACATGTCGAAAATTCAAAATTTTCCTGGGGAGGAGCCCTAGATGAATGTGGGCAGAAAAACATGATTTTTCGAGTATAAATTTCTAATATTAGGACTCAAAAGCTGCTCATTCATGTGCTGACAATAGAGGCGATGACTTCACTGTAGCAAGCCCCCAGGTAATAGAATACATTTTTAATTTGTATGTGCAATTGTAAATAGTGTGAAAACTTTTAAAAACATGAGGAAAAGCGATATGCAATTATATGCTACTAGACTACAGTGAGCCTTCGGTATAGCAACTTTCATTTTAGACTTGGTCATATTGGCATGTTGGCAAGTTGGTTTTGAAGGAACTGACAATTTTGCTAACTGCCAAATATATAGAACATAATCTATTAATTTCGAATTTCTGGTTAATTATTCCATGCTTAAAAACCACAGATATATATTTTTTTTTCAATTCAATTCAATTGTTTATTGCCACAACTTTACAACAAAATAATTTAAAGGAAACAAATTAACATAAAGGATATAAAAGAAATCTAACTAACCAGAAATAAAAAACTAAAATTTTGGTTCAGGCACAACCAGCAATAGAAAATTCTTTTCATTTCGAAATTTTAAAACTTCCTGCTAAAGGGTTTCTTGGACCCTTCTTCTACCTCCCCCCACCCCTTATTAGACGTATCACTGAATCTGCCTTGGCTTAAGCCCCCCCCTCCCCCTCCCCCCACCGCACTAGAACAACTTTCTGGATCCGCCCCTGGTAGTACCGGCAGACTTAACTTCTCTTATCAGTAATCAGCTATGACGGCAGTATTGAAGTGTACTGTGTACTCTGTACGATATGTTCTATCTACATACCGTATCGCTGCAACATGAATGAATTCGTGCAGTGATGATTTCTGACTGTCAAACTCCTTATCGGATTCGTAAGTGGAGAGAGAGAGAGTGTGTGTGTGTGTGTGTGTGTGTGAGTGAGTGAGGCGTGGCGGGAGTATTGGAGCGTGTACTATACTTTTCGAGTAGAGAAGAGTGAAGGACAACCAGTGTATGGTTTGTGTGCAGTAAGGAAGGTCGCTCGCTTCTTCTCTGTGTAGACCTTTAAAGCGAACACGCGGTTATCATCGGCGCATAGTTTCAGTGCCACTTGAACACGCACAAACAACAGAGGAACGCGCGCGGCTTGTCAAACAATTCGCTGAAAGACCTTCCGCAAAATAGCTCGCGCTGCTGTCTTTTTTCAACTCAAGTTATTTTGGTGTGCCAATCGCCTATCACGCAGTGCAATGTAAGTAAATAATTTTTTGTATATTTTAGACAGGACATATTTTTACAACTGCATGCAATGGATAACTGGCCAACCTAATGTGTTTACATTTATTTTAGAACATTTAAAACCGGAATTGAATTTGAATTTCTGCATAAAATAAGTGTAAAGCTATTGTCACCAGAGACGTGTTAATCTTGTATTAGTATAATGGTATACGGATCTTTAAGTAAGGCAATCTTAGCTTTAATTTGAACTTTCAGCTCCTTTTTTACATGGAACGTATTCAATTTTCTACCTAAATAAAGGCACTAGGGTTTTTGATTAAGGAAATTGATTGGGATAGCTGCCATTTCCGCTTTTTTTATTCCAGTAACGAAACGTTTCTGGACCTACGATTAAATTAACTTTTTCTGATGATGAGAGGAATAAGCTTGAGAAGTTTGGAAGATTCCTCCCTAAACACGTTTCATAGCACTGATTCAGCGATGGGTCCCCAGTACTGATGAGCTTTCAAATAATGGAAATAAATTTAGCTGCAATAAGTCACCCCTGACTTCCTGAGTCACACATTCGGACCATTACTGCTTCTAAATCATCACTCACATGACTAAATAAATAGTATTGATCCTTCTGTACTCGATTAAACAACTTGTGTGGATGTCGCAAGTCGCCTGTCGCCCCACCCCCTCATCATTATAATTTTTCTCATTTATTTATTACTGGTAATCCAAAAATATTCAATAATGAATTAATATTGAATGAATGAATGAAATAAATTTTATTCATCCACAACAATTTACAATAAACAGAAAAACAGTCTCTTATCACAATGAAAAAGATCTATATACCAATAGATAACACATAAAACTCTGCTATATAAAAAAAACAAGCTACGTAATACATAAAAAAACAAAACAATAAAAATCGTAATAAGGACAAGATTCTTTTCCTTAGATGAATAAAAGAAAAAAACATCCCGAGGCCTAGCCTGTGTGGGATGGTATGCAAATTCTTACTTATAGTAGAGAACTAGGTATAGATGGTGCGACCGACCGGTCATTTATTAATACATAATTATATTGATAATGAACGTTATTGAGGAACGATGAACGGTAGCGATTTAAATACCCGAAAATCGTACTCAACACTACTTTACTAATATGTTCTCTGAAGTGAACAGCCCTCATACGAATCACTACTATTTTCTTATCACCATACAAAATGCTACTCATACGAAACTCCACGAAACTAGAATGCTTTCTTTCATTAAAGAGAAAATGATAAAGATCATATTATCAAATATGGTTCTAATGGAGGGAAGTGATAGCAGAGTAGCAGGTATCTGTTCAATCAGAGATAAGCTACGAAACTCCTAGGCGCTCTTTGTAATCAGGTGACCGATTTGATTGGCCAGCTAAAAAGACTGTTCTCTGCTGAAAAATCGTTTCCCGGTGGTTCGGAACCCACCTAAAACTGTAGGTCCAACACATCAATCACCATAATCCAATTCATTACCCACGCAAAGGTCTCAGACCTATGTGGGCTTCATCCTCAGAAAAAAAATGAGAATGAGTGGTTCAATAGTCTGTCTAAGTGATAATAGCTACTTCAGAAAAGTTATCTTGTCCAAACCCTACTTTTGGCCTTTAAGGCCTACTTATAGGCAAAGAAATCATCGTGTCAATGGATAATCAAAGTAGACTGTACTGTACTATACTTCCAATGAAACCAGACATTTCTATTTTCCCAGCCGATTCTTGAGTTGTGACAATAATACTCTGGCTAAATAATTCATTCTTAATGAGCTGGCATATCTCTCTTTATAGCTACTGCTAACAAAATAATTAAGTCATACAAAAAATGAGTGAAGCAACATTAGTAACAATTAACGACAATTATTACACAAGCACCATCTCAATAGAGTCTAACGAGCTGCAATAACATTTTTTACAGTACTTTTGAAGAAAGCTTTGATTTTGTTTGTCCCCAATAGTATAAATATTAATAGTGTGTAATATTTAATAGTTTAAAAGTAGTCTTTAGAATATGAATAGCATTGGAATCTATCACAGAGATTATCAAGCCACATGTTATAGAAGGTGAACGATACTTATCTGTCATCATTTTCATTTTAATGGTGACTAATTCAGTCTATGAAATAATAATAATAGAATAATAATGACTGTCTGGTCTAGTTTATTGGGAGTCCAACTCGCTAATGACTTTTCCAGGTAGCAATGAAAACCTGAAAAATCAACTCTGTTAAAAGCAGGACAGGATTGAGCGACAGATTTGGAAAACTCAAAGATCGAATACCATTTTGACATTTAATAAATTTGTTTCTGATTATTTCACGTCTAATGTACAATCAAATTAATATGCCAACTCAATTCTGAAGAAATTAAATCGAGTTGTCTTTATACTAACCGTGTAGCGATTACAGTCATAGCTCCAAGTAATTTCACAGGTGAATTTCATTGTCCAGAAAATTTAAAACAAATTCAGCGTACTTAGAGGCGTCATTGCCGTGTTGTGCCACTAGTTGTGCATGACTAAACATTTTTTAAATCATTCTAAAGAACTTGAAACGTAAAAGTTTGTAAAGAGTAGGCCTAGTCTGTCGCATTGATTTCTAGCTACGGTAATCTACTCTTACTTCTTTGCGACATTGCCTCACTGCCTAAAAATGAGCAGCTCAATGAATATTGATTGACTATTTTCATGTCTGAAGATTGAGGTGCAGCCTGAGCTGTAATAGAATTACCAATCTATCCTATTTTTATACTTTTAAAATCTAAATAATTAATATCCTCTTTCAAAAGAAACTACTTAATCTCGGCGGGTCCCCTGCATTCCCCATGTTCTTTTGGATGGAAATTTTTGCCCTAAGGCCACTCACTTTTTGGAAGCAAACTCCTTTTAATTTGAATGGTTTTAAGACCGGATTACTCTCAAGGAAAATCAGTTTTTGGTAAAATTCACTTTTTGCTTGTTAACATATTGGGTGATCAGTATCTTGTGGCATATTTTCTATTACTTAACACCTTTGAGAAGGCAATGAAGTTTTCTATGAAGAATCACCCCTAAGACATAATACTTTCTAAAAATAAGAAATGCTGTCTGGTAAATATGTTTAAATCTCGAAAATAATTATTCAAATTTCTGTGTCATAAGTGCAAAACGAATTTTTATTTCTATTCAATAGTTTTACTATAGATTTAGATACTTAAAGGACTAATGGAAGTGAACAAAAGTGAATAAAGTTATTTGATAGCTATATATTATTCTTTGAAAAAGTCGAAGAGATTTGGTTATCATGGAATTCACTATGAAAATACATGAATGGCTCTCATTGCAATTCATTAGACAGCTATAAGTCACTTAGTTCTAGAATGAGGGCGGCTAAAAATATTTTGTCTTGTGCCAATGTTTGAGAGAATGAATTCTGTTCATTATAATTAATTACTAACCACCCATATCCTATATTTTCCGTGGTTATTGATATTAATTTCTGGGTGGAATTGTTGAAAGCTATCATATTAGAAGAACAAAAACCTGTGCATTATTGGTATATCAAATTAAAGACTGGAGGATTGTTTGAACAGTATCTTCGTAGAATGATAAAATTACTTCATTGAAGTCCATCAGTATATAACTACTATATCCATGTTATTCAGATGGAGATCCTTTCTGATGAAAATTTCTTGGGCAGAAACGTTCTCTATTTTTTTCTATTCATCTGGCATTTTACATGATTGTTAGAGGCCACATATAAAGCTGCAATATATTCTATGCAATACATACAGAATACAATAGGCTGTCACACGTCAATTTTTGAAATCACAATGAAGATTCATCATAATTACATAAGAGAATGATAGCAACGTGATTATAGAAGCTTGTGAAACACCACTGTGGAATAATGTAACTAAGATTTCATAAAATGAAAATTTGTGTTCTATACTTCGCCTGCTAGTTAACCAAATAATAGCTGAAAGAAAAGAAATACAACCTAAAGGGAATGCAACATATAAGCATGACAGACATATCCTTGAATCAGGAAAACCCGAAAAATGAAATCCATGTTGCAGCGGTGGATGACGAGTGCCGAACCTCTTCCTAGCAGTTGATGCCATCGACTTTACCAAAGACCCACTTAAGCAAGCTTGTAAATTGATGCAGTAGCTAGCTCCGATAACCTATTAGTGAAAGCATTTGAATCAAATGGTTTAAAAAGTACAGGAAGAAAGTCACCCCTCTAAGAGCCTCCCACATTGAAATTTGCTAATTTTATAATTTCCTATTTATAATAATAATAATTGAAGCCTGAAGTTCTGTAAAATTGAGATCAGGTCATCAGAATCGGCAATCAGATACACGGAAGTTCCTCATTGCCGATTTTTTATTAATCAATTCTAGGTCTTTTCTGACGAAAATTTCTTGGGCAGACATGTTTTATTATTTGTAATTTTACATGTTGGTGACTGGATAATTTTGACGCAGCGATAAATTCTGTATATCCATAAAAAAATGCAATAGTCAGTCAGAAACAATCAAGGAAAAACGCTTGAAAATAAATCATAAAGACTGCGTAATTTCACCAAAAAAATAATATCTTGAAGATTCGAAACCCTTTTTGGCAGACGAATCAACAGCGTTTATTGAGTTACCACTGAGCCAACGAAGCAAGCTTATTATCAGGTGCCCAAGCTAAGCTGATAAACTAAGAGAGGATAGCTTTAAGGATTCAAATCAAATTATGGCCCAGTTGACTCAACATGTCACTGTGTGACCTGTTGTAAAAAAGTTAGTTGGCAAAAGGGTAAACGTTTTTCACCTTGAGAAACTTTCTTACGGCTTTATAGAATATAGTAGTTATATCTGTGTATTTTTATTCTAGGAAGGTTTCCTTGAAACGTTTTTTTTTTCTGAGAACAGCTTGCATAATTACAATTATTATTCAACTTTGAGTTGAATTGCATTTAACTACCATCAGTGAGCTCAGATACTATGTTATTCTCCCAGGCAGAGTTTAAGATTAACAGTCTTCTACATTATTAGACCGGTTTTTCACATTTCATAAAAATATGAATTAAAATACACATCATCAACTCTCTTGAACCGCTAAAACTGGATCCAATAAACTTAGTGTTTTCTTTAAGAAAGTGAACGTTCACAAGAAGACAATAAATAGTTGGCATGTCATGAATCCCAAATTATATTTAATTTTCAATTACTATTGAAAAATTAATAATTGATTGAATGAATAGCTTTGAAACAATAAGCTTCCCTCGTTGTTTAATAGTCACAATAACTTCACAGAAAGTGAAAAAAAATCCCAAGAAACATCACAGGTTTAAGATAAACAACTTGCAGCAATTGCTGGAAAAATATAATATTATAGTTATTCACTGAAATGTTATAACGATTTCATAAGGAAGGTTATTATTCCCAATTTGCTACCTATTTTAAACTACAATAGTGAAAAACTTCCCTTGGTAATTATTATAAGGAATCTGTTGATTCAATCGCGAATCGCGAAAGAATCAAAATAGCAAAATGCATTGTAATTTTGTGAATTTCTTATTTTCCAATTAAAAAATGGAATATTCTTCCTTCATTCAGGCTATTTGTTTCGCTGGAAAAAATCATCAATCATTATTGCGATCAAGAGGAGCACTTTTTATCGTTCTAGCGCAAATTAAGACTGCTTTCTGCTGATATCTTTCCTTGAAAATTGTCTGAAGTGAAGCTCAAAGAATTAATTAATGAATTTAATTTCTATAAAAGCTAGAATAGACCGATTCTTCCACTCAATATTTCATAAAAAAATTGCACGTGAATTGATACTATCTGTTGAATAATGAACTCTGAAAATATTGTGTAGCCTACGCTCGGTTAAAATAATTACTTTATTTTTTTTCTCTATCATCAAATTAACTTACTAAACACATTTTATTTATTTATTCATTTATTTATTTATTTATTTATTCATTTATTTATTTATTTATTCATTTATTTATTTATTTATTGTGACAAATTTACAACGATTGTGAAGGTGAAACAGACTCAAGTCCAAAACTGCTCCCTTCACAAATTTTTAATGTAAATGTTACATTGTCCAAAGCATTGAGTTTAACACAAACTAAAAAGTTAAGATATGCTGAGAACCTTCACTCGAAAAATAATAAAATTAATCTTCTCACTTAACCACTATTAATTTAAAAGTTCACTTAAACGAAAAAACACTAAAACAGTTAAAAATAGTTAATAGGCTAATATTAAATTTTTATAAAAACTTTTAAGCCGAAATTATACATTCCAGAAGAGAATTCGGTTTTCATCTTTGTTACTGAATTTTAGTTGTGAAAAATACATTTTTGTGATTTTAACATGTTTCAGATGCCTGAGTACGAAATTGTAGATGGTGAAGATGGTCGCCTACTGAAAGAAAAGTTTTTAACATCTTTCAGATCAGGATATGTGAGAATAAAGGGATGTGTACTACCTGAAAATTATTTGAAGTTCAGCGAACAAATAAAGAATTTACAAATACGTGATGAAGACATCTGGGTTTGCAGTTTTCCAAAAACAGGTACCGTACAAACTGGATAAAAAGTCACTCTATTCAGGAGACTGATTCACTCACATTCAATATTTTTTCGAATACGTAGGCTATTAAAGAACATTAATTATTATTCAGACGAAAACTTTCAGTCTGCTTGTAGATTCTTGATTTAATGACTGGATAAGCTTATTCGTCCTCGCTTAGTAGTTATTAGGAGCCCATAAAGCGTCATCTCAATAAAAATTCATCTCATCAGGAGACTAGCAGGTTTTGTAGCCAGCTTCAATATATTCCTAATAAATTCCATATCCCCAACTAATTGATATAGTAATTATGGTAACTAGTTTATAAGAGTATAATTGTTGATCTTACAAGTAACTAATATTGACAAGTATTGTTGATCTGGTAACTAGTTTATAAGATTATAATTGTTGATCTGACAAGTAACTAGTATTGACAAGTATATTGTTGATCTGGTAACTAGTTTATAAGAGTATAATTGTTGATCTGACTTGTCTTATACTCCTTAACTGGAGTCTCCAAGACGTAATCTGCAAAAAAATAAAATACAAAAAAAATAAAAGCTTGCTTTTATTTAGCCCGCTTCATTGACCGAATGTAGTGGGGTCTCAGTTTAAACTCGACCACTCAATCAGAGCATAATGACTTTATGTACTTCTATTCAAAAAATTTGTAAAAATAATCCCCTTTATAATTAGCTGTTCATTAAACCATTAAATAATGCTGTTGTCGATATACGACTTTGCGGAAGTCTTCAGTATATTGATGGCACTTTGAGGAATTCGAAATGAATAGCCTAAATCATATGAAATATCATTACTATGAATGGGTTGAAAAATGTTAAGGTCAACTTTTGTTGTAAATTTAACAACTTGCAGTCAGTTTTATATTGTGAATATTTAATAAATGTCATTACATATACATACATTTATTATATATTCACAATATAAAACTCACTGCAAGTATTTAAATTTACAAAAAAAAATTATATTAAGAACGCGCAGATCGTCATGGAACAAGAAATCCATGAATTTTCAGGTATTAATTGGAAGGGGCCTACTGTATAACAATTACAAGTCTGTCACCTCTAAATCCCATGCATTTTCATATTCATGAAAATATTTCCATTATCACAGTCAAAAATAGGCATTGTTTTTGTTGATCGATATACTCATTTATTTATTTGCAGGCCAACTAAAAATTGAAGAATGAGTCGATGTATTCCCAATATCATTTCAATTTCAATCAAGTGGAAGAAAATAGGGAAATATAACAAATTAAATATTTCTATTGAATTCTCAATTGTAGGTAACAACTGTCACAAATTTGTGAAAATGAATCATAATAATTATGTTCATGCGTGTGTACGAACGTTATTGCTGTATGTTTCTATAACTATTAGGAACGCTTCGGAATAATTAATAACGGATTCAAATATAACCCAGTTTAAAAGTGAAAGCTAGATATCACACTGTGAACAATAGAATAGCGAATAGCACAATTGGAAACTATCATCTGATATGCAGTGTGCGAGTTATATTGAAGTTATAGCTCGCTGCACGTTCAACAATCAATTAGGAATGAATAATAAGAAATTGTCACAACCACATTTATTAAAGATATAGAGATACTAGTTTCGGATGTTACTCCATTATCAATCTCAGACCAACATCTAGTATTTCTATATCTTTAATAAATGTGGTTGTAACAATTTCGTCTTATTATTCATTATGGATATCTTCTACAATATCACCTTCACCACTACAAAGAAAATCAATTAGGAAATTACCATCAAATAAATGGACAAATAAATCACGTAGGAATCTACTCGGACTTCAGCAAATCTCCTCAAAACAACCTGGAATGATACCGGTACATAAGAAACATAACAAATAATAATAATTATTATTATAAGTAATAAAGTAGTATTTAGAATCATAAGTTGATATTTAAGGATAATTTCATTTATTTAAATCAAACAGAAGCAAATTTGTATAGTGAAATACGATAGAAAAAATACTTTTTACGTGGATATTTGAAGTTTGTGGAACTATTTTTATCCGTGTAATAATTGGAGAGAAGGATTTTCTATTCTATTCTCAAAAGAATACCCAATCTATCCACTCACATTAGTAACTAAATCAAGGTGTAAGCTTATAATACATAGTAATAACAATTTTATAACAATCGAATGTTTACTTATGTTGTCATATATAGTAGCCTATATATTATAATATAATATACAATCATATTATAGTAATCTAATAATATAAGTAATAGACTAGTAAGTTGTATGATCTTTTTTTAAATATTCGACAAAGCTATTCATTGAATGAGTTGCGTTCAATTAGAATACTGTGGTCTACTTTGACCACAAGATCACTTGAAAGTGCTCTTTATTTTGAGAATCATAGTCATTTTTATTGCTAAAATTAGTTCCTGTTACTTAACTGTACATAGCGGTCTTTATTTAGAAATCATTTTACGGCAGTTCATTCATTTCTAGAAGTAAAAGAATTTCTCTTGTTAAACACTAAACTTCTCAATTACAGTAGGCTTGTTGAACCAGTTTGAGCCAATATTCTTTAATCTTGAGTGTTCAATTTTTTCTCTCATTTGAAAGTAGTTTTAAATTTGAAAAATTAAAGATTTAGAGTGCATTTCTCGATTATTACAGGCTAAGTGAGATGTTTTTATTTAAACATTAACGTAATCCAATAAATATTTATAGTCATGAAGAATATGCTTTTATAAATGTTAGGGAATTAAATTATCAATATTAGTGTTCTCAAAAATTACATTTAGACATTTTATTAGCACTTGCACATCAGTTACTATAAAGCCTCGGTTTCCAACTCGCGGATTCAGACTAAATGGGGAGCGGACAGGGCCAGAAGACATTGCAATTGGAGCTTTCTATATAGGTTCCTTTACCAAACGCATCAATTCGTCAGTTGTTGTAGTGTGTTCCAGCCCTGTGCGCTGTGCATTTAGTCCGATTCCGCGTGATTGGAAACCGAGGCTTTACAAGTGGACATAACAGTGAAGATGATATTCCCATTCTCGTTCCTGGGAAAAAAGAGTTTGAACGTCTTGGCTCACACTTTTTATTCATTAATTAGGATATAAAACAGTATAAGGAATATAAGTGATTGAGTCATGCGTTTACAAATCAAGAATTCAAACCTTGAACGTTCATAACCAAGTTTACGAGATAAGGATCAAGCTATTGTGTGGATTGAAATGTAATAGAAGGAGACCCAATAACTCCTAAAATACATTAAAGCGGGGTTTAATCACAGCTTCATAGCAAATATTAATTCTGTGATGTTTTCCATGACAAAATAATTAATTAACATACTCACAATATTTTAATTCACAGATCACAGTAGACTATTCTTATAATTCATAGGTTCGCTGAGAATATAGCATTTTGTATTAATTTTTTTTCAACCCATCATGCTGATTGTACGCTTTTTCAAGTTTATGGACAATAGCTTGTGCTAAAAGGGGCTCGTAAACTAGGAATATCTATTAAAATATTTTTTCTCAGGAAAACTTTCTCAAGGCTGTGATTGAAGGCTATTAAGAGGTATTCCATCAATAGAATTATTCAGGTTCAGTAGTTTTTATCAAGAGAACTACGATATTGAGTTAATAAAAGTCAACTGAAGGACATGAGTAGCCTATTCTTCGTTTTATCATCCGTTCTGACAGGTTAATACGTTTTTTAATTGCTTACTTTACTTATGATCAGAACATTTAGACGATTTATTAAAATTCTATTTGAAAAGAGTTTTCTTATTTAAAAATAATATTTGAAATCTTTTATAATTTAAGAGGTGGTTAGGAAAGGCTAAATTTTCTTGTGTGAAAAATATTCATGATTGAGAGCTTCTATCTGAAACAAATAGCTGTTCAATAGTTTGTTATGTAACTAAACAATACTTCCAGATTTTGATTGAGATTGATATTGGAAAACAACCGAAACTAGTTTTTCAATATTTTTTAATAAATGTGGTTGTGACAATTCCATCTAATTATTCATCAATAATTCTAGGCTTTCAATAAAAGTGTGACTAAGCAAGTTTTGTACTTGTAGCTAGGGGCTCATACAGCAGCAAATTTTGAGGGATGGAACAGAAGGGAAACCACATGGGTGGGTGTAGCCCATAAAGGTGGAGATTTTTGAAAATGAAGTTTAAAATTTAGACTCTAAAGGTATTTTTAATTGGAATAAAACGAGCTTTCTGTTTTTAAAAATCCTTCTTTTTGTACAATGCTTGAAGCACTTTCAAACAAATTAGTTAAAGGTGAATAAATTTAATTGCTCACCTGTATCCTGTAATGATATAATATTCTTGGATTTCTTGTTCTATAACGATCTGCGTTGTTAATATGAACTTTTTGTTGTAAATTCAACGACTTGCAGTCAGTTTTAGATTGTGACTATATAATAAATGTACTCACACTCGACCAAACGTTTTCGAGTTATTGAAACTCATCTTCAAGGCATCCTAGATAACGATGTTGGTTTGTTTAGCTCAAAAAAGCCGGCCACACCATCGCATTCAGAACAAAAAAACAAAATGAAAAATGCACTTGCACCCAAAACCACACTGAACACAAACAAATACGATCTCCCAGGGATCTACAAAATGAAATGTTCTGATTGTAACAAATTTTACATAGGACAAACAGGCCGCGCATTCAAACAACGCTAAAAAGAACATTTACAAGCCTTACATACAAAAACAGAATCGACTTTTGCAGACCATATCATTCCCTCCACACTTCTACTGACATCACTACTAACCTACACATTCTACATATTAAATCTAAAGGACACGAACTCAACACCTTGGAACAATTTGAAATTTACAAACACACCACACACAATAAACAGAACATTCTTAATGAACTGTTAAATTTTAAATCACACAAACTTTTTGACCACATTATACAAAAACCACAAATCTTCTAACTTGTTGGATCTTCTAACAAAGAAACATCGCTATCTAGGAAGCCTTGAAGATGAGTTTAAACAACTTTGGTCGAGTGTGAGTACATTTATTATATATTCACAATCTAAAACTGACTGCAAGTCGCTAAATTTACAACAAAAAGTTCAATATAATATTATAATGTTAATACGACCTTATTCGTTATGATTGCCTTAACCTTGTCCTGTACTGCCAAACAGAAACTTCAACTAATGGCTACACAGTCTGAGCAGTCTCAGTGTAAATACAATAATTATTAATGTAGCAAAAAATTCAAGTTTAACGCATATTTTTGTGTTTTTATCTCGCATAAACATACAGTAGGAATATCAAATTGAAATGTTCATAATATTAACTTAAATAGAATTCATTTTACTGGTAAACAAAGACATGAATTCTATTCTAAAATTAAATATACAATTATAACAGAAAATACAAGAAATACGTTATAGAGGCAGACCAATAAATAAAGACAGCAGCTAGCAATGCAATAAAAAGTCATTCAACAGTTTATGATTTTTATCATTTCTTCCCCTTTTATTCTTATTTTTCTTCCTATTCTTCTGTGTTTGGGGGAAGGGAATTTCCCCTTTCCACCCCTTGGATCCGTCACTGCAAACAAAGTGATTGCACATGTTGCACAACTAGGAACCCCCTTGAGAGGAGTAAATAATATTAACTACACACCTCCCGTCCAGGAAAATTTAGTTTTGGAATCATTTATCTCTTGAAACATTGCAAAATTTAAAAATCTGTATAACTTTAAAAAGAAAAGAAATTGCAAAGTTAATCAAGGAAAGAGTTCAAGGGAAGCATAAATAAAAACGCTCCATGGTGTGGGATAGTGAATGAAAAGTTTTTTCAAAAATAGAACTAAGAAAGTGAGTTGTTTTTCACTCTAAGAGAAATTTATTCAACTGTTCCCCTATTCTTTCAAACGTAATTATTATTCATTGGCCAAACTCTCTGGAAGCTAGAAGCTAGAAGACATACACAAAATCAACAATTTAAAATTCTACAATGAAACATTAACAAGAAAAACGAAAAATTAGAAATTTCACTCAATTTTAATCTGCAATAGCCCACACATTCAATATTTTAATTTCCAAAAGATCATTTATCTCGCTTTCTAAGCAATATGATTGTAATTTGCATAACATTTTCAGGAACAACATGGACACAAGAGATGGTCTGGTGCATAGCTAATGACTTGGACTTCGAGGGAGCCAAAGTAAATCTACCTATGAGGTTCCCTTTTCTTGAGTGAGTAGATTATTCTTCCAGAAACAAAATAAACTTGTCAGCATCCATCCTAGTGGATAGCCAACCTACGTGCCGTATAGCCTATGTAAAGCTGTAAGCAATTCAATCGTGAATCAGACAATCCATCTACTGTGAAGCCCAATGTTCATAGCAATCAAAAGTAATCGTTAAGCATACATTTGTTCGCATATCAATTACAAAAATATTACTGAAAAATAATGAGCAGTTGGAACTACACCCCGATTATGGTAGCCTATACCATACCCGACTACACCGGTACCGACATACATTAATTTTTAATCGCATGAAATTAGCTAAAATTAATTGTGTTTATCAGGAAGGGAAATTATTGAGTTAGAGATATTTGAGTCGAATAATACCGGTTTTTTCTTTGATGATATGAGGAAAGTTACATGAAAGAATAAAAAATGCATTTTAAGTCAAGTTGCGATCCAAGGTCTGCATGTTTCCAACTCGCATAGCTAGATCTACTTTGATAGTAGTGTTTCATTTGCATTTTTGAATCTCTTCAATCAATCATCTGCTAATTTCATATTAGCTCCATAACGGTATCAATAATAATTAGAGATCTGAACTGATCAAGATTTTTAGCTGAACACCTTACAAAAAAATTTGAAAATTTCCAATATCCTATTAAGAAACAATATTTTTTATATTATAAATTTTTAATGAAGGCAATCTATCGATGGAAAGTTGCAAAATAGTTTTAAAATTTCAAGGGGCTTCACCGTTCATTTATGAACAAGCACACTACTCATTCATTTTTCATTAAAATGTAGCCCTAAATGTTCGAACCTATTTAAATCATTTATTCATTATTTTTATGTCATTGCTGAATTTTTAATGCGCTATTTAAGCTCTACAATTTGTGTGTTTACTATTTTTTTTTATGTTTGTTATAGTTCACATCATGCTTAAAACCATTTCAATCTTATATTGATCTCATTTTTCTTTCCAATGTTTATTTTGAGTCCGTGATGACTTGATACTATTAAAATAAAAATTGATTATAATTATATTAATAGCGTTATCACTCAGCTAGCCAATCAAACTTTTGTCTACACTTATCCGTCATCTATTACATCTATTTTTTTTTTTTTTTTGTACAAGTAAATAGGTTTCCAGTCCACTCTGAGCTATTCACTAGAAATATAATTTCTGTTGCTATTAAATCCATATTCTATCTGGTCCTTTGTGAATAAGATGATGATACGATCCAATTATTTTAAGACCTATTCATAATGTGGGTGAACTGCCTTGAACTGGCATTGATTGGTACCGTAAAGCTTGAATATTTGCATTAACAAAGTAGCCTAGTTACTTTTTTATATCACAACATATTTTTATCACATAATTAATTGCTCTAGTCTTTGGTCAAAATGCAAAATATTTGTCGCTTGCATGCTCTAACTCGCCCTTCCAATTTTATAGAAAAAGAAAGTTGAAGCTCTAAACTTCTATATAAACTTCTATTTTGTATTTAATTAACAGATCCCATTGAAAACAACAACAACAACAACAACAATATCATTATTATTATTATTATTATTATTACAGGGGTGCCCACCCCCCCTAAGCCTCATGACGCACCCCCCCTTAATTAAGCACCAACCCCCCCCCCCCTATAAATTAGGCCCCCCCCAAAAATGCGAAAAAAGCCCCCCGTATTCTTTCGAAAACAAAAAGAAGATTTTTATAACTATTGAAAAAATTCAAACCCAGTCGATAATATACAAAATGTATGTATATTTCTTGAGATTCTTTACATAGGTAACATTTTTTTGTAAAGATAAAAAAGAAATATCAATGAAATGAATATATGAACTTCTGCTCAATAAACTTAATTGCAAAATAGCTAAATAAGAATTTGAACCTAAATGGTTTTTAAACAATAAAATATTATTACAAATACACAATGTTCAATAAAAATGAAATACCTACCGTATACGTTTATGTTCGGTGTACCAATTACATTAAGGTTAAATAATTCTACAAAGTTGTTCCTTTAAAGGAAGTGAAAACAATGAGTTAATAACTTCATTTGTAAAACACAAAAATTCAAAATACCAAGTCATTTATTGAACAGTAGTTAAACAACAAAACAACAGGTTATTTACTTAGTGTAGTACCTTTGGAGAATTTATGTATGGATGAAGTACATAAAAGGCACACATTTCATGTATAGTTATTTACAACACACAATCGAAAGAAGTGTCTTTCAAAAACAAAATAAAGACATGTTTATGAAAAATTACTTAATTTCTAGTATTTAGTAAGTTTTGCTATAGCAGTTCTTACTTATTAGTAAGTAGTTATCGTAAAATACATGAAAAACATCAACAGTTTGAAGTCAAACATTTTAAATTTGTAGGCTGTGACAATCTACAAGTTAGCTAGGCACCTTCTAAGCTTGTTAAATCTATCTCTCTAAACCCCACATAGAAGTTTTTGTTTTTGGGATGAGGAAACAGAAAACCTTTCAATTATTTATTTGTTAGAAATAGACTCAAGTACATATTTTTCTGCAGCTAGAACCATTAGATTGTACAACCATGAGTACAACCATAGCTGATCTGAGTCTGTTTTTGATAATTTTAAATCGACTTATTGCTCTTTCTGCTGATTAACTAGTAACTGTTAAGGAGAGTAAAGTTGTATAAACCACTTTTAGAGCACTCACTAAGCGTCTTGCTAAGTTTGAATAATAACTTCATGCACAAAGCCTAAACATAACTATTTTAGCTAATTCATATTCAATTGTATAATAATAATTATAAATATATTTTCATTAATTGACATTCTATCTGGTGACTTCGTAGTATATTTTTGAATGTTTTCACGTTAAACACGGTTTCAATCAACTTTACGCCCCCCCCCCAAAACGGTTTTTGGAACCCCCCCCCCCCCCCAAGAATTTCAATGACGCAGTCTGCGTCAAAGCCCCCCCTGTGGTCACCCCTGATTATTATTATTATTATTATTATTATCATTATAAACAATGTAATGGGCTCTTATTTCGATTGTAAAGTTTCGGTTAAAGAGCTCTAGTTCAAATGATGTACCGGTAGTGCAGAATGAGGAAGACAATAGAATCAGGAGTGCAGGTCAAGGCTAATGTTGTGAGGTTAACCGTATGCCCACGCTATCTGAATGATAACCTTGTAGCGCAATAAACTGATATTCCGCCAGCCAAATATTATCAAAGTAGGCTACTTTGCTCGAAGCGGCTGTAGACGGTTGATTATTATTGTTCAAAAATCGTTGACGAATAGAGCACAGAGAGAATAGAAGTAAAATATTCTTATTCTATACTCTCTGATAGAGCATGACACTAACCAAATATTTATTCGCCTTATCAAACTTATTTTCATAGATGATAGTACAAATACAAGCTATGTTATGTTATGCTCTATGTAAATATAGTAGTCATTATCAGTATGCAGCTCAAGTAGCTCTAACAATAGTAGTTTTTTTCGGAGCCCACATAGGTCTGAGACCCGTGCGTGGGTAATTAATTAAATGATGGTGATTGATAAGCTGGACCTACAGTTTTAGGTGGGTTCCAAACCACCTTGGAAGTGATTTTACAGCAGAGAACAGAGTCTTTTTTGCTGGCCAATTCAATCGGTCACCCTTACTCCTTGGCGCTCTTTCCAAGGAGTTTCGCAGTTTATCTCTGATTGAACAGATACCTACTACTAAATTCCTGGATTTCTTGTTCCATGACGATCTGCGTTGTTAATATTAACTTTTCATGTGAAATTTAACGACTTGCAGTCAAATATTTGGTAAGAATAAGTATAATAACTCACTTAATCTGGCCGAGTACTTTCGAATCGAAATAGAGTACTTGAGATTCGAAAGTACTCGGCCAGATTAAGTGAGTTATTATACTTATTCTTACCAAATATTTGACTGCAAGTATTATTTCATATTTCACATGAAAAGTTAATACCTACTACTAGTTTGAAACACTTTAAAACTTTAGAAAAAACATTCATTCTTCATAAATTACACAGCGAATATTGTAAACATGATTATTCTAAGTTGTGATCTTTAGCATAGGGTTTGAATTAACAATAATATAGAAACGCTTTCCATAATTCTATTTTAATGATCATCAATCAAAAAAGATTAATAGGAAGAATTACCAATACTCAAATTCACTCATTTTTGGCCTGACGCAATAATATATAGGAATAGAATTAATTCTATGTAGCGGAAAATGTTAATATGTATTAATGTTTTTCAACCAAATCTGAGACTTTCTTGTTAGATTTCTAGCTGAACTTATTGATCTTGTACCAAGGTCGCAGCCGCATTTCAAACTATATTATGTGGCTCTTCAATTAGCAGGTATACCTGTTCAGTCAGATAAGATAAGCTAGGAACTCTTGTACCCTCTTTTTAAGGGTGACCGATTCGGAACCCAACTAAAACTGTAGGTTTTACACCATCATTCACCTCATTGCCCACGCACAGGACTTGGACCTATGCCTATATGTATAGGCTTCATCCTCCGTAAAAAGATCATAGTTATCAATAACAACCACAATTACTCATCTATTTCAATTTAAATAAAAATTTAATTGATAATAAAAACTCTTATATTGAATTAAAACTTATCATTATTATAATTACCAAGGCAGTGTCAATTGAAACATGGTTTGAGTTATCTTTGGTTTCATCTTTTATCTTTGATCGATTTTCTTATAACTTTCCAGTCATACACCATTGTTCGACTATGAAGATTTGATGAGTAGAATACCAGAAATGCGAAGCCTGCCCGAGTATGTGACCGACTCGGTGGGATTCATTGACAGAATGCCTTCAGTGCGCCACATCAAAACCCACCTGCCATTTCAACTGCTGCCTCAACAATTGCAGGATCGCACTACCAACGCAAAGGTCAGTCTATAAATTATATTTGTTTATAAACAATATGAGAAGTTCAATTGTTATAACTTATTAGAACATAATCCATTACCATATTAGCGTCTCATACGCGATTCGAGAAAACTATGACACATCCACGGCCTGTGCTTGAGAACTAGCCTGTAATCTGTGTAAACGCAAACAATTACGATTACAGCATAAGGCAGTACAGGCTATATTTTCATTGGTGCGTTTTATGAAACGGATCCTAACACCCGACTATGTACTTCAATGGACCGGTTTGATTTGCTGCATTGCGTATCATGAGTCGTGCGTGATAGAGGCTCTTGATTTAATTGAGTCTTGCGTCAACAACGCTGCTTATTAGGATTTGGAAGCATGGATTTGGGTGTTGCAGTTTTGGTTCTTGGAATGATTTTAGTTCGCCAGACACGAAATTTCTCTTTTCTTATAATTCGCTTATGCCTGTTTTTAGAACGCGGGTTTGGACTTAATCTAAATGGAAGTAGCGGTTCCTCCATTGGGACTCTTGGACACAGCTCTTCCTTTGCCAAATCAATTGAAAAAGTTTTCATTTGATAAGAAAAAATAATCGTTAAAAGAACAATATTATATAAATCATATACTTATGCAGATACTTATGAGCCATAATTGTGACATTCGGTGAATCAAGCAAGTTGAAAAAGTTCCTATAATATAAGAACATTGAAAACATTCAATGTTTAGAGCGTAAAACTGACTTGGGGGGCGTTAGACAAAGAGTCCATATTTTCTGCTTATGAAGCCATTGCAAAAACCATAAGGAGCTGGAACGGAGTGATGTTATTTTCATGAAGTGTATAGGACGATTTGGGACTGCATCCATGCCACTGCCACCTCACCTTTCTGCTTACGGTTGGGAATCACTGATATTTTCATTGGTTTGTCTCAAATTATCTTTTCGTCAGTTTAATTATACTATATACACAATTATCGGTTCAAATTCATATTTGATTATTTAATAAATAATAATAATGTGCTTGGGTATATAAGTTTGATATTATTCTAAATTATTTTGTATTTGAGTTGAATTGGCACAACCGACAAAATGGCAGGAGGTGAGGAAAAAACAGAAGGCATTATAACATGTGAAATAAGCAAGATATTGTCAGGTATCACAAATTTCATACATAGGCCTAAGTGCAGTTTTCATTTTTATAAGGTGATGTTGCGGTAGTCTATCATAATACCAGAATAACTTTTATCTTAAAAATAAATCGGTCAGGCTTTTGTTTGCTGAATAATTATTATGAACAGACTGCCAACTGCAGAGTGGATGCATTGCAATCAGTGTTTCTGTTTCCTGTTCTGCAATTACATAAATGTTTTTATCGCTGATGATGCCCACATGAGTTCGAGACTTGTGCGTGGGTAATGCGGTGAATGATAACACATAGATGCCAGACGTACAGAGAAGAGGGATTCAAACCTACGATCGCTTAAACTACAGCAAGCTGAAGTTGCCTATTTTGAAGCCTTAATAGCATGCTTGTTTTATTCTGTTGAATAGAATGTTTGAGTTTTTTAACAGTACGGTAGTTGAATAGAGTAGTAACATATAACGTTATATGTTATATGAATAAAACATTATTTGAACTTTCTCGAAATCGTTTAGAATTATTTTCTCAAAGGGTTAATAAAATAAAACTTGATGGAAGGTGCCCCCGGACCCCGTCTTGACTGGGGGTATTCTAGACCCCTGGATCCCTCCCGACCATCTCAACCAAGAGCTGCCACTGCTCTCTTCTTTTTTAAACATCAAGTACCTTTTGAATGCTACGTTTTTTTATGTGATTCGTTTGTTCAGCTCATTTCAATGTTGTTCATATTTATGATTTGATGAGTTTATAATGTCAATAATTGCAAGATTGTATTAATTTCTGCAATTATGAATTTGATAATATGAAGCCCATGAATGTTATGTATTATAATAATATAGAGGTCCAAGAGTGTTCATAAGAGTAAATAAATTCTCAAATAGATGGCTAAAAAATATGGAAGCATAGAGATTTTTAAATGGGGTGATCAAAAAGCTGGATACTCCGTTAATAGCCGAATACTCCAGCTTATAGACAATTAACTCTTTTTTAAATTTGAGAAGCTGATGATGTGGAGAGCAATGAACTATACCTTGACTCCTGTTGCAAGGGCACTGTTGTCATTATTATAGTTATTCTAATGAAAATCAACTGTCATCTCCTCATTTCATCGAGTTTTGAACAGAAAGAAATCCGGATCACAAATTAATCTTTTACATTTCCTTTATAATATCAGTTTACTAATGACCCAACTCATGAAAACATTATGGTTAAGGATTCAATGAATTGCTTTAATATGTGCTATCTTGCTATCACTTTTATCATTCTCTGGCATTGTTTAATGTTCTTCCTGAAGTTTGACTCAACAACTCCAAAACAATAATAATTTTAGATGATGTTGAATTTCTATGTTGTAATTTTGTTAATGAATTTATACTCCAGGCATTCAAGGCGTATAGAAGACCAAAGTTCAGAATGAAAGCTAAGTTCCAGACATTTGGCAGAGACCCTCCTTATAGAATTCTAAAAAAAGGGGGTAAAAGGTCATCCACCTCATATTGTGTCCACATTCAAGTTCAAAGGAGCGAAAAGTGGGAGATTTTTGCTCTGAGAGAAACAGTTTTTTCCACAAGACAAAAGCGAGTGAAAAAAGTTTCTCCAGAGCAGAAACAATAATTTGTGGTCGAATTAAACATTAAATTTTCCTACAGTAATAAAGTAATTTAAACAGAACAAAACAGAACATACATAGCCTCACAATTCCTTACAAATCCTATCTTCGAATCAAGTCGATTTCGACAGCAACTATAGCTGACTGTGAGGCTGATAGGGTAGCCAACATATTTTTGAATGCAGAATAGGGAACCTGCGTATTACATGCTCACTAATTTGTGTTGTTAGGTTGCAAATCTGGAGTGCGGAATAAATTCCCACACTGGAATTTACTTACCTGCACTGTTGCAGGAATAGACTATTTTGTGTGCTACAGCTAGAGCAAAAATAGGCACTTTTTCGGGTCACTGTGGGAAAAATATTTTTTATTATTTTACAACCTAAATATCACATCAGCCGGGTAACTTAGAGTATAATCAGCAGATAGCATTAAAAGGTGTAATAGCAGATAGCATTAAAAGGCCTTATTGTACCCATGTACTTTTAAATAGTTGAGCTTGTTCACACGGTCAGCTGATGTTATTCAGCCTCAAATTGTGTCACGCGACCTTGACTGCAGTTGTTGTGCATAATAAGGCTCGTCTTAGCATAATGGGATGCACGCCTCCCCTTCACGCTATGTCTCAAGAATGGTCAATCATACGATAAAAATGCAGATAATCAAACTATTCATCTTTCAATTACAAAATAGGCTCTGATGTTGTTCGATGTATGGGGACGAGCTATTTGCAAAAGACTGATTTTCATGACCTTTGACCTTGAATATCTTGAATAGCGCACACGATTAGGTCGCTGACTTCTAACCCCTTTTTGGCATCCTATATAAAAAAAGGTCAAATTTCAGGAAATTAATTTTTATTCCGGGGTCAACCCCTTAAATCTAACAAAAAATCATGGATTGTTATCATTTAAACATTTACAGATCATCTACATTGCTCGAAATCCAAAAGACACATGCTTATCATACTTTCATCATTGTGTCCTCATGGAAGGCTATGCAGGAGAATTCGAGGAATTTGCTCAGTTGTTCTTAAACAATTCATGTGAGTATCAATGTTATGAACAAGCTTAATACAATATAAGTTTGCTTTCTATGAATATCATGACAAACAAATTTTTTGCAATGGAAAACTGATATTTTAGAGAAATACTGATGAATATAACTCCAAAGTAATTAAGCATTATTATTTGTTCAATCTATATGAACATAAGATGTTATTAAACACTGGTGGTTTACCCGTTCGGGATGTTTAAATTAAACTTGTGATATGTGGATTTCAATCGCCAATGCCAACACAATTCCAAAAGGGGAATCAGGAACTGCAAAATTGATAAGTAACAGATGTATTCGTTTGGCTTGTGACTTGAAGCTTTTTTGCATCATAGTGATGTATCAAGTATAAGCTATTCTATGAGCTTCCTGCATCCAAACACATTTTAAACCGTAATAGTGCTCATAAGTGAAATTTGAACATTAATTTTAAAAAGTCTGAAAGGAAAATTAAAAATCGGGCTTCGAGGTGCATTGAATATTGAATTGAATTTTGAGGAAGCTTTGTGCCAAATAATGTTAGTGTTCCAAACCGTTGCTGTTTTTGTGAAATCCATGAGACATGATACACACACAAAAATTCTCTTCTATTATATAGATTAATAAATTCCTTGTGAGAGGAGCTGGCACAATATTATTGTGGGAAGTATCATAGTTTACTAAATTACTAAATAATGTTGATTAGTCCTGATGAACAGCAGAGACTAAACAGTCTAGAGAAACGCATTCAAATAACAAGCAGGTTTGTGCTTGATATTTATTCTATTAATTTAAAAAAATTATTTCATCATGCATCAAACGCCATTTTTTATTTATAAAATGAGAATAATAAAAATTGTGAGCCAGCCTGATTTTGCAAATTCTTATGAATAAACCCAACTTGGTCCCTTTTATATCTGAATCTTAGAGTAAGCTATATTTCTATCATATTTGAGAGGGGTTGAATGTGATTTTTTTATGCATTTAAAGTGCATCAATTGTAATTGATAATAAAACTCTTAATTATCATGTGTCCAAATCTTCAATTTTGTTGAATAATTCAGAGTCCCTTTCTATGATATGCATTATTTCCAGGTGTAAAAAATATTGAAGGATAAGAAATAAAAAAAATCTATTAATATGTAAAATCTTGCTGTGCAGAACTGACCTTTTTTGAGTCGCGGAGGATGCGTTTCGAACTATGTGGTTCTTCTTCGGCGCTTGGTTGTAGACCACCAAAATCACACAAAACCAACCTCAACTACTCTTCCTGAGGAGTTCAATCAAACATGAAAGCAGATGAACTCAATAGAACAGCTTTCAATTTACAACTACAAAACATTTAAAAACATCTTTATTTCAAACATCTCACTTTCATTGAACATGAAGAAGTCCTACAATTCACTAATTCATTCATAAAGACCAAAATTGCCTGGTAAAAAACGCCATAACCTCAAATTCGAAGTTCTTTTTCATAACCATAACAAACACCTCTCAATGTCAATCTACATCCTTTTCACACTTACACTATCAACACAACAAGCATTCAATTTACTGAACAAGAAATGAATCTGCTTGACAAAGGTCTCAAACACAATTTGAATAATACATGATATGAGGTCCAAAAAATTCACTACAAAAAATTGTAATAGACACAGAAAGTGCTGTCCCTACCACAGCACCAGAACATTATGAAAACATATAATATAATATGTCACTAAGCTTAGTATCAACAAAGCTCTAAAAACAATGTAGATCTAATAATAATCAAGAAAGCAAGACAACGATACCTTTATTGAAAAGACAAAAGATCTTAACATCACCATCACCAAAGCTGACAAAGGCGACTGTACTATCATCATTGAAACAACCAACCTTAACAAAAAAGTTCTAAACTTCATTCATGAGAGTAATATCATTGAACTCACACATGATCCCAACAGAAAATTTCATACATCAATAAAACAAGCCATCAACAACACCAAACACATATTCACTCCTGCAAAAAAATATCATTCCAAACAAACAAAAACCCTCTGCCCCAGTACAGAACTCTTCCTAAAATCCACAAACCCATCAGACTTCAGTCAATCATACACCTGCTCCAGTCCACAAAATAGCTAAACATCTTCATGCAATCATTAGAAAATACATAGCACTCATCCATCAAAAACAATTTATACTTGGTTCAAAAAATAAAAGACGTCACAATCTGCAAAACTCAACACTATACACAATCATACCTTTCAATGAAAGACTCCTCTACCTCAAAAACATGCTAATCAACAAAAAACACACTTCCTGTTCATATCAATGAAATCATCTAATTCACCAACACCGTAACAAAACTGTTTCACCCACAATAAAACATTCTACACCAAACCCATAGGTCTCCCAGCTAGGTACCCCCATCTCTCGTAGCCTAGCCGAAATCTTTATCCACAACATTGGGACCGCATCCTCATTAACAATCCATATTCTGAAAAATAATTTACTGGAACAGATATTTAGATGACATCATTGTACTGTGCAAAGGTAACGCCAAATAAATTCACACATTTCTCACTCATATCAACAAAATCCACCCCAATCTTGCATTCACCTTGGAAACTGAAATTCATAATTCTCTTAGGTTTCTTGCCCTCACAATCACCAAAACAAATCATCACCACACATTGAAATTTCAAAGAAATCTATCTCCACAGACATGATAATTTTATTCACAATCACTCACAGAATCCAACCCAACACAAACATGCAGTCATCAACTTCATGATTCATAGACTTATCAACATACCCATCTGTCTACATTGCCCACTCTGACTACCAAAATGAACTTAATACCATCAAATATATAACTGCAAAAAATGGATACAACACATCTATCATTGACAAAAAACTCCATAGAATCATTCACAAATAACAAAGCCCACACAACCCCCACGAGAATCTAAATGCATCATTCAAACTTTCAGAAAGCTCAATTACACCGTCACATTCAAAACCAACAACACTTTTTGAAAAACTCACCACCAACACCACACCACCACCACCTCCAACATTCATAATCAATCTGACACCTATAAACTAAAAAGATGGAACGAATGTGACAGCTTCTGTATTGGACAAACTGTCAGATTTTCACAACCAGATTGATACCTTTCCTAATCAAACACAAAATAAAATTATGCCAAACATCTACTCACAAAAATCATTCATTCACCAACATTGATCAAAATCTGTACATCCTTCACATTGCCCCCAAAGTAAAAAATCTGTACTTTAGAACAATTTGAAATTTACAAACATTCCATTTCAAATCCTCAACTCATACTCAATGACCAACTTAATTTCAAATCTCATACCCTCTTGTACATAATCACAAATTCCCACTGAAAACACCTCCATCTACATACACTTACATTTTATTAAAATTTCCAGTTACCAGATTATACATATTATTA
Organism: Conomelus anceps; assembly: GCA_948455865.1. Taxonomy (NCBI): domain Eukaryota; kingdom Metazoa; phylum Arthropoda; class Insecta; order Hemiptera; family Delphacidae; genus Conomelus; species Conomelus anceps. Next base: position 55,837,912 of record OX418220.1, read on the forward strand.
GAATTCCCAATTATTGAAAAACATATAAACAAGTTCACTTGTCTAGTCATGTAGGCTACAGCATTACAGTACGATTGCTTCAGTTTGTACAATAATTCTCTTTGGAAACTTCCCTTGATTACTTCATTCTTATTTATTTCTATTGATATTCTGGAAATTGTAAGATTTGATTTTAAACAAAATTTATATTTCGCTTTCAGTATGCTTTGCTCCATATGCCAACAATGTTCTTGGATATTGGGAGAGACGAGATGATCCAAATATTCTGTTTTTAAGATTCGAAGATCTGAAAAAGGTAAATTAATTCACAAAGATCATACTATTAAAGCTATTAATATTACTACCATTTAACGTCTAGTATCTAAATATTTTGTTTTCAAGATAATATCTTTTATATTATAAAGAGATGAAATGGGTGATTTGATTTGCAAAGATCATACTATCACAGCAAATGAAGTATTAATATAAAATTATCACTTCTATAATCTGAGATACCATTAAAGCGAGGTTGATATGAAAATCAAGTATTTGGTTCCTAACCGACGAAGAATTGAAATAATTTTAGCAAGACGGCTCATAGTATTATTGTAATTAAGTACTATTTTATAACATAACATTATTCTATTGCAGTATTATGAAATGCAGAGTTTATTGTCAGTCTGTGGGTGCTGACCAACATCAATCAAATATAAATTTTCAATAATAATCAATAACTGTTCAGCACAGAACTATCAATTATTTACAGTAGGTATGGAATATTCAGACTTCAGAACCACCCAAAAACAACACTTCAAATGTTAAAATAGATTATTTTTCCAGTAAAATACATTAAAACTACGGTATATTTTAAAGATAGAATAATTTTTCTTGAAACAAAAGTGTATTTCCAATTTTTCAATCAGGCTATGGTCATGCCCTCGAATTTAAATAATGCTTATCATGGCACTAGTTGAATAATTTCTAATCTACCCACAACGAAATTTTATTCACCATCAATAATTGTGAACAATGATGAATTATTAAGTTTATATTGATTTGACAGTGAATACTTTACCTTTCAATTATAGTCCAACACACACGATGGATTTTACACTCTATTAACTATCAACTTTTGTTGCTCAAAATAACGAGTGATAAATTACAAGAACTGTGAAAGGATATTGCCATTCTTATTCACAGGAACCTTTTACAAATACCTATAGCCTACCTAGTAATCAGTTTTTAAATGAACAAAAATTATGAAAAGAGAAAATGATTCCACATCAGTCGAATATACAGTTGATAGTTTAGTTTATTATGGCACTTTTTACTATAACGTATTGAGTCGTTTTATTATGTTTCGATTGAGTAACATACTTTTCATAGATGCATAGAATAAAAAGTACCAAATTCACTAGCCTACTAGCACACAAAATTCACTTTTATCCCTGATGGATAAGTGTTAAATTAATATATAGTCTGTGATGCTTTCCATGACGAAATACTTAATGAACAATCTAGTATTAAAACTGACACTGTATTTCACTTTTAAATAATGTTTTACTCACATATATTTGAGATGCTTGAGGAATGCATTTCACTTCTGAAAAGAATAAGCTTCGTCAGAAGTGAAATGCATTCCTCAAGCATCTCAAATATATGTGAGTAAAACATTATTTAAAAGTGAAATACAGTGTCAGTTTTAATACTAGAAATATATAGTAATTGTAAATCTATTATCAGTTTAATTTAACTGTATTGGCACAACTGATTTGAATGTCTTCTCTTTGTGTGTGTGTGTGTGTGTGTGTGTATACTATACAACAGGGCTTTGGCTTGTTATGTTATGACCAAGATGTAGAGCGATCCCGATTTGTCGATATTAATACATTCAATAAACACATCGTAACAGTTACATTTCGTCTGTTATTAAGCCCTTTATTTATCAATAAGCTTGTAAAAGTAAAAAATTATCAGTCTGCAATTTTGTTTCTCTAGGATCTACCATCGGCTATCAGAAAAACAGCCAAATTCTTGAACAAAGACTTGACTGATGAACAAGTGGCCAGATTAAATAAGCATCTCAGCTTCGAGAGTATGAAAAACAACAGAGCCGTCAACTATGAGGAAGTAGTGGAAATTAACAAAAAGTATAAGCTGATAGAAGCTGATGGCTGTTTCATTAGAAGCGGAAAGGTCGGCGAATGGAAAGCGAGAATGTCACCAGAGCTCATTGATCGATTCGACAAGTGGACCGACAAATATTTCGCAAACTCTGGTCTGGTTTTTTGAGATTTTTTATATTATTCCAGAAAAATCTTGACTTTTATAGCATCTAAGTTTTATAACTATTTCCAATAGTTGGCAGCTGATCTCCATTTTTTGAGGCTTCATCTTTTATATGTACTATTTTTATGTCTTAATAAATCTTAAAAGGAAGTGTTTGTTGATATAAGTTGTGAATGTAGTCTGAATTTTCACAGAGAGTGGAGTCATGCTTTGACAAGAGATTTGCTTTTGAGTTTAATAATTGACTTGCAATCAATAGGAAATTGTGGTGGGTGCTAACAAATTTTTCAGTTCAGTTATAACCGTACATTTTTTAAATGTTTATATTTTGAAACCTAAAATGTATTGAGATCATACATTGAACTTTGACTAAAGATTACTCAGCTGCCAAGTTGAATGCTAAAATTGAAAAATTTGTAATGTAATTGTAAATGTTATTTATGTCTACATTGTTCACAAATTGAACATTACAAATTGATGATGCATATTACCATTTATTTTTACAATTGTTTTGTTTATGTTATCACAGTATAATTGATAATACTGTTTGATGCTGTTTGAATGTGTAATGATTTGAATGATGATGAGGAAATCGATATGTTTTCTAGAATATTTGTCAGTTTTTAAAAACTACTGAACTATAAAATAGATTGCTAGAGTTTTAATGATGATTCCTTATCCACATTCTTCTTCCTCAATTTATATGATATGCTTTATATTTAGATATGATGGTAAACGCTGGTTCTGTTTATAAACAGTACAGACCTTATGATAAACTATGTGATGGATCTAATATTTGTATAATCGTGTAATTAATTACTAATAGGATCAAAACCATCAATATAATGTGAGAGGAGGAAGGAGCATTATCCATTAGGATAATGTGTAGGAATATAATGTTGTAGGATTTCTACAATGGACACTTTTGATGAAATCCATGTTTATTGTTTTCAGAATATAGTTTTTATGAAACTGAGCTCATTAAAAATGACATTGTTTTTGCGGAGAATATAGTTTTTGTATACTTTTCCTAGTACACCTCACTAAAAATCTGAATTGGAGAGCCAGGAGCATTTCTTGAGATTTTGAAGATAGGTTCAAGTTGAAAGGTTATTAACAGCATGACGAAAGATGTATCTATTGAATCTAAGTTCAGGTTGCAGAGGTACTTTCCAAAAAATATTAATGTGAATATGAGGTTGGGTTTACATATATATAGTAATAAATAATGCTGTACAATTTTTCACAAAGTAGCGCAGTTTTTTTAAGAAAAGTGTCAGGCTATATTACAAAGGTTTTATATTTTATTTACTTTTTGTTGTAAATTGAACGACTTTCAGTCAGTTTTATATTGTGAATATACAGTATAATAAATGTACTCACATTCGGCCGAACGTTTTCGAGGTATTGAATCTCATCTCCAAGGTCTTAAACTGACTGCAAGTCGTTAAATTTACAACAAAAAGTTCATATTAACAACGCAGATCGTTATGGAACAAGAAATTCAAGAATATTATATTTTATCAATAGTTTTACATAATTATCCATAACTACATGTTAAATAACAATTTTGTTATAAGATCTTGTTTGTCAAGCTATGTAGTATAGAAAAGTTACGAAACATAGTCTAAACATATCTTAAAATAAAAAATTAAATTTTAATTACTAACACTTGAAACATTCAGCCGTATAAAAATAAAAGAATTTTAAAAACCCATTTACCCGCAAAGAAATAAATTTGTGCGCGGAACCTAGTTGTGCAGTTAACAAGTAGGCTACGACATTTAAATTTATGAAAAACCTGTAAATGAAATTCATATAAAAGGCTACTACTTAAAATATAAATCCCAATTTTCAACTTTTTTACACAATTAAGAGAGTTAAAAAGTGAAGCAATAAGACAGCCCCCGTTGCAGGCATGGATTGATACGGCAAGCCACAGTAAAATTTAATTTGAATTAGAGCACATTGATTAATCAGTGATTACTTAGACAGCATTGAGAAACAATGAGTTATAGGTTAATTTGTTTTATTGAAATTGGTAATCAGGGTGTTGGATTGGATCCTGTGTTTGAGCAAATGAGTAAATGAGTTCATGCCTATTCACAGTAGCATATGTTTAAAAAAATCATTCAAATGTGGAGTTTTTCCAAAGTAGGCTAGATTGGCCGATCAATCGCCGAAGCCGATCAACGTTGGAACTTCACGCGGGGAGTGCCACTTCATAAATAATTTTGAAACAAGCACTTTATCATCCCGAAATGAAATATGCATGTCCAGTTATCAAGGGAGAACAATCATCGTGGGAAAATTAATTGAGGTAGCCTGTCAAAATTCGTTCTAACCGATTCGTCAATTAAAGCATATTGGGTTGTCTGATTAGTTTACCGTTCTTTATTTTCCAGGTACATACATACATCAAGTGTGAGATGTTCTAGTGGAGTGTTTGAAAAATGTTTTTGCTTTAATATTTCAAATCAAGCAGTGTCAACTGCAGTAAAGTGTATTATGAGAGGAGAGGCGTGACTTTTTTGTTCAGGTGAGACATGTTGAGTCAGTTGAGGGTAGCAGCTCAAATTAGCAGCGTTGCTGACAATCATCAGTTGGAGTGAGTTTGCAACGAAGCGGTTGCCATGGCAACCGTTATGACGTCATAGTTCGATTCTGTGTAAGCAATTGGAGCCGCAGCCGCACGCGTTTCTGCGTTCTGTGTTTGCGGCGTGACAAAGACGTTTGGTGGCTCGTGCCACTTCAAAGCGTGCGTGACATGCCGGACATGACAGCCGGTTCACATAATTCTACATTCTCATCATCATTAGCTCTCCAACATCTGTGCACTTGTTTGCGTTACATAGCACTGAATTAGATACTATAAACAGCAAACTCGTGATACATGAATGGGCACAAAGTAGCGACCAAGAGGAATTTTCTAGAAACAAATAATTTCAACACAATGAAAAAAAACTGCATTGTATCATTGTATGATATTGATCGCACAATGCTAAAAGTGGCATAGCTGCATAGTGGCATAGCGCACTCCTCACAACACATAAAATAGCCTGCCACAGTACTGTATTTAGCCAACTGTATCATCAACACAATACGAAGCACATAATGAAGAAAATACTATACGTTTACACTTGCAGTTTACCCTGAACCCAGTAACCTGAATGAAATTGGCTTCCATTAATGCTCAGAACGAAATGCTATAAATTCTTTACGCTCAGTGGCTTAAAATCACTTTATTCAGGCTATTAAGTCAGAGTGACACAGAAAAAAACCTTTTTGTTTTCGCCGCTTTGCTCAAGGTCAAATACTCAAATAATATTAATATATGTTAACCTCAATGTTTTTGGACAATGTAACATATTCAAAATTTGTGACGGGAGCCGTTTTGGACTTGAGTCTGTTGCACCTTCACATTCACTGTAAATTTGTCACAATAAATAAATAAATAATATAAGATAAGGTGGCCTACTCTTAGAACGAAGCATACGATATTTATTTTTTGAAATGTACATCTCCATTTTGTGTGTGACTGGAGCTTTATTTTTAATTTGAAAAAAAAACAGGAAATATTTGAACGTGATTAAATTCATTCTACGAAGAAGTAAGTTTTCATGGTTAGTTAATAATATCTATGTAAGTAGTAATCAAATTTTAAAACATAGCTAATGAAAATTCACTTTATTCAACGAAATTCATTTGTAAACGTTATGTCCATTTATTGGAGAAAAAATCATCATGATCCGTATCTTGTTTTAGATGTGGAAAAAGCAAAATCAAATACCTAAGAAGCCACAAATTAATTTTTCCTTTTCCCTATTAACTATAATAATTTAGAAAGTGATACTGATTTTATTTTTCAAAATTATTTTCCATTTTAGGATCTCTTTGAATGGCTTTCAACTGTAGTTATTACCGTACTTTTTTATTTTGTGCCGTGCGCCCTGAAGCGACTCCTTTACGATAAGCTCCATTGTAGTTACGTCACTGCACTCAGACCCATAATGTGCATGAAAATTATGTAAAAATTAATTCATTTAAAATAAAGATTCATATGTGAGACCCATAATGTAGATCAAAATGAATGGATTTGAGCTTTAGTAGACATTTTGTATTCGGCTACGCCTATGTCTGTAGCTCTATCCCACTGTTTTCCGGTAATTTTTTATCAATGAAGCACATTGATGAAAAAGTCTTCGTCCATGAACCAGTCCAGCCTGACCCAACGATTATCCAAGATTTTCCTAAATTTCTTGAATGGCTTTAATCGCTTGCTGTTGGCATCAGTCGCAGGTTCACTTTATTACTAATATTTGTGATAGTTTGCTTTTATTCATACTTCTTGTTAATTGATAAATCTCAGGCTATCGTGCATAGAGTAGGACCATTATCATAATATTTTTTTATAGAGATGGGGATAATGAATCATCTAATTAATTAGATTAGCTTTATTTTGTAGAACTATAATTGTAAGTACGCTTCGAAATGAGCTGCTAGAGGCTATACTTTCATTGCCTAATTTATTTATACTTCCATTAACTCCCCCACATGTGAATGATCGATTACTAGTATTTTAGTTCCTTTAGACGATAATTCATTTTGAACCATATTTATTATTCATATATTCTTTTAAAAATATTTTTCTTATACATCTAACCCCCCACCCCACAAATTTTCGAAAAAAATCATTACAGTAGTGCAATTTTGAAAGTAAAATATTAAAAGGGCACTTATGAACAATGCTATAATGAAGTATTTTAATAGTTCAGAATTGAATTGATCGTTCAGTCAGATAAGATAAGGCATGAACGCTCGGAATAGAATCGGAATGTTGACAGATTTGGATGGCCAGCAAAGACTGTTTTCTGCTGTAAAATCACTTCCCAGTGGTTCGAAACCCCCCTATACTAAACACACCAAACCAAATAATGCTTTAATGCAATCTTAAATGTATTGCAATCCAGAGGTTTAATTGTTGTCATCTCTAGTAGATTATAGATTAATAATAAAACCTATTAAAACAAATCTAGTGCTTTGAAGGCAGAGTGACACATAATCATTAATTTATCACTAAAACCTCTAAAATTAACAGTATTTCTCTATTCTCTGGAATAAATTGATTTTTATTGAACGAATTTTCAGTCCTGATCATTTTCCCTAACCGTTGGTACATACACTAGTACCTCGCTGTATATCAAGTTTAAAACACGCGCCCTGGTTTTATTGAAGCACAGTGCACAGAGCTACAGATTATTGGAAAAGAATGATTGTTCTAATTGACTAGTGGGCAGGAAAATTGGTGTACTGTTCAGATACCTCAAACAACATTCAATTCAGTCTGTTATTGGATTTAAGTAGTGTTATTTGAAAGCTATTTCAGTCTGCTGAACACGGTGGAGATATTGATTGTATGTTCGGTTATTTCCCTCCAAACCTTGTTGGATAAATTCACGAATGCACTTTTCTGCAAGCTTCTGGTCGTTGGATTCTACTTTCCACACCATCACTGGAAAACAAATATTCAAAATTATAAAAATGCACCATTTTTTACAAGAAATAGAACTGCATTCCCAAACGTGCAAAATGAATCTTAAATTATAACTTCTTTGAAAACTGGACTCAGCACATAGCTACCTGTGAGTAGGAAACGAGTCTTAAATCTATTCTGTTTATAATTATTTTGAAACATTAAAAGTAAACAAAAAAATTTTTCGTAAAAAAGACAAAAGTAAATATTGTTGAAATTAAATTGATAAAAAATGTCATAACAATATAAGTGTACAATCTATTAAAACTGACACTGCATTTCACTTTTATATAATGTTTTACTCACATATATTGGAGATGCTTGAGGAATGCATTTCACTTCTGAAAAGAAGCTTCGTCAGCCTGAGAAGTGAAATGCATTCCTCAAGTATCTCCAATATATGTGAGTAAAGCTTTATATAAAAGTGGAATACAGTGTCAGTTTTAATATTAGATTGTTCATTAAGTATTTCGTCATGGAAAACATCACAGAATATGAGTGTGTAAATTTAGAAAAATATATAATAATATCTAAATTGTGGGCTCTAATTCTGCCCCCCAGATTTCCTATGAGGAAAAGATAAATAAACAAACTTACTGCCGGATACTCAGAGGTGTTCAGACCTTTCTCGAAGCTTAGGTCTCAAGTCTTGTTGAGACACCGGAAGTCGTTCTAGAAGTCACACAAAAAATGCAGTTTAACCCGCCAAATTTCAATGGTTGTCCCCAAAGAGACGGCTAGGGCACACTACACACTACAATAAATTAATGGAATCTGACGTTCAGCTGCTGCAGGCTTATGTTAACACGTCCAGCATGTAGAGAACAGTCCCCAAAATCCGCTGTATTAAATCGAATTGTTTAGTAGGGTTTAATAAAATAACTAGGGTCAGTCCTTTACTCCTCTTTGAACGCAATAATTCAAACACGGGCGGATGTTGAGGGAATAATATCCTCCAAAATGCTAAGTGTGCGCTAAAAACTCAATAAACTGAATGGCATCACACGGGCAAAGGTTGTACATAAAATGAAAAATTATTGAACGATAAATTTTGCTTGGGTTCCAGCAAGGAAATTAGTACTTAAATATCGGATTCCAATGGAAAATGTTCTGAGTCCATTTTCAGACTTTAATTAATAAAATTAAATTTTTTTAAGTTCATAAATGGTGTAGTACTATATGGCTGATCCAACCAAGGGCTATAGGAATGATAATAATTTTGCTTGCTTGTCCCTGATGCAACTTTGTACAATGGATAAAATTCAGTATTCGTCACGTGTTCCTGCGAATATTCCGATAACAAAAATATATTTAATCGGTGCACACAACACTTACTTGGCCAAGTTTAAATTAGATTTTTCACTCACGTATTCGAAGCATGGGTTTTCCTTCTATAACTTCCTGGATAAGTCCAAATATGCTCGATCCTACTTAGCGATTCGGTGACTCCTCGTGTACGACTTTTTTACATTGGTTTATCGCAGACTTTCTTTTTAAAATTTAGTTTTAAAGTTACATCAGACTAGAGGAACTTTAAGCACATAACAAAAATAGGAACTTTATACTGAACTAATAGTCATAACTGACTATAATAAATTTGGAATTTAAGGAACCAAAATTCAGGTCAACCTGACACCAGTGGAAATCTTGCAAATAGCTTTAATCCTGATTATCCTCTGTGAGTCCTGTGATACAAAGATATCATCGTCCAAAAATCAAAAGGAAATCAATCAGAGGCGGAGAGATCCCCGTATCACAGGCCCAATTGATAATTTAATAAATTTTAATCGAATTCGAGCAATTATCGATATTGGACTTATGTTGACATAGAAATTTAAATTTGTTTGTAAAAAAATATTTAATAATAATAATTGTGCGTTCGCCGGTTACCAAATTCAGTACTAAAAGACGGTAATGTCATTGCCCAAACAGCTGACCGGTCAGAGTTTTACTGATAAGACGAGTGAAAAGTAAGCAACATCTAGGCTAGTCGCTAAATCAGTAGTTGCTGTGAGTTAACTATAATTTACATACAGGATGACTATTTATTGTTTTTCAATTTGAAATTATATGAAAGTGGTATTTAATATTATTTTTATTTTATTACTTCGAATCTTTTAACGTGAATATATCATTAATAACTTGGCTTGATAATAATAATAAGCGTATGGCTTTTAATGGTGGGGAGACCCTTACGGGTAGTTCCACCTCGCCGTTTGAGCCATGTTACGGGGAACATGGTGGACCTACTATTTTAGGTGGGTTCCGACCCACCGGGTAAGTGATAATAAAGCTTATAACATCAAGTCATTGAAGCACGGTCACCCATCCAAGCGCAGTCTTGAGCGGTCGTGACTGAACATCACGACCACTTGAACACCGCGCTCACCGCATGATAAAATTCGACTTTACAATATAAAAAAAATGTTTTAAATATAAAAAATGTTTCAACTTGAACATAAACTCATGTTACATCGCATGAATACAAATGGTAAAAACCAATAATGATAAATCTGCCATGTTAAAATGGATACGAAATGTTAAAAAAGACCTAGCACTGGCCAAAATAATCAACAAATAAATTTGCAATAGAAAAAACTGCAGAATAAAACTTTATAAATGGTTAGTTATACCAGAGACAAAACTTCCAAGAGTTGGAACAAAATGGAGTGAAGAGAGGAAAGCTGAATTCGCTCAAAAAATGGAAACTGGTGGGCAAACAAGAAGAAAAAATGAATCATCTTGACTCAGCGTCTTCCACTTTGGGAGTTTTACGCCTAATAATAATAATAATAGTAAATCTGCCATGCAGTCAGAAAATATACGACTGTTTGAAATAAAATTTTGAGTTAATCTATTGATCAATTACACATACTCTCAGTATAGGTCACAGGTTATGTCACGTTCTAGATTTCCAGATTCAATCGAATCGGGCAATCTGCTAGTAGCTATTTTCCATTACAAGGTAATAATAATAAAATCATCATGATAAGCATTGACTGGATTCTACGCTTTGTGCTATGCACTCAGAGAATATTTGAAAAAACATTCATTATTATTTTCCTTACAAAATGAGAGCGCATCAATAATCAACTACTTCTAAGAATGCCTCCTCCTGAGATCATGTGGATAATATATTATCAATGAAAAGAGCAGATGAAGTTGAAAAGGTGCGTAATTACGCACCGCTAAGATTGGATATCAAAAGACATTGATCTTGTCAAGGTATTGGGGTCAACATCACTGACGCGGCGGGCAAGACTGGGTTTTTGAATCACTCAGATAACGACTGAGAGACGAGAGAGGGCCAAAAGTTTCCCAACAATACTGACGTCAGCCAAGATTCGTTTGGAAGCAGTTCAGAAATTGTAGGCTGTAAAAAATAATTTTCTGTTCACGTAAGCCAAGATATCAACAATCTTTTAGAAACTCATAACGAATAAAGCGCCGAAAGATAAATACGAGAATCTAGATAAACACTGACGGTCTATGAATTTTCAACTCAGTTTACGACTTCAACGAACTATGAAATTGGAGTTTCTGAGGAAGTGGCAATCGTCGAGAATAATCAAATAAGAGAATCAAAAATAGTCTGCTTCACTAATTTTCATTCCGTAATAAAGCAATCAGTGCTAAGACTGATTTGAGTTTAAATCCACGTGGGATTTTCTAACGTACTAATGAGCTTGTTAACTAGTCAGTCAGCATAGCTAAAAACTTCGGTTATACTCAATTGTATCGCCTCGTTTCTATAGACAGAAATGCAATGAAATATGTACAAGGCTATGAAACATGTGTATAATGTTCGAGCTTACTTGAAAAATAATTCAATTTAATTAAAATGTTACAAGCGCGTCCATTGTTCAAGCTTTCTTGATACAAGCTCAGATAGTTATGATAAAAGAGTAATAAGATTAATCATAACTTTAAATAGAATCAATTAGAAATCAATAATAACATACGGCAAAGAACAAAATTTTTTAAAATTATGCTATGAAACAAGTGTCTACTGCTCAAGCTTTTTCAAAACCTATGAACAAAACATTTGTTTCGAATGATGAAGCCCACATAGGTCTGAGACCTGTGTGTAGGTAGAGAGAAACGAAAACCAAGAAATATTCGGTGATTGAAATTGTATTGAAAAATACTTTCAAAATTACGTCGTGTTATTTGAAGACAATTTGATCGATCAAGTGATAGTAGAAGTCCTGTCTCAGTCTAGTACGTTTTATGGAAAAGTCACTTATTTCGATAGAAAAAAAATGCTAAGAGATTTTCTGTTTCTCTCTATTTGCAACTTGACAATAATTCTACTACAAACATTGCAGGCTACCAAGAGAACAAAGCCTATGAATGCCAATGCGAAGAGCTCTTTGTATTCTGGACGTTTTATCTGTTTGTCAACTGAACTCTTTCCAGAGACAAAACACGCCGCCCACTAAGGAAAACAATCCAGCATTGTCAAATGTCTATCACTCAAGTGCTTTCAAACAAGAATCACCAATGTTCGTGTTTTTTATAAACCTGATAGCTGATTGTACTTACTCGTTCTCATCAGAACAAATCTTCTAGAATCAGGAGGACGATTTTGTAGAATTTTTCAGATGGATAGTTACAGTAATATAGGGAAAGATACACAGTGAAATAGTTGTCACGTTATCAGTATCAGGCCACAATAAACATCCTATTGGATAACAATAAATTAGAGGGAAAGCCTTTTTAGTCCCAAACTCTTTTTTTTGGGGGGGGGGGGGAGGGGCAATGTGATTATAATCTATTCAAATATATAGAACTGCTGGTGGGATGAAAATGTACGTCAAATTGTGGCTGTTTTTCTTAATTTCTGCCTACATCTACAGACCTGAATCCAGATTTCAAAAATTTTATTATTTTTTAAATTTTAGGACACTGAATTATGCATTATACAAGCCTAATAACATCATTGTACGATGACTCTCTCCCAAACTACAGTCGCTAAAATATTACCCAATATTTGGTGTTTCTGGAAAATATTCACTTCGAAATACATTGTGTGAATATTTAAAAAATAGCAGTTTTACATAGAAGAAGTCACAATGAGAGATGCAGAAAATGGTCTTTTGTGTTCAAAGCGACCATTCAAGACGAATCTAATAACAGTTTTTTATGTGGGGTGCATTGTTATTTGTAATGAGACTACCATAACAAATACTGGATGCCACCGTCCTTATCGAACATAGAACAGAATTCACATTCCTCCTTATAACTCCATCATCAATGAAAATACAAAGATAGAGATGTTCGGTGGAGGGTAAACAAAAATAAATATACTCTTGACTTTTCCGAGGCCTCTCAACTTTTTAGACATTTGGCTTCACAAAATGCTAACTTTGTATGAAGCTTCTTAGCACGCTATCAAGATATTGGGAAATATTTAGCATGAAATTCCCTATAAAAAACTTGTAATATGGGCAGAAAAGCTGTCTTACAGATTGATAAGTACAGGGAACAGGGATAGCTTTCCCTGACAAGCTATTTATTGTTATCCATATACATACACTTTATTTTAAGAGTTACTCCAAATAATCTCCTTCTTTGTGGGTTTGGGCTGAGTGGGAAAGGGGGCTCAACTTCGCACAAAGCACTTTAATATTAGGATGTGCAAAAATAAAGGCAATTTATCTACCTTTATTATTATTAGTATTATTATTATTATTATGAATAAATATAACAGATAAATAATTGTTTTCACTTTTCAAATATACAGTAACAGTATTTTAACCAAGTGGTTCAATATTTATATTACAGGTAATAACTCTTCTTTCCCGTATAAACTCAAAGTGCTTTTCGCCTCACACCTTGATTCAATCCAGCAACCACCATCCAATGTGAGAGAATCTTGGAACTGAAGAGTGACGGCTACTGTCAGGTTGTCAACTCTACCGGCTACTCTGGTTTTACCGTTGAGAGATTCTTGTAAGAATAGACTAACATGACCGACAAACAAATTGACCGACATGAGCGTAGCAGAAACAAAAGATTTTCACACTAATGTTTATTATTTGTTGGTAACAAGAAGAGCTTTTGTAGGAGAACTTGATGCAGCTTTTCAATCATTTGTCAGTAGAGATAGGACACACACGGTGTTTACAATACAGAAGGAAATATTTTCAGAAAATCCCAGACCAACGTCGAGTACAGTAAATTACATTATGCTCCAATACTACCGAACTGTTTTAATTTTTTATAATTTTTCCATTTTGATTATTTCAATGGAATATTTATAGTCTTGAGATGACAAGGTTTTTTATTCTTGTATAATATAAATAGCAAACCAATTAGATAACAAACCAATAAGTTAGCTCATTTGTATTAGATAAATGAGCGTTGATTCTTTTTATTGCGAATTGATAAGCTTGCATTTATAAATTTTTGTTTCAATATTTATAAATATTGTATTCAAAACCAATGGAAATCACAACTATGGCAAATGAATATTGAATTTCAACCCAAAAAATTTCAATTACGATTTCCTCAGCCGGGTTTTCAAGCTCAGAATGGCATTTTTTGATCATTATTCACCTCATTACCCAAGCCTTAGTCTGAGACTCATGCGTCTTGATTGAAATGAATAAGAATAATCTAGTTGGCACAATTTAATGAGAAAGACCGTACTTAATGCGATAGAATTCCAACCAAAGCAATACTTGATTTAAAAAATAGACAAACTCATCATTATTTTATAACCTTCAAGTAGTCGAATAGATAGATTGCTCATTGTCAGCTGGCTGAAGCCTATTAAAACGAACATTCTTGCATTACAACAATAATTTCACTAATTCATAGAATATAATGGTTTTATTCAAAAGTTTAATAGAATATTTTAACGCATTTGACAGTAGAAGAACAAAATAAATATTCCACTTCATATCACAAAGTGAATAGGAAATGCATTAGAATAAGTGTAAATTATTGTTGAAAAATTTGTCAGAAGGAGGCATTGAAAAAAGAATATTGCTTTTTCAGCAATCAACTGCAGATAGTAGTCTATTGGGTTTTGGGCAGCTAGTAGTATGTGGAAGCCTCATAGGGCGGAAATTAAAGCGGAAGAATGTGGCCGCCAGTGAATGAACATTTTGCTGATGGCAATCAGTGCTTCAGTCTCCAGTGCCATCCATCTTTTGGTATCTTCAGCACACGGAATTCATTCGCGAAAAGAATGAAACCAACCTCAACAGAATATGACAAGCTACACAAGATAGAATATCGATACATACCATCCTTAATGAAAAAAATTATTGCTACATTGAAAACCATCCACAATAAAAAATATCATTGCTACATTTTCAGAATAAATTTATAATGACGTTTCAGGAGTAATCTGCCAACTTAGTATAACTCTCATCAAAATGGATAAAAAGGTTCTTAATAAACATAGGTAAATGAACATATCAGGGATTGGAAAACCCAAAAAGAAGATTCAAATTTTGCTGTCATCACCATAAGTTTGCTGATAGAGTTAAAATTTCACTAACGTCGCGTTTTCACCTTCAGAACAAGAATTGCTAGGACAAGGTACTAAATTCAACAATTATAGTAGTTTAGGGAGCGAACAAGCAGAACTTCTAGCATGCAGCATTGATAGGAATTGGAGAGTGTCACAGAATCGTATTTTAACCAACAGATGTGCAGACATAATTTTACAAGAACAGGCAAGGCAAGTTTTACCCAACATTCAAAGTACAGAGGACATCGTGAAGAAGATTAAGAAGAAAGTCAAAGACAACGATTTGATCATAGTAAAAGCAGACAAAGGAGGCACCACGGTTATATTAGAGAAAACTGAATACATAGGTAAAGTTAACGAATTCATTTCAGATAATAATTTCATTGAGATTAACTCCAATCCAACCAACAACATTAATAAATTAGTTAAAAGTAAGCTGGCAGGTATCACAAAGTTAATTGAAATCAAGAAACTTAATCACAAACAGGAAATCAAATATTTAACAGTTATGAACCCATTCCCGCCCAGACTATTTGGTCAGCCCAAACTTCACAAGAATAATATTCCGATAAGACCAGTAGTGTCATTTATTAATTCTCCATGTTCGAAATTGCCCACAAACTCAACAGTAGCTTCAGATCGTTAACGGGATTCCAACCCAAATTTGGAATCAAAAATTCATTGGAGTTAGTCAATAAAATCAAAAATATTCCTGTTCATTCATATTATAAACTTGTTTCTTTTGATGTAACTAATCTCTTTACAAATATACCAACTGAAGAAAGTCTTAACAGAGCTGAAGAGATCATGGAAACTACAATTAATGATCCTATTATTAGAACTGAGCTGTTAGGATTGATGAAGTTATGTACTGAATATAACTATTTCAAGTTTGACAATAAATTTTATGAACAGAAAGATGGGTTAGCGATGGGTTCACCCCTACTAGCTGAATTATTTATGGATAGCCTTGAACGTAGATTTTTTGAAAATAATAATTTTAAGGATAGGATTGCTTATTGGTACAGATATGTAGATGATATTATTTGTTTGTGGAAGGGTAGTAATAGACAATTAGATAATTTCCTTAGCTATTTGAATCGTTTACACCATAAGATTAAATTCACCATAGAGTTAGAAGAGAATAGTGTTTTAAATTTTCTAGATTTAAGAATTGACCATAGCACCGGAACCCACAAAACTTCTCTATTTTTAGAAAAGTAACTCATACCGATGTAATCATACCTCATCACTCATGTCACCCAATATCGCACAAACTTGCAGCTTTCAATAGTATGATTTATAGAGCTTTAACCATTCAATGAGCAATCATCACTTTGAAAAAGAGATTAGTGCGATTAAACAGATAGCTATTACAAATGGATATGAGAAAATCATTGTCAATAAAATCTTAAATAAAATAAATATGAGACTAGCAGTCAGTGCTAGCATTACTGTAACTGAAACTGGGGAAAGGTCATGGATAACGGTGCCTTACCTTGGCCCAGTTTCTGATAAATTAGGAAAACAACTGAAAAAGAACGGTTTTGATGTAGCTTTTCAAACCAAACCAATTTTAAAGAGCTTATTTGGGCGTAGTAAAGACAAAATTGATATCTGGGATAAAAGTGGGGTTTATAAATTGAATTGCGGTGATTGTAATGCTTGTTATGTAGGTCAGACTGGTAGAAGTTTCAAATGTAGGGTAAATGAACATATCAGGGATTGGAAAACCCAAAAAGGAGATTCAAATTTTGCAGAACATCTCATCAATAATGGACACAAGTTCAAGGCTGAAGAAAATGTTGAATTTCTGCATTTGATTGGCAAAGGCAGACAACTGAATATTTTAGAAGCTTTGGAGATAACTAAGTTGGTAAAAAACGATTCCATAACTAATTTAAATGACCAAATTTATTTTAACCAATTATTCAATACAACTAACTTGGTTTCATTATAATTCCAGAATATTTTTAAAAAGCAGTTCTTATGTCTATTTCTCAGTTGACCTTGATTGCACTTCAGTGAGCTTCTAATTTTTAAAAAAAATTTAATTTTAGTTTGATTAAATTCTAGCCTTATTACAATTTTTGTTACTTTCTTAATTTTCACAGTGTTTAGTTATTGATTTGACTCGTATTTTTGCTTGTTACTCCTCCCACCAGGGGGCGTGACTTGACAACCAATCACAACGTCCGATTAAGGTCAGCCTCTTTCCCTCTAAGCCAATAGTATCATTCCATGCACAGTATATATAATAAGGCTTCTCTGTACTTCAGTTTTCAGTTTGATTGAGATTATGAATAATAAGACGAAATTGTCACAACTACATTTATTAAAACTTCTAGACGTTTAATATCGAGACGTTTACTATCTCGAAGTTTTAATAAATGTGGTTGTGACAATTTCGTCTTATTATTCATTATGGATACCTTCCACAATATCACCTTCGCCATTACTAAGAAAGTTGATTGAGATTGATAATGGTGTAACAACCGAAACTAGTTTCTCGAAGTTTTAATAAATGTGGTTGTGACAATTTCGTCTTATTATTCATTATGGATACCTTCCACAATATCACCTTCGCCATTACTAAGAAAGTTGATAAAAAGGTTCTTAATAAACATAGGATCGGAAAATTTTCGTTACTAACATAGAGGTGGCTGAAGTAGGCACCACAACTTTTCTCAATAAAAATCTATTGGTCCTTCATTTAGTATTAATAATTTTAGGATAGGTTTCATGTTAGGTTCTAAATCTAAAAAATCGAATAAACATGTAGCAAGTCTATAACTACCGTAATTACTGGGACACAAATCACAAGAAAACCATGTGTATTCTGTTTGCAAGAACAATTTCAGGATGTGTCAAAATATTTCGATAATTAAGATTCCCCGAGTTCAAGAAATATGCTTTGGGAATTGTCCTGCTGGCTCCAATAGTGTACTCTGCCTTTCAAGAAATTGTCCTGTAGGTCACAAGCTGACTCCTTGCTGGTATGATAATGTCAGTCAGTAACTTTGCTGCTGATGGACTAAACAGCATTTGGTAGTCGTCTAATGGTATTTTCCATCATATGGCAGTCCAGTATGCTGCGGAAGAATATTTGACTGTTTATCTTCCTCCTTCACTGCCAGCACTGACTTTCCTGAGTTGGCTATTTCTGGAATATAAGAGGATTCATCTGTGTGTGTGTGTGTGTGCGTGCGTTTTACTTGGCTGGAATTGTAATTGAACAAAATCTCAAGTTACGATCTCGCCATTACATTCCCCGAATAATATTGAATAATTATTCACAATCTACTACTTGTGATCAATGAGTTCTGGAAATACGACGGAAAGTTCAATTGTTCAAGAGGACAAGAGTATAATGCGAACGTAATGTGGAACAACCGAACAACTACTAACAAACTCAATTATTAACATTGATCCATCATCTCATTATTCAAAGTGGGATTATAATGAGCTAGACTAATTACAATACAAAGCTATTTATACTCCTAATCAGCTATCAAACCTCATGAATTAATAAGTCACATTGAGCGTGTAATACGATAATGTAACAGAGACTACCTTCCTGTGATGTAGCCTAACAGTAACTTACTATTATGGTAATGTACCGTTATAAAATCATCTTATTGTTGAATGTAATGTAAATAGAAGATGGAACCTTTTCTCTAGATACAGATTAGACTTGAAATAACCATGATACCATTGACACCATGTTAAATCGATTGTGCCCTGCAAACAGATCACAGACAGTATTACTTTCTGTAAGAAGATTTTACTACCTACTTGTGAAATTGGGTTAACAGATGAGTTGATGAGAAGTTGTTTATTCCATCCCCGTGAATAGTTTTCTTGATAATAATTCACCAATTTGTTTGTGAAATCACAGACAATATACTGTTTACTTAGTTTATCTGTGCCAATTCTTTGGTTAGTGTTCCAGTGTCCCCATTATGTAAAATGTATCAATGAATAGAAATAAATTTATAAAAGAATTGATGCAATGGTACCAGGTCCTCGTATAACTATATTTTTCCAGCTTGTTCCCACTGAAAAGCTCTTGGAATGGATCCGATAGATTGGATTTTTATTTCTCAACTATTTGTACTGCTACCGTGAGCTCGAAAGACACAGACACTCTTTAACTTGTTCAGCTATACAAATAGACTTTTGAGAGCGGTTGAAACTCTACGATGTTTACGATTCTGGTTTTTGCGAACTTCTGCCACAGAATAGCTTCCACAATGTTGTGAAATGATTCTGTTGACAGAAGCACGTATCTTTTCGCAAAGAAAAACTGCTTCTTTCAAGCTAAGGCTGATGACCCTATTATATCGTTTCTCATTCGAGAATCCTTTAAATCCAATAACTCTAACAAAAGTTTTTAATTTCTGTTAATAATTTCAAAATTCCTTAGTGATCAATAGTTTCAGCTGTTGGGCAGTTATTTATTCATTGCAAACAACTCAAATTGATTTCAACTGTTTGTAACGTCTTGGTCAAAATTAGTCAGTCATTAGTGTATCAGTCCTCTATTTAACGAGCATCCAAATAGCACAAACCTCTACGTAAGGAATCTTACGTTAACCCAACCTAACCTAACCTGACATCCCTTGACACTGCAATCTTGGCCTAAACGATCTTTCAATAACGAATATTTCTCTAGAACAAACTTTTGTAGTTTTCTTTCTACTCCAAAGAAATATGATCTGAGGCTTGAACATAATTTAAATGCCTTGTCATAAAATGAACTTGGAGATGTTTGTGATGAAACAAAACGAGTTACATTATCATTTTATATCCACTAAGTTAATATCAACCTTATAGTTTGTTTGAGACAAACCTCCTCTTCATTCACTTATCAAATATGTTCATATTATGCTAAACGTATTTCATATATCAGGCCAACAGAGCCGCTGTGATTTCTTTCTGGGATTATCGTGGAAAAACTTATTTTCTTATGTAACCTTGCGCTAAAAAGAACTAATTCAATTTTCTTCAACAAATAATTAGACACTGTGATTATCAAGCAGGCCAAGGCCCGGATGGTAGAGTACGATATTTTCTTGATTAGAGCTCGAAGAGATGAAAGGCTCTTGTGAAAGGATCTGTATTTGTATGGCCTATTCTATGTGAAAAGAAGGCTAGATTACGTTCTTGAGACCGCCCTTTTCAATTTTCAAGAGCCGTTCAGACTATTTTTTTATATTCAAGGAAAATTTCATTAAACAGTCACCAATATAATTCATCTAAACAACAGCATCTCCGTATAAGGTGTTTCTGTGTATCTGGAATGACAAAGATGTTCCCTGAATAACCTAGATGACTAAATAAAAAATGCTGCAATTGCTTTTTAAGGCTATTATTTTCCAATACATAGGCTACTATATAATACCAAAGACAATATAATGTAATTGCATTGTCTTTAATTATATAATTACATTGTCTTTGATAATACCAAAATCTCTTTGCTCTTTTCATTTTTCCAAGTATAAATTGTTGAGTAGTCAATTGTTTTTAACAGAATTTTCACCTGTGAGATTGCTTCGCCAATAAAGAAATAAATTTAAATGGGAATTTTTTCACAATTATAAACTTATTTCTTACATAAAATAATTATGGGAACATAGCCTACTTTTACATAGAACATTGTACACTTTAATGTCCAGATGAATCAAATTTGAATAATTGAAACTAACTTAAAAAACTAAGCTCATCAGAAAGCTGCAACCGACAGAATACAGAGAAATTATTTCCGTTAACAACTTTGGTTTTTCATTAATTGAAATGGTTGCCATTTGAAGGAATAGTATATTACAAGAGCGGGAAATAGTGTTTACCATACGAGTGTGATAAGTTAACGTCCAAGACAAAGTCGAGTGCGGTATTATCATACGAGTATGGTAAACATCTTCCTGGATGAGTTACGTATGACATTTTTTGTCATACTAGTCTAAAATATAAAAAAAGATAAACTTTGAGCAAGTACGACGTGCATCATCAAACATAACCTCAAAATCCATCACAGCAGTGAAATACTAAAAATTCTTCTGAGATCAGCTGTTATTTCCAAATTCTGAATCAGCTGGAATACGGTAATGTCCATTTTCCTACAGTGACCCGAGAAAGTGCCTATTTTTGCACTAACTGTAGCACACAAAATAGTCTATTCCTGCGCCAGTGCAGGAAAGTAAATTCCAGTGCGGGAAAGTACTTTTCCGCACTACAGATTTGCAACCTAACAACACAAAATAGTGAGCATGTAATACACAGGTTCCCTATTCTGCATTCAAAAATAGGTTGGCTACTCTGCTTCAGCTGCGGAATAGTTGTTGTAGTTGTTGTTGTTGTTGTTGAAATCGATTTGATTTGAAGATAGGTTATGTGAGGAAATGTCAGGTTATGTATGTCCTGTTTTGTTCTCTTTAAATTACTTTATACATTACTGTAGGCAAAATTTAATGTGTAATACGAGTGCAAAGTATTGTTTCCGCACTTGAGAAACTTTTTTCACTCGCCTTTGGCTCGTGAAAAAAACTGTTTCTCTCGATGCAGAAAAACGCTATTTTGCACTCTAGTTACACAAATAGCTGCTATTCATTACCGCACTGAAAAAGGATGCGGTAATGAAAATCAGCTGTTCATTCTGTAAAAAGACGTTTACCGGCTCGATTCAATGCTTGGTAAAGTGGTGAATATGTACGAGTATGACGAAAAGTTATTTTTTGAACAAAACCTGCTTTACCCATTGCATATACTCTATAAATTTTATGTTTTAAAAATGTTGTGTACAAATTATCGTAGTTCTCATTATTTGGAAAATGTCCTTATACCACGTCCCATTTTGTGGAACAACTAAAACTGCGAGCCCTGTTTCAAATTCCTTAAAACGTCCTCCTATCAAGCTGTCTAGTTTGTTAATCTCATTAGTCAGGTTGGGTCTCTGATGAGAGCCTTTAATTAATTGATCAGAGAATCAAATTACAATCGACCAACGTTGGGTTTGCTTGATGAATCAATTGAACGACAACAGTGGTGATTGATTCAGTGAGGAATCGGCTTCTCTGAAAGGTGTTCACTTTGTTGATGCTGCTATCGATTGTAGGTTGCTCGAAGCGTCTGAGATAAAAATATTCAGGATAAAAGCGGAGACATTTAACGATAACAATCTTTTAACAAGCTCAGCTCACTGAAATGAAAATAATATGCGTTAAACACATCAACAACATTGAAAATGTCCATCTGCAAGAGAATACTGATATGAATAAGAATATTAGGTCAATTCTATTCTCGCGGAATTCGCCCGAGGCTGTATTTTCCAATCCTCCTGATTTTTCTACGCTGGAAATAACAAACCGACTGCAAGAATGTAAAAGGATTAGATCTCTGCCAGAAAGAATTCCATTTATAAAGCGCCACTGGAATTTTTCTACTATTGAGATATTAGTCCATTTATCTTGGCTGTTGAGTTTTTCCTTGTTCCTTAATGGCTGCTGTATATGAATTCTTCAATATTCAAATCTTGTCGCTTGGGGATTTTGTTATTGTCTTAAAAAGAGAAGACTTGAAAATTCAACTTGGTTAATTGATTTATATCAATGTAAATCATATAAAAATATAAAGTTATAAAATATTTTTGCCATATGGTTTATTGCAAAACTATCTCTGAATCATTTTGTATCAGTGTTTAAAAGTTGTAACAACCTAGTAGCTGAAGCTCTCTACAGTATTCATATGATCATTCTTTAATTTCCATGTTATAGTATTGTCTTTTCTTAATAAATTTGATAAAATCCAAATTTTGTACCTGGTTCATTTCATTTCCTGTGATATTGTGACTGATAACATCTCATATACATTTACGAATAGTTGGATGACGTCTTTTAGTTGGATGAAAATCAGAGTAGATCTTTGAATTATATTTATGTAAATTAGTAGTTTCGAAAAAAGACGTTCCATTTGACCATGCCAAACATTACAGAGAAGTCCGGACAATTGCATTTTGGACTGGACTTTATTGAGGCAGATAAATATGGAAATATTGAATAAGTAGTCTATGCTCGGTTTTTCAGTCGTTTAATGAATCATTCAGTAGCTACTGATTCGATATCAACCCTAAATCTTGTTTCGCACATAACCGGCAAAAAGTAAACACTGTCGTTTACCCGGCATAATTACATTTATATGATTTCAAAAATCGCATATTTGTGAAGATCTTCATAAGATACTATGTTCCTACGGCCGGGTAAACATACTATACTGTTATGTTTTTATTTAATCAAAATTAAGCCTCACCTCGACTAATTGAAGTAATTATGGTATCTAGTGTATAATATTGTTGATCTGACTTGTCTTATACTCCTTAACTGGAGTCTCCAAGACGTAATCTACAAAAAAAAAAAAAATTATATATATGTCACAGGGGTGACTTATCGCAGCTACATTCATTTCCATTATTTAAAAACTCAGTAGGCCTACTAGGGACCAATGCACAAGGGATCAGTGTTATAAAAGTGTTTAGGGATAAATCTGCCAGACTTCTCAGCTTAATAAATTATTGAGATCAAAAATAGCTAAAAACCGGGGAGTTTTTAAGTTTGAAGTGTATCAACTTTGTTATTTGTGTATAAAACACAACATTTTTTTGAACGTGACTTGAAAAGGCAATTCAATAAAAAGAATTATCCAGTACCAATAGCCGAGAATACACATAAAATTAATAGATTCTGTAGGCTATAGATTGGTTGAAAGATATGATTTTGGATGCTTGGTTCTTAGTTGCTTTCAGCTTGTTATTGTGTATTTTGATGCAATAGAACCCTAATTTATAAAATTTGCGTACATTTTTGGCTATTGGGTTATCCAAATTTTATTTAAAAAATTGAATCCTCTACAAATTTTGTAGTTATCATTGAAATAAGATAGGAATTTGAAGATAAGTACACAATTAATTGAATTATCATTTCTACACTTTGACAAAAATATTATCAGACACAGGATTTAAAAAATAAGAACTAGCCTTAAAATATAAATGAGGGATGAATTAATAGTGTGATTGGTGGCGTAACTAGAGTTGACTTTAGGGGGGGGGGGGTAACCCACCCCTAACCGGTCAACCACACGCCCTTCAAAATATCTCAGAATATAGATATAATATACAGGGTGTCCCATGTAAGGTAAAAAAGCCGGTAACCAGAGATTCTACATCGAATTTCTGACAAAAAACGTCCAGTGACGTTTTTGAAATGGGGCCTTTGTTTTCGAGATATCTCGATTAAATGGCTTTTTCGAGATATGCTCACTTACCGCCATTAAATGCTCAATAACTCAAAAACTAGTGATCGGATTGGAATTATGATGACATTGTTGGAAAGATCACAGCATTTCTCTAAAGATGCACGTATTTTCAATATGTAACCTCATCATTTAGGGTGTTTTTTTAGGGGTCAAAGGACAAAAAAGTGGATTTCCCGAAATCTCACTGAAATTTCAAAGCGATTTTTCTCGATTTGTTTTTAGGGTGACAATGAAAATTTCACATGAAAAACTTCCTCATTTCTTTAGCTTTAAAATGAGGCTAAAATGTTTTAAATTGATGAATTGCAAATGCTTGAAAATTGTTGAAAAACTGTTACAAACCCACAAGAATTAGTGTCTAAGAGACAAGAGCTGAGAGAGAAGAAATTTGATTTCAAAATCTTGTTGTAATCAGATATTTTTCCAAAATGATTAATCTCTGTTGAACCACTGCTTCCCAATAAAGGTAGATCAGATGAGAGCATGTTCACAAGAAGTGGTGCCATCAATTTTCATAATACAAATACTTGGGCAACTGAAAATCCTCACGTAATGAGACCAAACCGGTTTCACTTTTAGCACCAATTTTTGGATAATTTGTGGGCTGGAATAAACGATAATCATATTCTTGGGCCATATTTTTTTAACAAACATTTAAATTGTGAAGTATTCGTTTAATTTTTATGTGATCTCAAAAAAAAAATTTTTATTGAAATTTTATGTAAAAAACTTTAGATAAATTTTCATCTAATAAATTTGTCAATAAAATTTTTTTCTGAATAAAAGATTTTAGATCTTTTAGATCTCATGGAAGAATTGCCTCTTAATGCTTTAAGGCAAGGAATGAGGATACACGGTTTTCCGGCGCATTTGCTGGAAATGATTTTTATTTATACTAGCCTAATTCACGTTATGATGAATAATGTTTGGTATCTGCTTATTCTTTTGTCAGGTTACGTTAAATTGAAACTCTGTTTTCAATCTATTGTGAAATGGCACGCATTCTATAGATAAATAAATAAACTATACAGTAGGCAATTTCGCATACACCATAGCACTTGAATAAACTAATTTCGTGTTTTAGTCATCAGAAATGAATATGTTACCCACTCATTTTTCTTCAGTTGATCCTGATTTTCAATCTCATACAATGGAACAATCTACGAAATATACAACTTAATTAAGGAATTTTGTTGTGAAGAATCACTTATTTTTCCAACGATGACTTCAGAGCTGTGATTCGGTAAAAAGTTTCTGGTAAGAGTACTGTAATACAGTACTTACTGTAGATCAGTGTTTTTACGTAGTGTGTCTTTTTACTTTATTTAGTTTGCCCTCATCGGCTTCCTGCGGTCACTCAGGGACCACAGGGATTGATAATTTATTTTGGAAAAACATCTGATTACAACAAGATTTTGAAATCAAATTTCTACTCTCTCAGCTCTTGTCCCTTAGACACTAATTCTTGTGGGTTTGTAACAGTTTTTCAACAATTTTCAAGCATTTGCAATTCATCAATTTGGAAAATTTTAGCCTTATTTTGAAGCTAAAGAAATGAAGAAGTTTTTCATGTAAAATTTTCATTATGTCACCCTGAAAACAAATCGAGAAAAATCGCTTTGAAATTTCAGTGAGATTTCGGGAAATCCACTTTTTTGTACTTTGACCCCTAAAAAACACCCTAAATGATGGGGTTACATATTGAAAATACATGTATCTTCAGCGAAATGCTGTGCTCTTTCCAACAATGTCATCATAATTCCAATTTGATCACAAGTTTTTGAGTTATTAAGCATTTAATGTTGGGAAGTGAGCGTATCTCGAAAAGTCATTAAATCGAGATATCTCGAAAATAAAGGCCCCATTTCAGAAACGTCACTGAACATTTTTTGTCAGATATTTGATGTTGAATCTCTCGTAACCGGCTTTTACACCTTACATGGGACACCCTGTATATTATACAATATTCATGTAGGGTAAAGGAACCAGAAGCTTACACCCCCCACCCAATCAGTAGCTGACACATCTCCATATTTTTGCTTATTATTAAGGCCATAGTGGGTAGTTTTGAAATTCAAACCATTGAGAATTAAACTCTGGTATTCTGTGCATAAACAGGTGCCATTGAGTCATGTGCTGGGCATCATTTTTGATGGGAAAAATACTTTGAGGATAAGCTGTCAGACTGTCTACAAAAATCCTTTATTTCTAGGTGGAATTCTTTAGGAAATATCGAAGTAAGAGTGTTTAATAATCTCCAAGTACAGTCAAGATAATCAGTTTTGTTTCAGGACTTGAGTGATAAACTAGCTCAGTTGAGAGCAGCTTTTTGTCGGTTAAAGTTCTGCAGACTGGAGACTACATCCTGTGCTATTTGTACAATGTACTGTGACTATGAACAGTAAAGTGCATTTTAGCTATCAGTGTGAGGATAGCTGTGACAGTAATTGTAATAAAATAGTGATAACCAAACTTTTTTTTGACTAATGTCAGTAATTTCTTTTTTAATTATTGATCTGTTTATTAGGTATTTATTATTGAATTATTGATCGACCTATTGACCTATTTTTTGGACAGTGATTGATCTTGTTTTTCAAAAATTTATTGTTAGTTGAATGTTATTGAACTGTTTGTTTCTGTTATTGATTTTCTTGCATGATAATTACTTTTCAGTGTCTGCTGCGAGTTAATTTTGTGAATAAAGTTCAATAATTGTTACTTTCAAGCGTTCCCAGCATTTCTTTAGTGTTAGAAACCATAAAAATATCACTGGGAAAAAAGATGTTTCTATGACTTTGTAGTGTAGATAACAAGGTCTTTCAGAATTTTTTTTTTAATAATCATGCAAGCTGTTATTAGAACTATGATACTCAGGCATTTTTTTGAGAATATTTGGGTGATTTTGTAAACAACAAGGCTATGCTTAATTGAACTTGTGTATTGATAAATTTGATCTATATCGTTAAAACAATAAATATTTATCACTTCTTGGTTCACTCCATTTTCATTTATTAAATCTTATCCATACATAGGGAAGACAACCATGATTATTTTGTACCCCATTTGAATGATCCTAGTAAGAAAGCCATAAATAATGCTGTTATGGAATGAATCACACTATTATTCAATGTTTATTTTATTTATCATTCCTGTGCTCATTAAAACAAATTATGTGCTCATTAACAAAATATGAACTATCAACAAAATTGGTTTCCTCTCTTTCGACCCTTTGAAAACATATTTTCTACGAAGGGATGTTCATTTCAATAATAATAATGGTGATGATGATGATGATAATAATAATAATAATAATAATAATGATAATAATAATAATAATAATAACAATAATAATAATATGAATAATAATTAATAATTATTCATCAAAACATTTCATCAAGTAAAAGGTACAGCAATAGTGATAAAAAATGCAAAATGTTAAATTAGGTTGAATCCGAGGAAACCTGCGTGGAAGTTACAATGTTGTAAGCTTAAATCCGAAAAATGAATAATTCGATTAAGTGATTTGAAAAAAGAAACATGGAATTTATATTTTATTCGTATTTCTCGGTATGAGAAGCCTCACCTACCCTCACATTCATCCAAAAGCTGAAAGCAAGCCGGTGTAAGTGAAAGAATTGTAAGTAACAGAGTGCATGCTCTGATCAGCTGCAGCAGTGATGAGGTGACAGAGATGTTTTTGCACACACATACACACATCCACACGCACACAGGAGTGCGTGGGAGCATCATTCCCATGGCAACCGACCGATCATCCCCTGCACTTCTATTTCTGGATCGTCGACGACACAAATTCCGAATCTTGTCTGAACGGGGCTGCTTCTATTTTCGTATATTGTTTGTTCAATAAATGAGAGAATATCGACGTTATGTGATTTGGCTTAGCCAGTTTCATTAAATTTTGTGGGCTCTGCACCAATTTTAACGTATAAGAACAGCATTTTGACAGGATTGTCTTTCGAATAAATTCTTGTTGAGAGTTCCGGAAATGCTTTATAAATTATTAAATCAATTATATTAATACAGTAAAATGTATACATTATTATAATAGTATTACAAACAAGGTGTAAGCAAGCATCAAAACAGTTCAATAATGTGGGAGTTTTTGGTAAGACGCGATTTCATTTCAATTAATTAAATTATTTTTAATCACAATTATTGTATACTTGTGAAACAGTTCGCAATTATATGTTCCGATATTTAATAATAATCAACACTGTAGATGTCAAATAATCATAATTGAAATAAAACCGTGTTTTACCGAAAACTCTCACATTATCGAATTTTCGCTGCTACTCTTTTACTCTGCCTCTATTTTGGAGCATATTGGTGTTCATTATTATTGAGGTCTACACTTGTAAATAGACTACCCATGTAGTGCGACACTAACATTCACATTAATAAGGCCCAATGTTAAAAATGCCAAAGCATTTTCACAAAGGGCTTATTAAAGTCTTCACATTTAAATTTGTATATTCACTTTTTTACATTTGTTTTGTATATTTACATTTTATGTAATTACCTACCGTACACCAAATTTATTAAAAAACCTTTATGACAATCACGTTACATCCTCTTTCGAGCAAAAAGTCTCTTGCTCACCTACCAGTAGACACAGGAACGAAGGATATTTTCCAGACTTACCTTTCAAAGTATTTGAGATTACTTTGAATTTTATATAATTACGGATATGTAATTTTCAAAACCAAACCGTTCTCTGCTGTAAAATCACTTCCCGGTGGCTCGGAACCCACCTAAAACTTTAGGTCCAACTCATCAATCACCATCATCCAACTCATTACCCACGCACAGGTCTCAGACCTATGTGGGCTCCATTCTCCAAAGAGAAAAAAAAACATCAAAATCAAATTTTGCTGAAGAATGGTGGCATTCACGTTCCTTCAATCTGTCATGCGCCATTCCACAACATGTGATTGATTCTGCGTTGGTGGTTATCATCGATTATTGGATGTTTCTACCAGAAATGTGATCTATATCTTCTAAATCTCAATTATTTACAGAAGCTATCATTTTTCAATAACTTGGATGATAATCAGCTTGGGAATATTACTACTTATGTAGAGCTCTAAAGTAATGATAGATAACTTTTATAACTAGATAGATACTTAGAATGCGTTGAATTTTCATGTATTCAGAACCTTTAAATGTTCAATTCTAGTGAACCATTTATTTTCACTATCTTATCTATATTGTTTATCTTCACTATCTTATCTGTGTTAGCTATCTTCACTATCTTACCTATATTATTTTTCTTCAGTTAGTTATCTTCAGTATAAAGTGCTTGAAAACTTTTACACTAAAAAATAAAGTTGACCAGTTTATTACATCTATTTTACTGTTTAGATATGGAATATGTTCCATTTTATGTTTTATGTAGACATGCGAAGGAAAATCAGTTTTAACGTACAAGAGAATATGGCTAACAAATATCAGTGAATATCAATGTAGAACATCAGATCTGACTCAATTTCATCTTATTAGAATTCTATGAGCACTGCAAAGTAGAAGGAATCCTTGTAAAGTTCAAATCAACTTGAATCCTTGTAGACCAGAATTCTCTCATAAAATCGCGAAAGCCCGAGTTCGATAACTGTGTGACGCAACTAGTGACGTCATTGTTTTGTCTCTTACGTCACAATGCCCTGGAAAGAGCTGTCCGGTAATCCCAGCTACTGAGCTCACTGGCGTTGCGTAGGGTTGAAATGCTTCGAAATAGAATTCTGTACCTATTGCTTTGTTCCAAAACACCCTTAACTGCAAACTACGCAAGAAGGTCATGGAAAATATATTGGTGTATATGAGAATTGTTATAATACTTTACTACAAAGATTGTTACCAGTGGAAGAAACCCCTATCGTGCATGGAGCCGTTATACTATATCATAATAGGTACATAGCCATTTTACTGTATATTATACAGTGCTGTAACAAGCAAGTGGAAACTACTATACAGTGACTTTCAGCTAATATAGAGAATTTGAATTCGAATTTAATTAAACTTTTTGGAGCTATTTCGGATAATATTTTGATTTTTTTTCATCCACTCCATTGCCTTTTTACCGCCGTTTAATCCCTTATTTCCATCATCAGCCTGAACGTCATTCAGTTGATAAAAACAAATTGGAGGGGTTCAAATTTAAATGACTTTATTTGAGCAAATTCACAATTTACAAAGATAATGCGGATGGAAAAGAATGTGAATGAACTAATTTAATACAGCGTTCTATGGCATATTTTATTTTCCTTTTTTTTTGAGGATAAAGCCCACATAGGTCTGAGACCTGTGCGTGAGTAATGAGTTGGATGGTGATTGGTGAGCTGGACCTACAGTTCTAGGTGGGTTCCGAACCACCGGGAAGTGATTTTACTGCAGAGAACAGTGTCGTTTTTGCTAGCCAATCTAATCGGTCACCGTTACAAAGAGTACCCAGGAGAACGCAGCTTATCTTTATCTGATTGAACAGATACCTGCTACGGCTCACAGCTATCACTTCCCGATATATTATTCACAACTATTTTTGAGGGTATTGCCTGTAATAGATATCGAAATAACATTGAACTACAATGATAGCACAGCTTACTAGGGTATTCTATACTGATCACATTCTCCACTCTCTTTTATAGCTTTTGAGTTACCTTCAGATATATTCAAGAACACCTTCAGAGTTTCCTTCATTCCTTTATCGCTATACCTTCAGCCTACTTTGGTTTTTCTATGAAGGATTTAATCATATCCGTCTTCTTTATCTCATTAAATAGCCGCGAGTCGTAGCAGGTATCTGTTCAATCAGAGAGATAAGCTGCGTTCTCGTAGGTCCTGTTTGTAACGGTGACCGATTAGATTGGCCAGCAAAAAAGACACTGTTCTCTACTGTAAAATCACTTCCTGGTGGTTCGAAACCCACCTAAAACTGTAGGTCCAACTCATCAATCACCATCATCCAACTCATTACTCACGCACAGGTCTCAGACCTATGTGGGCTTCATCCTCAAAAAAAAAAATGCTAAACGTGTGTACATTATCAAACTGAGCTGAGACTTTCAAAATAGCAAATGGAAAATAGCTAAAACTATAACGGGTACAAAAACTCTTACATGGTTATAAGCATTGAACAGCCTACCTTTCAGAGCCGATTTATCAAGTCACGTTTTTTAAATTTTCTCAAGAGTTCAACTTTATAAGGACTTTAAGGAGTGGTATAGGCAACACCTCATGACATGACAGTGGTGGTCTGATGGTCAGGTAATCTAAAACCAAAAGCAATGTACTGTCACTTCGTAGCAAAATATTGCTACAAAGATAACTAAAACACTGACAATTTGGTAGAGAAAAGTCAGGCGTCCATAGTCTAAAGTCAGTATATAATGTCTCTCTTCAAAATGATTGTGCAATATTTTTAATTTCGATAAATATAATTATCGAGATTTGTAACATGAATATCGACAATTTTAGTTATGGTATATATATTTAGTTTAGACATATTTGTGAATATTGTTGAACAGTTCCTTCTGAATTACTCCTTCACATATATTATGTATAGGAACATCACACCTTTTTATAGGACTCAAGAAGAGGAGAATAGATAACAATAATTATTTTTATTGTTATTGTCAATTTTTATTGTTTTTATTAATCAACTATTGTGTGATAATTTGTATCAATGAATAACTTCTGATCTTGATACTAATAAGGAAATGATCCTATACTACTTACAGCTCAGTCAAATTAGACAAAAATATTGCCATCCATAGAAACAATTAATCATTGAGATTTCACGTTCAAAAAACGGCAAGATATGATTAATTAACTTCCTAAACTTTGAATTCAACTATAATAAATAACATTCAAGGCGGAATAGCTCTGAAATAAGACTCTTCTTGTGCCATAATGTGATATACCATGCAAACCCTTAATTTGGGAAGCCCGTAACACCTTTGCGGTTTGTTCTAAAAAATGCATACAGTCATTTTGTAGGAAATTTTTTCAGCTTCAACTTTGTTTGGAAGAAGAAAAAGATTTGAGAAATTGTTACTGATTTATAAGCAAAAACTGAAAATTGTACTTTTCCACCCCCGCCCCACTTTACCCACCCTTCTACATCATCGAGCTCGCCCCCACCCTTGGAGACTTTTGGTATGTTATACTCAAGGTTAGGGGAAGCGATTAGCGCAAAAACCATTTCTTTATCAATTGTTTCTCTCGATTTGTATAATTTGACTCAGCTATTGAATGAAATGCTGAATGTTCTTTTTAATCTTCAATTCAAAATATCTAATAATCATGTTCTTAGGCCTGCCACATAATACATAATCTACAAGTGAAAGCTACCATAATATTTAGCATTCTTTCAAAAGAAAAATTATTTTCAATTACTATTGAAACAGAAGGTCATTTCTATCTTTTCTAGATGAACCTATACTGAATAAGTCTCTTAACACCTTTTCTCTTCATTGTTCTGACTTATTGGAATGATTGTACCATTTAATTTTTATTACACTATTATATAGAATGGTGATTCGAATAAAATGTATGTGGCCTCCATCCAAACATCTTTCAAGAAGAAGAAATGACAGTGATTGTTTCGTCTTAGCAGGACTTGATGTATCATCACTTTGAAGGTTTAATGGAGTTGACTAGTGCATGAAAAATCCTCTATATGGAAACACACGTCACACGTAAATGGAAAAGATCGTAAGGTGTGATCGATCAGCTACAGTAAAAACTTATCGTTGTTCAGCTTTATGGAAACACTTACGGATAAAGTACTGTCAATCTAAAAATTTTTACAAACAATTACTGTGTCAGATTCTGCAGAAAAAATACTTCGAGATTGGTTACTAGAGAAGGAATGAACATAAACTGTATTGTAATTATTATGAGATTTAAAGTCAAAAAGTCACATGACTTATGATAGGTACTGTTTCTCCCTTCGTCCACGTATAAAACGATCTTTTATTTATATAATCCAAGGATACTCCCAGTCATTCGGGATATGATAATCCAGTGCCTGAAATTTGGATTAGTGACACTGTTGAATAGACAAGAGACAAAGTAGAGCCTCCTATATAAAGACTTTATATTTTTTGTTTATCAAATCTTGTGTCTCTCTCTAATAAACAGCAGAATTGAATTTTAAATTTTTCACTGAAATTTCTATATTTTAGTGAGATATAACACTAAGATCACAGTATATTGCATAATAAATCAACTACCACTTTTGGGGTGAATAAATAATTTTGGATCCGTAAATTGTTGCTATTCATCTAAAAATTTCAATTCCAGGGTATTTCATATGAAGTTTGTTCATATTTAGTGTTATTAAATTTAGTTATGTTAGATTTAATTTAACTAACTTCTTTTATTTACAAATTTTAAATTTATTTAAAATCAATACAGCTATTCCATTAAACTTACAAGACCTGTAACACATGTGAAACTCCTATGTATTGCTTATAGGAACTCCATCTGTATTACAAAGTCTTCATGTTAAATGGAATAGTACCCAAAACAGTTCAGCTGCTACCGATACACCGACAAAAAGGCGTGAGAAATTAATTTTAGCATTGCAAGAATCGACAGCACTGTTTATTTTCACTAATTATTCTATAATCGTCACATGATTATATATATATTTTATTTTTTTCTAGGATGAAGCCCACATAGGTCTGAGACCTGTGCGTGTGTAATGAGTTGGATGATGGTGATTGATGAGTTGGACCTGCAGTTTAAGGTGGGTTCCGAACCACCAGGAAGTGATTTTACAGCAGAGAACAGTGTAGTTTTTGCTAGCCAATCTAATCGGTCACCGTTACAAACAGGACCTACGAGAACGCAGCTTATCTCTAGCTGATTAAACAGATACCGGCTACGGCTCGCGGCTATCACTTCCCTGATTTCACTGATTGAATTGTACAGTACTGCAGATGTATGAAAACACTGCTGTGTCCGTAACCGTATAGATTACTTCTGGTTTTGAAAGCAACTATACACATTCTTGAATATCAGTCAGTTTGACAATAGATTATCAAAAAATAGAGAGCCTCTATATGGGAATAAGACTATAAAATCATTTCAGACATACATCATCGTGTATTACTCATTGATATTGTGGTACAATTGATAGATTTTCCAATTCAATTGATTGAACTCAATAATTAGAATTATTTGTTCAATAGAATATTATACTTTATTAGGATACTTCAGTTCAACCAGCAATATTCCACTAAGGCCGTGGTCAGACTGCATGCGTACTCCGACGAGTAAATGGACGTGCGTGCTCGCATCAGGACGTCAGAGTAAAACAAACATTGATAAACCGGTTTGATTGGTCACAGTAGAGAAGAGTTGGTCGTACGAGGTCTTGCGCACACGCACGAGTCAATTCTGGAAGCAAGTTTGTTTGATTTTCTTTGCGTGGTCGTCAGTGTGAAAATGAAAGTTGAGGAGTTGATTACGCTTGTGTTTGACCAAAATCCATTGTGGGACCAAAGGATTATCAAATAGAGATCTCAATGTGACCACTAATCTTTCCACAGGCTTGATACAAGTCCAAAATTGCTTTGTTTTTCAATTTTTGTGCTGATTCTGTTTAAAATATAATAAAACGTTTCTAGTGACATTCGAAAATTATTTTTTTCGTAGATCAGGAAAAAGTAGCTTGAATTCTCCTTGCGTCTCTCTTGTTAAATTAATATCATTTACCCAGCTTTCTTTTTCTTCATTAACAAACAAAATGCGCAATAACAGATTGTCTAACAATTGGTCAATGACATTGGAGTATAAACTCGCAGGAGTAGGAAGTTTGCAATGTGACCACTCTTACTCTGACGACCTACTCGTACGACCTGCTCGCAAAACGATCTACTCGTCAGTCGCATGCAGTCTGACCACGGCCTAATGCTCATTTGTTTTACTCAGTTTGGGAGGAGTTT
Source organism: Conomelus anceps (assembly GCA_948455865.1). Taxonomy (NCBI): domain Eukaryota; kingdom Metazoa; phylum Arthropoda; class Insecta; order Hemiptera; family Delphacidae; genus Conomelus; species Conomelus anceps. The sequence continues at coordinate 55,873,475 of OX418220.1, forward strand.
ATAAACTTCTTGTTCGATTTCACTTATCAGCGAATTGAGAATCTTCTTAAAATATAACCTATTTACTTTTCAATATGAAGAATTATTTCATCATTGTACATTTTCGAATGTATTCTAGATACTATTCTATTTCTATTTAACATTCAGAAGAGAATGCAATAGTAAGATTGTAATCTATTGCAAGTTTTTAGAGATCGAAGTTCACAACGGAGAGATTCATAAATTAATTATGAATATTGTCAATTGGCAGTAGAAATGCGTCATCAATTAGCTTATGCAATTTTTGTTGAGTGGGAAATAGAAATAATCAAACAGAATTTCATTAAACATGTAATAAACTATACACATAATAAATAAAAAATAGTGTCAACATCAAGTTCTATACACATCAATTATTGTACATTTATAAACTACTATTATTTACAGTTTGTTTCATACATTATAATCTACGCTGCTTTGGTGCTACATTTAATTAATAACTACACTTTTCGACTAGTCTTGAGATCGATTACACTAACAGAGGTACATAGGCCTAAAACATTCATTCTCTGGCTAAAATCTAAATACAGCTTGTATCAAACAAACGGTGCAAACTCTGCCTTCCTAAAACCAGCTACATATATTACTACATTAATATAATTATTATCATGATACAGTACTTTCATTTTAATTCTAATTTGTCAGTCAGTTGAAATAAAAATATATTAAAGGCTCACATTACTACGTCTAAAATAAAATCTAAAATATTGTCTACAATATTGTTAAAATACAGTATTTACATTTTACTGTCCAGACTTATACATTTTTGTCTGAGACCTATGAATGGGTAATGAGTTGGGTGATGATGATTGATGAGTTGGACCTACAGTTTTAGTTGGGTTCCGAACCACCAGGAAGTGACTTACAGCAGAGAACAGTCTTCTGTGCTGGCCAAGTCGAAATGGACACTATTGATAAGAAGTGCAGCCTGGGCTTTTTTTAACTGACTAAAGAGATAAATAGATACCCAGTACGGTTTGTATAATATATCACTTCCTACTACAGTACTGTGCTTTACTGTAAAATAGTGATTATTTATTGTAATAACAACTATCATTGAAACATTTTTGAATTTAATACCTACTTGATATTTGTAAAGAATATTCAGGAATTATTAAAAACTCCAAAATCAATCGATTACGAATATTTTTGTACTTTTTATCAAAGTGTATTTGAATACAATTTCACTTGAAATTTTTTATTAGAGTAATTAAGGTGTACAAAAAGATACTTTGAGGAAATGAATAGAATAAATTAATATTAAATTTATACTAATTGAGAAATCAAATGAATAAAGAAGTTCTCACTTTTATTACATACTCCATCCAACTGCTTCAATACATACTCTTCAAACCTTTTTCTTGATAGATTTAAAAGTTTATGAAAAATTCTAGTCCTAGTCTATGGAAGACAAGTGAATTGAATATTTGAGATTGAATGGAAGGAGAAATATAATATTTTCTATCAAGTGTATTCATTAAGAATTATAAACAAATCATGGTGACCATCGATTAAATTTTTTAAATTAAGTATGTGTTTTAATACGCACATCTGATACTTTGAATTTAGTATAGGATACAAAATACAATTTAATGGAAAAATTCAGACCTATCTGGGAATCGAAGAGCACGCTGACAGGCTAATTTGGTCTTTGCACTATCAAACTATAATTTGATGATATAAAGCGTAATTGATGCTTTTAAAACAGTAACAGCATCTACAAATATCGTGAAATTACACATTTTCATTGACAAGTACAAGCTATGTAATCATGAGGCAATCTCAATCTTATACACAATTAAAAATCATAATCTTATGCATTTTCATAATTCTTTAACATTTTGGCTTCAATACTCGAAATTCAACTGAAGGAAAAGCTTAAAAAATGTTATCACTTTAAGTAAAATGGAAGCTTTTTCGACTAGACAAAACCCTGTTCAATTCCTATCATGTATTAAACGTATAAAAAGTTTAACGATCCTATCATATAAGAAACATTCATACTCCAAAAAGTCTTTGTTCATAGTTTCCAAGTCAAGGACGTATAGCCATTTATTTGGAAAATGATTTCGGCCTTACTGTTGAATTGACTGACTCATTTATTAGAACCCAAACACATCTGCGTGTCAGTAGAGTTTCCAGCAAATAAGCTATATACGCATCTACTGGTAGATTTACGTAGACTGTATTCAGTGCCTACTTTCTCTAAATACACAACATACGCTAGCATTGTGGAGTTCTCAGAGGCAGTGATACGAGTTATGATTTTATAAATCTTGCAATACTAGTTCGGCAATTCAAAAATTTACTTCTATTTCTAGCCCAAATGACAAAATTGGGAGCAGCTGAAAATAGATCATGTTGCTTGGAATAACATTTTTAATAATAATCATCGATTTTTGATTACTTGTTTATCACTATAAGAAGCTATGATTAGCTGTTGGCTTTGTTATCGATTGGAAATAGAAAATCACAAACCTATCAAACTGGAAAAAATTATTTAATAGATTAAATTCTTAGATTGTATATTTGCGTTTACCACTCGAATCTTCATAAATACTGATGATGATAACAATAATTATTATGAAGATTCTAGCCTGAGGTGAATTCTCGCCTCCACCTTAATTGGATGGAAATAAACAGTGATAAAATTAGATATTTGATGGGAAATATTAATTGAACAGAATAACAATCTTCATATGGAATTCAGATCTGTGATGTTTTCCATGACGACATACTTCAACAATCTAATGTCAAAACTGACACTGTATTTCTATTAAAATATTATTTTCACTCACTTATACTGGAGATGCTGGAGGGATGCATTTCACTTCTGACGAGAAATACAGTGTCAGTTTTGATGTTGGATGGAATTTAGACTTTTAATCCTACACTACACAACAATGATCGAGAGTATTTTTGACCTTTTAGAAGAATGAGATCTTGTTTCTATTTTGTAAAATAATAGCCTAATTGTAAACTTTGAACCGATCTTTAAAAATACTTTTCAAGTTCAAACTTTGAGGGGATATTTTCAGGTACTCCATTCATGCACTCAAAAAAAGCAACTCCCAATCATTGAGTGTACAAAAAGAAAAGAAATTAATAGGCAATTATTTCTCCTCATGCATGCCCGTATTGAAGCTCTCTAATCTCAAGGGACTTGAAAAGCATTCACTCAATATATTTTCAAGTCTTATTTGAAATAGTTATCAAGTCTTCTTGAGTTAAGGAAGCATCAATGTGGGCTTTAGAGTGAAATATAACTTATATTTTGTCGTGATAAAATTTAGGATTTTTGGCAGAGCTGCGTTAGCGATAACGCTGATGCTAACCTGGAACCACTATACTCCTGCCTGCTCCAAAAGCATGATGTTAAGGGTGTTTAGGTCAGCATTAGCGGTTTTCTTACGTACTTTTGCCTCAACTCTATCCTTTTTATCACCTAAATTTCAAAGGTTATAATTTTTACTTTTTCTGTAAATATTTTTTGCGTTAAAAGCATTTAAACTGTTGACTTTAATGTATTGCAAGATATAAGATCATTTACTGGTCGCCTTGTGCACATTCAAGTTGTGGCTGTTGGTTGGAGGTGCTGGCTACATCCTCGACTTGGTTCTCCTCGTCCTATATACCCTCAAGATTGGTATCAGCATTTGATTCACAAGACAAGACCCATTCCCAGATCCTCGACGTCATGGCCTTCTGATCGAGGGTTGTTTCGAGGCCGTAACTACTTAGCAGTTTGGTCAGTCTCACCTTGTTCTCATCATTGATATGATGAGCATCCTCGTCATCGTCATCATCATGATCGATGTAGAGATTTGTTGAGTCCTTTCGTTCGACTGGCGAACCAGAGGAATTCTTCTCCAACAGCCAGGAGTCTTTCAGGTACTTGAAAACTTCAGTGATAGGTGCACGCTTTTCAGGTTTATGTTCCATGAGGCGCCTGAACATCCTTAGTAGCCTTGGTGTGAATTTGCGAAACTGAAAAGGTATTTTAGTTGTTCTCCTCTTCTGCCATTTTGAAAAATTACTATAGTCTGTGTCAGATGTCAAATCAGCTGAATGCCAAGGCGGACAACCAGTTAGACAAACAAAAAGAACAATTCCCACTTGCCAGCAATCAGATGCAGGCCTACATGTAAACCTCTCGTTTTTAACAGTTTCGCATACTTCAGGTGGTAAAAACGGATGCCATGTACCTCTTACTTTATTCACAAGACACCCCTCTTTTCTCGTCTCCCCAAAATCACACAGCTTCACTCTGGAAAGATCTCCTGCAAACACAAGAATGTTCTCCAGCTTGATGTCTCTGTGTACAAGCTGCTTGGAATGCAAGAACTCGAGCGCAGAACTGAGCTGCTGAGCAACTTTCTTGCTGGATTCTTCAGGTATACCTCCCGCTCTGACAATTCCCGCCAAATCACCCAGTTGAGCATACTCCTGTGCGAATATGTAGCATCCCTCAGACTGGAAGGCCACAGGGTATGAGGACAATATATTTGGATGAGGGCTGAGATGATAGCTGTAATGAAACTCGCGATAGAAGTCTTTGACAGTCGACATCTCTGTGTGAACCGCTTTTAGGACAACTGTTGTGTTGGTTTTGCGATGTGTAGCCAGAAGAATCTTAGCAAAACAGCCTTCGCCTAGAGTTCTCTCCACTTCGTAGTCATCATTCAGATCCACATTTTCGAGTTCAACCTCCTGGATGCGATGCAGACCACTCTCTCTGCTCTTCTCGTTACGCATCCTTAAACAAACAAAAGACAATGATCCATTTAATTCTATTATGAATACGATATTTAGTCAAATTTCATGAATTTCATACATTCAGAAATAGTGTAACAACTCATATGCATTATGAATAAATCTTGAAATGAGCCAATATAACAATAATTTATTATTGTAGAGTATTTCAAAGCTAAGATCTCATATAATCAGCATACAGCACAAGGTAGAATTTGAAGAAATCTATGGGTATTACAATATAATCTATAGAAAGTCTGTATGGAAATCTATATAAGAATGTTATAAGGAAAGGAGTAAAGATTTTCTTATTTCTAAGAGAATCACAATGCATTAGGGTGCTTGAACAGTCGACCATCGAAGATAATTACCATCGTAAAATCAAGCACGTGCTTTGGAATAGTGGTATTCATTCGCTATTCACGCAGGTCCAATATGTCATACTCTATTCTTCAGAATACGATTGATTTTTTGATGGCGTTTATTATCGAGTATTTGAGAATTTATGTCTTCAAGGGGGTGAGGACCTTTTCTTAGATGATATACGCATCCCCAAATATGTGTGTCTTTGAGGGGATGAGAACCTTTTCTTAGATGACATCCCCAATTAATATTTTTCAGCTGATAAAACCCCCTCCCCCGAAGAAGGGGATTCTCGAGAATGGGTGCTCCACTGTAATAATAAAAATAATAATTTATTAATACAAAGAACCGCATTTTCATTATAATTATTTTGGAATATTAAATATGACCATCATCTAGAATATTCACATTTATAAAAAAGAACCTGAAATAATTTTGATTGTCTAATAGTCAATAGTCTAAAATTATTATCATTTGATAGAGTAGTCGTGATTCAATGATCTTCAGCTACTAGCTTCAAAAACGTATTTTTGGTAGATTAGCTCTTCCGAATTGAAATAATAATAACTCCATACTACATATCAACATACATGTGACAAGTCCTTAATATAGACTTCCACTTGGAGGAAAAACAAAATTTAAGATTTTACAATGACGTAGAAAGACTATCAATTTGGATGAACAAAGTGGATATTCGCTAACTCTTTGTATCAGGCTATTCATTTATTGCAGCATTTTCGTAAAAAAATTATTTGACCTTCTAAAAAGACTCTGTTTACGATTGACAGCAGTTTTGCGTAGACAATGAGTACAGGAATTTAAATCAAGTTAGTAAATGGCTCAGTTCCAAATGCGAAAGAGCTAACTAATCTGACTTCAACAAAAAGAAAAAGAAAAGGAGAAAAATCATGATAATAATAAGACAAAGAAGAAGTAGAAGGAGGAGTAGGAGGAGGAGGAGGAGAAGGAGGAGGAGGAAGAAGTAAGGAGGGGAAGAAGTGAGGAGGGGTAGAAGTTAGTTGAAGAAGTGAGGAGGGAAAGAAGTGAGGAGAAGAAGTATTGTATGAGAAAGAGAAGTAAAGGGTAATAGATAAGGACAATAGATAAGTGATAGAATTGAAATAAACATTAAAATGCAATGCATGAACAGGAGGATGACTACTAACTTGGTCATAAGAATTGGGTGAAGCTGTAAATCACGGCAAAGCCTTTGTCTTCTTATTGATTCTACAACATTCTATTACGAGTTCTGTTCACACTTTTTTTTACATCTGCTATCTTGGAAATCAGATATAATGAATAGTGATTGATAATTCCAACATTAGTCTACAGATTTTACAAGCTCAATTTATGAATCCCCTGGAATTACTTTTAGGTTTAACGTTCTTTTGAACGAGTAACCGCTACATCAAGATGAAGCTAAAAATAGTTGCTCTTTCCTTTTCCTCAGCCTCGAGGGATCTCTTTACTTAATGAGTCCACCTCTCACTACTGTGGATTCTGTGTAGTCTGCGTCACTAAGCCTCATAATGAGGTACTTGAAAAATAGACCTCAACAGTAAAAAGCTGGTATGTGTCATCTTCAAATGTATAATATTGTTCTCATTCACTAATATCACGAATCCTCTTGCGAAGATTTTCCAAGAGCAAGTTGAAAATTAAGTAACAAAATTGAAAAACAAAATCGTTCCTTCAACTGAATCAACTATAGAGATTTGGAAAATGAGCTGCTAAGCCTACACATTTTTCATTACTAGACAGTTCATTATGTATTTCTTAATTATGACTTCATTTTTGCCTATTAAAAACTATTAAGAAAAACCTAGAACAGTGTATATCGAGTTTAAAATTTCTTCACTGCACTGAATATGCAGTCACCTTTAAAACCCATAACGTTAAGCAACATTTTTAATCTACACAATCAGTTATGAAGATAATCATTTTCTCTGTTGATTCCAACACGCTAAACATCATTCTACGTATAGTTAGTAATGCCACTTTTTGTATAATATTCTGCAGATACGTTTTTTACATAAAAATATATATAAATATCGTATGTACGATCCAATACACTTTTTTCAATAATTTTTAATTAATTTCAGTATGTATATAACTTATTCATTTTAAAAAATGTTCAAGGATACAATCTTCATTTCAAATATCCTCTTTAATCTATTACTAATATTTTTATGGCATACTAGTATATACTACATAATACTAGTATTATGTGTTATAATAAGGGGTGTATAGCTGTTCTTGGTGGGGGACACCCATATGGGACGTTCCACCTCACTGTTTCAGCCATATAATTGGGAACATAATGAACCTATAATTTTAGGGAGGCTTTGAACCACCGGGTAAGTGATAATAAAGCTGATAACATAAAGTAATAGCAGCTGGTCACCAGTTCAAACGCAGTCTTGAGCACTCGTAACGGAACACCACATTCTAGGGTGAAATTGCTCAAAATATGTGATGAACTACTTTATGTTGTAATTCTTGTTTGTTCGTATTTATGTATCTTATGCACTTGACAATTTCCCTGTTTATACAAATGTCTTGGAATGAACAATAAATTCTAATTCAAATTCAATTCACTAAGTTGTCATGCCATTTTACTTCAGTAAATCTTACTTTTTTATTTTTTCATTTATCTAGTAATTATAACTAAAGTATTTAAAATTTCATATTTGTCTGTGATAATTAAATCGCTCATCCAGAAAAGATGATGCCGATTTCCTGTTTCTGTAAACAAGCGATCAATTCGATTGCATCCATTGAAATTCCAACGAACGCGTGCATAATTGCGTCAGAGACAAACTGTCTTTTCGCTTAACAACGGCGGCCAGATCTGATATTCACCACGTAATTGCAATCGCTGCGGGTGAATTGATTCAATCGGATGAACTGATTTGGCTGGTCACATCCCCAACCAGGCACCTAATCGCGTAACAAATCCTGTGCATTTCGAACACTACAGTTGACAACCTGATCAGTTATACAGTGACTGTCTCTAATCGAACTCCACTTCTGAATTTAAGCCACCATGTAAATTGATTTAGAGCTAGTTCATGATGAAACGGAAAATGTAGGATGCAATTGACCATATTATTGACTACATTGAAGCTCAGAAGAAAATCAATAATGGAGAACTATTATTAAAATAACTAATAAAAATGAATAATACTTGAAGTTGTCAGAACCACATTTATACTATTAATAACTTATACAAATTTTCACTACATAATATATTGTGTATGTCACGCAATAAGTAGTTCGGCAATAACGCAATTCTCAATCTCACGCAAACTATAGAACTAAAATACAGGTACATACAGGTAAATATAGAACTTAATACAGATCAGCTTAATTAACCAAACGTAGTGAGGTCTCAGTTTTAACTCAACCACTCGGCATTTCGTCTGTCTGTATGTATTTTACACGATTACGGCCGAACGCCTTGACCAATTGTCAAAAAATGTTTGCATAAATGTTCCATATTACATTTGTATGTATAAAGTATTTCAGAAAATCCCCCCCCCCCCACCATCAATTTCAGGAGGCCCAATTTGCCCCATTATTAGAGTGTCTGATTTGGGTGCAGGGGGTTTCAAATTAAAATAAAGACGATTTGAGAGGGGGTTTAACACGTGACAAAAACTCACGGTGACCATTGGAGAGGGAGTTCAAATTTAAAAAATCTTCAATATTGAGACTTTTTTTATTTTGGTAGAGCTTTTTGGGCTGATTAAAATAGTATTATATACTCAATTTCTGATAGGAGGGTAGGGAAAACTGACTTTCAAAAAATGAATTCTGTGGTTAAATTCTCCTTTTTTCGATTCGAAGTTGAGGGTAATTTTATAAGAAGAAGGTTGACACTGTACTTCTGAACTAACCTTCAAATATGAGAGAAGGGGGGTGAGATAATAAAAAATAAAATAATTAGATAATTGAAAAATTCTTCTATTCTTCAGGTAAAACATAAAAACTCTGAAGACTTCAATTAAAAAATTGTAAAAATAATCTTCCTTGTTGGAAACATAAATTTTACTGGGAAATGGGGGGGGGGGGGTTGAGCAGATTTTGAATTTTTTGTTTTTGATGGATAATTTTTGCTATGATTGAAAATTAATATTGAATGCTGCTGAAAACGCATCATTGACCTTCGTTACAAGGGGTAATTTCTAGGAGGCGCCAAACATTTTGAACTTTTCAATTATTGATTTTGCAGTTTGTATCACTAGTGAAATATTGAGCTTTTTGAAAATCATCATCCTCTTTTGAGTAAGGAGTGTTGGGCGAGTGAGTTCTTTTGTTCACAGAGCTACTGGTATATACCCTTCATACATGGGCGAATACTATTGGCTATAGCATCGGTCTCTGATAGGTCGAACTGTTTTACGTAGGAGCCCTATCATGGCTGATGTCTGAAACTGGACACACTTATTAGTAGAGGAAGCAAACTTCCGAAAAATACAAAATAACAATGTTGAACGAGAAGAAAATGGCAACCTAAATGCAAAACAGCATAATTTTTGCGTTTATTGTTATTTTGATTTGTGTTTGGTGGCCTGTTGTTTATTTCTTTACCATTGTTATTTCGCATTTGTTGATTATTTGCCTGCTCCACCTGTTTATAATGAGTGTGTCTAGTGTCAGCTATAAGCCAATGAAAAACTTTCAAATTAGAATAGTTTTTTTTTGTGAATTGGGAAGCATATAATGCTTATAGAAATCAAAGCAATTAATGGTGCATATGCCTATCAGCGCAATTGATAATAATAATTATTATTATTATTATTTTATGTAAATTCGTCGGGCCCTTGGATACAATACGATGACGCTAAAGCTCATGTTGTTTTGTATAAAATGAAATTATGAAATACGCGTATATTTTTATGTTTATAGAACAGTAGTATCGTTGCGTTACCTGATTAAATAAATTTCCGTATTCCACTCCAAGATTATTATTTGATCCCATTTTGAACTAAGTGCTAGTTCAGCATTACTTTCAACATTTTGTAAAAGAGATTAATCCTTCAATATCCATTCCGAGTATAATATTGAATTATCGAGTAAGGTTTGTTTACAACGTGGTTGAAAGAGCTCGACTGTTTTGCAGTTCGGTTGTTATGCAGTTCAGTTGTTGAGGAAGCATTCAGTATGAATTTTGAGTGTTGGAGAATTTTCCTGGGTGTTGTTTATCGTTGTTTAGCGGCTGAAGTTCGCTGATCGTTATGTAAACAGCTTTTCGAAAGAATAATACAAACAATCAATGTTGTTCTTCTGGATGATGAGAAACCCCGAATTTAATTTCACGAACAGGCTACAAGGTCGTGCAACTAAAAAACAATATCTAGCGACGATCTTCATGCAGAATATTGTCATTATTAATTGCAAAATTACAATTGAAATCTTGAGACAGTTCATAAACTAATAAGCACTGAGGTTATGGTGTTACGCTCAATCAAACTCAATGGATTGTCTCACCTTCAATCATATTATATTCAGCAGGGATGGACAGTAGACGATTCCTTATACAAGAAATATTATTATATTATCCATATGAAGCTAGTTATATTATTTCATAATGAAATATTTGATAAATAACACAAGTGGAAGATTCCTTAGTTCAATATGATTATCAGATTATAATTAAATAACGATTTAGAAGGGAAATCAGATAAAACTGGTTTAACATTATAAATTAATGTTCCAAACCCTCGATTCAATCTTTATTGGTAAGTGAAATCAAAGCAATGAACAGAAATCAGATAAGACGGTTGGTTAATCATTACAAATGGTCCAAGCTCTCAAGTTCGAACTGTATTGCTTTGTTTGAGCAGAGCTTGAAAGCGAAAACTAATGAAATAATGAATAATACTGATGTTGTCAAAACCACTTTATTATAATACATGCGATATTATAGCTTCGACTGTCACGTCTTCAATCCCAACTGAACTAAAGCTGAAATATTCAGTAGCTTCATCATAGGCTATACTTCTTCGACGTATACTATTGGTTTATAGACGTGGATCTTTTCATTAACCGAACTCCACTTTGGAGACCTCTCATTGTCTGATATTAGACACGCCCATTAGTAACAAGAAATAGCCTGACAATACGCAACAACAATACATACAAATCCGCAACAACAATACAACAACAATAAACAAGTGGAAATCAGGTGATAGAATGTACATCACACAAATCAACAAATTAACAAACTCGAGAAATATTAAAAGACAATAACTCGTTCACGGTTAAGCAACTGGAAAATAATAAATTACACTTATGGTATTCTATTAATAAACAAGAACTTGACCAATAATATTACGTTTTGAGATGTACATTAAATGAAATACATGTACAAACAATGAAACAAGAAGCTGGATTTTGGACAAAGTTATGACGAGACGAGTGGTCTCGTCATGAGAGTCATGAACACCCTCCAAAAAAATCGGAAATTTACTGGTGAAGTGGTAGGAAGCAAGAAGCGATCTCGCAAAAATGGTCAAACAAATTCCATTAGTGACTCTCCCCAAACTCCCGAGCTGGGGCCACTCCTGAATTACCCCTGGTCGCAGAAACGCGCTACTTTAATGATGGTTCATTAACAGTACTACTTTTATACCAGGCTACGATCCATTACATCATTCAGTATACAGCATAAAAGTGAGCCGTTACTAAGGACCCGACAGGGCCTTATTAAAATCGTCCATTACCCGTCCGTCTGTACCCTAGCGCTTGAAAGAAGGATTCTGGACTTTTGAAATTTGGTATGTAGCTTCCTCATAATTCAAGTGAGATCGCTATAAATTTTGGAGTTTGAATATAAAAATAATTATGATATAAAAAAGATTTTCACTAAGGGCTCTAGACTAGTTTTGGCTAGCGAAAATTAAAGTATTGCACAGCTAGTTCATTTCGAATACAAAAAGATTTGAAGAATATTACGAAGGCTTATCCCAATTATTATCTACTTAATTTTTACTGTGCAAGCGTTGACATTTTCGTTTTTGATTGTGTTAAAATCTTTTCTTAAATTATTTTGAATCGTCGTAATATATATTGTTAGTGGTTTGCCTATGCTTTGCAACGGGATGTTTAAATTAAACATGTGATATATGGATTTCAACCGCCAATGCCAATACAAATTCAAAAAGGAAATTAGGAGCTGCAATATTGATAAGGAACAAATGTTGCTTTGGTTTGTAACTTGAAGGTTTTTGCATTTTAGTGATTTATCAGGTATCAGCTGTTCTATGAGCTTCCTGCATCTAAACACTTTTAAAATCAGTAATAGTGCGCTTAAGTGAAATTTGAGCATTCATTTTGAAAAGTCTGAAAGGAAAATCATAAATCGGGTTTCAAGGTGCACTGAATCGAGTTTAGAGGAAGCTTTGTGCCAAATTTAGTTTTCCAAATCGTTACCGTTTTTGGGAAATCTGTAAATCACACACACAAACACACACACACACTCCTACTCTCTCTTATTATGTAGATAGTGTAAACGCAGCTTTACTCTTGAATTTTTATATCGCAGAATTGCGACCAATTTTAATTCAACTGCTCGACACTTGACCTTTATCACTGAATTTTCACTGAGAATAAACAGTAGACTGACCAAGTCGCAGAGAAGTTTATAATTATAGTTCTGCTCTTAATCCTATGACCTTAAGGGAAACTTCCAAGTTTCTAATTTATTATTCACTTTCTGTGATAGGATAGAAGAAATTGGAGATCCCAAAATAATAGAAATAGTTTGTACTACGCAGAAAGAAGGAGACCTTGTGAAGGGAGCCAGTCAAGTAGTATGGGAGCTACGAAAATGAGGCAAAGTTGAAGAACTTCCAAACTTGTTGGAATTTGTAATCAAACTTTTCCAGCCATGAATGTTGGCCAAAGAGCTCTTCTTCGGTTTGGTGAAGCTAAGGTGGATCATTAGTATTCATTGAAACACCCAAATGCACACTGAAGCTTAGTGGTACCACATAAATGATCAAAGCTTGCATTAAGCTATTATCTGCTGCATTTGACGAATGTGATCATCATGAATAAGCTCTGGATTGAAATTGTAGACTGAGTGAGGGAGGCCAGGAAGCTTTAAATTAATGCATTGCCTGTGGACGTCAGAGGTGGAATTACCGCAATACATTCGTCCGAAATTGAGACCGGACAGTCACAGATCTCACAGACACAGTCAGGTGACGTGCTCAACTAGTTTTGGGATTAGGAAAGGTCAAAGTATGTGTGTGTGCGCGCAATCGGCTTCAATACTAATCCTCGTTGGCCAGTACCGTACAGATTCGTTCTATTCTGACAGGATACTGCATCTACTCTTCTCTTCCGTTATTTCCCTCTATTTCTATTCCCCCTATTCCCTTTATCCATATATTCTCTCTACTCTCTATTCCGTTGTACAAAATATTCCAAGGACATGGTTGGGAAACAGCAGAGGAAAGAGAACAGAGAACAGGGAATTGATTCAAATTCAATTAAAATACACTGCTATGTAATTCGAATAATAAATCCGTTATTTGCTTACCATTTTCAATTCCGAATTATGACCTGGATTAGAATCATGGGAAATGAGATGTGAATATATTTTTTTTTTTTTAGATTACGTCTTGGAGACTCCAGTTAAGGAGTATAAGACAAGTCAAATCAACAATATTATACACTAGATACCATAATAATTACTATATCAGTTAGTTGAAATGAGGCTTAATTTTGATGTGAAAGGAACTCTTGTACACTATAAAAAGCTTTATCAACTAAATATTTCTTCAATTGTTTTTTAAATATTTCTATATTTTCAAGACTCTTCAAAAACTGCGGTAGCTTGTTGTAGAGTCTCCTACCAATATAACTAGGTTTTTGTTTGAATAAGCTACTATTGTGACTCACCAAGTGATAATCTGCTCGGCTTCTTGTATTATAATCATGTACATCAAGATTTTGGTTAATATCATTCGTTTTTACATATAAAGTAGCTTCATACACATATAAGCAGGGTACAGTTAGGAGACCAAGTCTCTTGAACAACGGCCTACATGAATCTAATCTATTTACTCTTTCTATACACCTAACCGCTTTCTTTTGGATCTTAAACACCCTATCAAGATTTTGTTTTGATGAATTACCCCATACTAAAATAGCATACCTAATATGTGACAGTAAGAGCCCATGGTAAGCTGTAAAAAGTAACTTTTTGTCATTCAATCTAGCGAGCTGTCGCAGAACAAATACCCCAGATGAAATTTTACTACATATTTTCTCAATGTATGGAGTCCAGGTCAATCGTCTATCCAACATAACTCCTAGAAATGCAATTTTTTCTTCCCGGTCTAATTGATTATCGTTTATAAACACGTTTATAGCCCTATCTTCATTTAAATTATGTTTGTTTTTGAATTGAAGGTATTGGCATTTTTTTCTATTTATATTTAATTTCAACTGATATGCTTGATTGAATAGGATATATCGTTAGAAAGCAGTTTACTTAATGAAATTGTATGTGAGAATTTTTTCTATGTTTATATTTTTTCTATTTTTTTCTATTTTTATGTTGAAATTTTTTCTATGCATAAATGCATATCAATTTAAATACAAATGCATATTAGTAAAAATATATAGATTTGTAACACGGCCGAACTCAGAAATTTTTCTCGGAAATGAATATTTAGGGGGTTAACATCTGAAAAGTCTCCTCTTCTCCCATAAAAATGCATCCCCTTCATCACCCTTCCTTTTTTTTAAAAATGAAAATAATTTATCTTGGCTTGTTGAAGAAGTTTCCAGTTATTCAACTTCAGTTGTCCCCCTAAAATTAAACATATCATTCCCATTCATAATGAGTTTTGTTGATTTATACTGAATTACTCAAGCTTATTACTTGTTTTTAATACTTTTACTTTTATATCATAAAACATTCATCGACAAGATCCTGGTTCAAAGGGCCAACAAGAAAAGTTACTATGGTCATCAGACTAGTAAGCTAAAACAAGAAAACCACTTTCTATAAGAGGTCTGCCCCCCAACCCCCCCCCCCCCCATCAATTACTCTATTAAAACTTTTTTTTTTTGTTTTATTCTTTTCAAGGCATGGTATATTCCTTTCAACTTAATTATACTACTTTTCGAGTCCATAGGAAAATCGATTTATGCAGAATCTTTTCAATTTATTCATTAAAAAACGGCTTTTCATGACTGTACTTAGATTCTTGTTCTCCTATTTTTGAGAATGATTGAAGATTATTGGGAACAATACATTACTAGATTTTTCGTATCTCGTATATAGTGAAAACTCAAAGTAGTATCTTGTGCCGTCGTTGTCACATATCTTCAGTCCCATGTGAAATGCTATAATATGAAACAATATCGTCGTACCTGTCAAGATTTATTAAGAACTTGAAGGTGACAGGTTTGCTCACCTATTCAGTCCTAGTCTGGTGTCTGGTCTGCCAATATCTGTTCAATATCAGTCAATACCGCCAATAGGAATGTTTATTAGAACCAATGTGTGATGGAATTCGAGGTAAATGCATTGCATACTACATTTTATGCATTTAAATGCATTTTTACCGTGATGACATTTTTTTAGAAAAGTTCATTTTTTATTAAAACAATATTCAATGTCAGTTGAAGAGTAATAATAATAATAATATTATGAAAAGAAATTGTGAGTAATGTGAAGGTACTAAGAATAAGCAAAATTAGCTCAATCACGTGCTTTCTTATCTTGTCACTCACAATTTTGTACTTCACAATATTTCCATAGAAGACGACCCCCTTAAAAAAACGTGAAAAGGTAATTTCCTTTTTTCCATACAAATTGTGATTGACCGCAAGCTATTGAAAAACTGACATTAATTTACAATCTGACATTAATTTTGAATAGAATATTATGAAAGTAGAACTGACCTGAAAGACACCGAATAGCATGACAAGAAATTAGAAGACATTGGATGACACACTTAGAATCACTTAGATACACTTAGAATCAAAAGGAAAATTATATAGCGTTCCATGATGATTTTACTATACTGGACATTATAAGCCCTATAGTTATATTACAAGAGAAATGTATCTACATTGTAGAAACATTATTTATGCCTACTAGCACGGTTTATGTTCTTTACTCATAGTATTAATGAGCCATGCCAAGCATCATGTCTGGGACATTCACTTGCCACAAATTTCAGTATTAATGGGAAAAAGAATTGTTATAGAAAATATTCAACTATTTTTGAGACAATAGACAACTTAAATCTGTATAGATTTAATGTCAGCGATATGTTCGGGGATTGAGCACAACAAATCTACTATTTCCGCCTGCTTTTAATTCAAACAATGATGCGTGAATAAAGGTGTTTCATACAAAAGCTATAGATAAAATTTGTTTTGGTAAACCTCTGCTGCATTCCCACATGATTAAAAAATCATGTGATGATAAAAAAATGAATAAATATTTAGTTAATTAGTCATAAAGACAGGTGCAAACAATAGTATAAAAAATACTAATATGAACGACTTGCAGTCAGATTTGAAGATTCGATAGTATTTTCCAGACACATGAGTAGATTTATCACGACTAATTTAGTCCTACAGAAAGTCATTAATATTAGGATAGAGTATTTTATATGATTGCAATCGCGATAAATTTAAAAATTCTATATTTTTAAACTATAAGGCTGCAAATTTTTCTAAAAATATATCGAATTGAATAAAAAAATATAATAAAACTGATTAATGTATTTAATAAATGAAACATCATCGTGATGTAAGAAACTTACTTGTACGAAGATGATGTTGATGTGTATCCCGTCATGTTATCACAACACAGCGCACAAGCTAGGCAACAAAGAGTTGAATGAGTCTGACTACATGGCGAGACGACGAGCGACTAAAATCGACGCTGGATGCGTGACTGCACTTATAAGTGTGGCGTCCCTCACCACGAGACCACCGACGCCGACGCCGACGCTCAACGCTCAAGCGTCCGTTTGCCGGCGTCCCAACGTCTGCTCGCCACAATTTCGCTCCGCCCCTTTCGCAATTGTCCACCCGGAAAGTCTGATCCGATCAGCCTACACTTACACACTGAATCAACCGCATCTCAAAATCCCCAACGTTCATCTTTCTCGAAAATTTCAATCGAAATTTGTTCTCATTTGTAGAAACCTATAATTCGAAATATAAAATTGCGAATTAGAAAATTTAAAAATATGGAGCAGAAAATACGGAATGAATTTTTGCGGAGAATAAGTTATTGTGAAACATTACTTTTGTAGCCTACTAGCAAAAAATCATGGTGAAAATTTAGATACTTTAATTAGAAACAAATTACGCTGTATCTTAAGATCCACGAATTATGCTGAATCTTATGAATGCTACTATTGATGAATTCTATATTATTTATACTTTTATACTATCGACGATTGTAGTCTATTTAAATGCTGACTGACTAGATAAAGTATTGCCTAAAAAACGATTTCTCCATATACTTAGGTACTGGCTAACTGTGAATCCATTTTATTCAGTAGAGGAATTTATAGCTGCTGATCACAGCACAATGGTCCATATGATCTAATTAAGAATATTTTGTATTTTTAAAACTATCCCCAAATACAGGAGACCAACTTAATTATCTGATGTAAAAATTGTAACTTTTCCTTCCCACTAATTTCAGGTAGCCTATCTGTTGTTATTGATACTGACTGTAATATGTATTGTTAATGTTGTGACTGTTTATTGTATATTTTCATTATGAATTGTGACTTGGCTTAATGTAACTTTCATGTTCAACTGGCCTAATAAAAACTTGAAACTTGAAATTTGAAAGGTTACTTAATCAAATTTCATCATTATTTTTACGATAGTCATATTGAATTGAATCTAGAAATGTTCATTGCTAGAAATTAATCATAAATACATTATATAAAAACCATATAATTATATTCAGATTCAGATAGCTTTATTCGAGTAAAAGTACAATTCATATGACTTCTGACTATTACCTTACAATGAATGACATCAGCGAAATTCATGGAAGATAGATAATGAAACATATTTTAAAACAAAAAAAGAAACCGACTTCAGTGAAATGATAAAATACTCACGTACTAAAAAGTTTAAAATAAAGTCTTACTTTAAACTGAGAAAATTTTAAATTTCATACAAGTAATCTTTTGAAGTCGGCGCCAAATATTTTATGAAGTTGATAAGAAATTCTATCTAATATCAAAACTAACACTGTATTTTTTTGGAGGATGAAGCCCACATAGGTCTGAGACCTTTGCGTGGGTAATGAATTGGATGATGGAGATTGATGAGTTGGACCTACAGTTTTAGGTGGGTTCTGAACCACCAGGAAGTGATTGATAAGAAATTCCATCTAATATCAGAACTAACACTGTATTTCAATTAAATATGTGATTTACACCAATGAATACAGATACTATACCGGAAAGTCTGATCCGATCAGCCTAAACTTACACACTGAATCAACCGCAACTCAAAATCCCCAACATTCATCTTTCTCGTAAATTGTATCAAAATATAGTATCTGTATTCATTGTTTACATTCACTTTTACTGAAATACAGTAATTGATAAGAAATTCTATCTAATATCAAAACTAACACTGTATTTCAATTGAATATGTGATTTACACTAACTTTTACTGAACTACAGTGTCAGTTTTGATATTAGATTGTTCAATTATTTCGTAATGGAAAACATCACAGAGTAATTCTGTTATATTTTAGAAGTTTATGGGAAATTTGGCGCCGACTTCAAAAGATTACTTGTATGAAATTTAAAATTTTCTCAGTTTAAAGTAAATACTTTATTTTAAACTTTTTAGTACGTGAGTATTTTATCATTTCACTGAAGTCGGTTTCTTTTTTTGTTTTAAAATATGTTTTATTTTAAGCTTTTTAGTTGAAACTTTGAAAACATGAGAAATTTCTTAAAGCCTACATTATGAAATATTTATCAAATTAGCAAGCCAATAATTAATTTATAACATCCAAACTAAAGTAACTAAAAATTCACTTATAAGAAAAGATAAACTAAGGAAAATTCTACAACGTTTTATTTAATGTGGAATATTGTTTTTAGGAAAATTATAATAGCGAAAGGCTTCTTAAAAGTGGAATGGCTTTTGATTCATTTTGATGTGGTCCCTTTCAGAATATACCTACACTGAAATAGTAGGCCTATATTACGTTACAAGAGTGGAAAATTGTGTTTACTGAAAATATTGTTACAAGAGCAAACAAGCAGTTAGTCACTTACTTGTTCTATTTAAATCATTCCATTGTTTTCCCGGACAGACAGAGCTGCAATTTTATTCCTTTCGTTCTCACTCATTAAATGTCTTTCTCACTCCTATTCTTCAAGTCTGCAACTCTCTCACTCAATTGATTTCTCGAGACTTCTTCAGAATTCTGGAACGATCAAGATCATGTTTCTTGAAGATTCTCGATGCATCTAGTGAGCTCCAATTATTGGAATTATACAACTACAACAGCTATATAAAGGAGTCCACATGAACCAGACAGTCAGTTCTACAAAAGCTTGCGTGACAGTTACGTTTACAAACCTGCGTGACAGATTGTGTTACATATCCAGTGCCAGTGGAGTAAACAATGCTCGTTTCCAGTGTATAATGCAGAGACAAGTGTTTACTGTTTATGTAGCTTACTAATAGATTAAAGATGTTGTGTTAAGTGATATTATTTGGGACTGTCAAATAACGTATTGGACTGTGTTTTGTAAGTGATTAGTGGCTCTTTTTGTCATTTCTTTCTACACTATTGTACAGTTTATTGGACTCTAGTTTCTTTTGTTATTGATCAGCCTGTAATTACTTATTCATTAATTCTTGTAAATAATTACTGAAAATAGCTATTAGCTTGTCATTTGATGATCTGTCTTATTTAATTAATTGAACTTACAATTAATTTGTGTAAATAGACTAATTTGTGTAAATAGAGTTCAAGTGTGAACTTCAGTGTTGCCAGCCTTATTTTAGCTATTAGAACCCATAACAATATGATAAGTAAATGCAGGAGATGAAGTTGAGTGCGGTATTATCATACGAGTATGGTAAACATCTTCCCGGACGAGTTATGTACGATATTTTTCGTGATATTAGTCATATATATTTTTTTAATATAAAAAACATAAACTTTGAGCTAGTACAAAAAGATCATCAAACATAACCTCAAAATAGCCTATTGTACGGACATGGTGAATAAAATAATATTCTTAATCCATCACAGCAGCGAAACTAAAAATACTTCTGAGATCAGCTGTTTTTACAAATTCTCCAACTTATGATTGAAACTAAATAACCTTATTCCTATGACTCAATAACATCAACTAAATTATTTACAATTTTCATATGAACATATGGACAGAAATATTATATTATTCTTTTTTCTCGATTCAAATTAAGTTCATGTGATTGGTCAAAACGGGACATTACAGGCTTGTTTCACACTGAACCAGCTTTGGGTAACCGATGTCGTTTACCCGGCATAATTGCATTGCATCATATGATTTCGAAAACCGTCTAGATGTAAAGCGCTCCATATGAGCCTGGTAAACGACACCGTTTATCCGATTGGCGGTTATGTGTGGAACTACCCTATTCAAACTTGATTGAAATGAAGACATCGCAGAATACTACTTTTTGTTTAATATTGGGCTAAGTATTGGGCCGATCCTTGCGAAACCGCTGAGCGATGCTCTTTCATTTAAAAAAAAATTCATCAAAATCGGTTCAATATTGTTTGAATGATTGATGTACAAACATAAAAAAAAACAGGTCGAATATAGTAACCTTGTTCTTTTTGGAAGTCGGTTAAAAATAGATACAAGACGATACGTTACTATTACACTGTTTTGTAAGTTAGATTACTGACATCTATAAGAATATTTGCATAATAAATGAATTGTAATATGAAGGTGATGCATTTACACAAAAGGGCGGAGTTAAGGCAGAATAGCCCTATCAACCTACAATATTAGTAGGCTATATGAAATTTTTTCGAATAGATAAAAGAAAAATATTATTTACAAAATTGCTGCATAATAAAATATAAAAATAATTTTAGGAGATATTAATAAAATGATCATAAAGTTTAAGAGGAAGCAAGACTGATACAAAACCTAAAGAGGGAAAGAAAAAAATAATCTGCTGGCAATAAATATTTCCATGTCAGGGAAATTAGGGCCGGTTTTATGCACCGCGTTTCCTGTCGTGCAACAATAAACGCAGCGATTTAATTCATATAGAGTCTAATCTGTTTTTTCTTGAATCTCGCGCGTTTCAGGCGCGTTTTTCATCGTAGAGCATTTTTAAATCAAGCGGCAGGTAATTGAAACGAGCGAGTTAAATTCTGCCGCGGAAAGACTCAAATTCATTGAAACAAGAAGAATTACTCAAGAACCGGAAAGACGCTCAAATTAATTATTTTGAGAGAAAAGCTAATTTCGAGATGTCAATTATTCAATTATTCTACAAATGTTTTTTACAGTTGCTAGTCCGTTATATGCAAACGTGCGTTTTGTGTAGCTGGATTCTAGCTCGACATAAGATCAAAGGACAATGATCTAGACTGCCTCAAGGTCGTCTCAGCCAAAATTGTAATTAGTTGAAATCTCCGGTAGCCTATTTCATATTTTTAAATTTCCATTGTATTCCCCATAATCATCTGAGTAAATATATTTTTTAAATTTTCTTCTAAAAGCAAAATTACGCTTTTTATTGGTCTTTAAATTTCATCCTCTCTACACCATCACTGACCACGTTTTTTTTGAGCGACCAAATTGTCACCGCGTTTTTTAACGGGTCTACTGTCGCGCGACAGGAAACGCGGTACATAAAACTGGCCTAAGTTCTTTGTTTGCAAGGAAGAATTGTATACAAGGTTCACGATATAAATAGAGAGGTCAATATTTAAATTATTTTTTGTATTTCAAAAGAATAGTCATAATTTAAAATATTTTTAAGGAGAGGAAAAGAGTAATTCTTCTTTGAGTGCCATTGTTGCGGCATAATAAAGTGGAATGAGAGTGTTCAAACCGCCCCGATTTATCATACACCAAGTGTGATTATCATCGAGTATTGGATGCTCCACTGTGCAACCACGTGACTAAATAGTAAATACAGTAAAATAAATTGTAGTAGTACCACTAGCCTTGGCATCCAACAAGGTCAGAGAACAACAACTGTCAGTTCTCATTGATTGATGTGGGGCGTGAAATGCCGGTGTCAACAGGTATGAGTCAAGGTTATCTCACTTGAAAATAAATACAGATTTCTTATTTACAACTTACTCTGCTTTCACTTCGTTTAAGAATAACTGGAAATCGTCTGTTCTAACCAATTTCTCAAATTAATTATTTAGGGAGAAATGCCAATTTCGAAATGTCAATTTTACACACATGTCAATCTTACATGCAGGATAGAACAAAAGATCCAATTTGACTCAGTGACATCTTGTCACTAATTTCGTTCTGTTATCGTTATCTGATGAATGCTGTCCCTTTTGCTCATGATAATAATAGCTACAAATGACTAAAAAAATTGAGTAACTAAATTGTTAATGACTTGTCGGTAAACGATTCAATATTAGACATATACAGCTATTGAAGAAGAATTCAAGAAAGTAGTCAAATTTTTACACAACATAATCCATGTATCATTGAAACGGCTAATTTTTATATTGCTTTTCATCAAAATGGTATTCTGTTTTCTTTCAATTGCTTTTTTATCATTCATAATCCACAGAACTGAGTAAATTATTTTTGTTGCATAACTTGTTAAAAGTTGTTTATATTCTTGTTGAATACATTTTTTTACCTGTGATATATTTTTGTATTGTTTCAATAATCTCATTGAACTGCAGACTGCATTGTATTTGAATAGATAGATTGATTTTGTTTATTTTAATATTTTTTTATTCTTTACAAATTACAGGGGAGCAACAGATAGATAGCTATCCATAATGCTTCCATAACACAATGATTGTACAAATCGTTATAGAGATATCAAGTTATAGTAACAATATTCAAAATTATCAAGCAACCTTATAAAAAGATTGCTTGAAAGAGGGTATATTTTTTAATATAATAAGTTTTATATTTGATTGTTTGTTGTTCATCATAGCAACAAGATAATATTTTTCGGCTCAAAAGTTTTTATAAAAATTTAATATTCAAATAATTTTTATTTTGTCCAAAATACATTAACAATTTAGCCAAGAAATCATGTAGATACATCACTTTTAACTTAACAAAAATATCATCAAATTCAATAAGATAGATGCATCAATATATCCCTAGCCTACTGAAAAACAAAACTCACAAAACATTTGGGGAAAAATAAAAATACTGCTTGCTGAATTAGAATATAATTCGTTTGCAAGCAGGAGCACAGTTTAAAAAAAGTTTTCTGATGCTACATTCACACACACACTCACATATCTTTCACACTATTGCAATTCTATGTAGGATACACATATCATGTGACAAAAATTGTTATAGAATGACTATCAACTTATTATAGCAAATAGACTCTCAATTGATTCAGGTGTAAAACTAAAGAGCCATTTAAAAATTTGTTTTTGAAAAGAATGTAAATTGTTTTGTCTTCTAATTGCAACAGGCAAATAATTAAAAAAATTTGGATTCAAAAACACAAAAGTTTTTTGAAAAAATGTATTATATGACTTAGGGAGCTTCAACATATTGTTAGTGAGTCTCCTTGTACTATATATGAAATCACTCTCAAACATCTGTCTGTTGCAATCACCAGACATCCTGTAAAACGACAATAAAACTTTGAATACATAAATATAACGAAATGGCAAGAAATTGTAATGCTGAAAAATTGGAAAACTATGTTCATACCTTCTAACTCCCTTCATGATCCGGACAATTGACTTTTGTGATGTAATTATACGATTAAGATGGGTTTTATAGGTGGAGCCCCAACAAACTATACCATAATTCAACTTAGAATCAACCAGGGCATATAACTGCCTTAGAACTGTCTGAGGAACTACTTTATTAAGGAAATAAAACTTTCTTAAAATGTTGAGGAGATAATTTTTTACATTGTAAATATGGTGAGACCAAGTGAGTTTCTCATCCACTACAACACCTAAATATTTAATAGACTGGGTTTGCATTACAACTTCACAAACACAGGTGTCATGACTACATGAGGTGTTATGAAATTTTAAAGGATGATGCATATGCCAAGAAGTAGACAACGTGAATAACAAATATTTAGTTTTGGATATATTAAGAGAAAGACTATTGTGGTTGAACCAAATAAACAGTTTATCAAGATCATTTTTCATCATAATATTCAAATTTTCTTTATCTTTACTACAATACGAAAAAGCAGTATCATCCGCAAAAGAAACGGGCATACCATTGAATTTACCAGAAAAAATATCATTTATAAATACTAGAAATAGTACAGGGCCCAGGACTGAACCCTATGGAACCCCACAGTCCACACCCAAGACCTGACTTTCAGTATCTCCAATAGCAACATATTGTGATCGATCACTCAGATATGAAGAAAACCACTCATATCACTGTTATATAACTGTTTTTAGTGTTTCGTTTCAAGAGAACTTTTAAATTAATAGTGGTTGAGTGAGAAGATTCATTTTGTTATTTTTCGAGTGAAGGTTTTTGGCAAATCTTAAATTTTTAGTCTGTGTTAACCTAAATGTTTTGGACAATGTAACATATTCAAAATTTGTGAAAGGAGCTTTTGGACTTGAGTCTGTTACGCCTTCACATTCGTTGTAAATTTGTCACAATAAATAAATAAACAAAATAAAGCATTTGTCTATTCTCTTCTGTACTATTCTATTATTTTTAATCAAATAAGTGAATTTTTAAGGCGCAACCAGTCTTCTATCATTAGCCAAGTATAAGAGCATTTACATATCAAGTAATAAGCGTAAAAATCATTCGGAGACAGTGTACCTACTCAAAACGGTTCACACGATGAAAAAATGAATTAGTCTCCTGCTTTCCAAAGTTTCAACTCATCCTTCTTCAATAACCTATCATTGTTAAAAACAATGAAGATTTATTTATTTTTAGTAGAGATTATGAAAGTTTCCAAATCAAAAAATCTTTTCATGTATGTTTTTGATGAAAAAATATCATAGAATCATTGACCCTTGGATGTTTTTTTACGTTTTTTATAACTTATCAATCGATTTGTTTGACTTGGGTCTGTAATATGCCAAATAATCGTCGTAGATTCTGCATCGTATGAACATTTTAAGATTGACAAAAACGAACTGCATAAAATTATAAAAAAAATAATACAGCTGGTAATAAAACCACAACAATTTGCATCGCAATGAGGTGGGCCTACTCATTTCTCTTTTATTTAAAAGTTCTAATCCATTTCAAACATTACTTTTTGAGAGTACGTCATCTACGTCATCTACCCACTCGCTCCAGTATTATACCTTGGGGGTGATTAATACATAAGTACTTTTCAAAATGTGGGAGTTGTTCAGAACTTCAAAGCTTCAATGAAAGTCTCATTGAATTGAATTGGCTGAAGTTGTAATTGACTTTTAACCGCGTGGGTTCTATCATGATAGAACTTTTGAAGTTTATTGGAGTGAACGCCTTCGCCAACTGATTGGCGCAAAGAAGCAATGCAGATCTCCTTCATTCACAGAGTTCCCGACAACAACTTGAAATTTTCGTATTCTACACGTCGAATGTAGAACAAAATATATTAATAAAATTAATGCCATTTTATCCTTTTTATTTTTATTTGCTTGTATCTTGAAACAGCTGAATTGCTTTCATGGTACAGCACATACATTTTTTCTGACTTTTTATTGAAATACAGTTAAGCTGGGCATTCACGTTCCAACTTGTAGTACGACTTGCAGTACTGCTAGATGGATAGTCGACTCCACTCACGCTCCTACTTGCAATCCAACTTTATTCCTAGTCAGCTGTTAGCATCGCTCTCGAGCCGAAAAATTTTACCGATGTTGCCCGAACTTGCCCGAAGGTCATGCACTGGCTGAGATAAGTTGGACGACTTTGATCCGACTCCCCCACACACGCTCCAACACTGTCGACAGTCTGAAGTCGTCCCTCTAGTCGTCCATCTAGTCGTCCATCCACAATTCCAACTATCCAACAAGCCCATTCACGTTCCGTTTTCGGATCCAACCTTGGAGGTTGGACTGCAAGTCGTACTGCAAATTGGAACGTGACTGCCCAGCTTTACAACTTCAATTGAGTAACTATGATAATCAAAAAGATCTTCATGTCTCAATTCCCCATTCAATTTCAGTTTTTTTAAACTTATATTCTTTCCATCTACTCTTGAATGCGATTAAGTGAAAAATATAATCGTATGTGCAAGAAAATTTATTCTGTGCAGAGATAGAATTAGACGCGGTACCAGAGAACTCTATGGCGAAAACGAGGTCATAATGCGAGTTCTGGATGGTTAGAATGAGAATGATTCTACTTCCAAAATTTTACCTGCAAATACCGATCCTCCACCACCATTTTTGAGAGAAAAACACATATTTACATCATGAACTGTGGGATGTAAACCCCTCTTTTATAAGCAGAGATTAAACCATAGTCAAGGACAGGCTTAAAAGAAACTTTCATTGGATTAAAAGTTAGAGTGAAGCAATGATGATTTACCGCATGATCTTACAGTTCTATTTCGAGACGATTAGCCAGTTTACTGAAATTTTTTACCGAGCTTGTGTCGCAATTTCAAAATGTCCTGAATACGGGTAGGTGAAGTAGGTTAAGGTGAGAGGGAGTTCAGATAAATGCACGAAAACTTCCTGCATATGTGGGTCACATTTATATTTAAACACAAAAAATATAGGGGCCCAAATGTAACTTATTTTTATGAGTAAATGAACCCCCAAACACCTTGATAAACTGCATCTCTACTTTAGAATCATGATTATTCAATTCACGGTCATTGTCTGATATGAAATACTGCACTGCTAGTTACTGCACCAGCCGTTATTGATCGGAGGGAACAGTTATAGGACAAATTAATATTAACGCGATACTGAAATAGTATCCAAAGTTCTGAATTACTGCTCTCTGTTTGGACGACTGTCACTGAATCATTCATGCGACTCCTTGGTACTTGATGCTTCTCGTTGCAAATCTTGTAGGTCAATGATAAACTTCACAACGAATCATAAGCATCAAACTCAACCATTAGAGCAAATAAAGTAAAATAGACATGAGTTACAGTAATTATTTGCTTAAGGTGTTGGTTAAAACCATTGACGTGTGGAAACTCATTCATAGCATGAAGATTTCTGTGACATATAATAGGAGGTCAAGGATAGTCCTCCTTCTCTCTAGAAGTAAAATGTCGTTCACATGCGAGGAATTGCTCCATAAAAGAATACCATATGACGTGATGTTATGAAAGAATGAAAAGTAGGAAGTCCTAAAATTTTTTATTATGTTTATTGCTTATGAATAAACTGGAACAAGATATTGTTAGTACAATTATTGTGAAGTAGTTGAATCCAGAAGAAAGGCAAAGATTCATAAGTAGGCCTACTTTTTTAAGATTTGGAAATTTGTGTATTCATTTTCAGAATATTCAATTTGCAAAATGAGGGAAATTTATCTCATGAAACAGTGAATCAGATAGAATCGAATGATCATAATGTGAAGAATCCTAGATATGAGTAAATATTAGATAATTATAATTTGTTAGGATATAAAAAGTCACTTCTCAAGGGATTGTATTCAAAAAACGACTTCTAACAAAGGACTCGTAATTCAAAAAATAGGAGAACTTATTTCAGAAGTAACTTATATGGAATTATTAATTCTAGGCAAAATCTACTTTTTATTGATGTTTCTTGGATTTCTTGTTCCATAACGATCTGCGTTGTTAATATTAGCTTTTTGTTGTAAATTTAACGACTTGCAGTCACTTTTAGACTGTGAATATATAAAAAATGTTTTTTTTATACATTCACAACCTAAAAGTGACTGCAAGTCGTTAAATTTACAACAAAAAGTTAATATTGATGTATCATTTAATAATTGACTGAAATTGACAAATGTTTGATTAATACTGGCTCTAGTAATACCTTCATTTCTCAAGAAACTTTGCATGCTATCTCGAGTACGGTAACAGCAAAGTTTACTTCAAAATTGTGGATAAAGAGTTGGTGTGCTAAACTGCTAATTCTTCAAGGTTAAAATCTTGTATCCTTAAAACTCGTATTGAACACTTGACTTGGAAATTTGAGTGTCTGATTAGTGATAGCTTTCCATTGCTTGTTACAATTGGAGCTGACTTCATAAAGCATAATCAGATAATTGTGAATATTTTTCAGAATTTTTTTAAAATTTAGAACTCCTATTTCATTATAGTAATGATGTTAAAATGGAGAATAGTTTTCATATTGATAATGTTCTTGAAAAAGTACAACAAGGTACTTATGAGAATTTATCTGCAAAGCAACAAGGCAAGTGAAGTAAGCCTATTGATAGCTTTCCTGGTGTCTTGACTCATGAGAGTAGGAGGTACTGATAGGAATGCGATCAGGTTGAATTCAAATAAAATAGTAAGGTTATTCATTGTTTCCTATCAGAACTCAAGTGTTCAGAGAGATAAAATAATAACAAATTATTCGAAATAGGAGTTATAGAACCTTCTGAATCTCAGTTAAGCAGTCCTGCATTTCTTGTGCCTAAAGCTAATGACGATTTCAGGGTTGCGTAAAGTTATTATAAAAAATTGAACCAGTTTGTGGAAAAGCTATCACTCAAATTGGTAAAAAAAGTAAATGCGTATGGGTTTTATTGATGGAGAGACCCTTACCGAAAAACTCATGAACCCACCGCCGTCACTCACTCATTCCACCTCGCCGCTTGTGCCGTGTCATTTATTTCCGGAGAATGAAGCCCACATAGGTATATTGGAAACATGGTAGAACGGCGGAACTACAATTTTAGCTCGGTTCCGAACCACCGGTTTACAGCAGAAAACAGAATCTTTTTGCTGGCCTATCCAATCGGTCACCCCTACAGAGAGGGCCCAGTAGAGCGTCTTTTATCTAATCTGATTGAACAGATACCTGCTACGGCTCACGGCTATTACTTCCCTGTTCCAATTGGTGATATACTTGTTTCACAATTTTTCCAAGGCTACGAGATATTTTATTACATTAGATCTGTGTAATGCTTATAGACAAACTTCTATTTCAGTAAAAACAAAGTATTTGACAGCATTTATCACACAATTTGCATTATTTTGCAAAACTTTTAATTTTTGGTGATCTTAGATTAAGAAAAAAATATTTTATCTGATAATTTATACAGGATCATTAGCTGTACGGTACATATAAAAATTCTACATGAGTTTTTCTTACTACTTACTTACTTTAGCTGGTTCTACAGTCCTGGGTGGACCTTGGCCTCAAATTCTGTCCCTTATCCCAGGCATCATGTGAGTTTTCTGAACATGAATTTTTTTTATAGTTTCTATCTCCTAGGCAATTGCTTTCACCACAGCTTTCAGAGTGTTGCCTACCCTGGATTTAGTTCAGGTTTACTCCCTAGGCTCTTCGCCCTCACAGGGTGCTACCATCCGGAGCCAGATGGACCCTGGTTATTTATGAGGTATATCTTCTCCCTCATCATATATTTGTTGTATTTATAATCTTTTCTACTCAAACTATTCAACCATTATGATTACTTTTCAAAAACAACTGTACTTAACTTCAACTAGGGGATCTGAAATTGCTAATATTAATAATACTTTTATCATTCATATACATTGTAAATTTACACGAATAAAGTCATCTGAATCTGAATCTGAATCATTTTCATGATGAGGCCCCGGGCTTGCGACCGGCATTGGCGGAGTTCATGAGTTTTCCGTGAGATAACAAAAGGCTAATTTGACTGTAAATCCCAATAAGGTAGCTTTTGCAAAACCTAAAATTTCATTTCTAGAATATAATGTGTCTTATTAATAGTATTATAATCAATAGATCATGATAGGTGAAAGATATTAGAGTTTCCTCCTCCAAAGAAAGTAAAAGGAATAGAGAGATTCTTAGGAATGATTAATTTTTACAAGTTTATACCTAATCTACCAGATATTGCAGAACCTCTTAATACACTTGGGAAGAAAAATACTAAATTTGTGTAGACTGAAGAATGCAATGACGTGTTTGAAAAACTTAAAGATTAATCACTTATTTATTGGAAAAATGACTCACTAATAAAGAACTCTTCTTTGGGGCACGGCTTTGAGGCATGCCTTCTCTCAGTTCAAGTGGATTGGAAAATTTGTATTTATCTGTATCAGCGTTTTCACTATTGGGACAGTGAGAGCGTCCCCTTTGAACTTACCGTAGATTCATTCATAAGGTAGATTCATTAGGTAGATTCATTCCACTTTTTTTCATGTATGGTTTTCACAAAAGGTCACTCTGTACCACATCAACAAGGCTGTGTTTTCTATTTGCGAGACAGCTGATTGCACAAAAATTATATTTAAGATATATGTGATAAATGAGTTTATAAAGCAATATTAATTAAATTTGAATGTAATTTACTTACTAATCACTTGTTATTATACTTAATTAATTAAAATATTAGAAATGAAACAAGCAAATATGAATGATTTATTTATGATTTATCCATGACTTATTTATGATTTATCTTCAAGGCTCAACGAGATGAATGACCTCTTAACCAGATGTTACGGCCCGAGGGCTATCTATGGGTCTGATTCCAATTATTCCATATGATGGAACTCATTTTGAAAACCATATGCTATAGAAGAAGGCTTGGTTGTCTTTCCTTTTTTTCTTTATAATTATCCTTTAAATACAACAACATTTCGAAGATCCTTACACATGCATCGCTGCGCATAACTAAAAGGAACATTCATGCCAAATTTCAAAGAAATCGGTTCACGGGTTCAGCCATAAATGTGTTACAAACAGACAAATGCAAAACGGTCGACTCGATACATACAGAAACCTCTCTTCGTTTGGTCAACAATTCCATACGATGTTTTCATCATAATATTAGCTATAGTGATGATTGCCTGATAGCCGATCCTTTAGTTTCGCCTCAAAAAGGATGATAGGTCAATTTCTTTTGCAAACGAAATTGATCTGTATAAAGGTTCCAAGAATGTCTGTTTAAAATTTGAAGTTGATTGGTCAAAGCGTTGAAAGTTATTGTCGAACATACAAACAAACCCACAAACATACAGGAAAAGCCGCAAGTCTCAATCCATGAGTCAAAACTAAGAACTCGCTACGTTTGTTCAATTAATTATTGGAGTTTATAGTAATTTTTGAATTGAAAATAGAAAAATTCTTCCCCCAGAATTAATAATATACAATAATAATAATAACTTTTCAAATGGAAAATTATTGCAATAAAAACCCCGTAGGTGAAATTGGAAAATATTACTGTAATTAAAAAAAATGATTATGTATTACATTATTCTCACTACAGTTGCACCTATCAATATGCAACTATATATTTCAGATAGACATTTTTTATTAAAATCATTGTGAACTATTTCCAGGTCGAGTTATAAAAAGAATTCCTATTCTTAGCGATGTCTTGTTATACCAGTTTTGAGAGTGAAGTATTTATAAATGCCCTAATGTTATTGTCTCGTTCCGCGGTCAGCTATTTCGATGATGTGTTGAAATTTGGAAGACGTGTACAAAATCAAACTATTATTAAATAAATCAACTGCTGCCTAAAATATCCCACTTCTTTAATTTTTCAATATTCTTATTTACTTTTTTGTATTGTGAATTACTAAAAGCAATATATCAATAAAATATTGAACCATTGCTGTTAACTTTTTCAATGAATAGTAAGTGAGATATCATACATTTTTAGGAAAGAAATAGCCATGACTCTTATCTTAGATGTAATCTACTCTAGATGTAAGGTTGCAAGGCCATAAACCAATTGAAAAGAGTAAAACAATGGAAGAAATATAAACCTTACATTGATGAAATTATCGACATCACAATCAAATTATTCTGATTACAGAATCGCCCTAAAATCATAAATATTTCCAAAATATTATAAATTTTTAAATTTCTATTTTGAAATTCCAATTATCATCGGAGTGCAATCATCAGAAGACTCATCACTAGATAACAAAAATCGACATTGTATGAGTGATTACCCAATAAAAATTGATCAAAAGCTAAAATGTTTATGTGTTAATTTGGTGTTACTTAAACACTAAGGTCCGTATTTATGAACGTGACTTAACAAAGATCGACTTGGATAAGTCAGACTTAGCGGCAATAAGTCATACTTACACTAACAGGTTCAAGCCAGCGAGCAGCTGTAACCCTAAAACCCAACCCAGCTCCCACAACAAAGATCTGACTCCTGATAAATAATTTAACATTAATAATTTACATTAAACAACTCTAATTTACACTACGTAAATGTTGCAGGGACAACTGGGTCGGCTTATAACCTCACTTTTCAGCTAGTAATCCCACCTAGTATAAGTAATGCTTAGACTAAAGTTTGTATTTATGAACCTTACTTAAGCATCTTCTTAACTTAAAAGTCAAGTCGTGCTTATAATTGGTGTCTCAAATCCGTTCTTAGCCAAGCTAGGTACAGAGCTGACTTGAAGCCGTTTTTAGATTGTTGTGTTGCAACATATTTTGATTTCATTTTTTAGTATAGCATCGGCTCATAATAATATAATGCAATCATCATATTCAATTTTTGCATCATTGCAATGTAATTCACTGTATATTTGACTTATTGAAATTATTTCTACTTATTTAATATAAATCTAGTTCTAACCTATGCATATTTTTGACACTAGGATAGAATTATCGTACTCCAAAATAGAATGGATGAAGTTCTTTGTTCTGCTGGAAGGTAGCGCTCACTACAATGCATCAAATGCTGTATTTTTTAAATCCGAAAACAGAAAATAGTGATATAAAAGATATTGTTGTGGTAATAATTAGGTAACAGTAACTTGAAATTTACAAGCAGTGCAGTAACCAAATCTTTTCATGAACGTTATGTTATGTTAATTAGTGCCAGATAATACGTCACAGTTTTAGGTTAGCTTGTGACCACGTTCAATGTAATAGAACCTTTCCAAGTCAAACTTAGATAAGTTGTGCTTAGATCAACGTAAGTCACGTTCATAAATACGGGCCTTAAATACTCAATTTTTTTGAGTCAGTAGGGCAGAACCAAAATGAATGGGCATAAGTCTTTGACTTTTCTTCTCTTTCTACTGCTTCATCTCCTTCTCTTTCTCACTCTTTCCTTAATTCTTCTTTTTCATTCTCCTTACATTTTAATTTAATTTCATTCATTTCTTCTTCTTCCCGCGCCTACTCCTCATGACTGTTGGGGTCGGTCTCCCCCCCCCCCCCTAACTCACACATTCCAAGCGTTGCTATATCTTTGATTATCTTGTAAGCATCTACGATCTGAACGCTACCGACTAATTGAGCTTTAATTCATCTGCATTTCATGAGATAATATAGAACTACAATTTTTAACTTTATTTCTTCATTATTCGATCACACTATTTTTCAGATGGAGTTCATCTGCTCGGCGCCATTTGACACCTAATCGTCACTTTGGTGAACCAATTATGACAGCCTTGTGAATATAATCGTCTTCTGTTTTTGTTTACATTGAACTAAGAGATAAGAGAACAAGATATAATAACAGGAAGGTGGTTTCTATGATTGGTTTCTATGGAAACATCAATTATCTCTCCATACTTTCCATTCATTTAGTTAGTCTTCACTCAAAGCAAATGACAAAGAGGCCACGCCGATCACAATATTAGGAATACATTAGCTTAGATTGAGGAAGAGAAGAAGAAACATCTGAAAAAACAACAGAAATGGAATTTAATGAGAGGAAAATTATACAATTCCAGAGGAGTCTTTTCTCATTTATTTTAGTAGCGGTACTGAAAATGAGCAATGTCAAAAAATTATATTTTGAAATTTTTGGACTATTTTTTTCATGAATTTTTGTTTTGTAAATTTTGTTTTATTATCGAGATTATAGATGATAATTAGCACAAATCAAATCAATAGAAAAGAAATTAACAAAGGGCATTTATACGATTTATGATGAAACTATTTTCTTTTTAATAAAAACTTAAAAAAACACTTTTCAGTGGAAATTATAACTCACGTTAAAGCGTGACGACAAAAATCTCCTTTGACAAAATAATCACAATATCAAACCTCCCGCCTACTCAACCCCCCACCCCTTAACACTTCCAACATCCATAACCCTCAAACTCATGCCTTAAATCAGTTTACTGTGGTTCGTCTGATGATGCTCTTGACAACAGAGTGAAAAGGTCACGCTATAACAGAGTTATAATTTCCACTTAAAAGTGTTTTGTAAGTTTTTATTATATACTAGCTATTATGCCCGTCCTTCGTACGGATTATGTTTAGAAATAAGACTAAATATGTTTCGGCTTTTTTGATAGCAACGATCATGAAGTTGTTAGCAGCTTAGGCGATACAGTTCAGACAATACAGTTTTTTTGCGGTACGGTTTTTTTACTGTACGGCGTCAACTGTACTGTGATGTACGCACGGTCCGGCTTTGCTGCTTATTGCTGTGCTCTCCTCCTTCTTCCATTGCGCTTCCAGTTCAGTTTTATTTATTCCAGTCCAGGATTTTTTTTATTTGTGTAAGATTTTTTTAAATAAGTTTCTTACTGAAGGTTTCTCTTAAATTTTGATCAAAGTACACAAATTCTGGTTTCAATATTCCACACATTTTTCTCTCTTTATTTTTATATTAATCTTAAGTCTTGTCCCACAAGGCGGGTCTCTCATATATTAGAGAAATTAAATTTTCGCAATTAATATCTTCCACTTCTGGACACTGGAATTCACTAATAAGAAGATCAATGCTGAAGAATATCAATGAAGAAGATCATTGCTGACGATCTGAAGACTGCTTCCAGCATAATAAGCGTATCGTTTGAACATATCCATTACGATTACCGGTACAATACATGTGCCACCGGATATGGATAGTTATTTTGCGGTACAGCTGATTTTAGCGATACAGTTTTCGAAGACAAAACCGAATGTAGAAATCGGCTACAACAGCTTTTTTACTGGATCCAGTTGAAACAGTATTATGTGAACATACAATATGAAATGTACATGCAAACGAAAGCACTGCAAAATAACTGATACAGCAAATTTACTGTACCGCACAAAAACTGTATTGTGTGAACGGGCCCTTAGTAAACAAATTAGAACGTAAACAATTCAGTAACAGGTATCGGAGAGAATATTTTTTGAGAACAGCTGATTGATATATCATGATAAATTACGGGATTTTTTCTTACATGGTAATAATAGTGCTACCTGTCGAATTCCCAAGAGCCTGGCACAAACTTCCTAAAATGGTAATTTTTGTTTTGATAAATTGAAATTAGAAAATTTTGTTTTTTTTCAACAAAGAAATAATTGATAAAACATAAGATGAGCTTTGATTCACCAGACATATGTTTCCTAAAAGACTGCAATGCTCCGACTACACAAGTCTGCAGACAGCGTAAATAACGCCGCGAAGGGCCCACCATTTATATTTGAGAACAGCTGATTGATGTATCATGATAAATTACGTGATTTGTTCTTATTCTTATGTGGTAATAAAACTTGGAAGAAATGTATCCAAAATCGCACAATACTTGGTTTTTAAACGTTTATTATTCTGTTGAAAAAAAGGTTAATTTAGTTTTTTATAGCTAAAGACATTGTCAATAATGTTTTCAATACTGTTCAATAACTAAAATCCCGATCGATGCTCTCGTTTTTGAGGAGAAGGCCGCGTAAAATATATCCAAAATCGCACAGTACTTGGTTTTTAAACGTTTATTACTCTGTTAAAAAAAAAGTTAATTTAGTTTTTTATAGCTAAAGACATTGTCAATAATGTTTTCAATACTGTTCAATAACTAAAATCCCGATCGATGCTCTCGTTTTTGAGGAGAAGGCCGCGAAAAATACCTTTGCGGCCGTGACAGACAGACAGACAGACAGACAGACAGACAGAAAGTGAGATAAGACTATTTTCGGCTTATTTAAAGTATAAAACGTAAAAATAACAAAAAATATACAATTCTGATAAATGTACAGACAAAACTCTAATTTTATTTATATAGATTAGTGGAAGCAAGATGGATCTTCAACATCATACTTTCTTTCTATCAAGTTATTGGATTTTTGTTTCATGAACTTTTAATTCAGAGACTATAGCCTAGGTGAAAATTAGCATGAGTCAAATACCCAAAATGCATGCTTGAAAAGTGGTGCAAACTATACACCACTATATTCATGAAATTTAGGACTTTTAATGAATTTGTTTGGAGCATCTAGAGCAACTTCAAATAAGCGGAAGTTTTCATTCCAAACCCACTTCTTTGAGTGAGAAAACAAAATCGACTCCCACATTTTCTACGGATGGGGGGTTTACCGGGGAGGCGTTTTCCTTATTTAATACCCTTTTGAAAGAGCTGAAGCAGCCTTGCTCCTTCCAACGCAAAAGATGCAACATGCCCAACAGTCAACCTTTATAAAAATGGTTGTAATAGTTAGAATGCAATGTTTCAGAAAAATGTGAAATAAAACGAAAATCTACGTAGGAGGTAAAACGTTTTGATTATAAACATATTCAACTACTCTAAGTTATATAACAGTTTTATTAGCCTGAATGAAATCACAAAGTATCACATACAAATTTGAAAATAGTGTCTAGAATACACAATATATAATTATGCAAAATTCAATCTAAAGTAGTGAATTTTTCGTTCAAAAACCACTTTCATGACTACCTCATTTTTCTAGAGACTTTGAGTTCGAAAGAACATCCTCTAAAACAGCACATATTTCGTGTTGGATGTTAATCATATCAGGCGTATTTTGACAGCCGCAGTAGTTTAAAATTGAATTCAGTCATGATTCACCTTCATTTGAAACGTAATAATAAATTTTTACAATGTCTGTGTATAAATATTTTCATATTGATTACTCGTGAACACCCCACTATATAAATATGTGCTAGGTGAAACAGTCTAGTAAGTTTTTCAATTTATGGAAAATTCCTTTTAAAATAATTGAAACATTATTGTTGATTATCCATGTTAGTATTCTAATTATTATTGAAATATTCTACATTATATAACCTTATTAACAACTCACACATCTCAGACTCAGGTGGGCATTTTCAGAACGGAAAAATAAATATAAGACTTAATTCTAAGCCTAACCTTATCGCATACTACTTATAATATGCTTAGTAGGCCTAGAGTTGAGAGGAATATTTTAAGAATTAGCTCCAGCCAGATTTAAAAGGAAGAGGACGTCATTTTTGCCAGTAGTTAGTCAATAATAGCAAGAGCCTGGCACATCGTGTGTCAATGCATTTTACATCTCCTTAAAGTAGAAAAAATAGACCTTTACGTTATTCTCATTTTAGGTTGTGATAAAATATTTTGAATGAAAAAGATAATTTTTCGATGTTGAAGATCCATCTTGTTCCACTAATAAGTAATAAAAACTTAAAAAACACTTTTAAGTGGAAATTGACTCACATTATGACGTGACGGCAGTTTCAAACTCGTGCCTTAAATAAGTGTACTGTGGGTCGTCTGACGATGCTCTTGACAACAGAGTGAAACGGCAGTCACGCCATAACGTGAGTTAATTTCCACTTAAAAGTGTTTTTTAAGTTTTTATTATATAATTTTGTATTTAGGCCTAAAAGCATACAAAAAAGTGTGCCGACAGCAAACCTATCAAACGTGTTGTTACTTTTGGAATTGAACCACTCTCATTTAGGATTTATTTATCAATTTCTAAATAATCTCCAAATAGAAGACGTGGAAAAAGAAAAGCAAGTGTGTAGTGGCTCATTAATGCTGGCGTTCAGACGTACGTTTACATTCGGCGAACGACCGACCAGCCGGTCTCTATCTTTAGTTCAAGAATGAGTCATGCGTTCGACCAAAGTACTGTATTCATTTCAAGTAGAGCCGCTTGTTAGTGTTTTTAATGGAGGGTACAAATTTAAATTAGACGTGGCTCAACTTCTTTTCACTGTTCTTACACTATCGGCGAGTGGGTGTGCCGTGAAAATTCCGCTCACACCTCTTATCAGTAATTTGTCACAAGAATTAAAATTGTGAATGTATTTTTGTGTCTCTCTCTCCAGTCAAAATGGTTGCTTCTCTGTTTTGAAATCGTATTTATTTCGTCATCGTATGTTTATTGTATGTTTTATTTACATCGTATGTTAAAAAAGTATACAAACTTTGCTTCCTTGCTCCTGAGCTTCAATTATTTAACACTGAATTATGACTTTTAAAAAAAAACCAAACATAAACACAAACTAATGTCTCAAACACATATACTTTCTACCCTGGAGTAGAACCCTCACCCTCAAAAAAAAATTCAAGCAAATATATTTTCAAACCTGGAGTAGAACCCTTCCTCCCCCCCCTGAAAAAATAATCTTTAAAAAACACAACGCAATCTATTCTATCCCTACAATTTAAAAAAAAAACATTTACTTTCAAATCTGGAGTAGAACTCCAGATCTAAAAAAAAATAATATTTATCACAACGCAATCTATCCTATACATCTCTACCTATAAACTGAAGAAGAAACCCAAAAAAAATTAAACTCAAACCTAACTCAACACATAAAACTCAAACACAAACTTCAAATCTAAACTAATTTCAAATCTGGAGTAGAAGCCCAAAAAAAATCAAACATAAATTTCAAACTTAACACACAAACTCAAACCTAACCCAAACTTCAAATTCAAACTAAATCACAATTATACTTTACAAACTGTAGTAGAAGCCCCATATTATCCCCTACTAACGCCAGTACCGATCAAGAGCGGCCACAGGAAAATTTGAAGGATGGCAAACATCACATCTATGAAGCTGCTTTTTAACTATAGTATTATAATCAGAAGGCGCTAACGACCATTTAAATGTAATATCTAGAAAGTTAGGTGCTGAGGCCCCGCCTTTGATATGAGGACACTTGATAGGTCTGACAGTACCGTAAAGGAAAGAAATGAATACTGTGCTAATTTTCATTCATCCCTGCCAGTTCTGCCAGGGACGTAGCTAGAGTATATGGCGCCCTTGGCGAATTTTACTGGCCGTGCCCCCAAGGTGGGTCTGTGGGGTAACTCTCCAACCAAAAAACGGTCCAGAGGCTCCCCCCCCCCCACCCTGGAAAAATTTTGTAATTTAGATGCAAAATGGTAATTTTTGTGTTTTAGCAAGTTTTTCAAATATCTCATAAAACCTTTTTTAGGTACCATAGCTGCCAATTGTGCGCTCAATATTCGGCCACGACGATTATTTAAGCCTTGAAAAGTCAATTTATTTACAAAAAAAAGAGATAAACTGAAAGCTGTTAGTGGCATCGTCTTCAGCGTGATGTACACAATTATAATGTATGCTTTGGTAAGACAGTGATTAATAATTTTTTAACGGTTTCACTGTTGGTACTTATACCGCCGTAGTGCACGTCGAGGCCGACCCTTAAGCGCGCGATCTGTAGGTCTATTTTTCTATTAAGATCAATAACAACACCAAAATGAATAAAAACTTCATAGTAATTTAATTTTATATAATATAGTGAATATTGGACAATAGCTTAATATAGAATTCAAATTGCCATTTAATTATATACAGTAAAAGATAGGTTCACACTGATGTAGGGCGGCAATACGACGCACAACCGAAAGCGCTCCACTCTCTTCCCATACTTCTACGTGACGAAGTAGCCTATAGACGTAGAAACGCCAGAAAATATGTTTAATATTATTAAATTCTACGAAGTAGCCTACCACGATTCCATTACAAATGTGAATAAAAATTTGTATTTAATTCTTACTATTCAAAACCAATTTTGCGCCCCTATGCTTCCTGCGCCCTTGGCGGGGGCCTCTGCCGCCAATGCCTTGCTACGTCCCTGAGTACTGCCAGTAATCATGTATGTCGGGATATGCTTCAAACTTATAGCTACGGAGACTCCATATAATGTGAATCTATCGTTTGACATGCAAAAGCCGAGGAGATTATCACTATTGGTGAGTCACAATAGTAGCTTATTTAAACAAAAACCTAGTTTGGTATGAAACTCTACAAGCTACTGCAGTTTTTAAAAAGTCTTGAAAATATAGAAATATTTAAAAAAACAACTGAAAAATATTTAGTTGATAAAGCATTTTACAGTGTACAAGAGTTCCTTTCAAATCAAATTTAAGCCTCACCTGAAAATAGTAATTATGGTAACTAGTGTATAAGATAGTATAATTGTTAATATCTGACTTGTTCTATACTCAATAACTGGAGTCTCCAAAACGTAATCTACCAAAAAAAGTAGCCAGTCCATACCATAAAAGGCCGTCCTTTACAGTAAAGCCACGACTTGCAGACTGCATCTCGTTAAATTAAAAACTTGATATTAACAACGCAGATCGGTATGAATCAAGAAATTTTATTTCTAGTATTGCTTAAAAATATCATTCAGCCTTCTACTTTCTGCAACAGTAAATATATGAGATATACAATTGGCAAAAAGTAGTATTATTTTTCTATTTATTTTAGCTATGGGAACTATGAATGGATATTCCTTTTTAGATTACAGAATTGCACAACATGATGTAACGCACAACCCACAATATAACATTGAATTGATATTGATTATCACATACAATTTATTCTACAGTCGGGATAAGTGATGTGATGCAGGAAGAATTTTTGCGAAACACAGAGATGAATTCGACCTAACCCTTGATTTAATTTGCTTAGTCTATTTCATGTCTGCATTACACAAAAAGTCTGCAACAAGGCTCCGGTTCAATTTTCCCCAGCCAATCATCTGTACTTATGTTGTTCCAGGCAGCTGAAATCAGACTTCAAATGTATGATGGATGAATTTATAGAACAATAATAATTAAACATATATAATTATCATTCACTTCGTAATAGTTTGTTATTATTCTTGATAGAAGTATTATAAATAATTTGTTTCTCTTAAACAAATATGATTGTAATGCTAATGAATAGCCCGAGGGCTATCTTAATATGTGATTCGAATTGCATATGATGGAGAAGCTTGTTTGAAATATGTTTCCTACAGAAGAAGGCCTGAGTGGCTTTCCATTTTTTTCATTTTAAATATCTTTCAAATGTAAGCAAGTTTTAAAAAATAATCCTTACACGTACATATTGCTGTACATTTTTTAAACCATGCAAAATCTCATAGAATTTGGTTCACACGTTCATTTGTAAATGCGTTTCGACTTGTTTGAGAGGAACAAATCATTACAAATATCTAAATTAAGTATATTATCTAGTGATTATTAAGTAGATTATATCTATACAAATTGAATTAATATTGTTCTATAAATTCATTTATCAAACATGTAAAATTTGAGCAATCAGCTGTATTCGAACACAAGTATAGGCTGGACGAAAATAGAAACGCAGCCTTGGGGACGTGACACAGAGTGGAAAGCAGACATTAAATAGAATTCACAAATGGAATCATGGGTTGGAACTGATGATTGTGCTTATTTTGCAATGGTGATTATCATTGAGCACATGGAGTACCTTCATGTTCCTCTGTGCAAACACCCTTAATCTTGAGCATGAGGTCTACTGTTCAGAGAACTACTAGGCTAGTTGGAACATAATAAAACATTTATTTGGTTATTGGAACTATATGCAAAGTTCAAATCCAAAAGTCATACGATAAGTGAGTGGAGCTAATAGGCAAACCAATTCTTAAGGTTTATCTATGGATGCCAATACTTCCAAAAAGGTATGGACAGAGCAATAATAAAGATTCTAAACAACTTCATTGGCGCCCAGAGGATTAAGTTTGATCGCCAGACTATTTATCAACTGAGGCATGCAGTTCGTAATGATCACTTCATTAATGTTCAGGCTGTAGGCGCTTAACGTCTAACAAGAGTTTCTCAAGCTATTTTTAACTGATACACATCTAAAAATATCTCACGTTTCTTTGAATAGAGGTAAAGGTTATTATTATCAGAAACGTCATGAAACGTAATAACATGGTGCCCACGTTTTTCCTTGCCAATACAACGAATTCTACTTCGGGAACTGGCGAATAAATTCAATAAAACACTTCAATTTCATCACGCAAAAATCAATGACCTTGAACGTCTTCCAGGTCATAGGCATTTCAAAACCCATTGCGGTGTACTAGAAAAGTTTTAATGCTACATTTTTCTCATTTACAAATTATAAAATTGATTATTTCAATGCGTCTTATTTATTCGGAGACATCCCAGTCAGCACATTCACATATAATTTACGTATATTATACAAAAGTCTTATGTGAATGAATCATAAATTTCACATACATGAAGCATAAATTTTACGTACATTTTACATACAAATGTCACCTCTTTTTATGTAAATGATACGTAAAATTTAGGTCTATACATATGTATGATTTATGTAGTATATACATAAAATTTGATCTCAAATTTCTGATTAATGTACGTAATTTCTTTATAAATGATATGTAAATTTGAGGTCCATACATATGTATGATTTATGTAGTATATACATAAAATTTTATCTCAAATTTCTGATAAATATATGCAATTTCTTTATAAATTATACATAAATTTGAGGTCTATACAACATATAATTTACATAATATTTATATAGAATTTAATCTAAATTATCAGATAAATATACATACATTTTCTGAAAAGGCTTTTATAAAAGCTATCACAAAATGCTTTTCAGAAAATTAATGTATAGTGGGTACTAGTAAACACATACAAATAGCATTATACTAAAAAACATAAATTCTATAGAATGAACTGTTCAAAACATCCAACAGAATTCAAGTTGTACCTTAAATTTATTATTTAAGTTCAACCAGCAATTAGGTGGTTCGGAACCCACCTGAAACTGTAGGTCCAAATCATAAATCACCATCATCTAACTGACCTCAGAACTAACATCATCAGGTCTCAGACCTATGTGGGCTTCATCCTCAAAAAAAAAAATCATGCATGCTTTTTTGGTAATGGATATATAGGCCTACATACTGAAAATGCATATATATTTACTGTATATGTATGTGAATTTGAAAAATTCAAAGTCATTTTCAGATAAATACACTATTGTTTTATATATGAAATGTTACACCATCAAATACTTCCCATTTCCTCTTGAATACCAGCTAACAGAGCTTTGAAATTTTTCTTATATTTCAACAAAACATGATTATGATCCAACTGTACTCACTACTTTAATGATAGCATTTGTTTTTTTTCTTTCTTGACACACTAGTTCTGAGACTTGAAAAATTAGTGGGGAGTTTATCCAGAAAAAAAAACTGTTTTATGATAATACATATTTATTTTTCTAGTTACCTAACAGGGTAGCTATTTATACAATCATTACACATATTTTTCAAGTAGTAGCCGGTTTTTTTTTAAGAATATCTTGTTGAAGATTGTCAGAACCACTCCTGAACTTTAGTCTCAAACTTCTTCATGGGGAATGACCCTTGATGGACATTAATCATCATTCCTGTGGAAAAACAAAAATAGATATTGACTGGAGTCAGTTTAGTTGACATGCACAAAACCTATCCATAAATTAAATGTTACAAAGTGCTAGCAACCTATCTCTATGGATTGATATGATTTTGACAAATGCCTTCATAAAATGTGTGTCTGTAGCCAATTAGCTAGCATAACAGACTTTGGGACCAAGGTATGGAGAGGGTTTGAAATGAAGCATTAAACTCATTAATTCACACCAGTAGGCCTACTATACTATTTGCTTGTACTGAATCTCCCTTATTCTGTTCAAAAAGTTCGTCATAGATGCTGTACAAAAAGAATCTTCTAATCCTAAAAAAATGTCAACTAGGGGTATGGGGATGGTTTATGTATGCATCATGGTTATATTTTAGTTGGTTGTTCAAGGTTATAGAGAAAAAGGAATTAATTCTGCCTGTCATTGAATTTTTAATTTAGCTCATATGCAGGTTGTGCAATACTCTGCCAATTCAGAGCA
Source organism: Conomelus anceps (assembly GCA_948455865.1). Classification (NCBI taxonomy): domain Eukaryota; kingdom Metazoa; phylum Arthropoda; class Insecta; order Hemiptera; family Delphacidae; genus Conomelus; species Conomelus anceps. Next base: position 55,917,858 of record OX418220.1, read on the forward strand.
TGCACTTCCCTCAATGTTAACATAACAAGGTTATCAAGGACCAGAGAATATGAGCAGTTCTTCAGAATTTACAGGAACAACAGATAGCGTTTTAGGTTTAAAAATACTTTGTAAATCAAGAGTTTCCATTAGTATTTATATCTTGCTTCTTCATAGATTAGATGCATATGAGCCACTTTCAAGTTGTACAGGCATACAGGTCAAAACCCCTTTTCCATGACACCATAATAACAAGAAAGTTCAAAGTTACTGACAATTGAACAAACTGACGAATTTACTTAAACAGAATTTATTAATTTCGCATTCCTTTAGGTGCTATTAGTTTATACTGAAGACTTCCGCAAAGTTTTGTAGTTGTACAAAAATATCAGTCACCACCGGGAATCGAACCACGGACCTCCCAATTGCCGGTCGGGCGCCTTAACCACTAGACCATGGAGACCTTTCTGCACAGCAGCAATCAATTTTACTTGGCCATATCGGCTCGTATCTCACAAGAAAGTTCGAAGTTACTGACAATTGAACAAACTGACGAATTTACTTAAACAGAATTTATTAATTTCGTTGTTTAAGTAAATTCGTCAGTTTGTTCAATTGTCAGTAACTTCGAACTTTCTTGTGAGATACGAGCCGATATGGCCAAGTAAAAATGAATGCTGCTGTGCAGAAAGGTCTCCATGGTCTAGTGGTTAAGGCGCCCGACCGGCAATTGGGAGGTCCGTGGTTCGATTCCCGGTGGTGACTGATATTTTTGTACAGTAGCATTCATCGATTTCCATCAGCTACTGAATACTGTTGTCAATATCCGCCATTGCGGAAGTCCTCAGTATAAACTAATAGCACCTAAAGGAATTCGAAATTAATAAATTCTGTTTACCATAATAACATTAACTCATAATAAAAGTGGTATTTTTCTGACAACAGCTTTAAAAAATATTTATTCAAGAAACAAATTCTTAAAGCTTAAATCAAGTCCACTTACTTTTCATCACATCTACAACTGCCATGTTGCAGTTTCTTCTTCCCTCTTCTGCCTTCCCAGCTGAATTGGATGGCAAAGTTGTGTCACCATCCTCTGGAGAATCCTTCTTATGTGGTCTTCGAGGTTAACATCTCTTCAAAGAAAGCAGCCTGTAAACAACATTCAAAATTAGGTATTAGAAGGAAGTAATATTACAAGCAATATGGCAGGAAACAATTGAATGTTAAGCCTACCAATTAAACAATACAGGATATGTCTACTGGAAAGCAATCTAACTTGGTGATTCTAACTGTTTCAAATCAAGTGGTTTTTATTTCTAACCTTTGTTAGAATTAAAATATAATTATTCTGCTTTTATAAAAGCTTTTTTTATATAGCTTTAAATATATAAAGTCACTTAGCCGTTTTTGGGAGAAATCAATAATAGTTGGAAATTAATTCTGGTTGTTATTCATTTATTGAGCAGATAACCCATTATTAAAGGTATTGAACTGTTTTCTGATGCTTTATTGTGGCATTACAGCATGTAAATTGGTACCTTCATGTAGTTTTTGAACATTTGTCTGTAATACTTGGAAAGAGTTTTACAGTTGAAATTGTCCTATTGCACCTTAATTTTAACTGAAGTTTAATTTAAAAATAGTTTTAGCCAATAGCATTTCAATTGGCTGTGAAAAAAGTGTGCCCATACTCAGAATAAAATGACAAATTATATGAAACCAGAAATTTGAAAAATATTTTCACAGAATTTATTAATTTCGAATTCCTTTAATTGCTATTACTTTATACTGAAGACTTCCGCAATGGCGGATATTGACAACAGCATTGAAAAGCTGATGGGAATCGATGAATGCTACTGTACAAAAATATCAGTCACCACCGGGAATCGAACCACGAACCTCTCAATTGCCGGTTGAGCGCCTTAACCACTAGACCATGGAGACCTTTCTGCACAGGAGCATTCATTTTCAACTTGGCCATATCGGCTCGTATCTCACAAGTTAGTTTGAAGTGACTGACAAATATACATAAACAGAATTTATTAATTTCGAATTCCTTTAATTGGAAGTCTTTAGTATAAAGTAATAGCAATTAAAGGAATTCGAAATTAATAAATTCTGTTTATGTATATTTGTCAGTTTATTCAATTGTCAGTCACTTCAAACTAACTTGTGAAATATTTTCAATTTAAGCCCCCCATCAGCTGCAATTTAAGCCGAGCTGGTGATAACAAAAAATGAAAGATGTTTACATGAATTCTTACAGAATCATTACTTTCAAATCACTAATTACTTCTTACCTGAGTAAGCCTAAATAAATTGAATTTAGAAAGAAATCTACTTAGGCCTATTCTTTTTTTGGATTTATGTTCCAATGACTGTTCGATTTCTAGAAAGTCCTCCAATTCTTGGCAAGGAGGTTTGCTTTGAAATTCACTCATTTCTATGGTTTGATCATCAATAATATTGCACTTTTTTTCGTGTTCCCTTTAACCAAATCCAGATGAACTAGTAATTTTTTGGTCCAACACATTTTAGCTTCATGGGGAAAATATCTTGCTATCTATTACACACATAAATTGGGTTAAAGCATTATAAGAAGAACTTGTAAGAACTTACAAAAAGGATTTATTCAAATTTCTTAAAGTGAAAACTTTCTAACCTATAAAACTGCCCAAGAAAGATAAAGTGGGTAACCTGAACACTCAATAAATTAAATTCAAAGTTGTACTAACCTGTTTTTGTAATCCTTGGAACTGTTTCCAAATTGTGTTTTATTTGTATCAAAACGATATAATTTCAAGGATATAAATTTTCACTAGACAAAGAGAACAACAAACAACCACCAAAAACTTCACGTGCGGCGTGCCTAACAGAGTCAGAGAGAACAACGAACAACCGCCAAAAAGTTTGATACGTATCGATGTACGAAACAATCGATAATTTTTTAATCGATGTTCATGAGCCTTGATTAATAGAGCATCGATTATTATACATCACATTTAGTGGAATTCTGATTATTTACTTTTATTGGAAAATATCAAGTCTAACCTTGAATCATAGAAGAATGAATAGTTATGAAATAAATTAAAAGAGTTTACCAATACATATAATATTACTCATCACGTTTTCGCAACAATATTGGCGTATCGATAAGTTACTTGGTGAAAATCATCGATATTTTGTAGCTCGATACACATCCTCAAACTTCAGAAAGGGACTTTTTCCAAAAAAATGCATAGGATCATTTTTGTAGATACTTTTGTCAGCTTCAACAGAAGAAAAAAATTCTTTGAGTTATCAATACTGAATTATAATAAAAAACTGAAAAATTGTACCTTTCCACCAAAAATGAGTTCAACCCAAAATGAGTACTTTTGGTTATTACCCAAGGTTAGAGAAAATTATTGGTGAAAAATTAATTTTTCCATCAATAATTATTGTTCCTCTTGACGACCATATTGTTGTCTAATTTGACTGGGCTAGGGTACCGGTATATAAAATGAAGTTGGAGTTTGTATCAACGAATAGAGGAGGGATATTTGCGAATAATCTGTACAATTTACGTATAATTTATGTGAATTTTGCAAACAATTTTTACATAAAATATACGTAGTATGTACATTAGCATATCTCTGTTTTTGAAATTCGAATTGATCAATTATAGAAATGGGCTTTCAATAAAAAAATCTACTGTTAATTCGATTTTGCATTCCAGATTGTTTTAACAACAAATTTATAAATTATTACTTACGTGAATATTGTACGTAAATATTACATAAATTTTACATTAGATATTTATCATTTACATATGGACCTAGAATTTACGTAAAAGATACGTTAAGTGCTGACTGGGATATGTTGACCACGTGAAAACAACTAGTTTCTCTTCCCGTATTCTTACCAGCCTTTGTATGAATTTTTTTCTGATGCAGTCCACCTGAGCCTCAGTCTTGTGCGTGAGTAATGAAATGAATGATGATATAATGAAGAGTGAGCGTGAGCCTACGGTTTTAGGTGGGTTTCGAACCACCAGGTGAGTGAAACGGGATCTGCATTCAACTCAAAATATCATTGCTGATCTGATATCACGAAATATAATAATATATGTACCCAAACAATGTTTGGAAATCAACGAGTAGACTTTTCATTTTGCAAATACTCCGCGATTCTTTCCTAAAATTTCAGTTATAAATTCGTTTTCCAATTCAATGAATCAACCAAATGACCTTTCATGTTAAGATAAATTGCAAGACGTTTTTAACGCTAGAATAGCGTTTCATTTTTTTAAAAATAGTTTACATTACTACACTCCTAGAAAATTTATATTTGCGTACCGACATGCACAATGCAAAGTAGAACTTAGAATATAACTCGTTTTCATTGCCAAGCGTATTGGCAATCTTTAACTATGATTTATAGCCTTTACTTGCAAGACTTGAGTCTTTAAATAGCTCAAAATTGTGAAAAATAAAGTAAATTTGTTCGTTTTATTTATTTATGTTAGAAATTTTCATACTTGGAAAATACCAGATTGTCTCAACATTCCAGAATGTTGAATAACGAAATGTTTATGCAATACAGGTGGCTGGAATTTTTTTCTTCAAATGTCTGGAAGATCATCTTTTGCTGCTAATGACGTTGAGATAACCTGCTAAGAAATTACTAGCATACACTCTTCTCTATTTTTAGCAAACCCATTTCTTGAAATTTTAGTATGTAAACAAGATAATAAAAAGAGATAATGTAACAATTCTAAAATACTAATGTTATATTATTATTTTTCATTCTACCAATATCATGTTCATGTACCTAGAAACTTTAAAATATAATGATCGTCTTCAAATTCATCACTTATTTTGATTTGAAAGTGTAGAACTTTCGTGACTTAAACCTATGCTTAACCTCTAGCTATCTTTTGTATTTCTATACCAAACATATCGGACCTGTTGAATAGCAATTTAAATTGCAATTACAAGTAGACTCTCATAGAATTTTGACTGCAAATAAAACTGGTTTGTAAATTTTTATCCAACAAGTTCAAGATTCGCATTTTATATCATTTCCATCTCGCCGTTTGGGCAATGTTAGAAAAGCATGGTGGAACTTCATTTTCTAGCCTTATTTTAACCACAAGTATTAAAATAGGTTTGCATTAAATGCTTCCCTGCACTCTGTCCCATTCCCTTGTCTCAACAACCCAGTTCTACTACCACTAAAATAGTGCTGGCAACACTTGAAAGTAACTCACGAATTTTATTTACACTATTAACTCATAACGGGCACTAAAAATTAACTATCACACAAGAAGAATCAAGAAGAGAAACAACAGTCAGATAACTTATGACTAATAATGCAAATTTTAACTTTTCATGTGAAATTTAACGACTTGCAGTCAAATAACTGCATTTATTTGACTGCAAGTCGTTAAATTTCACATGAAAAGTTAATATTAACAACGCAGTTCGTCATGGAACAAGAAATCCAAGAATTTAATGCAAATTTCTATAAAAAGATTAATCACTAATTAATGACTGTCAATTGGCCGATCAATGATTTAGTAATAGGCCTAAGTATCCAAAAATCTGTTCAATGACTTAATAAGAAATGTCTAATGAACTCAATAACAAACTAAACACTCACTAAGCACAATTTACTGACATGCTTGTTAACACACTGAAAAAGAATCGCAATCGTGTAGCTCTGTGTATACTGCTAATTGAAGAATGTCTACTGTCACACAAAGAATTATCACATACAAACGTGTTGAGATCTGAATAACAACTGACTCTTTTATAGAGTTCGTATTTTTTGTTCCAGAGAGTTCTTATTACAGATATTTCTATCAAAATAGATGAGCTGTCATCAAGAATAAACTCAAAAATACCAGAAGCCCATTTGACATATAATAATAATAATAATATCGTGTGACCTGGCTGGCTCAGGTCTGGTGTCAGAGTTATCAGGTCGCACCTGAATAAGTTCAGGGCCTCTGACGTGACTTAACGGCTGTTTTTTAGGCAGCCGGGACCGACAGCTTAACGTGTCCTCCGAAACACGGGAGTGGCCCGAGGTAAAAACTATGAGAGTAAAAGACTGAGTTGAGACAAAGATAGAGAAACGACAAGTGCTCGCCTGTTTGTTATCAATATAACCTGTTATCAATAAAGCCAGAAGCACTGTTGACATAATGCAACTTTTGATGGACGCCCTGCTCTTCCTTTGAATTTTATAAAAAACTAGGTTTATATTTTTTTTTTAGATTACGTCTTGGAGACTCCAGTTAAGGAGTATAAGACAAGTCAGATCAACAATCTTATACACTAGAAACCATAATTACTTTAATTAGTTGAGGTGAGGCTTAATTTTGATGTGAAAGGAACTCTTGTACACATATTATGCAAGATTAGTATATTACAAGGTTAGATAATGTCCTTACAAGCCCAGCGGGCATGTTTTTCCGTTGTGATTGTACTACACAATGACGACACTAGTGGACAGTTGTATGCTGAATGATTTCGAATTTCCATCTCATAAGTCTTGTAATTTGACAGCCTATGCTATTTAGCATTGTTATTATTGAAACTATATTGAGAATGCGTTGCATTTGGGGGCTGTTGTTTCGTCAATTACATGGCACTGCTCTCAAAAACGACACATCTGTCCAACTGTTCGATTAACCTTGTTTTTGACGTACTCACCACCTAAGGAAAATATTGTTCACCTATGTATGGAGAGAATAATTGGATTTCTGTCATAGCAGCCCACCCTCATCACATGTTATCACGCTGTGTGAACTAAAAGTGGGTAGGAATGTTGATACACTTCATCTACCTACCACGGTCGTTGACTTTTTTGTGAAACACAATAATTGAAAAAGACATCAACCTCGCTTTTATTTACGTATTTAAATTTGTAATTTTTAATCATAAAAGTCACCATGCATCACGTCACCAAGCCTGTGTTTTATTTCACCCAAGTATTACAGAGAAGTTAGATCTGATCAATTATGGTCGCAGGGGTTCATGAACCCCCCCCCCCCCCCACCGTATATCGTCACTAAAAGGTAAGAAGGAGGGGCAGTGTTGCAAAAGAGGTCAGGATAATCCTAAAATTTGTGACCACGCCACACTTTTCAGCTGAGAGCCTTGAGACTATGTACTGTAGTGCTTGGATATTTGGCAGTGAACAATTGAGTATTAGCCGAAACCCGGATCAACATTAGGACTTTTTAAGCCTTCTGTATGCTCCCTACCACCGAACTTCCCTAAACCATGAGAGAGGCTAAAGAGCGATCTCAGCTAGGGAGTTTGGAAGGTCACAAATAGGATTTTGCTTACTTTTAATTACGAGATTGCCCCTACTTCCAATTCCTCCATGTAACCCCATGACCTCTCCCCCTGAGACCGTTTTTGGTGAGGACTGATCTACTATAAGTAGCCTGATAGATTAATACCAGATGATCTTCTTTAGTGGACCATGTTGTGTACAGGCCTGGTAGTGGAATGGGCTAGTCAATTCTAAACAGGACGCCTTATTTTAGACCAGTCTCTATTAGTCGCCGCGACCCATTTTGAGCTTTTTCAGGAGAAGATGGCAGCCAACAGTAACGTGTGACTCAAAATACGCTGCCTTGTCCAAATGTGGTTAATATTACGTCGAACGCATGCGGTTCGGGCCAGGTAGAGCGTGCAGGCAGCCTATTGGTGGAAACGCAAGCTCGATATGGTTAGGAACCGCGGTTACGAAACATGTGAAACGCCACAAGACGCACGCACGACGTTTTGCGTTCGGTCCAAATGGGTTGATGAGACGCTTAACCGCCTCAGCTGTGGTGCCAGTTAGTATCGAGCTACAAAACATCGATTACTGACACCGATCACTTTCAACAAGTAATTAATCTATGTTGAAAGCATCGATAAATAGGCTAAGTAAAAACTAAATTTTTTGGAGGATGAAGCATAGGTCGCAAAGGTCTGAGACCTGTGCGTGGGTAATGAATTGGATTATGGTGATTGATGAGTTGGACGTACAGTTTTAGGTGGGTTCCGAACCACCAAAACAACAATTAATTGGTATTATTAGGCAAGTTAGAGTAGGCAAAATCCTTGTAACCAAAAACTGATATTCATCAGACCCGGCTTAAGGGCCGTGACTTGGGGGCGCCAAAAGCTGAACAATAATTGAGGTGTTTTACTTTTCTCGCGAATTGAACTTTTCGATTGGACTCAGGAAATATATTAAAAACCTTTCCTTCAATTTATCGACTTGTCAAGGCGCCTCACACTTGCACTGTATCTTGTTTGATTGAAAATATTATCATGCAATTCTCCGCTTGAGGGGGTGGCACAGAGGGGTGCGCTGAAGGGGTGTGCGAAGCGTGCGCCCGCACAGGGCGCTGATCGCCTAGGAGCGCATTTTCACGGACGCAAAAAGTAACAAGTATAACTCACAATATATCACAAACAGGCTAAAAAAGCATTTCGAAATATTTGAGCACTAATTCTAGCCTGCTGACACCCTGCCTTATAAATGTAGACTAAATAACATAACCTTCAAAAACAATATTTTACAGTGTTATCAAAGTGATGGGTGAGCGGCAGAAGTATTTTTTTTATTTATTTATTTTATTTATTTGAACATTACACAATGCAATAGTATCCCTCTAGCTGTAAGCTATTTGAGGGATATTTTATTAAGACACTATATTACAATCAAATTCAACAATGAATAACAATAGATTCCTTTTCGTAATCTATATAACTGTATATAGCCCATTATATTTTCTTTGTAATCCATTGATCTGTCTATTGTCTATTGCACCGTAAAAAATCAAGTCACTTAAACAACCAATCAATATGGTATCGCTCTTCACTCATTGACACTTATCACTTTAATACTCACTTGACACTCCTATTTTCTACATCATAATGTGTTCCTTATTTTTTATTGAACAACTCTAACCTTCATTAATAAATAATTTTTATTTTTTTTTATTTTTAGCTTAAACTAAATCATTTATTCTCATAATAAGCGTATGGCTTTCAGTTTTGTGGAAACCCTTACGGGTAGTTTCACCTTGTCTTTTAAGCCATGCAGTACATGGTGGACCTACTGTTTTAGGTGTTTTAGGTGGGTTCCGAACCACCGGGTAAGTGATAATAAAGCTTATAACATAAAGTCATTGAAGCACGATCACCCATCCAAGTGCAGTCTTCAGCGGTCGTGACTGAACATCACGATCATACCGCTCACCGCGTGACCAACCACTACCCTTTTCTTATAAAAGTAAATAATAATTTGATTAATCGATACTCGATTAATTAAAACTGAATTCAACAATACTCATGATATATTGATAAACATCGGTTGTTTCATTAAAACATCGATTTTTTCGATGAACCGATACGATACCCGTTTAGTGTGCGTGTGTGACGCGTATTGGGGTCCGGGCCTAGTTTACGACTCTCGGCTTGATCTATTCCGAGATTGACGCTTAGTGGACATTGCCTCATGCACAGGTTCTTCTCCCCGTAGGCGTATTTATAAAACCGCATCCTTCCACCTTCATCCCGATTCACGCACTAAAACTGTCTCTCGTCCTTTCTGTCTCTTATCAGCTGCGCCGACAGCAATTATTACAAAACTTCAATGACGTCACAGACCCAGAGATCGTCACCCTCGCTCTTTGACGATTCTCGACCCCTCTGATGACTGACTGACGGTTTGTTTTGCTTACAGATCTATGTGAAGCCTCTGGCCAGTTGTTATAAATTATTTTTGTCTGTTTGCATTTCTAAAAACAAAGTCGTGCACGTTCCAACGATGAAAGCCTATCGCGGTGATGGAACTCACAAAACAACTACATGGAACTATTCATCACCAACTGTTTACTACATCCAGAAGGTAGTGAGGCGAGTTTAATGAACTTCAATCTTAACTAGTTTTGCTAGCTTCTTGTTGACAAATAGGATATCAGTTATAGACCAAATTGGTTTTCGCCTATATATTATGCAGGACCTATATCTAGAACAATTATTTTAAAAGATTTTGTAGTTCCATATTTCTTTTTCAATGGTATATTTTAACATAAATTAATAATGAAAAACGCCTACTGTATAAAATGTGTCTGACGGACATTTCGCATTGTTGTAACGCTTCTTCAGATAGAGCTGGAGGCCTACTGAGCAGTTGAGAACTGAGGTAATGGTTCTAAATGAGATGGAGTGGTTTTATTTGGCTTATTTGGTTTTATTTTGATTGTTATATAGCCAATGACAAATTATATAAAGCGCTGTAAATTAGACGAATTCTTATAGAAGAATGAAAAAACTCAACAATGGAGTTGAAAACAAAGCAGGTCAATAGATGAAGTTCACGAATACATCACGCTTCTTCTTTTGAACGAATGGAATTTCTTACCTGACTGATCGAGCTGAACTAAAATCTACTATCGACTATAACAGGGGTGCCCACAGGGGGGGGGGGGGGCTATGACGCAGACTGCGTCATTGAAATTCTTGGGGAGGGGGGGTCCAAAAAACGTTTTGGTGGGGCGTAAAGTTGATTGAAAACGTGTTTAACGTGACAACATTCAAAAATATACTACGAAGTCACCGGATAGAATGTCAATTAATGAAAATATATTTATAATTATTATTATACAATTGAATATGAATTAGCTAAAATAATTATGTTTAGGATTTGTGCAGGAAGTTATTATTCAATCTTAGCTAGACGCTAAGCGAGTGCTCTGAAAGTAGTTTATACAACTTTACTCTCCTTAACAGTTACTAGTTAATCTAGTTAAGCTTAGCAATAAGTCGATTTAAAATTATCAAAAACAGCCTTAGATCAGCTATGGGAGACTCATGGTTGTCCAATCTAATGGTTCTAGCTTCAGAAAAAGATGTACTTGAGTCTATTTCTAACGAAGAAATAATTGAAAGGTTTTCTGTTTCCTCATCCCAAATACAAAAACTTCTATGTGGGGTTTAGAGAGATAGAGCTTAGAAGGCAAGCTTAGAAGGTGCCTAGCTAACTTGTAGATGGTCACAGCCTACAAATTTAAAATGTTTGACTTCAAACTGTTGATGCTTTTCATGTATTTTACGATAACTACTTACTAATAAGTAAGAACTGCTATAGCAAAACTTACTAAATACTAAAAATTCAGTAATTTTTCATAACTATGTCTTTATTTTGTTTTCTGAAAGACACTCCTTTTGATTGTGTGTTGTAAATAACTATACATGAAATGTGTGCCTTTTATGTAGCCTACTTCATCCATACATAAATTCTCCCAAGATACTACACTAAGTAAATAACCTGTTGTTTAATTACTGTCCAATAAATATTAGCATAAATGACTTAGTATTTTGAATTTTTGTGTTTTACAATGAAGTTATTAACTCATTTTTTTCACTTCCTTTAAAGGAACAACTTTGTAGAATTATTTAACCTTAATGTAATTGGTACACCGAACATAAACTTATAGGTATTTCATTTTTATTGAACATTGTGTATTTGTAATAATATTTTATTGTTTAAAAATCATTTAGGTTCAAATTCTTATTTAGCTATTTTGCAATTAAGTTTATTGAGCAGGAGTTCATATATTCATTTCATTGATATTTCTATTTTACCTTTACAAAAAAATGTTACCTATGTAAAGAATCTCAAGAAATATACATGCATTTTGTATATTATCGACTGGGTTTGAATTTTTTCAATAGTTATAAAAATCTTCTTTTAGTTTTAGAAAGAATACGGGGGGCTTTTTTCGCATTTTTTAGGGGGCCCTAATTTATGGGGGGGGGGTTGGTGCTAAATTTAGGGGAGGTGCGTCATGAGGCTTAGGAGGGGTGGGCACCCCTGACTATAATCTATTTTATTCAACCTCATTTGATTAACTACCTCACTCCTGGTTTGTGAAGTACACTCTTTGGGCTACAACGTAGCGTTAGGTCTGAAGAGTCATTTACAGTCGAAATTGGCTATGGTACTACATAATTAACTAATAATACTTAATGACTAATAATAGCATACCTAATTGACTAATAATTATTGTTAATAACATTCTTCTCGCCTTTGATAAATTGAAACTAAATCAAATTATCAAATTAAACAAACATTATTTCTAGGTTTTTTTGTTCCATAACGATCTGCGTTGCTAATATTAACTAAATAAATTTTTTCAAGAAATAATAACTGAAAAATAACAAATGAATATAACAAACACTGAAAAGGTCTTGATAAAGTGAGCCTGTTGTTCCACTATAAAATAGTGTTTTCTTGACTGCGTTCTCCAACCCAAATACAATTAAAAATGACTGAATTGTAAGCCACCTGTTTGTGAATTTTATGACTTTGTTTTTGATATGCTGATCTATGAGTAGGCTATGAGAAATTGTAATAATACATATTATTATATCATTAATTATTAATACAAATTTTGTATATTCATTGTTGATTTTATGTGATGACGAAGCCTATTGCAATTGTTTTGTTTAATGGCAAATAAATATTCTTATTCTTATGCTGGCAACACTTGAAATTTACACTTGAACTTTATTTACACAAATTACTCACAACACACACTGATCAGTTATATCACACTAGAAAAACCAATACGAACAAATAGATCAATAACGTTCAACTAATGATTAATTTTCTAAATCACTGTACAAAAACTAATATTACTAACGGTCAGTAGGCCGATAAATAATTTAATAAATAGCTATCCAATAGACTGTTCAATGTTGTAAAAAGAAATGTCCAAAAAACCAGTTAAACACTTAATTAAAACTTTTCGGCCTGAGATTAGATTGTGCAGATTCACCACAAGTAGAAGTGAATGTTAGGTTAGGTTAATAAAGAAATTTATTTATTTATAATTCATACTTAAAAATTACAAACAATAAAGGCTTACAGCAAACGCCAAAATAAACCTCATTGAATACATTAGATTAACTAAAAACTTGAAATGGAACACTTATGAAGCGCAGTCTGTCACGGCATTTGATATTCGTAATCGCAATTCATAGAAACAGCATTACGTATTTGTACACTGTAATGGAAGTCTGCCACTGTCACTGCCACTTTATCACATTAAGACGTTTGAATCACACTTAACTGCTGTTTAGAAGCACATCCGCGTTTATAAGTTTTTGTAACATTCCAGGAAACTCTGGAATGTCCATGGGTTTCTAGAGGTCTCTATTCAAACAGATAATGTTGTCTGGAACAATCTAAATGACCATTTAATAGTAAGCAAGATGGGGATGGGAAGAGGAGGGGAATAAACAAAAAGTGCCTGTTATCAATTTAAACGGAAAACTTTTCACACAATGGGCAGCGTAGGTGTTTTTTCTTTTCTTCCTTGCATTTCATAACAATATGTATTTGAGTGTTTCCAGCTTCATTATATTACAGATTCAGCATAAAGAATAGCATTGATTGAAGCTCTGTAATAATAATATTGTAAATGTAATAATAAATTCTCATTTTGAATTCTTATTGGATTACTTCCAAATGTGTCTAATTGAGCACCTGCTCTTCAGTGTTTTCTTATAATTTGTTCGACTTGAAATTACTAGTCTTTTGCAATAATATTGCAAAAGATAATAATTATATTATATTGAATTTATTTTCATCGATTTCTTGATAACCACATGGAATTATTGGATAGTAGCCTATTTTATTCTATCAAAACAGAAAAAATATTAGGAAAGAGAAATCTGCAGTGGGCCTATTTTATTTTTAGAGTCAAGGAATGATAGATATCAATCTCAAAATAGACTTCACCATTCAAAATAACGTCTATCCAGCTATTTGGATAGCGTGATAGTTTTAAATAGTAGGTTTATTCTTTAAAAACTGTTTTGTATAGTGGCATATTATTTTCAGTAATTTTATCTAATCTTAGTTTAACCTTTTTGTAATTTGGGCACCCGCCGAAAAACCTACGGGTTTGGCAGGACCCTAAATTGTTTTGAAAATGAAATAAAAAATTTTGATTTGATTTGAACAGAAGATGAGAATGTGGACAGATGAGAGTCAGTGACAAAAAACATCCTTAATAATCCATTGTCCGAGCCCCGAGACAGAAAAAAATGTTGACTTCATTAAAAAATTCCTTGGTAAGAGTGGTAAGATCGTCAGAAAATTAGGAATCAAATATTAATGTAGATTTACAGTTGATTGACTAATTTCCATGACTAAATAAAACAGAGTTTATTAATTTCGAATTCCTCAAAATGCTATTAATTTATACTGAAGACTTCCGCAATGGCAGATATTGACAGCAGCAATGAATAGCTGATGGAAATCGATGAATGCTACTGTACTAAAATATCAGCCACCACCGGGAATCGAGCCGCGGACCTCCCAATTGCCTTAGTTTGAAGTAACTAACAATCTAATAAACTGACAATTTGTTACATTGTCAGTTACTTCAAACTAACTTGTGAGATACGAACCGATATGGCCAAGTTTAAAACGAGTGCTGCTGTGCAGAAGGGTCACTATAGTCTAGTGGTTAAGGCGCCCGACCCGAAAATTGGGAGGTCCGTGGTTCGATTCCCGGTGGTGACTGATATTTTTTTACAGTAACATTCATCGATTTTCATCAGCTATTCGATGCTGTTGTCAATATCTGCCATTGTGGAAGTCTTCAGTATAAATTAATAGCATTTTGAGGCATTCGAAAATAATAAATTCTGTTCCTGTACATTCGTCAGTTTGTTAAATTGTCAGTTACTTCGAAAAAACTATATAAAAAATTTCATGAACTGATTCATATAATTTACTCAGCAACACATATTATTTCAAAAATCACATTATATTGCTTGGTTGAATCGCACGTCACTGAGAATAAGTCTGGTTTTTTCTATTATGTCTAGCTTTCAAGCTGAATTATTTTGCCTAGACATAGACAGTGAAAATGATGCACATGACTCGGATTAGACTCCTTTGTTTCAAATCGTTATTTCCAGTTCAAATTATTATAATTAATTATCACAGCCATGTCACAATAAATTAAAGTTAATTATAATTTTCTACGGTTTTGCTGCAAGTAAGAGGTTCATTCATACATGTTTTGGATTTGACCTCCTTGTAAAGTACAAAAAAACAAATAAAAAGATTAGGCATTGCAAGAAATCATGTAGAGTTGATTTTACACGGATGAGCTATTTTAAATTTTTAAAAGTCGGATTATGGACACATAAGTCTTGTGCGTGGGTAGAACGCACAAGAAGTGGTTCTAATAAGGTGAATGATGAGGAAAATCCATGGCTGAATGAGATTCGAACTCAAGACTGCAGGAAACGAAGCTGGCCAGAGACTTATTTCTAACAATAGACAAGTGCTTTGTTTCCTTTCCTTTTGCTCAAGCAAGACTAACACACAAAGGCACTGATCAAACAGGGCACGCTCCTCCCTCCCCCTCCCCACCAACAAAATTTGGAATCGTCGTTTACGACCCCCCCCCCCCCCCCACTTATTTTTGAGTTCAATGTTCATGTACTCTCATAAAACGTTAGAGAATTTATATTAGTTGACAAACAAGCAAACCAACATAACTGTAAGTTACAGAGATTCACATCTATTTTTATTGGTAGACCCGAACCTATGTGATTCTTCATTAACTGTCAATATTAAGCTTATTACAACTTTTTATAAAACTTTGTAGCTCCATTTTTCTTTAAATCGCTGTGTGTCGGTAATGGCGCTCTGACCCCAAATAAAAAGAGTGCTACTTAGAAGAATGTAGGCTACTTGGTACTGACTCTCTAAATGCACCAAAATTTCTCGTGGGAAAATGTTACTTATTTGTTTGATATCATTTGTGGTTATTTGAAATAGGGATGATGGACATTCTATATGAGAAAAATGTATTTCAAGCTGTTTTTATGCACTGATAAACTTTAACGAAAATAAACTTAAATGATATCTATTTTGGCCTAACCAGTGACATAACTGTGTGGGTGAATCAGAGCGAAAGATTCCCTCAGGCAGAATTTTATTTTGAATTTTATCAAGCCTAGAGGGTCAAGCTCTTAAAGTTATAAAAAATTTAATTTAGTGAGAAGAACTTTTGAATTTGAATTCATTTTTAACTTGAATTTAAAAGGACAATTTCTGGTTGACAAAAATGAAAATCTGCAGAAGAAAAATAATTCACCTGAATGTTGCGTCTCAAAATCTTCCAAAAAATTACCTTTTATACTATTCACCCGTTTTTCAACCTCATTTCAGAAAAGTAATTTTTAAACCATTTTAATTTCAAATTTGATGTATTCAAAGCACAGTTCTATCTGGTTCTCTAGATAAAAGGAAATAATGCTGAATTGAGCGAGTTCATTGAATTTCATGCTGAAGATACAAAAAGCAATATATGTTTATTGACTTCAAAATTGCTCAAAATGTGGTTTTGAGGAAAATTTTTAAAAATGTCCCGGGGGAATGCACCGAATCGCCTTTTTAAAATAAATTTTCATGTACTTGTATATTTTCTTTAATAAATTATTTTTAGAGAACAATATCTTCATGGTCATATGTGATTAAGTATAGTGGTTTGTATTCGGCTGAAGTGATTCACTAACAATTTATAATTTTATTAATTCGTTTGCCCAATCCAATTTGCAATATTTTATGCATAAGTACAGTTTTATTCCTAATGAAAAAAATTTAATATCAATGAATCTGTATTAAACATTCATGAATGTAATATTTTTTTTTAATTTCTCATTGAAAATTTTAAAAGTGATCTCGCTGTGGTACTTTCTTACAAAGATGAACAGTCTAGAAAAGCATCAGAATAATTTAGAACTAATCATACAAACACTAGATCAAAATTGAGCATTTTTATTATCAAGCAAGTTTAGCTTTGAAATAAATCTAATATGTTTTAAGAATTAAGAATTTAATCCAACTAAAATTCTTTTTTGCGCTCTGTTTTGAAAGGTTCTTCTAAAAAGGGTTTCTTCAAATTAAAGTCAAGTGTTTTTATGCATTTCAGGTTTTCTGCGGTTATATTGAAACTCTGGCAAGAGTAAGATGGCAAGTTCTGCTTTACGACGTTCCGCTCTGATTTGTTAAGTATTGACGTAAACACGATAATTTAACGGTTTTCTTGGAATTCTATTCTAAATTAATGTTCGAAGCAATCAGCTAACGACGTTAGAAAAGTTGAATATCACGAATGAAGAAACTCTGTAAGCGGAAAGTCGGAAATAATATTGTGCATCAAAAGATCAAATAGCAATCGGAAATTGTAATGGAAAATTGTAACGGAAGTGACATTTTACGCACAATTTCATCAACAACTTCTCAGCATACTCGCTTCATTCGCTTGAATTGACAAAAATATAAGGAAGCCAAGAGCTTGTTCTACAAAAAACTTCAATAAAAAGAATCGAAGAGTGGAGAAACGTCAACAGCATTAAGGAAGGGGTGATTAATGATACAGATACAGAGATACGCAAACTTCTGACAAGCCTTTGTGAATTCCTCTCACAAAACAATGAGTTGGACGTTGGAATCAATGGAAAATAATTTTTATTTTATTTTTTATTGTATCGATGATAATAATAATAACCGTAATTAACGTTTCTACTTATTATAAGTTAAATTTGAGAAATATTTTGAGCCAGTATTGATCCAAAACACGAGTTAGAAAAGCATAGATTACTCCATGGAGTAAAAAAATGTTTTGTGCAAAAATTATTGTGCTCCTTAAAAAACTTAATTAAAATTGTGCTCTTAAGTTAAAGATTGTGAGCCCTTTATAAAATATAATATGGCAGCTTGTGGAAACTCAATCAACTCTTAAATATAATATGAAATCTGCTATGATGCAAATTAACAGTTTGCCGATTGCTAGAAATTCCAAAATGGTTGTAAGATGTTGCTAAATTTATTACAAAAGGAAAGTTTCAAAGAATTCATTGCTTTTTAGAAATGATAATTAAAGCATTGCTACAGGGGATTATAGGATCTAGAGTTTGGTGGTATTTTCTAAGCGATCATTGAATCGACTTCTATTGTTTTTGTTGATCCAGATTACAGATTGTTTAGTTGTTATGTATAGCAATTAGCAATAGCATGGCCCAACGGTAGCTGAAGTTTGGTTATAGTTCGGCCTTGATCCAATAATCTTGGAGCACCCTCTGATCCTATTTACTGCACATAATACTACGGTAAGTTTGTAAAATGTATTGGCATAATCAGAATCGAATATTATTGTGAAGCTATTTGAAAATTTTTCATTTATTGACAACATAAATATTGATTTAATCTCGATAAAATGGCATTCTGAACTGATCGTATTTGATCTGTGTTGGTCATTTGATCGTTATTTAGCTTTCAGCATTCAGATAAAATTCCTGGCTCAATTATTCTTAATGAATACTAAATTTTTTTTTTTGAAATTAGGCTTCTGATATTGCCAACGATAATGAAATTATCATTTCATCTATTTGATTATTAAAAGCTTTTATAAATGTACTGATTGATAATCCTATTCAGTGTACAAAAATGCTACAGGCTATAGGAAAAATGATGGGATTCAAGTTCTACATATTTTCTCAATTGGCTACAATAATTACAGCAGAAACCGGCTTATTGTGTTGTATTCCTTTTGGAACTGTCTTGATCAAATAATCTTTGAACAACACTGTCTTAATTGATCATTGAGATGAGAAGAGGTCAGGAAAACTGTCCTATAGTTTAGAGAATGCAGAGTTCCATCTTAAAGCTCTGATGAAGAGAGAAAATTCACATTTCTCTGAGAATGATTCTTGCACAGAGAGTTGTGTCAGAAGTGCAAGAGAAACACTAGTACACAGACTAGAGTCGTCTATGAGGAGAAGAGGTTCAGAGGCTTAAGTGCTGGAAAGACTGTGGAGACTGTGAGAACATTGAGAGGTTAAGATTTCACTTCTGAGAGGGAGTCTAGGAAATTGGAGTAAAAGTAGCAAGTGGCCATGAGGAGGCTAGTTGGAGCAGCAAAGAAAGTCCTTGTCACCATAGTGAGTGTTATAGCAGATGAGATATCAGAATACCATGAGATGTGACATCAGCTGGATTCTGTGAAGAAATGATGTGCTTCCAAACATCAGGTGGAGCTAGCTTATATATTTGAGAGGCTCTGTTAGCTACAAAGGTTTCACGTTTATAGGGAGAAGTATTTATCCAGGATAATACAACTGATGAGCCAGTACAAGCAGTAGTCAAGCAGTAGTAAGTTGTATGAGTGATTCAATGAAGTGATGCAAAAATTCATCAACTTTGCAAGAAGGTGTGTTCCACATAATGCCTGTTGAGGTACTGAGATAAGTTTGAGGGGAGCGACCTTGGATTTAGCTAGTAAGAGTTTGATAAAGTGATGCCTTCTGCATCAATTATACATATATACATAGCCTGTTTCACTGGCATCACAAAATCCATGTAGTTCAACTGCGGTTGACTGAGTGGCACCAATATGGCAAGGTATACAAACTTTCTTGAGAGCGGAAAGGGTGTGAGTGAAGCTTTCCCATTTCTGAATAAGGTCATCAGATAATGGAGCATCCCAATACATTTATCCACAATTGCTGGATGAGAGCTTCTGCCTACGTAGTAGCAGGTGAGAGCCAGCCCATTGAGTCAAATAATCAAGCTATACAAGAAAGAATTCTATGTCTTGTAGAGGTAACATTTGGAATGGTGATTGTGTACTGAAAAGTATCTGTATCTTGATTCCAATGCAAACCTAGAACTGTGAGTAGAGGAGTCTCATCATCATTATAGAAAAGTGGAGGTTCACAAAAGTAGTAGTTCTAAATGACTACTAGACCACTTTCTAAATTCAAATCCCCCAACAGACATAAGCCCAATGACTTATTTGAGAGATAGAGCTTTGTCAACAGAGTTACTTCCAAGAAGACAATCATCTACAAATATTTTATTTTTCAGAGCAGCAGCAGCTATAAGATAATTTTCTCCTTCATCTGTCATGAGTTGTTGTATCACTCTGTTGGCGAGATGAGGAGAAGATGTCATACCATAAGTAACTGTAGAGAGTTTATATTAACTTTTTTTGGCAAATTCAACGACATGCAGTCAATTTTAATTGAGGATAAATAATAATTTTACTCACTTTTGGCCAAAAGTTTTTGAGTCATGTAGACTCATTTTCAAAGGCAATTTAGTCATTGAATTTAGAGTTGTTGAATTTACCATAAAAAATTAATAATAAAAATGCAGATAATTATGGAACAAGATATCCAGAGTTTATATGTTGCAAGAGGCTAAGCCAAATAAAAATAATACTCCAATAAAAATGAACTGGAAATTTTGATCTTGATAAATCAAAATTTGACAAATTATTTGACTAATGTCACAAGTAAATACAACTGGTATTACAAATAACAAGGTCGATTGTGTAATTTTAGTGTAGCATGCAAAAGTGAGTTGAGAGATTTTCCAGTTGATGTTTCAGCAGAACCATTAAAAACAAAACAAAATTTTATCGTTTTGTAAACTCTGTGATGAGGGAGATAATAGTGAGGATTTTAGTGAGAGACTGAGAATTCACAGCATGCATGTGTCCACTTGTGATATAGTCGGTTATGAATTCCTTGTAGGCTTTGTGAGAGACAGAATTTATTGTAAAGCACCACTCAAGAGAAGTAAATTGTTTTTGAGCCAAGTTGGATGAGTATTCTAACTCACTAGGGTCACCCTTGAAGGGTAATTTTGCAATATAACGTCCTGTAGGGTCGCGAGCATGAGAATTTTCAAAAGTGTTTCTCACATTCCTCATCAGCTTTAGAACGCTTAGTAGCGAGAGGAGGCTCCACAATTTTCCAAAATTGTTGTACTTTAAAGCCGAGATCGAGATCCATGTGATTCCCGTTCACATCCTTCACCAAATATCACCAAATTAATACCTCTTATGTGGACCAATCTACCAAAACTAGCAATTCATATTTTTGAACATGAGCACTTACCACAGTATCTAAATTTATCAGACATTTTAAATGAACACTGGAACATAAAGTTTACAAGATTTGAAGAGCACAACTTATCTTCTGATGATGTATTTAAGCATGTGGAAATACCATCAAATTTTTATTTGTTAGGAATGAACAATATAATAATAATATACATAATTCTTTGTTGGCAAACAATTATTACTATAGTAATAGTATATTGTTGTCTGCAACAGTATATAAGAGCAAGAGCTAGGAAGTTATTGGTTGCAAGAAGGGCCCCAGTTGTGGACTATCCACAGGATCTTTAAATGTTAGGTGTAAAAGTAAAAGTGCAGTTTATTTCAAAATTATATATTTCATTCTATATTTCGTTAGGGTTGATAATTTGTAATGTTTTATGTTTAAAAGAAATTTAACAATATTTATGTAAATTAAGTTATTGTGAGGGTTAAGAGTTTTAAATATTGAATATATTAATAAAATAAGTTTTTAATGATTAGAAAGTAATTATTTTTTTGGAAACTTCGGGTCGAAGTTTAGGGGGACCCGGGGATGTAATGTAACAGCATAATTAATTTATTTGCCATTAATTTTCACAAAAAGAGGAGAGAGCCATTGTTAAATATTAAAAGAAAAATGATGAGGTCAGTGAAAATTCATGACAAGTAAAATTGTGCTGAAAAAACGAGTGGCTCGGGGCATTCGGTGTCGAGTAAGGGAGCTGGCTACATCTACGGTAGATGACCCGCCCCACTCTTCCCTGCTGAGCGAGTGACCGTTTGTAAGTAAATAAACTCTTTTGTTTAATTCTTGATAAGCTCATTAGCATTTTATTACTTTTTATTATAACATTAAAATAAACTTCTAGATTCTTTTTCTGAACTCAATCTGAAGTTGTTTTAATAGTAGCACCTTTTTCTCATGAGATTAGAGTAGTACCCGAAACACCTCTCGTATGCCAAGCGTTACCCCAGTAGTAAAAATTAATTATTTTCATTTACTATACCTTTACTACACCAACTAACCATATTACAAGACAGAAGAATTTTCATGATTAGAAAGGTCTATAGCTACTGTAGAACCAATTACTACATATCTGAGAGATGGGAGCCTTGCTTGAGGCATGTCCAGTTCATGTTTGAAGCTGCACCTGTTGAGCTTTGAGAAGATATCAGCTCCAAGGAGTACTGTTATGAAACAAAGGATCGGCAAGAGTGAGAAATTCTGTGGCCTTTAGCATAGCAGGAGAAAGATTTTCGGTGGCATGTCTGCAGTAATGCTGGCTAATATCATCACCTTGTGATTTGGGGCCTTCCTATATCTCCTTTGAGAGTTTTTGGAGTCGCGTTGGTCACACCGTGAGCATGAGTATTAGTGCCTGAGATGCCGCTAATATTATACACTTTCAATACATGCTGTTTTAAATAGTAAGATTGAGAGATGTTTAATATTGATGGTATATTATGCTCAGTGAGAAAGATAGATTGATCTGCTGTATCTAATACAGCTCTGGCGATGATAGTATATCCATCACAAGATGATAAATGCACAACAGCTAAAGGAAGAAGAGTGGTGAGAGATTCTTTCTGAGTGGCAGGAACAAAACGTTGCCGAGATATTTTATTAGCAGAAGCTCTTGAGAGCGGTTGTGTTTTAGAATTTGAGACTGGTATGTAGATTTGAAATTTCGAGTGAGAGAGTTCCTAGTGCTGGAGTCTGAGGTTCAAGTACCCCCTCCCCCCCCCCCCATTATCCTGTTGCGAAAAAGTAGAAGTCTGAATGATATTTTTCAAGCAAAGCCTGAAAGGCTGAAGACAGCCATTTCTATTGTGACACTTTCAATTGGGATGAGAAGCTTTTTTCAGATGGTTACCTTCCTCCCTTGGGTGTTTTTTCAAGTTGGGTTCCTCTATAACTCCTGAAGGGTTCGTCTCAGGCGAGGGTGTCTAATAAATTGTGTAGGATCTGGAAAATTTCTCTGAATGTGATGATTTTATTTAACTTTGCTATGATTATCATCGAGTACATCAAGTATGTTCCTCTGCGCTAGCCCCCTTATTCTTGTGCGCGAGGTCTACTATTCAAAGAACTACTAGTCTGGCAAACTTTGTGATTTACATAAAGGCCTGTATATGGAAATATGATTTCTATATGTGATCATGATTCACAAAAATTATAAGCACCAAATTATTCAAATTAATATCCTCATCAACTTGTAACATTTCAGCTTCATACAGTTTCTATTCAGATGGCCTGTACTAATTGCATTGATAATTTCTCCCATCGTTGCACAGATATATTCACCACATAAATAACTGCTGTTATAAAATTATCTATGATGAATATCTATACACCAGGACCAGGACACAATTTTCAATGATATTGGTATATCTATAGAAACCTGTATTAAGGTAAGTTACAATAGGGAGGAGCTGTTCACCTCATCCTAATCTAATGCAAAATCCATAATGATGATAACTTTTATTTTCTATATGAAGGCATGAGAACCTATCCTTTTTCTTCCATCTTAAAAAAGACGAAGGAGTGGATCAATTGTATTGGCCAACGAATGGGATCTGTATAAAGTTTGGAAGAATATGTGTTCAATATTTGAAGTTGGGTAAGAAAGGGTTGAAGGGTAAGTAGGATAAATAGTTGAAGGGTAAGAAAGTTACCGTCGAATATACATCCATACATACATACTACCCAAAGATAGCCGCAAGCCTCGAGTAAGGACCTGGAACTCGCTACACTCGTTCAATAATTAATAATTACTATTAATTTCAAGAGTTTGCCGGCTCTAAGAAACATTTCACGCCATCAACAAAAACAGAAGTCACAAGAATTAGAACAGGAAATACCGCATTTTCCTCATTGCAATGCATTGGAATTTGGAGGTGTTTGTTGTGGCATAGTGCGCCGAAATAGTCTGGATGAACTAGAAATAGAATTACGAATAGTATTATGAATGCATTGCGTACACGTTAATTACACTTGTGAGTAGCTGGAATTCATTTTTGGCCTTTATCCCAAGGTCAAGAACATTCTGTAAGAAAGCTTCACAAATAATAATTCTGTTATCATTCTCATCTCATTTGGAAAAGTTAAAAAGCCATATCGTTGAGAAATTATTGGCTTCTTCAATATTTCGCCTTGAAATATTGTCACAATACATGAAAAAGGATTATTTTGAAAAAATCTTGTCCAAGTTTGAAAAATATTCAAGCTTAAAATGGATTTGCAAACGCGTAAGAACCTTAAGGGTCTAGAAAAGGGTGTAATCAGGCCCATGAAGGCTGAAACATCCCACTTGGTTATAGCATAACTTAATTCAAGAGACCAGTGCAATTATGTTGTAACGTAATTCAAGAAATTTTGGACGCTCTGTCAGAGTAGCACTACAGAAAGGGATCCAAAATTCCAATTTCGAATATCAAAGCTTCCAAGCTGACATATAAAAGCTGATATTAAACATTTTACATTGAGCAATGAAAGACAATGTGCAGTGGCGTAGCCAGGATTAGATTTCGGCGGGGGGCTCACCAAGGGGGGGTGTGGGCAGTGGCTTAGCCAGGATCAAATTTCGGGGGAGAGGGGGGCTCACCAAGGGGGGGGGTCTGGGGTAGAGGAGGGTCCGGATTTTTTTAAAATTTAGTGGTGTGAAAAGCTAATCTAGACAACTTGTTAGGCTCTAAAGTTCAAAAGAAAGTTATGAAAAATTACTACCCAAGAACCTAGGTGGCCAGGTTTGAAATGATAAAGTTTGATATACCGATATCTGTGACTATTTTGAGTCAAAACCCTTGAATTGGAACTAATCATACTTAACTTGTGTACTGAATCTCAAAATTAATACTAATTATTATAAGTTTCATATAATTTATGTCATTAGCCTAAAACGCACCCAACTCAAAGTTCATGAAATCGGAATTTTTTTATCATAGCACACTGATTTTACACGCTTGCATAAAACTTGCATTTATTTGTGTGTTTTCATTTATAAAATCCCGATTTTATGAACTTTGGGTGCGTTCAGGCTAGTGGGTTATACTGAATTTTAACTTCAAAACTAAATTTTCTACAAGATGAGTTTATTCAAAAAGGTGATTTATCAATAATTAACAAAGTTAATCCACTTCAAACTTGAAAATTGCATTCTATTTAATGTAATAAATAAATAATTATGGTAGTTTTCTAACATGTTTTATTCGATTTCGTAGCTCATTTTAAATCAAAATTATCCATTCGAGCACCTAACAAGTTTCTATATGAGTAACTATTGAGGGAAAATTTGAAAAATGCATTAATCTGACTATAACTGTAGCTGTATTCCATTACACAAACAGTGTTTCTGTAATCTGTTCGTTATAATACAACAAAACAGATAGAACCCTTCGGCTTTAATAAGTCCTTATCTATTAGTTATTTGAGAATTTTTTATTTCTGAAATTTCGGGGGGGGGGGGGGGCCGGGCGGCCCCATGGGCCCCCCTGACTACGCCACTGACAATATGGTCTCCACCTCATTTCATGGAGAATGTTGCAAATCAGCTCATTCAAAGTAGATTGTGCTAATAATTTATTTCCCACTGATAACTGATTACATTGAAACCTCTCAAATACTTTTTGTATAATATTGATATCTCACAGATAGCCTACAATTGGGATGAAAGTATTCTTATCCAATAAATGTCTAATAATGCAATTAATGTAGATAATGTTAAGTGTCACAGTGCTAAGAAATATCTTCAATAATTTGAAACATTCTATCTGATTTCAATCTGGTAAAACCTGGATTTCAAAATCAAAACAAAATTTAGGTCAACTGTACTGAGTTTATTATGAACAGCATCATATTGGTATGTAAGATAGGATCTGAATTCCAACGGAAACATACTATCTCTATTAATCTGTCTCTAGCCAGACGTTGGTATTTCAAAGATATATGAAGATTTTATGATCAATCTCATTGATAGACAAATTGAGAATTTATTTATTAAAAGAAGGCAGTAAACTAAACGAGAGAATTAGGTTTAGAAATGATCATTTAGTAATCGCTATTATTCAAAGACATGATTATATCAAACTGAAAGCAATAGGTGCCTTTCTTCAATACTCTAATATTTGAATAATTGTATTATACTATTTTTATTATACAGTACAGAACCGTAATAATTACAACATTACTATAACACAATTAATTTATTATATTCTATCAATTCCTTTCAACTTCCTTCTCTTCCATCTTTAATGTCAATATTATTTCATTAGTCGGTTGGTTGGTCACGACGATCACGGAAAAATCGTCTGCTAGTTCATAGTAGAACTGGCAATTTCATTTTGTATGTGCAGGAGCGAGATGGCTCATTATAATGCAGTTCGTTTTAGATTTATTAATTGTCTGAAAATGTTTTGGTATAGTGTTGTGATTTCCCCTATTAATCATCATGCTGATGAGGCTATATTTCTGTTACTTCTAGAATTCCTCTATTGGTGAGGGTAAGTTCAAATTTTACTCTGCAAAGTTTATTTATTTACTTATTTATTCATATTCAAACCGTACACACTAATTATACAAAATTCACAAAAAAAGTATATCATGCATAATAAAATAATAAAATCTAAATAATTATAGACTAAAACAACTATATGAATTTAAGTTAGCTGTTGAATAATTAGAAATAATTATGTCATGGATAATTATTTTAAATATAGGGATAGAATTAGCTCTTTCCCTTTATCTTCGACTTTTCTCAATATCGTTATAATGCTTCCATATACTTGCTAAAATTTTATCCTATATTGGAACATTAAGTTAATTGAATTATTTTTTTCAGGCTTTACATCGAATCCAATTAAATAGTATTTTGTCCATACAGAATCCTGATTCTAGACTTGGTCCTTGTTCTGTGCTTCACTCGGATTCGAGTTCTCATGATACAAGTTCTTCTTGCTGTTGTTATTTGTGAGACACAAATCATCAAAATTAGCACAGCTGATCATTAATACAGCCGGTTTGACAAAATAGTTTTGAGTTGGAGATGAGCTTGTATGATATGATGATATGGACATGATTGAATTTATATGATCTAGACGAGATTCTAAGAAACTAAAAGGCACCTGGAATAGATGAAACCCCAAGTGAACTAATAAAATGTTGTGGAGAAAAAATGAAAATGGAGCTATATGATCTCATTTGTAGAATATATGAGACAGGCAATTTAACTGAAGATTTCACAAAATGTTTAATAGTACCTATATCCAAAAGAACAATATTCAGAAAAATGCGAAGACTACAGAACTATTAGCCTTGTATGACATGCTTCAAAAATAGCTACAGGAATTGTTCATGGTAGAATCGGAAAGAACATACAAGAACTGCTAACAGAAGATCAATATGGCTTCCATAGGGTGATAGGGACAAGAGAAGCAGTCTTAGCACTGAGACAAATAATAGAGAAACAGGTGAGGAAAGGCGAAGCAATATTCATCTCCTTAATTGATCTGGAAAAGGCATTCGACAACGTCAAATGGAATACACTATTTCATATTTTGAATCAAATTTAGGGGGAAAAACACATCTACAGTTTCTGTAACAATGAAAAAGGAGTAGTAGGATGTGGCTCACAGGAAAAGGAAGCAAGAATTAGTAAGGGTGCCAGACAGGGATGCTCCTTATCACCATACTTTTTCAATTTGTATGTACAAGATGCAACTGACAAAATAAGAGAAAAGGCAGAAGTTGGAATAAAAGTAAATGGAGAGAGAGTGGACATGCTTAGATTCGCAGATGACATAGCTGTAATAGCAGAAAGTGAGGAAGAGCTGCAAAGAATATTGAATGTATAATGGACAGGGTGATGAGAAATGACAACACGAAAATAAATAAGCTCAAGACAAAGATTTTCTATCTGCAATAGAAACAAAGAAATGAGAGAGATCAAATATAAAAATAGAGAATGCTCCCCTTCAACTAGTGAAAGAATTGAATTATCTGGGAAGTAAAATTACCTGGGATGGAAGAAGTACAAAAGAGATAAAATGTAGAATGAACTTGTCAAAATTAACATTCAACAAAAAGAAAACTCTTCTAGCTCAGCTTGGAGATAAAAGGAAAAACCTTGTTTGGAGTGTTGCATTGTATGGAAGTGAGTCGTTAACTATAGGAGAAGATGAAAGGAAGAGACTATTATCCTCTGTAACATGGTGCTACAGGAGAATGATTAAAGTAAGCTATATAATGAAATTTTTGAGAAGGCGCAAGAAGAAAGTAGTATATTGAGAAATGGGAGCTAAATTTAGCGGACATATACTACGGCACGACAGTCAGGTTAAAAGAATAATAATTGAGGGTAAGATCGAGGTGCAAATTGCAGAGGAAGGCAATTCCTCGACTACCGACTCGACTACATGGCAAAACACCAAAAAAAAAAAACTTATGGATATGAAATGCAGAACATGCCATGAACTGAAACGGAAGGATCAAAGGGGAGAGGAATGGAGATCTGCTGCCAACCAACTCAAGGGTCAAAACAAAATAAGAAGAAGACGTGATTGAATTTATGCGGTTAATGTTGAATAATAAAAGTAAATTAATTTGTGATGCTTGTATTTCCCGAACATATTCAAAACAAAACAACACTTCTCACAATGCAAAGTCATGGCAGAGAACTTGGGGAAACTTATGAAACAAATAGCAGCAGTTAACATAAGTGGGATCTATTAGTATAAAAAAGCAATTATTAATCTAGAGACTAAATTTCTCACCAACCCAACTACTAGATTGTGAATATTTTTGAACAATTTTCTAAATCAATATGCTGTAATATTTCTAAATGGATACCATACACTGTAATATTTTGAAATTAAAATTATATATAAGTGGTTTGATTTTGGCAATGCATTTAATTATGTTTTTAACTTAATAACATACCGTCCATAGAAGAATTAAGAAGAAGTTGTTAGTGTTATTGAGCCTAATTGATTTTAATGAAAAAATTCACATTTTTTAAACGTGAATTGAATGCTTTTTTATGTGAAATTCACAGCCAAATTCCACACTTATCGCCATCGAATGTACATGAAAATTACGTTTACTAATCAACTTTTATAACCTTTTTTCATATAAAAATAATATTTTTTATGATAAACATTCGGTAGCGCATCTTTGGATTCTGAACCAAACATTTGTATACAAACTTTCAAATTTTTTGTTTGTGTTTTTTGTGAAAAGCCTAAAAATAGTTGCTTTGTACTTTAAAACAAATCAATATTTGGAGTATTTTTGGGAAATTTTGAAATCTGTTCTTGATGTTACCTAATATTTCGAATTAGTATAACAGTGCTTTTATAGTAGACTATTAGTTTTCTATTATGTTAACAAACATATGAGTTTTCTATAATAAAACACTATTTTTATCTGACCTCAAAATGAAATAAGGGATTGATCTTCTAGATATGCAAGTCACCTTTTCGAAAAAAACCGGGTAAGATATTGGAAGCACTTCCAACACCTGGCTTTTTCTCTAATCAGACTACAGTTCTTGGAAGCTCCTTACTACTTCTCCTATACTGCTTCTAATAGAGAATGAGAATTCAAAAGTACAGTATTAGCTAATCAATCTACTACAGATTTACAACTATTCTAGCACTGCATTCCATCATGATTCATTCAAAATTACTCTACACACATTAAAATTGATTATATAAGTACCATACACAAAATAAAAATGGCATTATCCATGTGAACAGGAAAACATCTTAACAGTTATTAGAAATTCCATTTCTATTCAAATGTAATATTAGCAGTTCAATTATTATACATTAGTTGAGATTGAAATTTTACATAATTTAGCAATGACGCTTTGGAGGACAAAATTCTGAACTTGTTTTAACAAGGCTTTAGTTTTTTATAAGTGAAATGAACAACTATTACAATAAGAAAGTCTACTGAGGAATAATTACTACTTGAATTTGATACACCGTGCTGATTAACTTACAGTTTGTATAATGAATTACTACTTCCAACTCAGTTTTCTTGTCTATTTTGAATCAGTTGTTTCAAATTTACATCATAAACATATATAAATAGAAGTTAGTTTGTTTCTAATCAACACACTTTTCTAAAACAATATCAACAAATTAAACAAAGCATAAGTGGATTTCAAGATTTTCAAGCTTAGAAGCAAAATTTTTTGAATATGTAGGTCCAATAAAATTCAACATAGTATATATTTTGTAAAAAAACTGTTATCATTAACTTTTTGTTGTAAAATTAAGGACTTGCAGTCAGTTTTGTATTGTGAATAATAAATGTACTCACATTCATATTATAAACTTAAAAAACACTTTTGAATGGAAATTGACTCACGTTATGGCGTGACGGCCGTAACATTCGTTTATCAACTCTATGTCAAGGCCTTGAAGATGATATTCAATACCTCGAAAACGTTCGGCCGAATGTGAGTACATTTATTATATATTCACAATATAAAACTGACTGTAAATTTCCAACAAAAAGTAAATATTAACAACGCAGATCGTTATGGAACAAGAAATCCAAGAAACTGTTATCTTCATACAAATTAAGTGAAAAACTACTTACTGAGATTATCAACGACTACGCCGATGACACTGCTGTGTTGATGGAATACCGCTACCACTTTCTCACACAAACGGCCGCACTAGAAAGTCAATGTCAAGGAAACAAACGCGCCACTACTTCTGAAGCTAAACTGAAACTGACCGTTGGCCAAGTGCATGTAGGGCCACCACCCTCATCCCTTCCAATTCCTTTTGTCCTTTCGTAGTGCAGCCTTTGTTATACGGAGACTCTGTTCATAGCGGTTTATTTGAAAATAAAATAAATTTTCAAATCAATTTTCTCACTGTTTATTGAAGTTCACATCACAAGTTCCAATTCCTTCCAATTCGCTGCTATGAACTTAGTAAATGATAGCCTACTCCTCCATTCTATCATTTTAACTGACACGAGGTGAATTCGGTTATCCAAATGTGTGTTCATACTCTAAAACTCTAATGGTAAACTGTCCCCTGAAATATCAATGAATGTAATTGATAATCCAAAAATTGACATCTCTTTTACGATCTGGTCAAAATTTTGTAGATTTGAAAGGTAGGAAAGTTCATAAAAATGCTAGGAATGATGCATGAGTTAAACCTGTCTTGTCTAAAGAAAGTAGCTCAAATCTATTAGGTACATTTCAGAAATATAAAAGATTACTAACGCAAACGACATAATGTTTGCGACTAATTATGACCAATCAATGACAACGTTTCTCCAGATAGATATAATAATATATCTCTTAATATTGATCATTATGATTTATTTTAGTAATGACTTATTAAACTGAAAATAATTCTCAGACTAAGTGCAGTAGAATTTTTTTTTGTGATCCTGAAAAATGTTGTTATAAAATGTTGAAGTATGTTTTTTGAAATGATCAATTCAATTATCAATAGCTGGGGCAATTTGGGGCTCCTTATATTATTTTGTCACTTGCTTACATTTGGCAAATGAGTGGCCCGGGGAAAGTTGTCCTGTTTGTCCCATCCCCTCTGTAACATCAATTACAGAACAGTGGGTTTTTTCTAGTAATAACAATATTTACTCTTCATGTATGAAAACTTTTTCTTACCTCCAGAGACCGATATTATCGTTTCTTTTTCTACTGATGCCTCCCTACTCGTTTTTGGGCCTCTTTTACAGACTCAAGAGGGGGTTGTAATTCAGAAAACGCCCTCACTACGTCAATAGAGAGAGGGTCCAACTTGGGGACCAAATTTGGTACCAAGTGGGCCCCTTTCCGGGACCAAGTTTGGTACCAAGTGGGCCCCTCTCCACCCCCTGACTGAATTTCGGAGCAGAACAGTCGGGTAGCTGATAGTTCGAGGTATCGAGAACCTGAAAATGTCCTAACCCAAAAGTATCCTGTTTTCACCAAAGGTACTGGTGGATTTTTTTCTGTGATGAACTACTCGCACAGGAAGTTGTGGTTTGAGTCGGCAGAAGGTTTTGGTGGTGAGGTTCAGGGGGCTGCTGGCCGTTCGCTACTACCATTTTTGTTCTAGACGCACAAGACGAACTGAAGAAACGGTGTGACAATGTTTTTGGAACGTAAAATATGAGTTCCCTACCAAACGAGCATCAGTCACTGTCTCACTGACTGAGCTCTTCCTTTGGTGGCGCATGCGGAAAAGCCATCTATACTTCTGCGCATCCAGTCAAGCAGTTCACCACAGAAAAATTCAACTGTAAAACATTTTTTTCACAAATATTAAAAACGCTCTAACTTTTTATCTATTCAAGATATTTTCATTAGTAATATATTGAAGAGACTTTAATGTTCTACAATTTCAGAAAATTATCTTTGTAGTGGCGAAGGTGATATTGTGTAACACGAGTTTGATTGAGATTGATAATGGTGTAACAACCGAAACTAGTATCTCACTGTTTTCAATAAATTTGTTTGTGGCAACGGCAAGTTTTATCATTCATTTAGAAAATTATACATTTTTGAGAATTTATTCAGGAAACCGTGCAAGCTATTGTTATTATTTAAAGGAAAACACTTTAGAAAATTTAGGAAGCTTTGAATTTTATTGGAGACTATTCACAAAAAGCGCAGTTTCTTAGTTGTAATTAGAAAACTAAAAAGTGTACATTTGATCCCCCCACCCGGGATCTAGCAGCACCGGGTTTTTTATGGGAAAATGTTATATGTTCTTCACTTGGTTCAGTATTACACATTCTTGAAGAAATTGTAACTACAAGAACGTTTAGCTCCAAAAACGGCACCTTTTTGGTCTAAGTTTATTGGAATTTATAAAAGCAGAGGAGAATTAAGAATGAACTGATCATGAAAAAATTGAAAAAGTCTGTTGGGGAGCTAAGTCTGTTGGGGATCATTTAGGCAAATAAAAGTTAAATTAATCCTTAAATTACATTTGGTAAATCAATAAAGATATTAAAAAATTTCGAATTTTCAATTTAAATTCTATCAAATTAGTTCCACCATTAATATATTGGGCAGTTGACTCTAATATCAAATGAATGCGATTACTCAAAGGATCCACCATATCTCAGTTGGTAAAAAGCATTCTCTGCAAAAAGAGAAGATCCCGGGTTCGGATCGCGGCGGTGATATGTTTTCTTGGATAATATTTAATTCGTCGAAATTTTGCATATCTATTTGTTACTGTTGTCAATATTCGAAAATCAAACGTCTTCAGTGCATTTGATAGAATTCAAATTTATAATTCGTAATTCACCAACATCTATAAAAAAAAAAACATTAACTGTCTGCCTACCTACTTTTTCTTTACTGATGACATGCTAGTGCACTGAAGAAGAGGACCCTCTCATAGTAGACATACGTAGACCACACCCTTGATCTGGTTGAGTTCGAAGATTAATTATTTCCTAGCTGAGAAACATAACTCTGTCCTGCTTCCTAGATACTCTCCCTTTCCAACTAATAATTTGAGAGGCTATGGAACGGTATTGGCTCGATCAGAAAATGCTGGGCCAATTCTGGCACCTGATTCTCCCATCTATTGCATAAATCAATCTTCCTTGTTACACGGAATGCGGAAATACATGCGACTGAAGCTGAAGAACAGGATTCTTCAGACGATAGTGCACAGTGGTCTAATTTTAGAAACAGGGCAAAGAGTGGCCTCCTCTGTATAACACAGCTAATGTTAGGCCAATATGCATCAAGGTCAATTAGGCAGCCATCATTCTTGCTGGATAGTGGATGCAGCAAAGGTGATGGGGTGGGGGTTGAGACAACAACGTATTTTCCAACAATCAAACACAAACTGCCTGTCGCCATATAAATGAAACATCTCACACTGTCAGACTCATTCACTATTTACTGTAGTGGTGTTCATCAGTTGTCATCCCAAGTGTCACACACAAGCTCAAGTCAAGCCAACTCAACCATGTTTGTGAGTATTGAATCAGTCATCTTGAGAGTTTTTTACATCGGTAACCAGCTCTTTGACTTTAGAAAACATTTTTTTCATAAATCCAAGCTACTTTAATTGTCATCTTTCAAACTCTTTTCCACACCCAGATTTTCTTCGTATCTTGCAAGCAGATGTGCACAGCATCATATACATAGTATAATTAATTGGTAAACAACTACTAGCTCGTCATTCCTCATTACCCTTGAACCAGAAATATTCCACCCTTGAGATTGAGATAGCATAACCTACTTTATATTATTACAAGGTACCTTACATAATTGGTTTTCGTTTGCAAAGATTCACAAAGGACATCTTTTTCACAATCACCAACGCTGAATCTGGTGACTTCATCATTGACTGGAGGAGTAGAGAAATAAAATTAGGATTATTTTGTATTTTGTCTCATTTGTTTTGAACACCTTGCAAATAGAGAGAAAAACTGCATCAAATTATTTTGAATTCTCGGTTGAAGAATATTTGTCTGAAAGAGAAAGTAGAAATCTACAGCCAACAGGGGAAAAAGAAGAAAAGATGTTAGTTTCATGAAATATTATTCAGTCTTTCATGTATACTTTAATAATATAATTGCTTTCAATTTTTCCCGTTTGTCAATGTTATCTTACAAATTCATTGTCGCCAATAGGGTTTTACTTGTGATAATTTACTGTTTCCATATATTATAGTTTGAATAGCTTTTATACAATGCAAAAGGATCGACTTCAAAGAGTTATACTCAGGGTTGGCAATACATTACTTTTTTTATTTATTTGTTATTCATAATTTTAGGCATTAAGAAATTAATCTCTTTCTCACTATAGTTGAAAAACTGAATCAGCTAAGCCTGATGTTACATATGTTTAGTATGTTGCTAAAATGTTTAACTTCTGATAAATCGGTTTAGAATTTTCTATAAAAAAAATACATTGAAGGTGATATCTATATGTATGTCACAAAATATTCAAAACTACAAAAAGAGCAAAAGCAGCCAAATTATGTTCTAAGTTCTAAGAGAACGTATTGTTCATAATGCTCTATCACCATTATTATTTATTTTGAAAAAGAATTTGGACACTTATTGTGTAGGGAAACAATAAAATCATTATGATATATAAAACAATTATCAGTCCAATATTTCTCTATTAAGCGGAAACATGAAAATTAGATGAAAAAATAGAAGGAAATTGATTGTGTTTGAAAACAAGAGCCTTAGGAAAATTTATGGGCCAATAAATAGGAGGAGAGTGGAGGAAAAGACACAATAGAGAACTAAGATAGCTTCTTAGAGATCCTGATGTAGTGTGTGAGTTAAGTGTAGAAGTATTAGTATGTTCTGAGAAGAAGTGATGACAACAATCTCAAACAGTCATAAAAAATCCTGAAGGAAGACGACCGAGAGGAAGGCTATGGAGAAAATGGTGGAGTCAAGTGATGGCTGATATGGAGAGAATAGGAGTGTGATGTTACATCGGTACATGCAGTTTTCTTTAAAACAAGGAGCAACCGAGGAAGACGCAGGAAATCGAGAGAAGTGGAAGGGCTTTGTTGGTGCGGCCAAATATCTACTTGGCCTTACTAAGTAAATATTATTGTGTAGGGAAATTATAAATATTATAAATATTCCAAGCGTAATATTTTTTATTTCGATTAGATGTACCAAAAGATTGTTTAGTTGGACAGAGACACTTTTTAATTGTTCTATTAATTTGATCAATTCAATGTTTTTTCCTCTCCATGTGTTATTTAATAAAATTTGTGAATAAGTTATGTAAAAGTCAATAAGTTGTAAAACCTATATTCAATTGAATCGGGCAACCTGCTGGTATAAAATTAATACAGTCAAATAGAATTCAACAAATCGGTTTATTTTCAGGTGTTTTTGGTGATAGCCAGCACTATGGCATTAGTGCAAGGGCAAACTTATCTACCATCTGCATATGGTCCACCACCTGGAGTTTATTCAGCACCAGCACCACCACCACCACCACCACCACCACCTCCTCCTCCTCCACCACCACCACCTCCTCCACCGCCACCTCCACCACCCCCTCCACCAGCTCCAGTTTACTCAGCCCCAGCGCCAACTTATGCAGCTCCAGCACCCACCTATGCAGCTCCAGCACCTACCTATGCAGCTCCTGCACCCACTTACTCAGCTCCGGCACCCAACTACTTAGCAACTGAAGGATCTGAACTCAAAGGAAATGAAATAGTTCTTCCAAAAAACACAAAGCTTGACATCCGTGACAAAAATGGCCAGTACTCTCATGGGTGAGTACAACATACAAAACTAAATACTCCTTGTTGTAGAAGGTTGTATAGAATATTATTTTCTATTCTCCCACAGAAAAATGTGCAAAAAAATAATTCATAAATCTAATACTTTACCACACAACAAACAATTAAACAAGATATTGAACTAACAATATTAAACAGAACACTGGTTTAGAGAAATGTTACAACTTCTATTGAATTGATAAATATTAACAAAGTAATTAATTTCGAAAATCATTTTAAATGTTATTAATTATGCCGAATGCCTTTGCTTCTGCGTACATCGACAACTGTATTTAATAGCGATTGGAAATTGATGAATGTTGCAGCACAACAATATTTTGTCAATGCTGGGAATCAAACTCAGTAAATTAAACAAAACTACAAACAATTAAATAAGATCTTCTTATATTTTTCACTCCATGTTGAGTGAACATTAATTTCGAAGCAAATTCATGGTAAAGTGACTTCTGTTTTCACAGCTGGTAAAAAAACAGAACATAGATAGAAAAATGTTCTGTACGACTGTACCCAAAGGTATTAAAGTAGCCTACTATATCCAAACAAAACAAAATTTTGGAAATCAAGCATGGCAAGACGAAATAGCATTCTAAATAACAGAAGAGAGCTTTGGAAAAAGGAAATGTCTATTTGTGCAGAAACATCTCTTACACTAACAATAATATCCGGAAAATTAAACCAAAAATGAAATAGTATAAAAAATAAGAAAGAGAAAATATTGTACAGTACATTGTACAGATAATCAGGTGATGCTCGCATTTTTTAAGATAAATCCTCAAACTCTCACTGGAGAAAGCTCTCAAAAAAATTAATAATTCGCTATGAAAAATGGAAAGTATCAAAACTTTGATATAAGGAGCCAAATTTTTCCTGAAATAAAATAATAGTACTGTATTAGAAGCTTCCAAAAAAAAATATTGAGCTATGAGTATAAATTCATTTAGTAACTTTGAAAAAAGACATGGATAAAAATAATGTATTCAAAAGTACTCAGGTGTACTTAGAAGCTTCCAAAAAAATATTGAGTTATGAATATAAATTGTATTAGTGACTTGAAAAGAAGACATGGATAAAAATAATGTACTCAAAAGTACTCGACTCAAGAGTAGTCCGGATAACGAACTTTCGTTAATGTTGTCAATAAAATTAACTTTTAAAAATTATTTTGCAGCTTTTCTGACAATCAAGGAACTTCCATCAGTGAACAAGGAAGCCTCATCTCCACTAATGAGGGATGGGAATACGTCCTTGTGAAGAAAGGAAGCTATTCTTACACAAGTCCTGAAGGAAAGCAGATAACAGTCAACTATGTTGCAGATCAAAATGGTTACAGAGTGCTTGGTGATGAAGTTATATAGATCTTTAATATAATGTACTGTACTATATTTAGGAAAAAATCTCGAGAAAAAATTCTTCTTGAATTATTAAGTTACTAATTCGATTGAACTCAAAACGTGATGAGAATGTTACCCATTTCTGTAGGGAAGTGTCTAAGTATCATTGAATTGTATTGTTAACGAATGGTAATTTTTGCTCAAAATAATCAACATTTCTTTGCTCAACGTTCTTGACTTGAGTAAGTTAGAGAAAAGTTGTAAATTACTAAGCTATAAAAATCAGATGATCATTAGCATTTTTGATTCTAGTCATTGAAATTTGAAGCTTTGCTAATGAATATGAGATAAAATTTTCAACTCTATAATAATTGAAATATTTATTGTACCTTTACAAATACAGCAGATACAAAACATCCAAGCAGTACAATAATTGAATATTTGAAATTAAAAATTATATTACGAGTACAAATTGGAAGAAACCATAGCATAAATTCTCAGATTAGAATGCTGTGGTTGAATGTACAATTATAAAATTTAAAAAAAGGAATAATATAGTACAGAATTACAATAATATTAGTATTTATTAGGTGTAAACTGTATGAAAACTTATGAGAAGAGAAAAACAATGAGTCAATTAATGACATCTCATCTACTCCAGAATTAGTATGAGTTCACAAATTATTCACAATTTCAGCCCACACTTCATTCATCTCTAAGAACCAGAAAAGGATGCTGAAATAATTATTTTAAAGTTCAAACAGTATTTTCGACATTAATGAATCATTATCAATCATCTACTGTACAAAGTATAAAATTATAGGATATTTATTTATTGTCTCTAATCTGTTGTGTTTTATTCCAAGACTTAGCTATCTATGACCCTAGATATAAATTAATATGCAAATAATCTAAGATAAAATGTAGATCACTTGTAAATAAAATCTCAATTAATATTAAAAATTTAGTTTATTGTTTTCCCTATCAGTTCTTCTATTATTATGAATAAGGTAGGTCCACCAATAATTCTGCCAGCTCATAAAATTCTTCCATCTAGTATCACATACACCTGACCTATGGAAATTCATACTCCATCATGCATATCCATGTATTAATTCGTCCAAGCTTTGAATAATAAGGGAAATATGCTTGATTTGTTTTGGACAAAAATGTCAATAGTGATAGTGAAGCAACGAAGATTTTGATCAATAAAAAATAAACCAAATTAATATTTGAGAGTAACCTAGGATAGGTCTCATTCTGAGACTTAGGATAGTTTTTACTGAAATAAGATTACTGAATTACCAATTTGAAAACTAACAAAGAATAAACTGAGTTTTCTAGGTTTTTCATGTTATTTAACAGAGATGGACTTGAAACTACACAGAAAATACAACAGCCGTGCAGGAAAACGCATCGCAAAGTCAAATAGAAAAACATAAACAGAATTTATTAATTTCGAATTCCTTTAATTGCTATTACATATTGTTTTTCTTGCTCATTGAAAATGAAATTTTCTATTTGATAAAAAACTTAGCAGAAAATAATGTACATATTCACTAGAGATGCTGAATGATAACCACTGCAAGTCATCAATGCCACAACGTTATTTATACAAAGGTGATAAACCTCTCACTGTTGAACTGCCACAAATAAATCATAGAAGCATGCAAATGAATAGAGTCTACTTATTAAAGACAATAAATTTGAGAGCTCTATTCAATTATTCATACAATGTATCTTGAATTATCCGCAGTCGTGATTGAATTAAGTAATGCACAATTGCATTATAAAACTGAATCATTCTTGTTCTACAAACTTTCATTTATTACGTAGCTAACATGAAGCTAATCTTATTGGGACTTCTTTCTGTATTATGTCTCTCGGTGAGTTTCTCAATCTACCAAAAATGCTAAATTATAACGCACTTCACAATAGCTCAACTGTATAAGCTACAAATACCCAAAGGTGAGCATATCTAACAAAAAAGATAGACGTTGAAGCTTTTACATCATAATTGTAATAATTATAAAATACCTTTTGCTCATGATAAAATAAAACAGATGAAAGTTTTTTGGTCATGATTAGCAGTTGATTATTCAGGATAAGCAATTTTCTAACTTTAATGATAGATGTCTACTAAAAACATACATATTAAACATAAGCAAAATTCATTTCATTATTATTATTATTATCATTGATATTATTATTATTATTATTTGTAGCCTATTTATATTTATTTTTTTATTTATTTTCATTACATACATCATACTTAAGCAAAATTCATTTCATTATTATTATTATTATTATTATTATTTGTAGCCTATTTATCCTATGTAGCCTATATGTGTCACAATTTCAATTTAAAAGTGTTTTTAAGTTTTATTTTATATTAGTGAAAACAAGATGGATCCTCAACATTACTATTTATCCTTTTTATTAGAGAACACTTGCAGTAAATTATTGTGTTTTTTTTTAGTTTATAATCTCGCTTTATGCTAAATAATTGATGATGAGGAAATGTAAATAAGAAAAACATCATTCGTAATTCAAACAATTCGCCTGGGGCTCAGGAACTTTTCAACAAAATGGGCCTACTAAAGTCTT
This sequence comes from Conomelus anceps, assembly GCA_948455865.1. NCBI lineage: Eukaryota > Metazoa > Arthropoda > Insecta > Hemiptera > Delphacidae > Conomelus > Conomelus anceps. The sequence goes on from OX418220.1 coordinate 55,958,046, forward strand.
TACTATAAACTTTTCCCTATAAAAACTTACATTTTATTACTTCTCATGTGGGTTGTTTCTCCTCTCACTTTATTTATTAGGAATGCATTTTCGCTCCTCAGAAGAGACGCTTCATCATCCAATCATCAGATAGTTTTTTTTTTAGATTTTATATAAACTTACTGTACAGTACTTGTATATACTGTACTTGTTGAATTGGTTAGAAATGGTTCAGTTAATTTATTATGTTGGTTTTGTCTAGTTTAAAATGTTTTAAATAATGGTAAAGTTTGGTGGTTTTGTGATTTAACAAAAAAATAATTGAAAATTCTCTACTTTGAAAATTTTTGAAATTTTGAACCCACATGCTGGATACTCTCTACCCTACTCTATTGCACAACCTGCACTTATCACTAACCATTGATATAACAAGGCCTACTAGATGAGTAATTCAGCTACAGCGCTAGTATCGCCCGCTTCTAAATCGGGCAACATCCGGAAAATTTGTATAGCGCTAATAGAAGAAACCTGTATTCATCAGCGCTAAAATGCCTACTTGTTCTGTGATGTGATCATTTTTTAACATGGTTGTTTCATGTAGTAATTATGGATGTACCAATCGGTGCAAGCCTGGAGGAAATATTTATTTTCTATGTGTAAGCATAGCTTTACAATCATTTTTTCCCCTTACTTTCATTGTATTTTTTTATTAAAAATAATATAATACTATATTCATCACTTCAATCTTGTTTTATAAGCAATATATTATATCACTCGTGATATACCATACAGTAATATTATTGAACAACTATTTTAATCAAGCGATTCCACTTGATTTGCATCATTAATGAACTGCAGTGGCAGTGGTGAGCATTCTTGGGCTTTTCAATATGAATTTATATACTTTATTTGAAGCATACGGTACCTGAATATATATTTATTTATTCGTACAGTTGTAATGCGGTCTGATGTAATGCTGCAGTCCCACATTAATCTTCATTTTTCACCACTCAGAACCTGTTCTGGCCTACATTTTTTGTAATAGGGCATTCATTTGCTACCAGTATTGTTGCATTGCAAGTACTCACTTTGGGATAGCATAGAGCAGCTGCCACAGGTATGTTGAATAGGCCTACTCTACAGCCTTTTTTCAGAGATGACAACTGCTGTCCACTGCTTGCCCTAAAACATACCTTCTGTAAGACCTTTTATTAATAACTTGGTCATGAATGGCAAAAATGAATCCCTATATCTCACCAAATAGACTACCAGTCTGCAACCATTCCACAGAGCCTTTCCTGTCAATACATTCAGAGTTGAGCAGTGCTGCAAATCTTACATGCAACTCCTTCTGCTTCCATGTCTCCATTTTCTCCTCCATTGTGCTGACACAGAGTGGCTGGACTCCATGGGCCAGTTGAAATGGGCTTTTTTCTTTGTCCAGCAGGCAGATGGACTTGAGCAGATTACTGTTTGCTTTCAGAAAATACTGTTGTAGCTTTGCTTCTTGTTGGCGACACAATGTGTCATGGTCTCAAGGCTTAGGAGACCCCTTCCACCAACATTTCTTGGCAGGTGAAGCCATTGAACAGAGCTAAGTGGATGTTGAATTATTTGCTTTGTTAGAGCTGTTTTAAGTTTTTCTTAGTATCTTCTCCCTAATAACAGTGTCAGCTCTGCAAAGGAACTGGGAAAGACCCAAATATTTGTAATCCTCTGTTCTACCTGTAAATATAAACCCCATTATATTGTCTCAATTAGTGTATGATGGTCTTGTGTGTGATGTTGATTTTGCACTACTGTAGTGATTTGTCAGAATTTACAGTGGTCTACTGACAATTCACATATGAGTAAAAGTTTATACTACTTATTCATAAGTAATCAAATATCAGTTAATGTACTCAGTGAGAAAGAGAAAATTAAACTACAGCAACACAAAGTTATTCATATGTAGAAACTTGCTGTGCAGAACTGAACTTTTTGATTCGCGGCGGACGCGTTTCGAACTATGTGGTTCTTCCTCTGTGAAGAACCACATTAAAACGAATCCTTTGCGACTCAAAAAGGTCAGTTCTGCTCAGCAAGTTTCTACATATGAATAGCTATACCACAGTTCATAAAAATATATATTTATAACAATAACAATAAGTTCTTCATGTATTAAATAATATCAGCCACATTCATATTACTTTTCTGTTGCTTTGCAGACACAAAAGGAGTTTAAAAACACAGATGATGTCAAAAAAATTATTGATAAATGTGGTTGGTTCAAGCAAAAACAACAAAATCCAATAATCATCAAAGTCAGTGAGAACAATATAGTCAGCATTGAAACAAAGGCCAACGACGCTTCAGAGTCATCACCTGGAGCTGCAGGAGACATAAAAGAAGAAACTCCCAGCTCATCACTAGTGTCAGTGATTAAAAACGCAAATAATTTAGCGAAAACTTTTGATGATGTTCAAAACTTGGAAACTGGAGTTTTGCTACCAATATCGGAGACTAGTGACGTAGTGGAGGGTGTTACTAATAGTGTGAAAGAAGTATTTGATGGTACCGGTATTGCACAAGCTGACCAGGCTCCTATTTCAGCGCTTTTAAATTCAGCTGATGAGATAATCAAACAGCCATTGATGATGAGTCAGGATGTCATCCACAAAAGTTCTGCCCAAGGCACTGGAAGAGATAGTGATATTAGGGGGCAAACCTCATCTTCAGATGCAATAAGCACACAAACAATCTTACCTGCAATGTTGAAGTCTACAAAACAACAGGCAATAATTGATGAAACTCAATCAAAATCAAATGAAAATGGACTTTCACCTGCTGTTCAAACTCATCTTCTATCTCCACTCCTACAAACCAATCCTTCAATGATCCAAACTAATCCTGCATCAATAGATGTGACAACTCAACTTCAAGCTCTACCTTCAACGATTCCAATTGATATAAAGCCAAAACTACAAATCAACCCACCATCAGTGATCAATCAACCTCAACAAGATACAGATATCAGATCAAGCTACAATCAACAGTCATCTCAAGCTCTGAAACCTCAGCGGCAAAGCCCTGATTTCATATTTGGAGACTTTTTCAATGTAATACCAAAAATGGTTATTCCTCAAATTCAACAAGCCATACCACAATTTGTACCACCGATCGTATACCCAATCCTACCCAAGATTTTAACACCAATTCTACCTCCAATTATCAGTAATATTTTTTTCCCAGTACTTCCCAGCACCCTTCCCCAACAAGACAAAACTAAAAATGAGTAAAATCTTTGCTAATTTCTTCAACTCATTGACTTAAATATTTATCATTAACCTTAATCCATAGTGATGGATTTCTGGAATAATAAATTTATTGGCGAAATTGAAATCTATGATCTTTATTACATTCAGTTCTTGATAACTAATACTTGATACTTCTTGTACTTTATTCTAAAGACTACAAACTGTGGATTTATTTTACAGCATTCACTTTTCAATTTTGTACAAATTAGAGAGATTATATAAAGTCAGTAGCCATTTTTCGCTTCAATAAACTATTGTGTTGACAATAGTAGGCAATTCAAAAATAAATTTCAACACTAGAAAATGAATGTATGCATTAATCGCACTTAAAATACACATTTTTCAGGGGTGCCCACCCCCCCTAAGCCTCATGACGCAGCCCCCCCCCCCTAAATTTAGCACCAAACCCCCCCCCCCCCATAAATTAGGCCCCCCCCCCCCAAAAATGCGAAAAAAGCCCCCCGTATTCTTTCTAAAACTAAAAGAAGATTTTTATAACTATTGAAAAAATTCAAACCCAGTCGATAATATACAAAATGTATGTATATTTCTTGAGATTCTTTACATAGGTAACATTTTTTTGTAAAGGTTAAAAAGAAATATCAATGAAATGAATATATGAACTTCTGCTCAATAAACTTAATTGCAAAATAGCTAAATAAGAATTTGAACCTAAATGGTTTTTAAACAATAAAATATTATTACAAATACACAATGTTCAATAAAAATGAAATACCTATAAGTTTATGGTCGGTGTACCAATTAGATTAAGGTTAAATAATTCTACAAAGTTGTTCCTTTAAAGGAAGTGAAAACAATGAGTTAATAACTTCATTTGTAAAACACAAAAATTCAAAATACTAAGTCATTTATTGGACAGTAGTTAAACAACAGGTTATTTACTTAGTGTAGTATCTTGGGAGAATTTATGTATGGATGAAGTACATAAAAGGCACACATTTCATGTATAGTTATTTACAACACACAATCGAAAGAAGTGTCTTTCAAAAACAAAATAAAGACATAGTTATGAAAAATTACTGAATTTTTAGTATTTAGTAAGTTTTTCAAAAGCAGTTCTTACTTATTAGTAAGTAGTTATCGTAAAATACATGAAAAACATCAACAGTTTGAAGACAAACATTTTAAATTTGTAGACTGTGACCATCTACAAGTTAGCTAGGCACCTTCTAAGTTTTTTTTTGAGGATGAAGCCCACATGGGTCTGAGACCTGTGCGTGGGTAATGAGTTGGATGATGGTGATTGATGAGTTGGACCTACAGTTTTAGGTGGGTTCCGAACCACCGGGAAGTGATTTTCAGCAGAGAACATTGTCTTTTTTGCTGGCCAATCTAATCGGTCACCGTTACAAACAGGACCTACGAGAACGCAGCTTATCTATCTGATTGAACAGATACCTGCTACGGCTCGCGGCTATCACTTCCCTCTAAAATCTATTGTTAAATCTATCTCTCTAAACCCCACATAGAAGTTTTTGGGATGAGGAAACAGAAAACCTTTCAATTATTTCTTCGTTAGAAATAGACTCAAGTACATCTGCACAAGTTCCTGCACAAATCCTAAACATTATTATTTTAGCTAATTCATATTCAATTGTATAATAATAATAATTATAAATATATTTTCATTAATTGACATTCTATCTGGTGACTTCTTAGTATATTTTTTAATGTTGTCACGTTAAACACGGTTTCAATCAACTTTACGACCCCCCCCCAAAACGTTTTTTGGAACCCCCCCCCCCCCCCAAGAATTTCAATGACGCAGTCTGCGTCATAGCCCCCCCCCCCCCTGTGGGCACCCCTGTTATTAATATACGGTAAGCGAAAAGTGAAAAAAGTGGTATAGATAATTATTATATTATTATACCAAACAACAAAATTACTTTATTGGAATAAGATATTAACTTGAAAAAATAGTAATAAGAAACAAAATTGTGACAAAATTCAAACTCTTCAGATAGATTTTTTAATAAATGCCCCTTCCCCCTCATAAGCTGGACTAAAATGACGCCCTTGCTTCGACCTAGTTTTTTGATATGAAGGTTTTTGCGTTTTATTCCCATGATTTTTTTTGGAGGATGAAGCCCACATAGGACTGAGACCTGTGCGTGGGTAGTGAATTGGATGATGGTGATTGCTGAGTTCGACTTACAGTTTTAGGTGGTTTCCGAACCACCGGGAAGTGATTATACAGCAGAGAACAGAGTCTCTTTTGCTGGCCAATCGGTCACCCTTACAAAGAGTGCCCAGGAGTTTCGTAGCTTATCTCTGATTGAACAGATACCTGAAAATGGAAAGCAGAAATCCAAATCACGCACTATTTCCACATCAAATTCTACTCTAAAGAATTTTCACATCATTACAAGAATTTAAAGTTACTATTCTTTAGACGTCCTATATGTTCTGCTGCTCGCATGAATACTAGCTCAAAATATTAAGTTTAATTCAATTTTTTCACATAATTTAAAATAAATTAAATTACACAACAATCTAAATAAGAACTGCGAATGATAGGATGATAAAATAATAGATGCCTACATGAGAAAATAAAAAAATTAAAATTAACAACACCTATTACTTGGCCCCAAAAGGGAATTGAGAACAGAAAGGAAGAATAGTAAAAATTCATGAAACGCGGTAGTGAGAGACCACCAAGATTAGTAGCAGATAGATCTGTCTACTAACTTTGGGTGTCCCTAACTTCGCCAATCGCCAGAGCCTTGTCGGCCGCAGTCACTGTGGTATCCCACCGTCAGGGGACATCTCAACACTGCCTCCAGTCAAGAGATGAACCAAACCGAGGGCACCCAGGACGTACGTTTCCCAGCCCACACGAGGTGTGGCATCAACACCATTCGAGGACGTAAGGTTGACTTGCCCCCCTTCCGGGAGGGGCCTTGTGGGCCACGCGAGGTGGATACTGCTCCTAACTACAACCCATTAACGGAGGGAAGTAGTGTTGGAGTTGAGAGGCAATCCCTGGGGTACCTCCAGAGATCACCTCTGTCCTGCCAACCAAACAGTATCCCCTGACCACATTTTCTATTAATAAATAATAATTGTTTTAAAAAGAATATATTTTAATATAAATCTCATTTGCTGGGTTTTCTGCAGTACTCCTCTGATACAACAAATAGACATCAAAAGCTATTCTACAAACTGACACCGTAGCAACACAATAGAACCAGTACCGCAAACAATACCCCCCTCCAGCAAACAATACCCCCCTCCCTAACCACCAAAAAGAGAACATCATCAAAATACACCAGAAGAGCAGAACTTCAGATGTAATTCAAGATGGACAAAAAGAGCCTCTCAAAATTCTCCATCGGTTTGTACAGCAGAGAACCCAGTATAAGATTTTATAAATGAAATTCATACAAAAGAGAAAATAATTTTGAATAAATCATAACATTTAAAAAACAATGTTTCCTATCTATATAACAATAAAATATTATTAAAAGTGGAAATTAAATTAAATGTTGATCATTCAATATAATATACTAAGAAAGATGGAGAAGCCCGTGGCCTAGACCTCCCACCTTTCTCGCTTCTTCCTTCTTCTGCCCTTTTCATCCTGTATTTTTATTTATTATTATTTGAATTTTTTAAAGATTAAGCCTTGAAAACTCCACACATGGAGTACAAGACAAGTCAATACCAACAGTATTCTCACATAACATTAGTCACCATCGATAAAATTACAGCAGTTGAAACTTGAAATTATACTTAAATTATAAATCATTATCAACTAGATATATCTTCAATTGTTTGAAGTGGGAGCTGACATTTTTTAACAATGATTGATACAAAGTTTCTGGTAAAATCAATGACAGGAAATACACAATAAAACAAATAAACGAAGTAACAGAGAACTGCATGCCCTACCTAGTAGTGGATTGTACAAACTGTGTTTCAAAATCATGCCTTGAAGTATTAAGACTAGTCAATACAAACAGTATTCACAAATTACAATAGCCACAATCGATAAAATTACAAAAGTTGAGACTTGAAATAATCTGAAAAGGTCACTTGTACTCTATAGAAACTTTATCAACTATATATATTTTCATTGTTTGAATTTAAATAGAAAATGATTTTTTTGCTATTATTAATACATAACGTTTTTTAAATCAATGCTATGAAAAACACAATATAACAAAGAATTGTAACAACATAAATGCATGCCCAATTACAAGTACAATATAAAAAGTTGCTAAAAAATATTTTTTTAATTCCCGACATACTTAGAAAAACGTTCCGGTATAACCCTGAAATCTGCGTTCCAGAATTTGTGCATAATTCCTTCCCCACCAGTAGAAAAGCAAAAAACAATTATTATTTCAACATTAAACAAAAATTATTGCATTTCAATTCTGATTAAAAGGTTTATAATACCAACGAACTACTGAAACTGTGTATTGGTAGCCTAATCATGTTTACAGAAATTTTCATCAAATTTCCTGCATCAATATGAAAACAATATAATCTTTTGAAGAATATTATTCTATCATTTTCAACAATAATATTTTTTCAAGTAACTGTCCAGCTAGCAGTTTGTCTGGATCATCAAATACCAAGCTTCAAACAAAAATTCTGTTCAGGTAAGCTACCGGTACTACTATATATCTTATCAGTTTTAGTTTTGGAGTTTCCATCCTCTTTGATAGCAATTAGATGAACACTTCTGCTGGCAAACTAGCCTAGAAAACAATCAGAGATAAAAGAAATTTTCAAAGCATAAAGTCCACTAAATAGTTTTAAAACAACATAATTTAATTTTTAATTCAAATAATCAAGAATAGTTTAGAATTGGATAGCATTTAAAAAAGCTAAGTCGGATTGGCTGGATTTATTATCTGATTTATTGATGGAGATTCAGAATCATCACTCATGGAAACATTCAATTATTACTGCGTTGAGATATCTGGACAAATCTCAAAATGCAATGCTTGAAACTCAGCACTGGATTAGATATTTGAATTGCTCTGAAACCGAATCTGTTTAGCTATGAAGGCTATTGTGATTTCTTCAGTCATTTAGAATAGATTCTACAAGAAAAGAAAAACAGTTAATTACCTAGTAGATGAAGCTTGAAAAAAGACTGTAGCACGAATGGAGTTGAATCTGTTTGAGAAGAATACCCGAGAAGAAGTGGTGATGACAACAACACAGTGTGGCTGAAACAGACTTGAGCAAGAGTGATTAAATGGGGAAAATTCCTTATTTAACAATAGATAGTATCACATATTTGCACTCCTACCATCTGCAGGCAAGCGCCAATAATCTATCAATAAATAGTATCAAATTTTTTGCACCCCTACATCAGTAGGCAAGCGCCAATAATCTATCAATGAATGATTTCAAATATTTTTGCACCCCTACATCTGTAGGCAAGCGCCAGTAATCTATCAATAAATAGTATCACATATTTTCATTTCCAAGCAAGTATAGGACAGCACCCTTAAACTACGCTTGAATTATTGCTTCCATGCTTGAATGTACCCAAGTGAACTCTATTCTCAGTGTGGTAGAGCTTATGACATTTTCACTGCCAAAGCATTGCCAGAGAGAATGACATAAACTCTAAGCACAAAGCCAGTAGCTGAAGCTAAAGTGAGAGCCACTTCCCCAAATTTTGAATAATCAATGTCTAATCTAATTTCTTATCACATTCACCGTACATGAATAGGCAAGAGCCAATAATCTATCAATAAATATGGTATCACATATTTTTGCACTCCTACCATCTGTAGGCAAGTGCTAATAATCTATAAATAAACAGTATAATATATTATTTTGCACTCCTACATCTGTAGGCAAGTGCCAATAATCTATCAATAAAAAGTATCAAATATTTTTGCACTCCTACATCTATAGGCAAGCGCCAATAATCTATCAATAAATAGTATCAAATAATTTTGCACTCCTACATCTGTAGGCAAGCGCCAATAGTCTATCAATAAATAGTATCAAATATCTTTGCACCCCTAGGTCTGTAGGCAAGCGCCAATAATATTTCAATAAATAGTATCAAATATTTTTGCACTCCTACATCTGTAGGCAAGCGCCAATAATCTATCAATAAATAGTATCAAATATTTTTGCACTCCTACATCTGTAGGCAAGCGCCAATAATCTATCAATAAATAGTTTCAAATATTTGCACTCCTACATCTGTAGGCAAGCGCCAATAATCTATCAATAAATAGTATAATATATTTGCACTCCTACATCTGTAGGCAAGCGCCAATAATCTATCAATAAATAGTATCAAATACTTTTGCACTCCTACATCTGTAGGCAAGCGCCAATAGTCTATCAATAAATAGTATCAAATATCTTTGCACCCCTACGTCTGTAGGCAAGCGCCAATAATATTTCAATAAATAGTATCAAATATTTTTGCACTCCTACATCTGTAGGCAAGCGCCAATAATCTATCAATAAATAGTATCAAATAATTTTGCACTCCTACATCTGTAGGCAAGCGCCAATAGTCTATCAATAAATAGTATCAAATATCTTTGCACCCCTAGGTCTGTAGGCAAGCGCCAATAATATTTCAATAAATAGTATCAAATATTTTTGCACTCCTACATCTGTAGGCAAGCGCCAATAATCTATCAATAAATAGTATCAAATACTTTTGCACTCCTACATCTGTAGGCAAGCGCCAATAGTCTATCAATAAATAGTATCAAATATTTTTGCACCCCTACATCTGTAGGCAAGCGCCAATAATCTATCAATAAATAGTATCAAATATTTTTGCACTCCTACATCTGTAGGCAAGCGCCAATAATCTATCAATAAATAGTATCAAATATTTTTGCACTCCTACATCTGTAGGCAAGCGCCAATAATCTATCAATAAATAGTTTCAAATATTTGCATTCCTACCATCTGTAGGCAAGCGCCTCTAAGCAATTGATAAATAGTATCACATATTTCCACTTCCTAGCATGTGTATAAGAGCCCCAGAAAATTTTTTGATTCTTTCAAATCATGATTTGTACTTTTGAAACTGGTATATAAATACCATATAAACTAGTTATATATTTGTTGATTTAGTGCAATTTTATTTTATATTATTCAGATGTATTTTTTATATTTTTATGCTTCTATTTTTGTTGAGGAGGATATATAAATGATTTGATTTAGTGAACTCTATTCTCAGTGTGTTGGAGCTTATGGCATTTTCACTGGCAACAGTAAATACGGCATAAGCTCTAAGCACAAAGCCAGTAGCCGAAGCTAAAGTGAGAGCCACTCCCACAATTTTTGCATAATCAATGTCTAATCTAATCTCTTATCACAATTACCAAACATAAAGGTGCTAACACCTGCACTCAACATATGTCGGAGACATCATTACTCCAGGGTTTTCACCTGGCAACCGGCATCTCTTGATCACAGGGTAACACAGTCCATGCACAATGAATGTGACATGAGAATCCTGACAGGGACCTAACAGCAAATCCCTATTTACATTTGTTAGCCTTATATCAACCCACCAGCTGCAATGAAATGTACCACACCATAATAAAATGGTTGTGGCGACTGAGCAGTGCACCCTGTTCTCCTTGTGGAACTAACAAGTAGTCACAAGGCCTTAGCGAGGAGAGAGACTCTCGAAGCATCCGTGAGAGCCACTGAACCCAGCCAAAAAGCCATCAAGCGCGATAAGATTATGTCATGGCACAAATCAAGAGCCCGGATAGAAAGTGTGATACATGATTAACAACTGCAAATGCCCTACAACCCAACAAATCTCCATTCACGATTGTTAGCCTCATAACACATCCCACCAGCTACAATAAACAGTACCACTCCATCATAAGACGGACGTATAGCAGCGTTATCTGACAACTGCGGTCATGAACTCTACAAGAGAGACATGGACTCTCAGATGCAGACCCTGCCATCGAAGCCACAAATATGACTTTGTGGCACAATCCAAGAGCATGGTTGAAGAGTGTGGTACTTGACTAACAACTGTAAACCTCCTAGCATATGCAGGAGAATGGTGGGAAACTTCTAACCTAACTGACTATAAAAGCAAGATACATAATACCAAATCTCCAGTTTCACGTCCTGGCCAGTTTGTACTCCACCATCTTGACCTACTGAAGAGGTTACCGTGAAGTTGAGTCTTTTCATATCTCCTTCTTGAAGTAGGTTGAACTGATCAGTCATCCTGTTGAAAAAAAAATAGTTCAGTTAAGCTATTACAAATTTGGAGGTGTGTTGATTGCTTCAATTATATCAAAATATGTGGTGGTGTTACATTGATAAAAGTTTGTAAAGTTGATTGGAAATTGATATGTGCTGGCAATATTCAATTGACTATAGAATGTGTTTGAAGTGATGATGTTGATTAAGATCAAGTATCTTGAGCATTAAACAATGTGTCCTAATATACTGATACTGCATCATATGTTTTGCTGGATATAGTTGAAAACTCAGAAATACTTGTTCTTAAACATGGAAAGCCATACAAAATAAACCAGTATCAATACGGCTCCAACAATAATTATATTGAAATTTTGATAGGGTAAAACAGCCACTTCATTCATCAAGTATATCAATGAACAATCTCTGCCCTTGAGAATAATGTTGGAGGATACTTGGAATGAATTAAAATTTCCTATTCAATCCCAATAAGACTATCATTAGTATATATTAGAATTAATTGGTGATCCAATGGAATTGAATTTGGAATGAGTCATTTCGATTCACTGGCATGGAAATAACATCATGATCAATTTAATATATGGTTCATGCCTGGTTTCTTAGTCGTTTAGAAAATTATTCAAAAGCTATTGATTCATTAGAGGCCCTAAGGCTTGTTTCACACATACCCAGCAGTTAGGTAACCATTATTGTTTATCCGGTATGATTACATAGTCCCATATAATGCAATGTTCGTACAGCTGGGCAAACAACACCAGTTACCCGACTGCCGGGTGTGTGTGAAACAAGCCTTAGGGCCGCTAATGAATCAATAGCTACTGAATAATTTACTAAACGACTGAGAAACCAAACTTGAAAAAATATTTTACAAACTAGCTTCAAGTTAATAATCTTGCTAACTATATTCAGCAATGCCTGAAACGACGTCAAATAGTGGAACCCAATTTTATAATATCCTAAGAATAATTGTGAAATAATCAAAGAAATTGGTCAATTTGGGTTGCAGCAACATAATTTTGAGAAAATGTTGGATTAGTACAGTAGGCCTATCTATAGTCACTGAACATGTCAAATTGCAAGTGGGATGTGTATATATTTGAGTAGTGAGTAAGTGGAGTTTGAGCAAAAGGACAGAGATTAAAGATAATAATTAAATGAGACTGAAAAACATTTTCTCATTGAAAAGAATATGGATTAATTATCTATAAGGATTGGAATAGTTTGAATCAATTATTGGTAGATCATGGTTCAAATCAGTACGGTAGCTGCTGGCTTGTAAGAAACATTTCTTGAAATCATAAAATTAAATTAGCCCAGTATGCATACAAGTTCTAATAAGAGGTTTATCAATATAGTTACTAGTTACTTGGATGATCATCATGATATAAAAGCTCATTGAAATTCCACTAAGAGGCTACTAGTGTGATAACTAATTTTAATTTGATTATATAATATCACTATCAATTTATAATAATTATAATGTAGGCGACGACCAGTTCAGAACTTATTTTTCAAACAATGAATTATTTCTTTTTTCAGTCAAAAACAATTTAAATTCTCTGCTTTTGATTTTTGAAGGACGTTTCAATTGATGGATAGTTTTAAGATTGACTTTTGAAGCACACTGTCTGGAAAATAATGTCCAAGGGAAAATAGAAGCAATAATAAAAATAAATTCATGAGAAATTTGAAATCAAGCAGCATTGGTAGATTAAAACTAACAAAATGAGAAAATGCATGTTCACTGAGAATGTCCCAATAAAATTTATAAATTCTAATGATCTATAAAATAAATTGGTACTGTAGTCAAGGTCAATGTATAATAATGAATAGCGAGAAGTCTACCTAAAAATGAATAACAATTCTTTCTTGGTTTTTATATTAAAAACTGTAGTTATTAAATAGTTTCTTAGCTTGGCTTTGAAATAAGTTAATAAAGGGGAAAACTAGTAGAGTTTACCCTACCCGAGTATTGAAACATAGTTATTGAATTAGAGTTGGTAACTGAAAATGACTAGACAGATTTCAAAGAGTTAGTGATGATGAACTTTTTAGGTTAAATTTTAGCCATTTCATTTTAGTTATTTCTCACTTCAAAATAATGGAGCAAAGCTATGCAATTAAGAAACTATGGTATTTAAGGGTGTCTTAAAATAGACTAAATTGCAAAAATTGATATGAAACTGCTTACCTTGTGAAAGATATCCAGAATTGATTTTCCATTTATTCATCACTAAATCATTTGAGCACTTCAGTATTTAATCAGTAGGCACTGTTTAAATAGCAAATTTAAGGTAACATTCCAGTGATGTGTGTTGAAAAATCTACTGGAGCACAAAACAGCTCTTCTCTCTATCAGTGCTAGACATCAACTGATGAAGGTTTGAGGTTTGAGGATGACGTTGAAGGAAATGGAGGCAGTCAGCTGATTATGAAAGCCGGTAACTGGTAGCAATGCCAACTTGATTATCATGTGGTTCTAGTTGGTATTACTGGGACTGTTTTTGTTTACAGGAGACCGAATCAAAGTGGACCCGGTTCATCAGCTGATGTTACCATATTAACGCTCTCAAATCGACAATATTGTCCTAATCGACAATAACTATAATAATTATTGTACTTTTTAAAACTATATATTTTTGGATTTTCAAAATTTTTCTTAGAAAAATAACAGTTTTAGATCAAATAGTATTGTTCAACTGGTAATACAGTCGTCGCCCTTCCACTTCTTGATTGCCCATTTTGTGCCAAAAGCGTTTTCAAGCCCCCCCCCCCCCAAACAATTTGTAAAATCAGGTTGAAAAGTAGATTATTGGTTGAGTTTATGGGAGCCTTCTCATTTACTGGTAAATGTTACTGGTGGAGTCTGATTGGTCTATTCAAATTCTTCAACATCTTTGAATTTTAATAGACCAGACGACAGGGAAGTGATAGCCGTGAGCCGAAGCAGGTATCTGTTCAATCAGATAGTGATAAGCTGCGTTCTACTGGGCACTCTTTGTAAGGGTGACCGATTAGATCGGCCAGCAAAAAAGACACTGTTCTCTGCTGTAAAATCACTTCCCGGTGGTTCTGAACCCACCGAAAACTGGTTAAGTGGTAGATTGGACATAACTGTCCAAACTTCGCCACGTCAACAAATAAAAAAGTCATTCTATTCTAAAACTGTAGGTCCAGCTCATCAATCATCATCATCATTATTCAACTCATTACCCACACACATGTGCACTTATGTGGGCTTCATCCTCCAAAAAATGACACTGGTAACATTTACTGGTTTTGAAATCTTGAAATTTGGTATACATAACGAACTGCGCATATTACTAATAATAATTACAGTATTTGACTTTATGAATAATTGCACGACTATGAAGTCAAATATTTGAGTAGAAAATTAAAATATTTTACTCACTGAGCACTGCAGTGGCGGCCGGCAATCAAAAATTTTGGTGAAGGACTCTTATATTAAATTATTCCACAGAAATTAAATTATTTTTTAATATTTGGATTTTCTCTTAGTGTTGGAGACACATTTCGACCATTATGCTAGAAATGGGTGATCACATAGGGAGGTCGGCAGGATGGCTGTAGTATATTCGTCATTGAATTGGAAGTAATTTTATTTATGATGTTGAAGATCCATCTTGTTTCCACTAATATGTAATATAAACTTAAAAAAAACCACTTTTAAATGGAAATTAACTCACGTTATGGCGTGACGGCCGTTTCGCTCTGTTGTCTAGAGCATCGTCAGACAACCCACAGTACACTGACTTAAGGTATGAGTTTGAGGGTTATGTATGTTGGAATGGTGCTGGGGTGGGGGGATGAGTAGGCGGGAGGTTTGAAATTGGGATTATTTTGTCAAATAGAGTGTGTGAGAAGAAGTTAAGTTGATCATTTAAAATGTTGTCAGGTTCCTGCTTTGCATGTTTGTAAATCTCATATTGTTCTAAAACATTGAGTTTATGGCTTTTGTGAGTGAAGTGTAGTGTGTCTAAATTAGTGTCAATGTCTGTATAACTGTGGCCTGTTGAAATGATGTGTTCAGCAAAAGTGGAATGTGTGTTTGGGTGTGAGATGGCTCTTGTGTGTTCTTTGAATCTAGTGGTGAATGTCCTGCCAGTTTGTCCTATATAGAACTTGTTGCAGTCATCACATTTCAATTTGTAAATTCCAGATCTGTTGTACTTGTTTTGAGATGTTGTCTGAAAATGCAGGTGTTTTTTGAGTGAATTATTTGTTCTGTAAGCTATTTTATGAGTTTCCTGAATGAAGCTGCTATTTTATGAGTTTTTTTGTTGAGGTAGGTAAGTGTGATGAATGTATGGGGGTTGTCATTCTGTTTGTCGCTGGTGTGAGTGATTGGTTTTGTTGATATTCTGTGCAGTAGTTTGTCTATTAGTGTGTGTTTGTAACCATTCTGCATGTTGTGCTATGTATTTTATGTGCATCGTTTGTGGACAAACGATGGCCGAGTGCTGGTGAAATGGAACCAGACTGCACGACCAGCTCGAGTAAACTGCCTCCAGGACCTCCAGCGGACGACGCCGCCTCCAAGGGCAGCCGCCGCCTCCACTGTTGATTCTACACATACGACGGTCAACCGGGAACCCACCGCCAAATCACCTTCCCAAGTCACTACGCAGTGAGAAATGTGTGAAAGTAAGCTTGAGCTTCCGTCAAGGTAACAAAGTTTTTTTTTTCTTTTTTCGAGACAGTAAAGTTATTTTAGTATTTCTTCTTCTTATATTATCATTCTTCTCAATAAATATTTTTTCTGTAGCCTACTTAAGACACTTTAAATTGAACTCTCGTGTTAAAGTCTCTATTACTGATGATCTATTGCAACTAATTTTACGAATATTTAATGAACTAATTTATGTATTGATAGTATTTTCTCACTTTTCCATTACTGATGGATATCGGTGTCTCAGTTCTACATTTTGTGAATGCATATTATGTAAGCTCCAATTGTATATATCTTCCTGTAATGCGAAACCAGTGTTATTTCTTCATGCTAAAACTCATACTATTTCCTTTGATTTGATTTGTTTAGGCTATAAATCTCACGTTTGGCTAATAAACGAAATGAATTCAGTGAAGTCCCATAATTAGAAGGATTGATTATGTAATATAACTAATAATAGTGTAACTAACGAAACTCTTAATCTGTTTTTCTTCAACATTTAAATTTCATTTTTAAATATGTATTTCAACGACAAGTATGTTATTGATAGTATTATTCTGACTACCATTATTGACGGATATCAGTGTCTCACTAACGAAACTCTTTATCTCCTTTTTTCTTCAACATTTAAATTTAATTTCTAAAATATGTATTTCAACGACAAGCACGTTATTGATAGTATTTTTCTCACTCTTCCATCATTGATGGATATCAGTGTCTCAATTTTACAGTTTTGGGAATATATATTATGTATGCTCCGACTGTATATCTTTCTGTAATGCGAAACTAATGTTATTTCATTATGTTAGCTCATACTATTTCCTTACATTTGAATTATTTAGACTGTAAATCCCATGATTGGCTATTAAAGATAATGAATGCTATGAAGCCCCATAAATAATTAGAAGGAATAGTATTTATTGTCGCTCATAAAAAAGTCAGATACTTATATTACGAATATAATCAGACATTAAGTAATATTTTATTAATTTTTTCTCTCTGAAGTGCTATCGCAGATTTAATAAAGATGTCTAGATATGATGGAAGTGTGAACTAACCTGTACCACTGAGAAATCAGATACCAGAGATTTAGTATGAAATTAAAGCACATTCAGATAATTAATTTGATATATTATCAATATAATATCAATATAACACATAACTATATTATCAATATTATCGTAATTACGGTCCTTCAATCGGATACAAAGCCCTATACAAATATTTATCATACTACGAATTGCTTCTTCTGCTATACATTTTTGTTGCTGGTATACTGTGACTTCAAAATATATAAATATGATTCCTCCTTTTCACTGTCGTTTAACATCACCGTTTGCATTAACAAAATCACGCTAAAATTTTTCTCTGAAAACTGTTTAGATAATAAAGAGAAGTCTACGCTGACTGTTAAGGAAGTAGATTTCGGAATACAGTATTAGGAAGTGAATAAACATTAATTTTCTTCTATAATAAAATTTTTTTCTAATTTTTTGTTGTGAAGCTTACCGCATAATTAAATTGTTTTGTATACAGTGTTCAATGCGAAGTTGAGATTATTTTCTCTGTGATAGTTTGTAGCTTACAGAAGGCAAGGAAAATTTCCTTATTATGTTGCTTGTACAGCTCGACTTAAGGTGCCAGATTGATTTTTTTTCATCCGCTTTGTTGTCTACTGTCTTTTTGTAACCATCAACATTCATACTTTTAGAAAAACCGGATGACGCGCCGATGTACGTTTATAAAAAGGCGCGTCATGATTGATGGTGATGATGATTATTATCATAATCAACCTATAATACAATGTAAAGAATTTTCTAGTCTAGAGGAGCTGAATAGTGACTTAAGTGCCAATGTAGAGAATAGTAAGTTAACGAGTTTTAAAGTTCTGCATCTAAATATACGTAGTTATAGTAGTAACTTTGATGAATTTTTAATTATGTGGCAGGGTATCAAAACAAAGTATAATTGTATAATCTTAACAGAGGCCTGGCTTAGTGACGAAAGTAATCTTCTGAGTCTTGAGGGATACCACCTTTTTAGAAGTTACAACAGCTTGAATCAATGCGACGGAATTGTGGTGTATATTGATGAGACTTTATCGGTGTCCTGTAATCAATTATCTATCGGGGGAGTCGCAACGTGTCTATCCTTGACCTTCAACTGGGCCAATATTCCTTGCGAACTCTTCTGCATTTATCGCAGCCCATCGTCATCTCTTTCTTTGTTTAATAATGGTTTACAGGATTTATTAAATTCATTAGATAGTAATCGTTCGCGCTTGAGACTCATAGCAGGCGATATAAATTGTGACATTCTCCGTCCCAACTCTGATACGGAGGTAGATCGATATCTTGATATATTAGATGAACACGGGTTTCTAGCATGCATAGAAAAAGTAACTCGGCCCATGAGTAACACATGCATTGACCATTTTTTTATAAAACTTCCAAACAAATTCCATGTCTCTTCCTCAATCCTGCAAACCAGCATCACTGATCACTTTCTTATATGCCTGGAGATAAATAGCAGCCTACCTAAAATTTTAAATTCAGATAAATGTTATTATCATAAGATAAATTGGCATAAAATCAGAGATGACCTGCTTCATGAAACCTGGCAACGGGTCCTCGACTCTTCTGAGATCGATAGCGCTACTGAAAATTTTGATATTATTCTACAGGAAATACTAATTCAAAATACAATAACCAATGAAATAAAAGCGAAAAACTCAAAGTTGAAACCTTGGATAACATCTAGTCTCCTAGAATCTATACGACATCGCGATAGGTTAAGTCGAGAGGTTAGAAAAAACCCCTTTAATACTCAACTTAGCTCAAAATACAAAAGATATAGAAATAAACTTAAATCAATCATAAAATGTGCAAAATTCAATTATTATAAAAACAGAATAGACGAAGCCCGGGGAGACCCAAGGAAATTTTGGAACATCGTTAATGAAGTCGCAGGTCGTTCGGTGGGCAATTCAAAATTTCCGCTTTATGCGTTTGGTGGGCACAGTGACAATGCACCTCCCTCTCCCAGCGATATAAAACAAATTAGTAATGATTTCAACAACTACTTTGCATCTGTTGGTAGCCGATTGGCTGAGGCACTGGACCCCGCCGGTCCGCTCGAGGTTGACGACAGTGCCCACGCCACTGACTCAGCGTTCCTGCTGCGACCCGTTTCGCAGGGAGAGCTTATAGATGTGGTGAGAAGTATTAAAGGTAATTCCGCACCGGGGTGGGATAGTATACCATCTAAACTGATCAAAAGCAACGTGAGTAGTTACATTTTGGGACTTCTGGCACAGAAAGCTGGCACAACCTTGACCTTTGACCTTGACCTTGACCCTGACCTTGACCTTGAAAAAAAAATTAAAAAAAATAAATAAAAAAAAAATTAAAAAAATAAAAAAAAAAAATTAAAAAAAAAATTAAAAAAAAAAAAAATAATAAAAAAAAAAAAATAATAAAAAAAAAAAAATAAAAAAAATAAATAAAAAAAAAAAACTGGGACTGTCACCTGTTCAGGCTATGGGTGGGGGGTTGGGGTGGGGGTGGGGGGTTGGGGTGGGGGTGGGGGTCTAGGTTTTGGTGGGAGGTACTGGCCAGAGTATATAAGCTGGGTGTTCTGTTGGAGTTATCATACACTGCTCTCTCACACCAGACAGCCAACTACTGTGCTCATGCTCCAGCTTCTTGTGCTCCTTGTGCCTACCAGTCTTGTGCTTCTTGTGCTCCAGTCTTGATCAACTTTCAAAGTAAGTACTCTTTGCAATTAATGCATCCTAATGCTTGCACTAATTAATGCTTTTCCACTTACCAACTGCTAATGCATAGTGTTTGGGCAACTTGGAATTTGTTAAAGGAACTATCTTCTAATTGTTTCATTCCAGGAAAGCTGCAACTATCTTACAATTTTATTTGTCAATGTCTAATGCATATTGTTTCATTCCAGCTTACCATGTCCCTTAACAAGAGAAGACGCTGCCAGCAGACTCAGGAAAAGTGTGACGACTTCGTTGTGCTGGAGGAGGCGTTCAACAACAATCTTCGAACCCTGTTCTTCAACAACCAGTGTTCTACAAGCCCTCAAAAGGATTTCCAGTCCTTCCTCGACAACTTGGAGGAGAAGATCAACAGCGTCCTGACAGCAGAAATCCAGGAGCATGGTGCAATCAAATTCAATTTGGTGCTGGAGGCAACTTATCACAAGTGCTTCCTTGATCCGAACAACGAAGAGGTGGAGGAGGTGCAGGACATCGCTTTCAAAACACCGAACTATGCAGCATTCACCGTTCTCACGCTGCCTCATCAAGTGGAGATGGCTTGCCAGAAGATGCTGGAAGAGGAGGCTATGTTCGAAGGGAAATCCAGTGGATGGACACTGCTACAGATTGATGGACTACTCATAAGGATCAGCAAACATATTCCCCTTAGAGGCTCTTCATACATCATTACCCCGCCCAAGCTAGCTGCAAGGAAAGCCATCATCAACCCGAGGAATGAGGACCAACAATGTTTCATGTGGGCGATCCTCGCTAAGCATGTCCAAGGAGTAAATCCCCAAAGAGTCAATGAGTGATACTTCAATCTTCGGGAGAAATACAACTTTAAAGGCATCACTTTCCCGACAACTATAAACCAGATTGATAGGTTCGAGAAGGATAACCCTACAGTCTCTGTCAACGTGTATGCAGTCAACTCCGATAATAACATCTTCCCCAGACGAGTCACCGATACCATGAAGACTGAGCACTTTGATCTTCTGCTACTGGGTGAGGCTGTTGAAGATGATGGTGCACAGACTAACGATTTGCTGCAGGATGCTGAAGATGCAAACAAGGATCCACAAATCAACACCCACTACTGTTGGATCAAAGATTTTAACAAGCTCCTGAGTTCTCAGCTGACAAAACATCATGGACGTATAATTATCTGCAGACGATGCTTCATATAGGTAAAAAATCACCTTGCTGTGCTTTCAACGAAGGCAGTTTCAACGAAAAAGAGAGGGTAGAGAGAGAGAGAGAGAGCCCCACTTCTACTTCCATCACAGGCCCCGCCCACCGGCCTCTACTTATTCATTGCAGTTATGTGACAACAATGTTCAGTTCTGTCCACTCAAGAATGTGTATGGATGATGGGTGACCATGCTTCCATGACTTATGAGCATTATTATCACTTACTCAGTGGTTTGGGACCCACCTAGGTACCCCATGTTCTTCATATAGGTAAAAAATCACCTTGCTGTGCTTTCAACGAAGGCAGTTTCAACGAAAAAGAGAGAGAGAGAGAGAGCCCCACTTCTACTTCCATCACAGGCCCCGCCCACCGGCCTCTACTTATTCATTGCAGTTATGTGACAACAATGTTCAGTTCTGTCCACTCAAGAATGTGTATGGATGATGGGTGACCATGCTTCCATGACTTATGAGCATTATTATCACTTACTCGGTGGTTTGGGACCCACCTAGGTACCCCATGTTCTTCATAGCATGACACTGCTTTGTGATGTCCCAAAGAAACTCTATGCATATGACCCATATGCATATGCACTCTATGCATATGACTCATATGCATGTGCACTCTGTGCTACCCTGGTGCACTCTGTGCTACCCTGGCGCCCCCTAGTGCCCCTAGTGGTGCCCCAGTGCTCCCCCTAGGGCCCCTAGTGGTGCCTCCAGTGCTCCCCTAGTGGTGCCCCAGTGCTCCCCCTAGGGCCCCTAGTGGTGCCCCCAGTGCTCCCCTAGTGCCCCTAGTGGTGCCCCAGTGCTCCCCCTAGGGCCCCTAGTGGTGCCCCCAGTGCTCCCCTAGTGCCCCTAGTGGTGCCCCCAGTGCTCCCCTAGTGCCCCTAGTAATGCTGCTATTTTTTTTTTTTTTTTTTTTTTTTTTTTTTTCAAGGTCATGGTCAGGGTCAGGGTCAAGGTCAAGGTCAAAGGTCAAGGTTGTGCCAGCTTTCTGTGCCAGAAGTCCCAAAATGTAACTACTAACGTGGATATATTGATCATGCCTTTATTACATATTGTCAATCTTAGTATTAAGTCAGGTAAATTTCCTAAGTCATGCAAAATAGCTAAAGTTGTTCCTATCTATAAATCAGGCCATAAAAATCTGACATCAAATTACAGACCTATCTCTTTACTTTGCATCTTATCAAAAATACTGGAAAAATGTGTTAAACTCCAGCTTGCGGATTATCTAGAGCGTGAAAAAATAATATCAGATATGCAGTTTGGATTTAGACAAGACAAAAATACATCTCATGCCTTTTTTGAAATCACTAAATTCATATCTAGTCAAATTTGCGATAAAAAGCGAGTACTCGTGACTTTCCTTGATTTGGCAAAAGCGTTTGACTCCATAGACCGGCATAAGTTAGTAGAAAAACTTCGACATATTGGCGTTAAATCACTGGACTGGTTCATTAGCTACTTAGAAGACCGCTCACAATTTGTATCAATTAATGGTGTTAATAGTGATAAAACTAAGATTGACTATGGAGTGGTACAGGGTAGTACATTGGGACCCCTCCTGTTCCTTATCTACATAAATAACTTGAGAAGAGTTGAGACTAATGGTAAACTATTTCTTTTTGCTGATGACACGGCGGTAGTGTCATCCGGCTGCACGTGGGATGAGGTCTACGAGCGGACAGAGGCAGACATGGTTAGAATCAAGCGTTGGCTGGACCAGAATACGCTGACTTTAAATGTTACTAAAACCATGTACATGCCAATATTTTTCAAGAGTGACAGTGGCCCTGGTCCGAGACGATTGGTTCTGCATGTCTGTAACAACCTGCGGTCGGCGACCTGTAGCTGTGGTCAGATTGAACGTGTAGAAAAATACAAATATCTAGGAGTTACCATCGACCACAAATTATGCTGGACTCCACATATTCAGGGAGTGAAACAGAGGTTGAGAAAATTTATGTACGCCTTTTCACAGCTCGGAAGGGTGCTGACCATGAGTCAAAGCAGGACTGTTTACTTTGCCTACATACAGTCTCTGTTGCAGTATGGAGTGCTGGCGTTGGGCGGTGCCTCGGCCGCGGTTCTACAGCCTCTAGCTGTTACTCAGAGAACACTAATTAAGATCATTTTGAACAAACCTATCAGATTTTCTACAGAACAGCTTTTCTCGGTTTTTCGCGTTCTTGATGTTAGGCAAATTTACGTGAAAACACTCCTTACTTTTTCCAAAAACTACAAAACAGAAATTTTCACTGAAGTACAGCACAATTATCCGACTAGACACAGACTCAATCTTGGCTTTGACACACCTAGATCAACCTTAAGTTCATTAAATAATAACCCATTTCATCTTGTGCACATATTATATCGCAACCTTCCAAAGTCAATCCTGGATGCGGGGAGGTGCAGTGTCTATGTATATAAAAGAAGGGTGGTCGATTGGCTGTTTGAGGTAGGCCGTGAGGCTGCTGAGGCACTGATTCACTCACCCTACACTTGATTCCTGAGCATTATTCAAAAGCTGTCACTGCCTGGGTGTTTTGAGAATCTGCCAATTACTGTATTTACTTATGGTAGATTGATCATTGCTAGACTAGTCACCTTCAGTTCTTCTGGTATGGAATTTTTAATTATTCAAAATTACTAAATTTTCTTCTTTTTTTTCATTTGTAATTAAAAAAAACATTTTGTATATTTTCTAAATTTTATTGATAACTCATTGTGCAATATATTAAAATTATCTCTTATATTAATAGATAAGAATTCTTTCCTCACACACGGATCTGTAGTCCATGTGGGGAAATATATTTCTTTATATTTTAATTGTATTCTCATTATGATTGTAATATGTTGTGTGGAAATAAAATTCAATTCAAAAATTCAATTCAATTCAATTCAAATTCAATTATAGTATTCAATTCTGTAATGTAGGTGGTAGAAGTAATCACAAACTCATTGTAATTGATGAAATACATTTTATTAAAAGAACGAATAGTGTAAGTAAACTCATTACATCATGAAAATTCAATCAACAATAGAGACATAGTACAGTAGGCGTTGTCTCTCTGGTGTGGCACAGTCTTGCCAACTGCATAAAATAAAACTAAAATTCATGTTGTACAAGGATATATGACACCTCCCCCCGTAATGAAACCTAGGGTGAATACCTTTCAGGAGGTTTTCTGAACCTAACCTGTGGCGTATGGTAAATAGTATCTGTCACAATCGGTAATTTTGTAGAAACTGGCGTTGAATGTAAAACATTCTTGAAAGAATTAGAAAAGAAAGTAGAATCATCAACATCATTGCTTGTAATAGCTTTCGATTGTTCAGAAAGTACTGTTGATTTAGGCACAATTACATCAGTATCATAATGAACATTAGGTATATCAGTTGAAAAATCCTTTAAATTAATTTTACAATCCTTCATTTGATTAGCATGTCTCCTAATAGAAAGATTATCATCAGTAATGATATTGTACATAGAAGAACCAATTTTATCAGCTACAATACCTGTATTCCATTTACCCTTATTATTGTAAATTCGGTACATAACTCTATCATTGATATTGAAACATTTATCTTTTTATTGTCTGTTTTTGCATTTCCTTTCTTTGAGTACCGGTATCTAACACTTTGTCAGTAATATTGGGTAGCATCAAATCTAGTCTAGTTCGAATATTTCTTTTCATGAGTAAATTACATGGACTTTCACCAGTAGTAGCATGTGGTGCTTTTCTGTAGTTCATTAAAAAATTATTTAATTTGAACCGTAAAGTAGAATTTACAATCATACCTTCGCAACATTTAATTAATCCTGACTTCACAGTTTGTACAAAACGTTCTGCCTGACCATTGGATGCAGGAAAGAAAGGAGCACTGGTAATATGCTTTATACCATTATTAGTACAAAAGGTTTGAAATTCACTAGAGGTAAACTGAGTACCATTATCTGATACTAGTGTAACTGGTAAACCAAATCTAGCAAAACATTCACGCAAATTTTCAACTGTTTCTTTGCTTGAAAGAGTTTTCATTATGTAAGTTTCAACCCACTTACTGTAACTATCAACAATTATTAACAGCCATAATCCTGGAGAAGGATTAGCAAAATCTATATGTAATCTTTGCCATAGTCCTGAAGGAAATTGCCATGGATGTAAATTCACATTAGACTGTTGTCTAGAATGACGCACACAATGTATACAATTCTTTGTAACAAGCTCAATATCAGAATCAATATTTGGCCAATAGACATAACTTCGTGCAAGGCCTTTCATTTTTACAATTCCCAAGTGTCCTTGGTGTAGTTCCTCAAGTACTTTAGATTGTAAAGATTTTGGAATCATAACTCGTAAGCCTTTCATAATACAACCTTGTTCAACTGAATATTCAGCAATATTGTTTGTATTTTCACCATTTTCAGTACCTAAAATTTGTCGAAGTAATTTACACATATCTGGATCTTTTCTAGTTTCATGAGCTATTTGTTCCCTTGTAACCGGTAAAATATTAATTTGATTCATTTGTACAATTTGAACCTCATCAATAGTATTGTCATTAACCATTTCCATAGGAAATCTTGAGCAAAAATCAGCATTCATATGTTCAGTGGTCTTACGGTATTGTATGGTGTAATCAAAACCTTGTAAAAATAATGAATAATGTAATAAACGTGTAGCACTGATGGATGGAGTAGCAGCATGAGCACTTAAGATGCTTTGTAATGGTTTGTGGTCAGTCAGTAAAGTAAAATGACGACCAAACAAGTAATTGAAAAATTTCTTAACTCCCCAATAAATTGACAATGCTTCCTTGTCTATCTGGGAATAATTTCGCTCAGCTGCAGTGAGACATCTACTAGCAAAAATTATGGGCCTTTCCACACCTTTTTCATCTAAACATGAAAGAACCGCACCAATAGCAGATTTACTAGCATCAGTAGCAACAATTATAGGTTTAGTGACATCAAAATCCGCAAGAGTAAGTTTTGTTTCAATATCTTTCTTAATTGTTTGAAATGCAGTTTCACACTCTTGTGACCACGAAAAAACAACATTTTTCCTGAGTAAGTTGTATAAAGGTGAGAGAGAATTAGCCATGCCCTGTATAAACCTTGAGTAATATGTAACAAACCCTAGAAAAGATTTCAACTCTGATACATTTGTAGGACGTTTTGCATTCTTAACAACTGCAATCTTATCATCAGTTTTATGTATGCAATCTTTGTCAATTTTAAACCCTAAATAAGTGATTTCAGATTTCAGTACTTCACATTTTTCCCATTTAAGTCTAATACCATTTTCACGGCACATACTAAAAAACATATTTTAAAACAAAAAAAGAAACCGACTTCAGTGAAATGATTAAATACTCACGTACTAAAAAGTTTAAAATAAAGTATTTACTTTAAACTGAGAAAATTTTAAATTTCATACAAGTAATCTTTTGAAGTCGGTGCAAAATATTTTATGTAGTTGATAAGAAATTCTATCTAATATCAAAACTAACAATGTATTTTTTTGGAGGATGAAGCCCACATAGGTCTGAGACCTTTGCATGGGTAATGAATTGGATGATGGAGATTGTTGAGTTGGACCTACAGTTTTAGGTGGGTTCCGAACCACCGGGAAGTGATTGATAAGAGATTCTATCTAATATCAAAACTAACACTGTATTCCAATTAAATATGTGATTTACACTCACTTTTACTGAAATACATAGTAATTGATAAGAAATTCGATCTAATATCAAAACTAACACTGTATTTCAATTAAATGTGATTTACACTCACTTTTACTGAAATACAGTGTCAGTTTTGACAGGGGTGCCCACCCCCCCTGCCCACCCCCCCTAAGCCTCATGACGCAGCCCCCCCCCCCTAAATTTAGCACCAAACCCCCCCCCCCCATAAATTAGGCCCCCCCCCCAAAAATGCGAAAAAAGCCCCCCGTATTCTTTCTAAAACTAAAAGAAGATTTTTATAACTATTGAAAAAATTCAAACCCAGTCGATAATATACAAAATGTATGTATATTTCTTGAGATTCTTTACATAGGTAACATTTTTTTGTAAAGGTTAAAAAGAAATATCAATGAAATGAATATATGAACTTCTGCTCAATAAACTTAATTGCAAAATAGCTAAATAAGAATTTGAACCTAAATGGTTTTTAAACAATAAAATATTATTACAAATACACAATGTTCAATAAAAATGAAATACCTATAAGTTTATGGTCGGTGTACCAATTAGATTAAGGTTAAATAATTCTACAAAGTTGTTCCTTTAAAGGAAGTGAAAACAATGAGTTAATAACTTCATTTGTAAAACACAAAAATTCAAAATACTAAGTCATTTATTGGACAGTAGTTAAACAACAGGTTATTTACTTAGTGTAGTATCTTGGGAGAATTTATGTATGGATGAAGTACATAAAAGGCACACATTTCATGTATAGTTATTTACAACACACAATCGAAAGAAGTGTCTTTCAAAAACAAAATAAAGACATAGTTATGAAAAATTACTGAATTTTTAGTATTTAGTAAGTTTTTCAAAAGCAGTTCTTACTTACTAGTAAGTAGTTATCGTAAAATACATGAAAAACATCAACAGTTTGAAGACAAACATTTTAAATTTGTAGACTGTGACCATCTACAAGTTAGCTAGGCACCTTCTAAGTTTTTTTTTGAGGATGAAGCCCACATGGGTCTGAGACCTGTGCGTGGGTAATGAGTTGGATGATGGTGATTGATGAGTTGGACCTACAGTTTTAGGTGGGTTCCGAACCACCGGGAAGTGATTTTCAGCAGAGAACATTGTCTTTTTTGCTGGCCAATCTAATCGGTCACCGTTACAAACAGGACCTACGAGAACGCAGCTTATCTATCTGATTGAACAGATACCTGCTACGGCTCGCGGCTATCACTTCCCTCTAAAATCTATTGTTAAATCTATCTCTCTAAACCCCACATAGAAGTTTTTGGGATGAGGAAACAGAAAACCTTTCAATTATTTCTTCGTTAGAAATAGACTCAAGTACATCTGCACAAGTTCCTGCACAAATCCTAAACATTATTATTTTAGCTAATTCATATTCAATTGTATAATAATAATAATAATTATAAATATATTTTCATTAATTGACATTCTATCTTGTGACCTCTTAGTATATTTTTTAATGTTGTCACGTTAAACACGGTTTCAATCAACTTTACGACCCCCCCCCCCAAAACGTTTTTTGGAACCCCCCCCCCCCCCAAGAATTTCAATGACGCAGTCTGCGTCATAGCCCCCCCCCTGTGGGCACCCCTGCAACCTTTTTTGTCCTACTGCAACCTTTAACCATATAAGTTCGATTTCCATTCTAGACCTGGCATTTTATATCATCTCCACCACATTTGTAACTCACAAGCTTATGGCTCATGAGGGGATCGTCCACAATACAAAATGCAAAATTGTATTATTTTTGCAAGTAAAAAAGTCAGTTTGGAACAGCATACAACACATGCAATTATATAACTAGGGGTGTTGGTAAGTAGGTCTATCTGTTAAATCTTATATTATACCGGTATGTTACTATATTTCCTTCTATAAGCTATCAATATGTATAATTTACTTAGAATTTGTTGATAAAAGATGATCTTCTAGTTCAATACCTAATATTTTCACTGTAATTCAGAACAACACAAGTTTAATAAGAAATAAGTTTTTCTTACATGAGGCCTCAGGCACTCATGATGGGCATTCGGCCCAAAAACATTTTCTGCCTCATGCAAGAAAAACTTATTTATCAAATATCAAAATATCAGATATAAAATTTAATTTAAACTTAATTTATTAAAGTTACATTCAAGTAGATATATGGTAGATGATTGAGGATATTTTATATTGAAAGCAAATTATTATTGTTAGATTAACTTAACATAATGAAAGCATTATTTTTAACTATTTCATAGGGATCTCTTAGAAGATGTTCTAAATAATGAAAATAATAAAACATTTAATTTTCAATTTTCCTACTTCCCAATTATTGCTAACAATATACATGGCCGGATTAAAGGGGGCGGAGGGGTGACCGCATCCCTTGACAGGATGAACATTTTAAAAATTAGAAGAGTTATTAGATGTATTAATACAATAATTAAAATTCCTGGATTTCTTGTTCCATGACGAAATGCGTTGTTAATATTAACTTTTCATGTTAAATTTAACGACTTGCAGTCAAATATTTGTTAAGAATAAGTATAACTCACTCAATCTGTAGGCCGAGCGCTTTCAAATCTATGAGATCCATCTTCAGAGGCCTCTGAAGATGGATCTCATAGATTTGAAAGCGCTCGGCCTACAGATTAAGTGAGTTATACTCATTCTTAACAAATATTTGACTGCAAGTCGTTAAATTTCATATGAAAAGTTAATAATTAAAAATTTTGATGAATAATGAGAATGTCATCTAAATAATTTATATAATTATTTCAAAATTAGACACCATTGCACTAGTGGCGTGGCAATAGAGCGGAGCTCCCAGCGAGCCAGCCCTAATAGGAAGGTGAAAAAAATCTCAATTCAGTGGCGTAGAATAATGGGGATGCCAGGATTTATCATAATATTATATACTGTACATGTATAATTTCACTAAATTATTGGATTATTTGGTAATATATTTTGTAGTGATGTTTTAGATTCACTATGTAACAAATATGATGTTTGGATGACATGTTTCACTGCTTTTTCAATGATAGTGCTTAAATTAGAAATACCATCCCTGCGCCAGTCCGAATTATTTGCCCCAAACATGATACATGCAAAGCAAAACATTTTATTTTTTCTTGCACATTCAGTCAGCCACAAAAATGTGTCATACCATGAGAACTGAAATGTTTGTTTTTTTTTTTTAATTTTTCTCATTTTCTTTCATACACAAATTAGGCTTTGGTCTTTTATCTTGCACTGCATTTCATATGACAAATGCGAAAATTACGAAGAGGAGTCGTTTTCAAAAAGTCGAGTGAATTGTCAGTATCAGGTAAACTTATTCCAGTCATTTTAATAACAATAAATAATCTATAAAAACCGATCAAATTATTAAGCTGTTGATACAAGCTTCAAACCATATTGATGACACATTATTTAAGTGTGTAGATAAGAGCTCCAAACGAATTGATTAATTTGTTTTACTCAATAATATTCAATCACTTAGGCTTTAGAGCGTCCTGAAAATTCCTGGGTTGATGACGAAAATCAACGATACTACAGCTTTTTCTGCAAGCCCACTAGCCCACTGGATCTTGGATAAAGTGGACTTGAAGTGATTATTTTAAAGGACCATTCATTAGCAAATTTTGCAAAAGAATAACTACCAAATGGCATATTTTAACTGTTAATGACATTATTGGAATACCTCGACTGCTAAACATTGAAATTAATTCGTCTTGTATTTCAAGAGCTGTACTATATTTCAATGAGATTATTTCCAACCACTTGGAATAGTAATCCATTACATTCAAGTAGGTGTTGGAATTATAGTGAAATAATACATCAATACCATTTTTTTCAAAAGGAGTACTAGGTATGAAAAAATATAAAAAAACATTCAACCCATGAAATTCTCAATGGTAACGCGTTTTGAAGTGCAACAGGTTATTTTTTCTCTAAAAAATACGACATATCAGTAGGATGGGATGACAGTTACAGTGTTAAAGTACAGTATGCTGCTAAAATTATCTCATACCTCTTAACATATTTAATAAATCAATGCTTGATGAGTGAATACCCAGACCTAAAATATTCTGAAGTTTCCCCATTCATAAAAAAGGGGAGGAAAACTTTTACAACAATTACAGGCCGATGTCTCTTCAGTCTAATAAAGCGAAAATATTTGAAAAGATAATAAATAATCAGTTATGTAACATCCTTAAGAAAAATAAAATATTAGTCAATGAACAGTATGGGTTTAGGAAGGGCCTTGGCACTGAAGCAACTATTTCAGAATTCATTATTGGGATCACAAGGGCCTTGGATGAAGGTCATCATTCGGCTGGTTTGTTTTGTTATCTATCTAAGGCTTTTGATTGCATTAATCATACATTACTCCTCAATGAACTCAGTCTACAATATAAGTGAGGAGAGCCTGAAGTTATTTGAATCATATTTGAGAAACCATAAACAAAAAACAGTTGTGTAAAAAAATTATGTTAATAAGTATTCTAAATGGAAAGGAATTAGATAAGGGGTACCCCAGGGGTCTATTTGAGGCCAGTTCTGTTTACCTTTTACCATATATCAACGATTTACCTGTAGAAATATCCACTAAAATAGTTCTTTATGCTGATAGCATAACTGCCTGGCAGATAACTTCAGGCTCTCCTCACTTATATTGTAGACTGAGTTCATTGAGGAGTAATGTATGATTAATGCAGTCAAAAGCCTTAGATAGATCACAATACAAACCAGCCGAATGATGACCTTCATCACAAGGCCCTTGTGATCCCAATAATGAATTCTTAAATAGCTGCTTCAGTGCCAAGGCTCTTCCAAAACTCATACTGTTCATTGACTAATATTTTAATCAGTGGTGGCCGGCCAGGGAAGGAGTTTTCACCTATGAATTTATTCGTTTTTGTGACTAATTATTTTATTGTAGTATTTCATTTAAATTAAATGTTTTGGTTTTCACTTAATTTATTTTAAAATGAGTTTGAAAATTACATTAGAATAAATAGAAATTGTGAGAATTTCATTACTTTAATCATCCATCCCCATAGCTGCAATGGAGTGATCTACAATTAACCACTAACTATTTGTAAAGTGGCTGAGGTCTGTCAACTAGCAAGTGAAGGGATCTTGTTCAGGCAAAAAAGTCCTTCACTTGATGAGATCAGCTTTATGATAGCCATGAGCCTTGTTGGGTATCTGTTTAATCACATAAGAAAATTTACCTGTTGATGTGGAAGGAACTGGTGAATTTTGTTGAGTAGACTGATCTGGTTGATTGGTTTTAGCATTGAAAACAATCTCTGCATTTGACATAAGTTGCTTCCCGGAAAGGTTATTGACATATCCTCCACTGTCTTCTTCACCGGAGTCAGCATCAGATTGCATGTTTGCTTCCAGTGGTTCAATGAAGACTTGTGAGGGGTCGCCATATCGATGTCATTCCTTTAGTATCTCCAGAGCATCCCGCAGAGTTATACCGCTGAAAAAAAGAACTATATTACTGTATGGAAAAATATAATATTGATAACGTATAAGTAGAATGAAGGTTATAAAAATAGAAAGTATGGTAATTAGCTTCGATCTATGTGAGTTGGTAATTCACTGACAATGCCTATTGAAATGTTGTGCCACTCTTAAAATATATTCCGTACAAGAATGAATAAAAACAATGTTATTCCCTCCACAGCTGTATGTATAATAAATATAGAAATAAATTACACATCAGGAAATAAAAATAAGGGAGAATTTCGAAGCAATTACTTTTTGTGAATGATAACTGGTACAAGTTATTTTTCATGAACAAAATTGGGTACAGTCTTGATGCCATCAAAATTATCTTCAAGAATTTTTTTCTTTCTTCATCAATGGAATCAATTTTCATTGCAGTGTCAAGTGTGACACATTGATCATCATACAAGTAAGATTTACTATTTAGGGCTACTCTAGCACCAAATTCATTTTTTGACAAGCTTTAAGACCTAAAATTGACTTACTTTTGCTGTATCAAGCAATACAATTTTGACAGTCCAGTCTATACATTATTCAATTTACAGGATAATTCAACAAATCCTTGAGCTTTTACTTTTGAATTATTATAAGACACTATAGTAATCTAATATTAAAACTGACACTGTATTTCACTTTTATATAATGTTTTACTCACATATATTGGAGATGTTTGAGGGATGCATTTCACTTCTGTAAAGAAGCTTCAGAAGTGAAATGCATCCCTCAAACATCTCCAATATATGTGAGTAAAACATTATATAAAAGTGAAATACAGTGTCAGTTTTAATATTAGATTGTTCTGTGATGTTTTCCATGACGAAATACTTAATGAACAATCTAATATTAAAACTGACACTGTATTTCACTTTTAGATAATGTTTTACTCACATATATTGGAGATGCTTGAGGAATGAATTTCACTTCTGAAAAGAAGCTTCGTCAGCCTTCTTTTCAGAAGTGAAATGCATTCCTCAAGCATCTCCAATATATGTGAGTAAAACATTATTTAAAAGTGAAATACAGTGTCAGTTTTAATATTAGATTGTTCATTAAGTATTTTGCCATGGAAAACATCACAGACTATAGTAATGTTTACTTTGTTGTTAATTATAGGTTCTTGAGTAAACTTAAAGCTTCTAAAAACATTGAGAGGTAATACATTACAATCAGCCTCAGTATCAAGCTTAAAATCTATCAACTTATCCCCTATTTGCAAAAACTGCTTCCAGTACAAGCTTTCAGCCTGCCTATCACACAGCAAATCAACATAAAACTCACAATTATTATTATTATTATTATTATTATTACTACTACTAGAAAAATGCTCAAGTTCATTGACTCTTTTCTGACTCTTAAGACGCCAACCTACTAAAAAATGGTTCAATTTTCCACAAATGTTGCAATTCTTATCAAAAGC
Organism: Conomelus anceps; assembly: GCA_948455865.1. NCBI lineage: Eukaryota > Metazoa > Arthropoda > Insecta > Hemiptera > Delphacidae > Conomelus > Conomelus anceps. Next base: position 55,991,858 of record OX418220.1, read on the forward strand.
TGAACAGCTAGCTTGCTTATGACGTTTTCCACACTTCAAACAGTTGTATAATTCATGATGGTTATTAGCAGTTTGAACACTGGGTGCTGCTGAATGGCATGTTCTCTCACCGGAGATCTAGAAACCGATGGATGGTCACTTTTCAATGCTTTTGTTGTAGCTGATTTCTTACCTAACCTGATCTAACCTAACCTGACTGGCATGTTCTCTCACCGGAGATCCAGAAACCGATGGATGGTCACTTTTCAATGCTTTTGTTGTAGCTGATTTCAGCAGCAAGGTAACAATCTAAAGTTTTTTGTAATGTAAGGTCGGGCTCCCGGAGAAAACGCTGCTGCAATTGCTCATCATTAATAGAGCAATGATAAGCCTTAAATACAAAAACCGAATTCGTTTTCGCCGACCATATCATTCAAACTGGACACACTTTTAATGACATCACTACCAACGTACCGTACGCATTCTACATACAAAAATGTAATCTAAAGTGCATGAACTTTGGAACAATTTGTAATATACAAACACACCACACACAATAACAAAACATACTCAATGAATAATTAAATTTTGAATCACACAAACTTTTGATCACATTATATAAAAACTACAATTCATCTAACCAAAAAACTGATCTAGGACGCCTTTGAAGATGAGTCTCTATGACTCGAAAACGTTTGGTCAAAAAGTGAGTAGAAATATTATTTATTTACAATAATTAAAATTGACTGCAAGTTATTGAATTTAGTATAAAAAGTTAATTATGATATTTTGGAATACTTGTATTTGTTCATCTAATCAGCCAAAATTGGACATTACAGTATGGTGCAAAGGTGGCTCCAGGATCAATTTTTGTTTAATTTTTGGTGGGTCCTGTAATAACTGACTTGCAGATCCACCACAGCAAGATTTTTTTCAGAAAAACGTCCCAATAGAAACATGCTTAAAATAATTATATAAATACAGTACATGTTTTAGAGTTTCAAAATAATTTTTTCAAATAGGTAGTCAAACTTTTCACGAAGCTTTTTTAAAAAATTCACCCCTGCTTAGTCTGAACTTTACCATCATCTTACCTTTACCTCGAAATAAAGCTTTATTATTATTTATAGTCTAATCATGTAAAGTGATGAATTCATAAAGAAATTTGCAAGAACTGAGTTGTTATAATAATGCTGAAGATAAATTATCAATCTAATATTGAATAATTTAAAATAATTTATCAAATAAAACTGGAACGGTACCGTACCCGTTACATCAATTTTCATATTAACTTTTCAAGTGAATTAAACGACTTGCAGTCAAATTTGACTGCAAGTCGTTTAATTCACTTGAAAAGTTAATATTAACAACGCAGTTCGTCATGGAACAAGAAATCCAGGAATCAATTTTCATTTTGGGGAAAATAGGGCTTAGGCTACCTACCCAGTGAGATCAACCAAACGCGATCAAACTAATTTTGCCATTAGTAAAACGGATATTAGGTACTTCCAGCAAGGTTATCGCTGTTTTATTAAGAAAATTCTGAAGCAAATATGGGTCACCTTCACTTATTCACTATAATTCACTTATATTGCCAGGCGCCAAATGCAAAGGCACTTGAATATTGTTAATTTCAAAGTCTAGTGCGATATAGTAATTTTAATTTTCATCCATGATGAATTGATAAAGGGAATACGGTACGATCGGTACCGTACTTACAAAGCAATAAATTATCAAAATTATTAGTTACCGGTAACGGATAAGTTTGAAGCACAATATTTTAAAATTGCCGCTTCTTTTGGCAACTTGATTTGACTAGGTACTACTGTTTATCCCGAAAAATTTCAAATGCCAAATTGAAAGATACTTCAGAATTGCAGAATTAGATCCGATTATTCTCTCTTTATATCTGTGAAACTTGACAAGCTAAATAATTGATAATAGATCAATATGATGTGGTTCCTCTTCTGCACACCAGACTGATCAATTTTTTTCAAGCTCAAGGTTATTGAATACGGCATTGCTCTTTTGGTATCATTATCGTATTATTATTTCATCAGTCTGTTTTCTCTTGTTCTATACCTACGAGTTTCATTTCTTTTTCATAAATGCAATCGATTCTCGCCAAACACCTGTGTTTGGTTTTAACGAAAAGTACCGGCTGCAGCACACTCAGTCGGACATTTCTACCTGAAACTTCACGTCGAATACATCTGTCTTGCTCGTACAACATGTCTGCAAAGGTAGGAATAGTACATTTAGGTCGCAGAAGCTACATACAAAATTTATATTCTGTTCACTACAGAAAATCTTATATTAAACAGATGGTCGATAATTTCACGGATATATTCAAGCTATTTCTTAGGATGTAGTACGCTTTGCTCAGGTTGCCGGCTCTAGACCCTAAACCATTTCAAGTGATGGACATTTTCAATTATTTAAACGAAATAAACTAGTTTTTATTTATTTATTAAATTGAAACTTACCTTAATGTACTGTATTTTTTGAAAATAAGTCTATATGGCGGTACATTTGCTGCTATTTATGACCGTTACCTATTTAACCTCAAATTTATGTCAAGCTATGTCAAAATTTGACATTTAATGTCGTTTTTTCAAAAACGAGTCATCTTTCATTACGGTACTCATAATTCTTGTGCATTTAAAAATTGTGTGGTGTCAATTTCTATTGTAGAACAGATTGAAGACAACAAGCGAACCTTGATAAGTTCAATTTTATTGATTCATAGTAAAACATTCACAGTAACATTTTTATAACATGTAGAGCATCATATTTTATTACTGTACTAGGTCAGCCAGAAAGAGATTCTGCATTTACAGGTTAAAATGAAGATATTAGCTGATATCTTAATCGTTTATAATTATTCTCATGATTGATCGAATACGAGGATGGTATAGAAACGTAACTTTGTGTATTTTGTGGCGATTTTTTTCAGTACCATATAGAAACCTCAGAAAAGAAATATTCAGTTGAACTTTTTTGGGGGCGACATGTATTGCATGAAAAATTTTCAATTTAAAAAAAAATTGAAGCTTTCTTTTTCGGTAAAAATTTTGTTTTAACGGACGACAACTAGAGGGCGATACTATATGCCATTTCACTTCATTTATGTTTTGGAGTCGATCCACATGATCTAACCTAGCCAGGCAGGATCCACTCTAATCATTTTCAAGAGAGTTTCACTGTTCCCGGCTTCAACTGGCACAAGAAATGATTTGTTGGAGTTGCGTTAACCCCTCTAAATACCCACTGACCTTTCACGTGTCGTCCATGATTGTGATTGTACTTTGCCTTCCCGAATTTCGCTTTCTTCAATTTCAACTACCTTCCCTGGACCACCTGCCTTCCTGAGGCTTTCTCACTGGAGAACAAGAATACCTCCCGTCAATATGAGTACCAATCAACCACAGTTTTGAGGGAGATGCCTAGTTCTTCAGTGATGAAAGTCTGCCTAGGTGGTTTAAGGTTCAGTATAATTGAAATCAGAGTGAAGTATTTATCGTGGGACAATTTGGTGTTCTCAAAAAGACCCCACTCTGGCTGGCCCAGTGAACCCACAAATTCTTGCCGCCTTGCCAAACACCACCTTCTGGCATTTAAACAGGAGAGTACCCCGATTCACATTGAGATTATCTCCACAATTCGGACAATCGGTTTCTTCCTTCAGAATGTATGAAAAATTCAGAATGTATTCCTCTTTCATTCTTATTGACTACAGAAAAGTTACTTCGCATACGCCATAACTTACTAGCCTAAACAACATTAACTTGAGCATGCACACAACAACAGGCTATCACTCCACGTCTGACCATACAAGAATGACCATGTTATTCTATTTCAAGTAACCGCATGCAACTCTAACATAATTCTCCCGGAAATCATTGAAAGCGAAAATTTGTTTTTTGTTTGTTACGCTTTCACTCAAAAACTACTCAACTGATAATTATAAAAAAATTAATTATATTTTAAGAATATTGCAAAGGAGGTAGGAGATAGGACATATTTTATTTTTTAAACATTGGAAGGAAACTCGATTCTATTTGATAGTGAAACAGCTGATACAGATCAATACAAATTTTCCAATTCACTAGAACTGAGAGGAGGCATGCCTCAAAGCGTGCCCCTAACAAAAGTTCTTTATTAGTGAGTCAGCTGATTCTCAGACTTGAAGAATGTCATGATTTTTGACACATGGAAATGTGATCTTCCGCCTAAGAAAAATAGTACCTCTGGAAAACTTGAATTTAATGTCAAATAGTCATTGCCCCAATAAAATTACACTATATTATTATTATTCAGTAAGGTGTTGGGTTAAAATAGGAAAAGTTTTGTTAGAAAATTCAACAAGTTACGTTTCTATATAGATACCACATCTTACATCCAGTGTCTTCGCCACGGTCCATGGATCGGGGAATCGTCAAATTTTTATCTCCTTATCAGGATCGTCAGGGGGTGAGCTCATGTGCTAATTCACATTAATATGTCCTCATGTGTTGAAAAGTATGTTCCTCAATATATTCAGTCACTGTGTAATACGGTCTGGTGATAAAATATTGTTTTAGCTTTTTTAGAAAAAGTGAGTTTGAATCTTTTAATGTTTTTAGACTGTCTGGTAGAATATTGAAAAAGTACGAGGATTAACTTCAGTAGAAGTTAAAAACTGTTGAATATGAAACTCAGCTGTGTGGATGCTAGAATTTGCTCCATTCCCAACTAAGTTATAGCCTACCTATGATCGGTTGTCTATTTATTGCATAGTCCTACCTATTGTCTACTGGTAGGCCTACTTGAATACCGTTCAAGATGGGACCGTCAGCCCATTCGAACCTGGTACGGTAGCTTTTTTTTTATTTAATGATTGAACTTATACTGTACTTGTTTGCATTCTAATAATCCTTTGCTGTAACACTAGTGTAGCTTAAAAATTTGGAAGTATTGTTCAAGGCTTCGGAATTTGACTATGCACAACGAAATGAGAATTCATCATTTATGTCAATGGATTCAAAAACATGGCTCATGGACGATAAAAGAAACTGAATAACTACGCCAATATCCTTTATATTAATATGTTGTCTTTGAATAATGGAAAATTGATTTAGTGTAGTGAGTGCTATTTTAGAGCAGACCAAATAATTTCGTGTTTACTCAATTGTTCTCCTGTTAGCTTTTATTTTTTTGAGGATGAAGCGAGAAGAAAAATTTATAGGTTAGGAATCGATTTATATAAATAAAAATAGTTTTAATAGGTCAAATATACAGTGAATTACATTACAATGAAGCAATTTATGGCTGAAATTAAAAAAATGAAGTCAAAATATGACAAATATACTTAGCTTGGCTAAGAATGGATTTGAAATACCGATTTCAATAAACTCTTGGCTTTTAAGTTGGGAATATCTTTAAGTGAGGCTTCTTATCTTTAAGTGAGGCTTCTGAAAAAAGCGTTGATTATATTGGACAAATCAGGCTATAAGCCGACCCAGCTGTCCCTGCCATATTTATGCAGTTACAGCTTCTCGCTCGCTTGTCCCTTTGTGAACGTGTAAGTGTATTAAGACTTCACCAAGTCTTTCTTTGCTAGGAAATGTTCATAAATACGACCCGGAGAGTAAATAAGTATCATTATCCAAATCCAGCTCTATCTAACTTCAAACTTCTGAATCAATGAAACAAATTTTACTATGAAAGTATGTCATATGTTTCAGGAAGGAGATAAAATTCCAGCGATTGAGCTGTACGAGAACACACCAGCTAACAAAGTTAACCTTCTAAATGAGACCAGTGATAAAAAGGTCATATTGTTTGGAGTTCCTGGTGCTTTCACCCCGGGCTGCTCAAAGGTGATATCGTACCGTGAAACTCAGTATATTTATTATTATTTTCTTCTATGTTTCTAAGTAGTTAATACAAACTTTGAGAGATCTTATCTTCAGGGATGAAGAGGGAAATATGTCAAGTGGGTAATATAATCGGTAATCGAAAGTTTGCAATTTAATCTCTGCAAAATCTCTTCAGTTGGTAGACAATTGCGTGATTAAGAAGAGGTTTGTTAAATTAGGTACAAAAAGGAAAAAGTCATGAAAAATTACTACAAAAAATCAAATAATTTTAAATTGCAAACAAAAGAAAATCGTTTTTCCTCATATTTCGTAACACAAAGAGCAGGAAATATGCGGTTGAAGTAGTTTGCGGTTGCGTCTCTCTCCCAAAGAGGTATTAGTATGCCAAGCTCACTGAAGCAATGCTGATATTTGACAGTCAGCGCAGCACAGGGTTCTGCTACCGCCGTACTTTTCAGGTCAACTTATTGCTCCAAGCCATATCGAATAGAAATGTATGTTATTGAATTAGTTTGTTATTGTGGACCAATACACGTAATGTGGCTTCAATGTATATTCAGTATGAATGGCCTATGTAGTACTATGAATAAGATTGATTCACATCAAACCACAATAAGGATGAAAATAAACTTTTATGTGTCAATTAAAGTCCCTCTCTGCTATCCGCTTGACTCTTGGCTTTATTCCCTGTTGGGTTTTGTATGCATATTTGTGTTTTAGTTTGCAGCTTACTCAAATCTTGAATAACATCTCATTTAATATATCTAGAAATAATTATGTAAGCGATGAGCTTATTGAGGACAAGACAATCACGGGTAGTTTGAATCATGTTATTTACAACGTGGTGGGGTAAAGTACTGAGTGAGTTTTGAATACTGAATACAATGTTCTATAGTATTTTTCTATTGAGCTGAACCACCGATTAAGAAATTATAGCATTCATTGAGCAAAAGTTGTCTGTAATTTTAAGTAGTACAATATTGTAATGGCTTGAAATATTCAATTTCGACTAAAGTATTAAACTATAGTATGAATTGAGTCGAGAAGATAATTTGAATTTGTCAAGTGAAATAAAATAAGAAAGTAAACAATTTTAATGTCAAAGTAGGTTTCGAAATAAATTTTAATCTAATTGATGTTTTGCAATTCAATGAGTTTATTATAAATATTACTGCCAAATCATGGCATTCTATCAATTGGAAATAGAACTACAGTACTAACATACTGTGAGTGAAAAAATTGACATTGATATGATTAGCAGCCAAAGGTTATTCTCTATTAAGTTGTAATCTGTGTTGGCCTCAATTAATATTTTGTCCATTACTTTGTACATTGCATTTTATTATTATTATTATTAAGGACCCGACAGAGCCTTATTGAAATCGTGCCGTTGTTCGACCTACTGGGCTCTAGAGCTTGAACAGAAGATTCTAGGCTCTTGAAACTTTGTATGTAGCTTCCTTATAGTCCAAGTGAGATCGCTATTAATTTTGTAGTTTGGGGGTCGAATATAAGAATTATTATTATGATGTAAAACAGATTTCCACAGAAAATCAAAATAAATTATTGGGCAGCTTGTGCAACATTGGATATTACAATCGCTGATACTTGAGGCATGATATATTATAATATCTGTTGAACAAGAAGAAGATACAAAACTCTTTTTCAAGAACTACTGCCGATTTTTTTGTGAATTGGGAAGCATATGATGCATATATAATTCAAAGCAGTTGAATGGTGCGTATGCCTATCAGCACAACTGATGGTAATAATAATTATTATTATTTTATGTAAATTCGTCGGGTCCTTGGATCCTTGTATCGGTTTATTATTATTAAGGAATCTATGAATATTGTTCCCAATTGTCAGTTGCAAACTGTATTATTATCTGTTATACCGTTGTATATATGGCATTGTTTTCAATCACAGTTGTTTTGTGACTGTGCGTATTAAATCATTTAATATTTTTTTCGACCATAAATGATGAGTCAACCATAAATTTCTCCAATACAAGTAAATGTGAGTTTTCTGTGAACATTCCAATGAAATTATTAAAGAGACTGGATAAAGAGAAATACGTATTTATAGTGACTTGGAGAAATGGAAAATCATAAAAGAACTGTTCATTGATCGGACCTGTACGCCATTATTTTATAATAACTCAGTTTTTAACTATGAAATCGCTGAAAATTATGCCTACAGTACATCCTGATTCTCAATCAATGCTCTAGCTTATGCAAGTTATCCTAAATTTTAAATTGCCTACTGTGGAAGTTAGTTTCTAACTTATTGTTCACTTATAGGTACTTATTGATCTCCCTCAACTTTCTAACGAAAAGCCTTAGTTGAATAGTTGATGACTGTAGTCATTATTGTCTCTTATAATGGTGAATAATTGATGAATTTCTTTATAACGTCGGAAGCAATCTTCCTGTCCTGACGACTTCATGCATTAGACAAAACCTATTGATTTGATAGCTAATGACGTATAATGATGTTCATTGAATTCAATTTATTGTCAATGAATTACAGTGTTATATTCGTTTGTTATCTTATTTTGTGCACTAGCACTAAGCAAAGGCTATCAGTCTAGAGATTATCGATGTTTAATGTTGTTAGTCGCATTTTGATTTTCAGTGATAAGTTCGGTTAGTTTTACCTTTCTAATTGAACTGTGTAATTTTTCATTGTCAATGGATGCATTTAATGTTTAAATTTATTTTATACTATTACAATGTTATTTTTTATTACTTTTTCATCATTTCATCTTCAATCTCTTTTTATTTACCGAGTGCCGTAGCAGGTATCTGTTTACTCAGAAATAAGTTACGAAACTCCTGGGCCATCTTTGTTAGGGTGACCGATTGGATTGGCCAGCAAAATGACTGTTCTCTGTTGTAAAATCATTTCCCGGTGGTTCGGAACCCACCTAAAAACTGTAGGTCCAACTCATCAATCACCATCATCCAATTCATTACCCATGCACAGGTCTCAGACCTATGTAGGCTTCATCCTCCGAAAAATAAAATAAATAAGTTTACGGCTTCTTTCCAATCAATTTCAGTTTTATTATATAGTTTAATACCATTATTATTTTTGTTTCATTGTAAATTTGCTAAATCTTATAATATTGTATAAGTTACTCTATTTTTATTGTACATCTTAATCAATATTTAATTGATCATTTTTATTTATTTATTTAATACAATAATACTTAGAAGCAACAGATACAGTGTATCCATTTTGCTCCTATGACACAAATACAAAAGTATACAGATGCGTTTAATATACAATATAAAAAAGAAAGCATATTAATATTAAAAGAAAGAAATCATAGGCCTATATTATAATAATAATAAATTAATCATAAGAATATAACTTCTATAGCTACTTTTACAAATACGTACTAACTTATATGAGAAATACAATGAATAAAATACAATTTTACATTGTTAACTTCTGTCATACATCTATTGTGTAATGAAAGCAAAATGGATCTTTGTATCTGTTGCTCCCACATGGTTGTATACGTTTTAATGAATAATAAATTATTCATCATTCATCTCTAAAATTAATTTCATCTGTAGGTATGTCAAATGTTGAGATACTGTGAACTGTGCTCTATTTTTTCATATTCACCAATCATCTATTAATTTTTTAGTCCTCATAATATTATCTGTTGAAGATAATAAAATTTTTACAGACACATCTCCCAGGATATGTAGATTCAGCTGAGGACTTCAAAAAGAAGGGGTTCTCAGAAATTTTCTGCATCTCCGTAAATGACCCGTTTGTTATGGCGGCTTGGGGAGAGGCTCACAAAGTGCAAGGAAAGGTATGGCATTTGATTTTATTCTTTTTAATGCAATAATAAATTTGAATAGATTAATCAAGTGATCACAATGGCAGTGTAGCTGAATATTTTAGACTTCATTTATTGAAATTCTCTATTTTATTATAACTTGTTGAACATTTGTAACCGTGCTTTATTCAATGAAATATGCTACTGCATCAACGTAATTTGAAACTAACCAATTCAATCAATACTATTACTTCAATATTCTATTGCTGTCCATTGTGAGTGGTGGTGTTTCATATTATAAACTAGCAGGTTCCCGATTCATAAATCTATTTTTAAATTTAATTAAATTGTAGTATATTTTTTCTTATCCCTCTTCCCACCCCCCCCCCCTAACTTCTCGTATCATTTTTCTCTTCTTCTCCCCCTCCTTAAATCCCTTATTCCCCAGGACTAAAATAATTCATTTTCAATAATAAAAAACTAATACTTCTTAATTAATAAATTACAACTAGTAATAATAAATCATTAATCATTGGAATTTAAAACCATTGCAAACTACGAAATTATTACTTGTATATACAATATTTTGAATATTAAAATGAAGAAATGCAATACTTCTAAATATATTAAAATAAAATATTTAATTTTGATCTGCAGAAAAAGTTGCTGGAACAAGACGCATGGATGCAAACTTGGAATAATAATAATAATAATTGATTGATAACTATTAATATTAATTATCAACAATAATCAATTATTGATAATTAGCAATTTACGATTGAAATTGATACTAAATAACTGAAAATTTATTATTAAAATTTGAAAATAATATAAAATTATAAAAATATTTCAAATTATAATATTAATACTGATAGATACAATATTCTAAGAATTTTGAAATTTAAAAAAAAATGTATTTATTTAATATTGCATATTAGGATAAAATAAAAAATGAATAATTCATTATTATATTGAATAAAATTGATTTTTGATCAGCAAAAAAGTTCCCGAATCGGCAGTTTAACCTGCGTCCGGTTGGGAATAGAACATTTTGTGATCACGCTCTTAACCGCTAGGCCACGACTACTTTTTATTTAATAAAGGTTGGTCTGGACACGGTTATCAGCATTTCATTTAGCATCGACAGACAACTACAACTAACTGTTTATTATATAGGAGGTTAATAATTAATTAATTTAAGTAAACTTTGTTCAAAACGTATTTGTGTTTTTTAAAGCAATCATAAAACAAATGTAACACCTACTGTGGATTCAATAGCCTAGCAAATTATAATTAAAAAAAACTGTTGTTTTATTATTTTTTGTTACGGTATTTGCTCTTTTTTTAATTAAGAGAGAATTCTCACATTATGATAACACTTGCACGTTTTTCAAACACTATTTTTGTCAACTTTTCTAGTGCGGGAAATGAACTGACTTCTAATAGCATAATGAACTGACACCAAATAGCATAATCTATTATTCCAAAATTGTATACTATAGAAATTTAAATTGTAGAAAAATATGGCTATTTGATAGAAAATAATCTTGACTTCTTAATTTTTGTTACTGTAACGAAATTATGAATGAATAAATCCCAAGACAGGAGATCGTGCTTATTCACTGCAATATAGACCACTTATCTTTGAATAGAAAGTAGATTTTCTCTCATGATTTTCTCACATTTTCTCTCATGTAATAGCCTGTTTATAAACACAAAAAAAGGAGCAGACTTCAATAATTATAAAAACGCTGTCATAACCCTGCACTGTGTGTGAATCGAAAAAAATAGCAATAAATTAACCACTCTACATTTGTATATAATATGTGAGGTTAGGTTGACATAGCGCTCAAGTACCACAAAAATAGACCATTAAGCGTGTTGCACACAGAACGTGAGTGCGGCTAGCCGGCGGTTGGTGACCCACTCGTGTTTTTTTTTCAGATGCACATAAAACGCGGGTTGAATGCCTTCGAAATAAAATGTCAACGTAAATAAGAGGTAGAACATTTTTTTTTGACGAAATTATGTTGTTGAAGATTCATCTTGTTTCCACTAGTATGTAATAAAAACTTGAAAAAACGTTTTTTCGACGAAATTATGTTGTTAAAGATCCATCTTGTTTCCACTAGTATGTAATAAAAACTTAAAAAACACTTTTGAGTGGAAATTGTTACTTACGTTATGGCGTGAAGGCCGTTTCACTCGGTTGTAAAGAGTATCAGTAGACGACCCACTGTACACTACTCTAGTGTATTGTGGGTCGTCTGATATGCTTTTTACAACAGAGTGAAACAGCCGTCAAGCCATAACGTGAGCCACAATTTCCACTCAAAAGTGTTTTTTAAGTTTTTATTATAGAACCTTTCTGATTGCAGTATTGCAGATTCGTTTTCAGTGACCTCAAGTTCCGCCTAAAGGCTGTGAATGTCTGTTGAAATGATTATCTGAATTTTTTAAATTTTATAATTGAGAATGTTGGTTTTTGTAGTCTGGCAAACTTCAGTCTAAAATATCATATTAGTCTAATAAAAAATTAATAGAAACATTTTAATTGCACCCTATAATAAATAAATAACATAAAATTAATTTACATTATTTTTTTCAAATGATGTAAACTTTTATGGCGGGTGAGAGCCCAGCATTGTAAAATACAACCTATTGTTTTTTTTTTTTTTTTTTTTTTTTTTAATTAAATCAGGGCAGTTAAAATTAATTGCATTCAATTTTTAATATGCAACCCTTTATATTTAGGGTTCAACATTATACAATCGCCACCGTGGTCTTGTTTTGATAGAGTAGAATATTCGACTTAGTTTGTGAAAAAATGTGTTTTTTCTCAAGCGATTCCAAAATATGCATGAATGTATGAATTGTAGTAATATGCCAAGTCAATAAAATTAAGAATCTGTGTGTGAGCTGCAGACAGCTGAAGTTGTTTATGGAATTGTATTGAATATTGCAAAAATGGAATAATATAAAATGTTGGTTTGTGCTAGTCAGTAAACATATAAGTCAATTGTTAGTCAAACGTCATGGTTAACAAAATTAACGTCTTCAAAAATATTGCATTGACAATCAAAGCAATAATAAATAATAATAATTGAAGAGCTACTAATGCTGCTTAAGTATATTTTATTACTACAAAAGCAGAGTGTTCGATGAGCTAGAACCCTACAATCAGCTGTGGTTGGAAAACATTAAGTATTGACTGGAAAATTAAATATTCTTACAGCAATTAATGCACTAATGTGCACTAATTGTATATTCATTTAGTATATTCAATATATTTCTAATAAGTATTTAAATAAGAGTGTATGTGTAATGAGGTGAGTGATTACTAAAGTGTCAGGCTAGCTCTAGAATCTGCCCAAGACCGTCATAGTGTGCTGCAAACACTACTGTGTAATGGCTTTTGTTGCATAAAATTAAAAATAATACGAGAAATAACAAATCTACAATAATTAACAAAAAATATGAAGAGAACAGTGTATGTTTCTTGTATTCATAGGGAATACTCTAAAATTAAAATATTCTATAACTCATTGAATTTTATGCTAGGAGAAAAGTTCAAGCTGCTATAAGGACTCAGCGAGTAGAGTATGGTGGCATTTAAAAAATTCAAATATGTGGAATTTGATGTTTTTCAAATTTTATAGTGTAGTAGACATCTAAGGCATTGGCGTCTGAGATAAGAATTCAGCACTCGACCAACCAAGCTGACCTTGAGTTTGTACTTTTCTACAAAAAGACATGCAGTGGCTAAACCATGGTTGACTCGCATCCTACGGAAACGGGGGCTATTGGAAATACATTGTTTACAACGTCAGCACCTACCCGCAACCGTTACCCGCCCTCCACACCTGCGTTCTGTGTACATCTAGCTTTATACTGTCCACGGCCCATTGTGTAATTACACAAACGTTACTCAAAGCACTTTTTATGTATTTTGTTTGGTTTTTGGGCTTTTTTTAAGATGAATATGAAAATATTCGTTAGGAACTCTCAGGCTTTATTTTGAGATCAATACTTACAGGATTTATATTGAATATTTATTCTTCAATAGTAACAGTATCCTAGGGACTTTATTTCGAAGCCGCATAGCTTCAGTACGGAACGCACTGTGATTTAATCAAAATAACACATTTATTTATCAAGAAAGTCATTCCATCAATTGAAGCTTTGCTCGTCATCACAGTATCCGTGCTATACCACATAACAGTGGTTCCAGTTTGTGAAATATTTATTTATTTATTGATGTAACTAACAATCAATGTGAATACAACAGTCTATTGCCCAAAACTGATTTTCACAAAATTTCAGAGTAGAATCAAAATTTTAGGTTAGGTCTCTTTCACTAAAAATTTCATCTCGGAGCAATATAGTTCACAAGCTTCTTACAGAAACAGAATTTTGATTTCATTTTAACAAAATCAAATCAAATCAAATTGTTTATTCACATATAAAACATGTATACAAAAATAAATTTGCAACATATATAAAGTGTCGTCATATAATATAATATCTATGTTATAAATACTTGTTTTCATGTAATTTTACTAAAAACAAACATGGTTTTCATAAAATCCAAAATCAAAGACCACTGCTCATGCCACCCGTTCCAGATATTCTTTAACAGAATAAAAAGCGTTTTCTTTCAGGAATTTCTTCAATCTCCATTTGAACTGCTCTGATGTGTGACTACACTTAATATTTTCTGGTAGTTTATTATATAATTTTACTCCCATATAATGTGCCCCTTTCTCATATTTTGTTGTTCTGTGAATTGGATAGAACAACAAATTATTTGCTCTTGTGATCCTTTGAGACTCTCTAAACTTTGATAATGAACTAAGATTATTTTGTGTCATTGTCAGTACAGCATAAATATAGATTGAGGGTACCGTGAGTATTCCATTCTGTAAAAATAATTCTTTACATGGGTGTGACCATTTTAAGCCAAACATACGTCTGATCATATTTTTTTGTGATTTGAAAATTCTCTCAACCGATGATGAGGATCCCCAAAATGCTATACCATAGCGAACCAAGCCTTCAAAATAACCTCTATAGACATCAAGCAAGACTTCTATGCTACAGGTATCCCTCAATACAGCAATTGCATAGGCCGCTGAGCTCAACTTCTTTAACAATTGATGAGTGTGACTGGACCATGATAATGTCTCATCAATTGTTATTCCCAAAAATTTGGTTTCTGAATATATTGGAAGATTGCAGCCAAAGGACAAAGGAATGGTATCATCCGTCACTCTATCAGAGCGAGCGGAGGCCCGAAAATTCACTGCAATGGTCTTTTTTGGATTGAGCAGGAGACCATTTGCTTCAAACCACATGCAGCAGTCTCTCATTGCTAATTTCAAATTTGTGAGCATGGATTGATTAGTTTCTCCCTCCACTAAAATGGACACGTCATCTGCATACATGATTATCTCGGATTTAGTGTTTTTACAATTTAAGTCGTTAATATACAATAAAAACAAAACTGGTGACAAAATACAACCTTGAGGCACACCTATTTCAGTTATTAACAACACCTATTAACAAAGCACTATCACAGTCCAAAAATTACATAAATTATCCATATTAATGGAATAACCTTCCTACATTGGGTATTCTGAATGTTTACGTATTTTCTAGCTATGAGATATTCCCTGCAGACTACCTTGAGTGCTCTAGGAGCTCACATTTCTCTAGTTATAAGTCATTTCTGCATATCGTAATATTTTATCGGCTTTCCTTTTGTTATAAGCCTAATAATATTGTAGAGTGGTTTATGATTGCAGGTGCGCATGCTGGGAGATCCAGCCGGTGACTTCACAAAGAGTCTTGGCTTTGAGCAGAACCTTCCGCCACTGGGTGGCCTGCGTTCAAAGCGTTTCTCAATGATTGTTGAGAATGGAGTCATCACTAAGGTGAATGTGGAGCCCGATGGTACGGGATTAAGCTGTTCTCTCGCTAACAACCTACAGATATAATTATTACCCAGTGAAACCTGTGATCACGTTACTTGTATGCACTATGTATATTACTTTAGATTATATTCATTCATCTCTAAAAGAGCTTCTGTTAAAATATAATCACTTAGTACAGATTCAAGTTATAATTTGAAGATGATGTTTTTATAGCTTGAATTGCTGCAAATAAAAATAAATCGTCAACTAGCAGTTTTAATGCAAAACATTAGTAAAGTTTTCTTTTTTAATATTCCCAATACATCAGGTCACATTTTGGTATGTTGTATGTAGTTAATATGTTCTGTTGGAGATGATATTTATCTTTGAATATCAACATGGTTATTGAAATCAATGTTACTAATTTTTTTGAAATTCCATATATTGACGATAAGTTACAAGCTTCAGTGTGAGTATCATTATGTGGGTACTACACTGAAATTCTTAGACACATTGAGCATTCAAAAGTATCGAATAACAACATGGAACAGATTCGCAAATATCCTTTTCTAGTACTGCTGAATCAGAAATATAATTATTACGTCATTTTTTGTTACTTAATTTTAAAAAAATGAGACAAAAAAGGAAACGGACTTCAATAAAATGACACCAAAAATTTGAATACTCGCGTACTAAAAAATTTAAAATAAATTATTCCATTTAAAATGAGAAAATTAAAAATTTGATGCAAGAAACCTTTTGAAGTCGGCGCCAAATTTTCAATGAACTTATAAAATATTACAGAGATTTTTTTATAAACTTACTAGTTGGCTCGTCGCGTGTTGCTGCGATCTCAAAAGAAATTCTCCTTGATTTTATTATTCGCCACCTCCTACTGAGGCTGCATTTCACATTTCAACCTTCTAGGGCTATTAGGGAAGAAGTTAGTCCTAAGGCTCTTCCAGCTGATCAGAGAGGCCTCCTTCGTTGTTTTCTTACTCTCCACCTCTCAATGAAGGAATGTTTCAAATTTAAACCTCCTTCGACTATTAGGATAGAAGTTAGTCCTAGAGCTCTAGTTTTGCACTTCATGTTTATTAAATTTATATGATTTTCATATAAACAGAAATATGATATTCTTCTTATTCTTGATTCAAATTAAGTTCACCTGATTGGCCAAAACGGTACATTACAGGCTTGTTGCGCACATAACTGGCTTTGGGTAAAGGATGTAATTTACCCGGAATAAATACATTGCATCATAATTATTATGATTTGAAACATCGGGTAGGTGTGATGTGCTCTATATGGTACAATGATCGGCCTGGTAAACGACACCGTTCACCCGACTGCCGGTTATGTGTGAAATTGCCCTATTAGAACAAAGTTGAAATGAAGACATCGATGAATGCTCCTTTTTGTTTGATATTGGGCTAAGTATATGGCCGATGCTTGCAAAACTTGGATGGGACCACCAATGATTGATGCTTAGAAAAAATATCGAAATCGGTCCAGTAATTCATGTACAAACATAACAAAAACAGGTCGAATTGAAAACGTCCTATTTGGAAGTCGGTTAACAAAATTATAATATGTGGGAGATGTATGTGAGTTGATTTTTATTTCAACCCACTGGGTATCCGCAGTGGTGTAATCTGTCATGTGATAAGACTGCTACTTCTGCGGCCACGGGTTTGATTCCCGTTCAGCCTGGCTTATTTTGTGTCATCATTCTCCTGATTACCCAAGCTAATTTACTCTAAACTATGTAATAATATGATTTATACGCATTATTCAGCTAAATTTCAAGCTCAGTTGATCTCATAATTTGGCATTTTTAGTTTGCTCTGTTGGCTGCATTGTAGTCTACTTATCTTAACTTACAAATACTGGCTCATTTTCATTATACAATAATGTGATAATAGTATTCTATAGATAATAGTAGCACGGATATCAATACATTATTAAAGTAGTTTGTGCAACTGGGGCTTAGACCTCATGCGTTAATCAATAAAAAAGGGTGATGTGAGTAAACGAGACTGATTTACTTGACAGAAATACCTTATTAAGAAAAGAAATTACTTATTCAGATAAGTATTGTCTTAAAAGTAGGTGAATAACCTTTTTCTATTTCTTATAAGCAATCACTTATGAGCTTAAGAATTTGCATGTAGTTTTTTCAGTGTATTTCTTTTTCTTAAGAAATTGTTTTTATTCAAGCAATTGCTAAGAGTATGCAAAAACCTGCATGTTGAAACCTGTTAAATCTTGCACGTTTAAACACGTTTACCTCCTTCTATCACAAATCCTCATACCTCATAAGAGTTTACGCTTTCGTAGAGTCATGTTGAGTGAAGACGAAACTCAGTTTAGTCTCCTATCAGACGAACCCAAAGTTTCTGTTGACTAATGAAACGCCGATTTTTGTACTTCTTTTCATTGCAAAAGGCAGCCATAATTGGTAATAAGGTTGGTCTGGGGCTACCTTAAAAGTCAGTCAGTAATTTCTTATAAGAATAAGTATTTCCAACACTTTATTCACATTCTTTTAAGAAATTACTTACGCTTGATCAGTATTTCTGTGTAGTTATCAGCAATTACTTATTAAGAAAAAGAAATTCTTGATAAGGTAAAAGAATACCAACTTCTTATATTTTATTCACCTAGTAGTAAGTAATTTCTTAAAAAACAGAAAAAGTAATTACTGATTTTTATTCACATCACCCTTTCTGAAACTGAACATCTCAGTTAGGATAAATAAGAACACGGCAATACGTGAACAGACAAGGCTCATATTTCTATTTGCATCCCGTACATCGTTTATTACTTTGAAACCGTAGACTCAGAATCTAAGAAAGCTCTGTTTCTGCAGGAATAGGAAATGTTGCCTTAAATTCTCTTCTTTCCAGCTCTAAAAACTTCTAGTCTCGCTTATGAGTAGCTGGCCACAAATATTCGTTTTGTCTACCTTAATTTATTCTAACATCAACTCCTGTTTATTACACAGTTCTTTTAGGACTCGAAAATTCTCATGAAGTATCTAATACAGAAGCAATACAAGAGGAATGCGCTCTTAACAGTATGTGAAAAGAATACAATAATGAATGAGTGTTATCTAAAAGTATACTTATAGTACTGATTACAATTTCAGTTCTTTCATTAGACTACTATCGACATTTGTATAGATTTATATAACAAGATGTATCTGCGAATAACGGTATTGTTTTAATGTCCATGATTATTGGAATTGAGTCATTTGTAAACGCAGTGGCGTAGTCAGTTAAGAGTGCTTCTCTCTGATAAGACTCTGGCTAGATGGTAATCCTGTGGTCACAATTCACGTTCAGTTTCGGATATTTAATTTAGCTAACCTCATTACTCACGCACAAGTCTCAGACTCATGTGGGCATCATCAGCAAACAATTAAACGTTATAATAGTCCTTTTCCAGGTAACAGAAGGACATTAAGTAGTATCCCTCCCAAATGGAATTCCAAACTAAAGGCCAATTACCGTACACATTTTATGCAAAAATTTGGACTGCCTTATCGAGCTCTGAAGGATGAGCTATCTACAGATTGAATGCGCTATAGACCTCGTGGCCATTTGCAATTTAGTGGCGCTCGTAGCACATCAATATTGTTGACCTGACCATAAAGAGCTATTAATGTAATCTCAAATAAAAGTTCCAGAGTAATACCGGTTTCAATTAATTGAGCGCTCAAATGAGATGTAATGGGTTTTCTGGGATGCACTAAAATGTATAATAACTGGAGTTTATAAACTACTAGAGATGAAAAATTGTATTCGACGTCTATGAAACACTAATGCAACAGTTATGGAAAAATGCATAATGTAGCTGTCAAAAAGCTCAATATTCGGCTTAAAAATGTCGAAAAAAGAAATAATTACATCATTTTATTACATAGTATTTTGTATTAATAATATCTAGTTGTAGAGTTCAAGTGTTGAAAGGATTCAATGTTAATACAATGAGTAGAATATTAGGAGAATAACATTAACATAAGAGTAGCTGACAAAAAACACATTCACTTGAAAGTTGCAGGTCTAAAATTATATTCTTAAATAAATTGGATTTCTTATTCCATAACGATCTGCGTTGTTAATATATTAACTTATTATTGTAAATTTAACGACTTGCAGTCAATTTTAATTGTGAATAAATAATATTCTTGCTCACTCTTGGCCAATATTGATCTAAAATTGTCAAGACGATTTAACTGGAGCTGGGATTATTCTGGAAGATGTAACAAGTTATTAAATTGCTTGTCCACTGTATAATTAATTTTGAAATTTCTTTCTATTACTTTAAATAATAATGCTGAGGACTGGAGACCTCCGCTACTGCGACCATTGACAAAAGCAATGGAAATGCCATCACACAAAAATATGCAGTGAGTAAGGGAATCGAGCCACGGATCTCTCACTAGGACACCTGACCTAACCTGTTTTGATTCCCGGTGCTAACTGTATATTTTATGTGAAATCGAATATTCAATTTATAACATTTTAAAGATTCCTGTAAGAAATTTATGAACGCAGTTGGATATAGGGAAGGTCATCAGCATAATTTATAGATTAAAGGGAATCTCGAAAAATTAGCTTACTGTAATATTATGTCATGTTTAATGAATAATAAGACGAAATTGTCACAACCACATTTATTGAAAACAATGAGATACTAGTTTCGGTATTAGGCTTAACCATTATCAATCTCAATCAAACGGTTTGATTGAGATTGATAATGGTGTAACAACCGAAACTAGTTTCTCGAAGTTTTAATAAATGTGGTTGTGACAATTTCGTCTTATTATTCATTATGGATACCTTTCACAATATCACCTTCGCCATTACTAAGAAAGTTATGTCAAGTTGTATAGAAAATACTGTTTAAATGCATTTAACAATAGATACCTTCTAGTATTTAGGAGGGAATCTATTTAGAGGAATGAAACATTACATTATTTGGCCAACAAAACGCAGAACATCAGCTTAAATCTACAGAAAAAATGAATTAAGATTTAGTCCTCAAAACTATCCAATTGTAGCCTTCAGCATCAATAAACTCGTCGAAAGGGGATTATTTGGAGTAAATTGCATCAGCTGACAGAATAAAAAACGCGAATTCAACATATAAATCTGAAATCAATGAGTCAGGCTTCCAATCGATATACTCATTATTATATTTAGTTGATGAAAGTAATATATGTTTAAATATGTCCAACACGATTTGACACTGGACTTCGAAAAGTGAATTATTTGGTGGAAATATTCAATTTCTTAATTGAATCTGCTGACATTTGAAATCACTAGAACAAAATAATTTACTAGCTTTTCATCACATTCAATTGCAGAGAAGGGTGTTTAGCATCATAAATTAATTTGAACGTTCAATTTTTTGAAAGGTCAGGATAGGAGATGAAATCCAAATTAAAACATAGTTCACATGGCTGGAGTAGCTCTTCCATTGGTCAACAATGAAACAGCACCTTCAAAAAGTCAAGCAAGATATTATAATGATAACCAGAAACATATCCACTGTTGAAATACAAAATTTTGAGGTAACATTGTCAACATAGACATCTGATCCAATAGTCAGATGTGTAACAGGTACAGTACATTAATTTCAACTTAATCCGATCTTTGGTTAAAGTTTCACCCTAAATACTTGTAAACTGAATTTTCAACAGTGACACTGTTCTCTGCTGAAAATCACTTCCCGGTGGTTCGGAACCCACCTAAAATTGTAGGTCCAACTCATAAATCACCATCATCCAACTCATTACCCACGCACAGGTCTCAGACCTATGTGGGCTTCATCCTCAGAAAAAAAAAAAAAAAAAAAAAAAAATTCACCCCAAATACAACTGTATTTAACGTTGTTTGTAGTGGCGAAGGTGGTTGTGACAACTTCATGTTTTATTATTCATTATACAATTATTTTGAAATTTATTGTTTTACACAAAGAAATATAAAAATATGGAAGAGAAAAATACTTTGTCAATACAATAACTGAGCACATGACCATGGAAGATGCTGGTTTCATGGCAATTACCTGTTATATTGTCAACAACGTCCATCATTGCCGTGAAACTGTGGACCCTGAGTTATTTTTAGTGGAATGAATACTATGCAATGTATTTCCCTTTTCATTCATCAGGATTTTTAAATTGAAGTTTTATTGTTTGGGATCTACATTTTGTTCTGTAAAAATAGGTATGTATCTTTTTGAGGAGGGAGGCACTAGCTCATCTTCAGTTATGGTAATTCACTTTGAAAATTCTCTCAATCTTCGACCTTTTCATTATTTGTATTTGCTTATACTCTTACACATTGTATTCAAGTACATGTAGACTACAAAAAGGGTTTTATAAGCCCAAATTTACTTTGAATTCATTGATTCTTTTGCATTCCAAAAAAAAACTAGGATTAACACCACCATTCGGATACCAATCATTATCACATATTCTACAGTAGCCTATTTATAAGTAATATCAATATCCATTTTTATTTTTTGTTACCAAAATATACAGTAGCTATCTACATTATTAGACTGCAGGTACCGTAGTGAAAGTTTGCCAAATACTGTGCCGGTCACGGTGCCGGTAATGAACCAGACATTCTAGATCCGATAGTGGTGGGGTATAATATACTGTTTAATGAGTTAATTTTATTATTTTTATTGAAATAAATTTGTTGCTAAAGCTCCAGCTTCTTACCCACTGTTGGAATTTCTTAAACTATGAATTATTGTTTATTATTTATTTGTTATACATCTTGTTTATTACACTGTACTTTATTTTTTGGCATTTTATTAAGCCTACCGTATCTATAAATTAAAGAGTATTATTTTCTTATACTATATTAGGCATTATATTATATTCTAGTACATGCATTAGGCTTATTGTTTCCCTTATTGTGGCTTGAGTGATTTTGTTCATCTCAGATGCAAAAAAGTCTACTTCAATTATTATTGTGTTGCTTCCCAGACATCTCAAGAAGTAGCTTGGAGGTGTTCTAGATAGTACACATACTCGCCTGTGCAGTCAGACCCTTTATAAAGCTAGAAGTAAACGTAGAGCTTCAGAATTTGTTTTGGTGGGCTTGGCATGATTAGTAAATACAACTTTATTAGCTCAGTGAGGAAAGTAATACCAAAAGGTACCCCTCACTTCTTGTTTGCGTAGTACGCTCTTTGGACCAAACATGATGTTGAGACTTGAGCCACCTACAACAGTCAAAATCGGCTATTGTACTATATATAGTATATATAATAATAATATTATGTAAAGAATATATATAATTTATATTATAATATATAATATAAAAAATTGCTTTATTTTGAAAATTGAAGAAAGCTAATTCTTCTTGTTCTGGTGAACTTTTAATAATTATTTGTTTATTCATGTCCTACTGTTTTCCATTTTTATTTTTTACCATTCAACCTATGTTTTGTTTAGCAGTTTAGGTTTAGGTACCTTCAATATTAGGCAGTAAGGTAGTGAACGTTTGCCTAATACCAGAGAATGTCAAAGAATCGGTATGATAACTAACTACACGCAATGAGCAATGCGGTACGGTACCGTTCCCGACAACTGCAAAACCATTTAGTCTACGTGTTTGTAAAAACTTTTTTTGTTCACGTCAATTTGAAATATTGTCTTCAAATTTACCGATAAATGACCGAATTAAATGACAATGATGGATTAAAGTAGGATAAATGTTACCCATTATTTTTGGACGTCATTAGATTATTGAAGATTAAAACACTCCTTGATATATTTCTTGATAGTTTTGTAAATATGATGTAATATACTTCAAAAAGGAGATCAGTTTTCAAGTTTGAAAATATATTTTCCACGTTGTTTACAGTTTTGAAAATGGTGTTCAAATATAGTAGTAACTTGAACACCCGATAGATAGCAGGCAATCCCTGATGCTTGTTCCATTGATAGTCTCGAACCCAAAATCTATCTGATAGAAAACACTCTCAAACCCCTCGAATTTCGAAATTGGTATTTATTTTTCAAGTTTATTTAAGATAATTCAAGCTTGTAAAAGTCATCTTATGATTTTTAATTAAGTTTTACAACATAATTGATATTAAGAATGCGTCAAATAAAATCTTTGAAAACAGTTTCTCCTACCGCCGGCATATCGAGCTCCAAGACCGCGCCATCTTCGTTTTGAACAAAGCCAGGTTGAGTGAGTTGCTGTGAGTTAGTGGAAGTAATAACTTCTCCAAAATCTTAGTCAAAATGAGTACGAAAGAAAATAACTCAGAAGTCGCCGTAGACAAAGTTACGGAAAACAACGACAAGGCTGGAGGTGATGTGAAAGCAGAAGTAAAAGGAACGAAAAGGCCAGCTGAGGTATGTTGTAAATACACACTTTCTATGTTTACCGATCATGTGCCGCCAAGCTTAGTTTGTGTCATTGTCACTCAATTTAGATTCATAACTAAGTATTAGAAAATATAATGCTCAGATTGATGTCACATATTTCTTAAAGTAGTTGAAATTAGTTAAATTCATTCTATTTTGATGTTGTTTGTGATGTTGCCATGTGGTGAAGCCGGCCGGTGTGTCGCATTTACGGCACGGCCAAAGTTTTTCATTCGCCAATGTAGAAGAATGCTGTATTCCATATTATGGATTAGATAATCCATACTGTCCAATTTATTTAAAATTGGGAATTCCCTGCAACTTTTGATTTGTCTCAATCAATATCCCGCGTTTTTACTTTGGCTGAAGAGGCTATCTCGTACTTGGCATTTAAGATGGCGGCATGTTGTTTTTTAGCCATGACTTCATGGAACCGAAAGTTTGATTACCAAGTATATTATTGATGATTATCCAAATTACACTAGCTGAGTTATCGCATTTTCTAATGTCCTATTTGTCTGATGCACCAATTTTAATAAGTCTGTTGCACTACTCATGACAGGAAGCTTATGCCCAATTCAGGTCAAGTAGACTAGTTTTCCAATATGAAAGATGCATCCATTATCACTCACCATTTTTGCCGCCAAACAAATTTGTGATCGAGTCAATTCTATGCTGTCCCATCGAAATTTTATGTGCAAGTTTCTGTTTCTATTTTAGCGAACGACAATAGATTTTATTGATAATTTATACTATTAAGTTTTAGGCTTCATGAAATTGATTGATGGAGTGACAACTAATATGCCACCTCGTAGATTATCAATCTATTGATTTCCATGAATTTCGAAGTTTGACCACTTTGAGATTAATTTTATTTTAATTCTATTCATTACCTGGTAGTTTTATCACTATTTGATAATATTGTACTCTTTATGCCGTTATTACTGCCCAGTGACCGACATATCTAGAGTTGTTTTTTATTTATATTTTCCAATTTTATCTACTTACTCATCAATGATTCTAGCCAATTATTTGTTCAACTGATTTGGGAGTCGCTTAGCGTTCTTCTACAGTAGTTGCTGTGTAAATATTATACACATTGTCATTATCCCCACTAAAAAAATTATCTTACTGATACCCACTCACATTTTTTAATCGAATATTTATTTAAAGCTGCTCAATTTAATTTTTGAAATTTTATAGATGCTTATTGTACGTGTTACAATGATGTTCTTGATAATTTATATCCTTTTGGTAAATTGACTTTTAATAATACTATTTATCTTTACCTAGTCCCTCAAGAATTTATTGACCAAAAAATTACAATCACTACTTGCCAATCATGATACAATCTTTCTGAATTGAATGTATACAGCAATATTGATTCTCTATATTTATTGATATAAGCAAAATAAATATTATACTATTCATATTATACAAGAGAAAAATATTGATTTTGACTCCTACTGGAGTTAGTTATACGTATCATTCAGTAGATTTTTTCAACTCAAATAATTTTATTCCTATATTTTAATTTTTATCTAATCATGTAAGATAATTTTTAGATGCATTTTGGTCATAGTGATGTAAACATAACCTTGTTAGGTGTGTTACTGTCATTGTGGCTTGAAATGGTATACATTCAATTTTTTTTACCACATCCTTTAAAGCTGCTCAAATTCTAGGTGATAAAGTTACATTTCTAAACGGTATTTTGTAGCTCAGTAACTACTACTAACTTAGTAATGTTTGAAATTCTTACAACAATGTGGAAGTGAGAGATGTCTGGCCTGGGTGAATTGGCTTCATGCACGTGCCAGTAATTGTTGAACTTGAATTATTGCTGTTCAACAAGATTTATCTCATAGGACAAATGGAAAACTGATGTGAAAGGTTGAAAGTATTGGATTGTAACATTCGGTTGTGGTTTAATTAGTCAAGATTACAAACAGAACTGTGTTTCCTTTTGACAATTTATTATTAATGCTTATAAGTTCCTTAATTTAAGACAGAATTTTATTAATTCAGTAAAAGAAGTTTACTTGAAGTATCTCAATTGACATAGTTGTTACAACGGTTCTTTTATCACATCTTTGCCGTTTACCTTACATTTTCATTTCCCAGTTGAAATGATGATTTCTTTTCATACTTTTTTTTTTATATGGTAGAGTCTTGTTAAACATGAAATCCTCAATGCTTCAATGTAATAGAAATTTCAATTCATTGTGATAGTTATTAAAAAAACAACTCCCAATTTACCTTCAAATTATAATGACCGTACCTGAATTGTACCTCGTCTGTCAAGTTTTAGTCAACAAATCTTGAAAAAATTTGAAACAATTCAATTCTACGTTGATTGAATCCTACATTAGATGTCATTGTAATTAAATTATTTGTTCATTCAAATTTCGCTCTTTGCGTAATGAAAGAAATGTCTGTTATTATTGTGATTCGTAAGAGCAGTTGATACTCAGATGATTGTATCGCGTGCCTGATGGAGCAACAGGTGTCGCCGTAGACCACTTTCATGTAGTGTGGTCGTCTCGTTTCTCAACAAAGCAAAAATTAAATTAGTTGGCAGGGCTAAATTTTCTTGAATTCTTTTGCTTAACTTCTTGAACTAATTGAACTATTTTCTGAATAATTATGATGTTTGATGAAATTTCCACGAGACTCATTCAGTTACATACAATGAATGTGATCTTTTTGGCATGGTATTTGGCGAACCGGTAGTTTTGATGTGTAGCTTGATGACGGGGGTAGTGGTTGTGTGTGTGCGTTTTGAGTTTGAGCCGGCGACGAGTTGTTGCGATCGCTCACCGCTAGCAACGCGCGAAGGTCAAGCGCGGATTGCACGCTTTTCCCCTTGAAAGAAGCGCCAGCGAGATTTCGTTTGCGTTTCGCTCGATTTTCGGTCGGATCGTATCGATCGCCAGTGGCTTTCAGACGCGCGTTTGTCTTGCGACTTGTGTTGTGTGTGTGTGTACTGTAGTAGGGCGCTAGGACGATCGTCAGCCATGATGAGACGGCGATGAGTTGATCGCCTGGGTAGGGATAACGCAACTGTAGTTGAGCCCTTGGCGCCCTACCAGATAGCGTTGCAAGCGCCATATTTCCAAGATGGCCGCTGATCGAGGGACGCTCTCGCCTCGCCTGGCCGACCGGCCGGCGCACCAGTCTGCTGCTATCGACACGCCGCCATCCCCTCCCCTCATAGTCCTCTCCTATTACTTTTCCAACATTTTCTCTCCCTCGGTGCTCTCCTTTCACTGCACCGCTCGCACTGACACCACCCGCCTTTCCTATTTCTATTCTCTCACTTACGCAACGACAATCATTTTCCCACTCAGTGAGGTCGAGACTGGTTGAAAAATGCGCCGACTTCTTACCTTTGGCAACCGCCAAGTTTCTCCCAATATTTCCTGTCGCTCGGCGTACAGTACAGTGGTACCAAGCGTTGTTTGCCGTGACGTTTGGCCGTACGTCCGTATATCCTTCTATGCTGCATCCTGTGGAGGGGGTCACCTAACCCCCTCCCTCACCAACCACTACGACTATCAACAACATTCTCGGTTGTTCCCGTAACAAACCCGAACTCTGGTAATACCGATCGCGGCTATCGTAAATTAAATTATAACTGAATTGAACAATAATTTATTTGTTCAAATAATTACATGTTGGAAGCTCAATAATTTTGAGTAGGCGTTTTTATGGAGGTATGTGTCAGCTTGCTCATCCTGAATGAAGGCTACGCGGGTATCTGTTATACTAATCATCCTCTCCTCCTACCCATCCAAGCAGCTCTTAATCTATTTTTTATAATTTGCCCAGTTCCTTACTGGAATTTTAAATTATGCTTCATTCTCATTGGCTGCTTCGACCATGAGAGTACGTTTTTAGCAACAATTTTGCTCATAGGTTAGAAACGTGACTATCCACCCTCATAACGCGAGCAACGCCACCCTAAAATTGATGTAAATGGTACCTATTGATATGTTTTTTTTATTAATTTAGCGTGCAAAAATTGAACTATTCAAAAGACGTTTCTGTTATTGAAAGTTCTGAGTTAAACCCCGTTTTAAATAGTAATAACAATGGACATGCAGATTTAATTTAAAAAAAATTAATTGCTAATACTGTATAAGGTGACGATTTTTTTTCAGTTTCTTTTCAAAACTTCTAAGATCTCTCTATTGCAAATGTTTTAACAGGTAGGCTAGTTTAATTTTTGGAAAGTTTGAACTAAAATAATGCAATATACTAAACAGTAATGTAAAGATTTACAGTTATTAAGTAGTTTGTAGGAAATACTATTTTCATTTTTGCAGCCGTGACTGTCACAGTTTCCTTTTGTTGAAATAAAATATTTAAAAATATTATTTCTCACTTTTCAATAATTGATGAATATTTAATAATTGATTTAATTATTAATTTAGGAATAATTAGTGAAGTTCATAATCCAGCGCACTCGACTACTTTTAGATGTTGATACACCACATTGATTGTGGATGCCGGGATAGGCACATGTTGCATGTGGTCTTCAGCCACTGGCCAAAAGTATTCTAATGTACACGCTTGAAGTTTTGTAGTCGAGCATTAAGCTACTTCAAATAGTAAACCAAAGATTGTGTTGGTAAATTATTCGGAGACCACGATGTAGTAATTAACTTTTGAATGATTATCTTATCATTGAGTTTTGTAACTTATGAAGTAGTCTATGCAATTGTTTAGGAAATGACAGACTACTATTATTTGTATAAAGCTGCCATTCGAATAATGATCATTTTGGGTATTGTGCCTGTCATTTTTTAGGACTGGATTTCCCGCCCGATCAGGGCTGCCAATATCACTGTAACGGTGGGGGGGGGGGGGGTCTACATCGTTGTGGTACTATTCTCTTGAAAAGAGGGTAATGTTTTCTCCCTTCGAAGGGTAGTTGACAGCTGCAGACTAGGTATGAATGGTCGGCTCGGCTTTTGAAAGCGCGCGCAGAGGGAAATAGCGCGCCAAAACTGACTCAAAAAGTGAGAGAGCGAGCACAGAGTGCCGCTTTCCGGTTCTCTATCCCAAACAGCCGCAGAAACGTTCGTTATAGGATGAGTGGAGGGGCAGACAGATGCCTGAGTGAGGCTAGCGTATCCCGGCCAGGTCGTGAACCTGTAGCCTCGCACAGGGCGCCTCTGTTCGAACAACGCTTTCTCACTCGGTTTGACTCTCCTTGTATGAGTATTCTTGTCTCTCTCCCTTCCTTGCACTCTGGTCGGTGCGTCAACTGGTTGTAATCAACTCGGTCTCTCCAATGCCTTACACTTCATATCGTTGCTCATGCTTTTCGAGCAATGCAAAATTAACTATTTCTCAACGTTTCATGTTGGAAATAAATTGGATGAGTTCACCGATGACTTCTTTCTAACAGAATGCTTTGAATGATATCAGCATGAGTGATTTTAATACTGTAATTCCTTTCCTCCGTTTTTTATATACCGTGAATATTTTCTTTGTTTTAATTTTAAGAATTTTTGTATACCGCTGCGGTATAATGGTTACGCTGTAGATATTCTGCGCATGCGTACAACCAAACATTCCACATGATCAGAACTTGGATGGCGTACTTGTTGAGATATCGTAACAACATTCTAAAACGCCGTATTAGTACACTTATCCATTCTTTTTGACATAACTTTTATGTGCAATTTGTGTAACTTTGCATTGACAAAAGTCCGGTGGTGGGGTCGCACTCCTGTCAACTGCCACTGCCATTTTAAAAGTATTTTAGTTACTCAAAATACAACAAATTTTATTTCGAATATTTACTAATATTGAAGAAATTAGGGGAAAAGTAATTTTTAAATATAAATTAAAGCTTGTTTTGGAGAGAGAACAGGAATTTTGGAGAATTTGTAGTAAAGTTTTTAATTTCACTACCTAAACCCAAAAATATATATTTTAAAAAAGTATTCAATTTTATATAAATAAATCTCTTATTTTCACTGCACTGTGTATGCATGCATCCTACTTTATAGCAACCTCTGCAAAAAATTTCGTCTGCAATGAATCATTTTTGAAATTTTTTTCTCTTACAGGACAAAGTCGACGATGTCAAAAAACCTAAAAAAGAAGAAAATGGCGAAGAAGAAGAGCTAGACGACGAGGAGGAGGTTGAAGGTGAGGAGGAGGACGAGGAAGAGGAACTACCTGAAGGAGAAGAGGAAGACCTAGGGGAAGAAGGTAATTTTACACACTCTAGAACTGCTAAAAATTCTTGAATAAAATTAACATTAACAATAAAAAAACATGATTGAATGTTGAAAAATAAAACTATCTGAATCGGTTTTGACAGTCAAGGGCCGTTAATGAGGGTGCTAAAATAATCCTAAAATTCGTATTATTTGTTTTTTATAATACAACTTTGCTATAATATTTCATGAAGCAAGTCAGTAAAAAAGTACCTGGCCAAAATAATATGCAGTTTCATCTTTTTTTCAGTGCGCGAATGACAAAGTTAAGCTTATCAACCGTACCACCGCCCTATCAAGCTAATGCTTATACTAACACTTGTACATGCTAACACTTATAGCTGATCCTTAACTTAATCCCCACCACAAAACTAGTCTTGAAATCTAGAAATAGTAATAATTGGCAAATTATTAGGCCACTATGTTCTTGACTTTTCACGAACTGCAAATGTGAGTGGGGACATTTTTAATATGTAATGCACTTTTGATAAGTCTGCATTTGATTGTGATCGACTAATTTAATTGAAGGATGCAATGTCCTTTCATAAATAAAGGGTATCGGGTCCTCCAAAACGTTAGACATTTTGCTCTATGTAATCACATTTAAAGTCTAAGGGTGTAATAACATATGTCAATCAATTTGAATCATGGCCCATCTAAACGGTAAGAGGTAAAACGAAACTAGTTATATACATCAAGAGAGTTCAGACATTTCAGCTGCGAGAGCAACTACTATAACTCTGGTAGCTAGTCCAGCTGGTCTACAATTCTCTACCTCTTGATTTATGCATCACTGAAGCTTTATCATAGCTTGATATTTTTTTTTATAAATTATGGGTTGTATATGTTTAGAAATAAGCTCATGCAAAAACAAGGAATTGTCTTGAGGAAGTCCTATTGCAGATTGCCTCATCAGTTGAAACTTGCCTTTATTCAAACTCGATGAACAATCCGGGTCCTCTTTCTTAACAAAGTACAAACTAATGCTATTTGTACTTGTTCTTATAATTGCTGCTAATTGCTATGGAATAATTCGACTTTTTATGAAAATATGTCCTAGATACAATGCTGTATGAAAAATTGAATGTAATACTAAATAGTGCTGAAATGGTTGTGAAATAATTCATTACAAATTACAACTCAAAGAATTAGTTCTTGAAGCTACTGTGAGATGTTATGAAAAGTTGTACCTGTAATTATAAAATCGAATATTTTAAAATTGATTTACGTTTAATTATAAAATATACCTTACAGTAGTTCTATATTGTATATTAAATGTACTAGTCATTGATTGTGAACAAAAATAACACATTTTTGTGTGTTTTGTGTTTGCAGAAGAGGATGAGGATGACGGAGAAGGCGATGAAGACGACGAGGATGCATAATGAGTGAAGAGGTGCGTGTGAGTGAGTGATGGACTGAGCGTCGTGTGCGTGCGTGTGTCGACCGCCTGCCTTCCCCCCTCCCTTTCAGCAGCAGCAGCGGTGAGCGCCTGGACGCTGCGCCCCACCTGCCGCCACATCAGGAGAACAAGAGTGTGCTAATCTACATTCAGGACGAGTGCAAAGTGCGCGTGCGTTGTTTCTGTTGTACTCAGTGTGAATGTATCTTCGAGTGTAATGTTCACAATTATTAATATATTATTGCTATTATGTTATTTAATTAATGTAATGGAACACTGACTTGACTGTGATGCACTCAGCCAATAGCTGCGGCCCGTGTCGACTGTCGGCGACCAGGCGTTCACCCCAACCCCAACCCAATGTCTGCTCAAGTCGACCGTTTCCCAGGGGGAGGCAGACGATTTTTAAATGATAATTTAAAAGTCGAATGGTTCTATAATAACTTTTTTATTTTAAATATAATATATAGTTGAACTACTGCGGACTTGGGACTGGTCTTTTTGTTTTCTCCTGTTATGTTGTGCGATGTGTTGATGGTGCGACAGCACCAACTATCAACTAAACACAACACACAGTGGCAGGCAACACACATTCACATAATGGCCGCCGCACCCCTAGGTCCGTCGGATCATCATCCTCTGTCTACTGCGTCCTCTTCTCTTTACTTTTAAGTCTGTGAAAATAGTTTATTATTAAAAGAGACTAGAATACTTGTTCAATCAACTCTTAGACACGATGCAATTTCCATTGAGATTATAACTATTATTATTATTTATTATTATTTTCAACTTGTTGATGTAATTCTACAATGCAATGGGGCGGCAGTTATTTGAGTTATGCTGCCGGGAATAATCAGCTCTCGACTGGCAATAAACAACACCGATCGGCCGTTCGTCGCTCCAGTGTCCAATTTGTTGAACTTATTACGACGGTCGATCTTCTGTTTGTTTTTTCTATGGGATAATAGTAATTTGATACAACATAAACTGTTTCTAAAATATAGTTGATGAGTTTCATAGAGTATTAATATATTGTAGATTTGTGTCATTTGTGTGTTCATAGATATTGTTGATAATACATCATAATTTATGATCAGAAATTCTTCCTCCTTTTCAGTCGTTGGTAAATACACCTGTCAAAAATTTGGATTATTAGTTCAAATGCCGTCTTAGAACTCGGCAGCCCTCCTGTACGCTCATTGCGACGACTATTTCTACGCAATTGCAAATTTGTATCGGTAATACCTGGTCTTTATTAATTTCTCTGAAAAAGTACAAGGCTACTTTGTAAGTTGTAAATCTTTGTAATTTTAATAGATCGACTAAATTTTTTTTATTTTAGTTTGATGTTTCCTTTATTAACCCGATCCAGCCTTTAGTCTGCTGTTCGGTAGAGATTTTCTTTGTCTATTATTTCCTGTGGCATTTATTAAGATAATTGCCTAGCGTAGCAGGGAAGGTGGAGGGAAACCTCTGCTTACTGTCTACGATGGGCTCTGGTCAGTTCTTGCTCTTGCCACCAACGGCTGACCATCATTTTGTACTTAACCAATAGTTAATTATTCCAAACAACAGGGCAGTAATGAATAATATATAGTGTGTGAATTGATGCTGATAGTCCAACGAGAAAATTCCATTTTTGTTTGTTAATTATTTGCGTGTAACTTACGAAAGATGATGAATGGTCTCATTAAAATTTGTAAATTTTGTACTTTTAAGGACTGACTATAACCTCCAAATGCATTTTGAAAATTAATTTCTAAGTATTTACTTTCGTACTCTTTTGTATTTTGTTTTCTTGATTTCTATTTAATTAAACGCCCTCCAAAGTACCTTTCAATCATGTTCTCTCATGCCATTCTACCTTTTTACTTTTGGTTAATGCAGTGGATGAACTTTTGGTGAGATAGTTTTCTTTCATTTCTTCATTTGTCAAGGATATTCTAATAGCAATTTCATTTTTTGGCTGTTCCAAGTATGCAAAAAAAATTTACGAAATAATTCCAGTCAGCATCGGAGTGCCTTGTGCAAGATAAGATTTGAACTTAGTTCTAATATTTTAATATAGTATACCAATGAGTGTTGGAAATTTTACTATTGCTTTCTAGCAGTCCTTTAACCTATAATGAATAATTTGACTGATCATAAAAAGTTTGACTTCACGGTTCAACTGTTTACATGCTTCGAGTTTACTAACAACGTAACGTGTTTCATTGATAAAAAGTATGTCAGAAGTAAATACAGTTGCAGTGTCATTTTATCAATGAAAGGTGCGTTGTATCATCATTAGTACTGTATGTTATGGTAAGTCCACGCAGTTTATTGATTAACTATAAAATGAGCATTAAATACAGTTGAATTATTCTAAAAATATGATATTAGATGATTGCATCAGAATAAAACCACTGAAGGCTTCAAAATATTTTTTTTTGCGTAATCTCGTCAGTCACAAACTGTACAAAGTGCTAGAAGATGTAATTTATATGTACCACTCTACATGTAACAGTAGAGGCTCAGCTTAAGTATACAATTTTTTTCTTTTTTTTTTTAAATAAAACTCATTTCGCCATGGTAAAATGAATATTGAATAATTAGTTGATACGATTTTCTTGAAATAAAAGCGTACATAGCACCGTAAGGCGCGGCCTCCACTTGCGATTTGTTGCAAGATTGTTTAGTCGTAAAAATGAAACCCATTATTTCTAGAAAAATAGGGAGGCAACAGGTCAGAGCTGCGACTGAACTGTCGGCAGTGGATGCACGTCCATACTTGGCCATGTGACTCATTGCGGAAGTCCGACAGTCTGGTAGTCGCAGGCAAAATAGGATGTTTTGCAACTTTTTGTCGCAGCGTTTGTTCAGGCAAGTATGGGTTCACCCCAACTAGAAATAATGGGTTTCATTTTTACGACTAAACAATTGTGC
Source organism: Conomelus anceps (assembly GCA_948455865.1). Lineage (NCBI taxonomy): Eukaryota > Metazoa > Arthropoda > Insecta > Hemiptera > Delphacidae > Conomelus > Conomelus anceps. The sequence goes on from OX418220.1 coordinate 56,026,379, forward strand.
GACTAGAAATCGCAAGTTGAGACCGTGCTTTACAGATTTGGATGACTGCATAGAAGGTAAGTTTTGAGGTGCTTTCCCAGTGGAGCATCCAATACTCCAGGATAATCACAAACACAAAATAAAGCATGCTGTGGAATGGTAAGTGATAGGAACAGCGTGAATACCACTATTCAACAGTATGTGATTGATTTGGCAATGGGATTGCCCTCTAATATTGGAAGCTCTACTGTCTGAACAAAAGCACACTTACTCATCAATTGTTATTCTGTAGTCAAGCCAATTATTAGCCTATCCACTATTTTTACAGTGTCACGTTTTCATTTCTGTTTGTGTTCACATTTTTTTCTTAAATTATTTTAAATAGTCGAATTGAAAAGAATCACCTTGAGGGAATATATTGGGTAGGTAAATAAAATTCGAATATTCTACTCAGTACGAACTAAGTGGTTTTAGCGCGCATTTTTCAAAACTAGGTGAGAACTGCCGATGGCTAAATAGTATATTCTAAGAGGTATGAACTAACCCCTAATATTTTCTAAGAAGACACACTTTATTTCTGTCGTGATATAACGTTCAGTGTTTGGCCTATGCGTTAGTCATTTCTGTGAAGCTGCTCACTGTTGTGTAAGGTAGGAGCTCAGCTTATAAACTAGGTACCAACAATGGATTCAGATCCAGAGAATTTTGGAGATGAACAAGAGAATGTTGATCAAGTGGACAGAGCGTTAGTTGTGCAATAATCAGGAAGTATCAAATTATTCTGGAAAAAAGTAAAGTAGGTACCAAGTAAGTTAAGGTGAAATCAAGAAATACGGCTGGGACTAATTTGACTGAAGAGTTTTGTAATACTCTCGGGAATGAATTCACTACTCACTAGCCTACTGTACAGACGAAAATAAGTTAGTAAATAATATGCAAGTTACAGGAAATAAAACTGAAAGACTGGGAAAAATCAAGTTAAACGTTATAGACAAGGAAGTGAATCCCGAATTTACCAAAGAACCATGTGCATCATCTGCTGGTATGTAATCAGGGCCAGAGAGACAATGGAGGAGCCAGAATCATCTACGGCAAAGAACCAAATCGATGGACAACACCCCACTAAAATAAGGAAAACAAAAAAATATATTTTTTTAAATTGCTGATGCCCACGAGTCCGAGACTTGTGCGTGGGTAATGATAACACATAAATGCCAGGCGGAGGAGCGGGATTCGAACCCACGACAGCAAGCCAAGTTGCGACGCCTCAACCAATTTATGTGTAAGCCAAAAACTTTTCAATCCCAGAATTACTAAGAGTAGGCTAGTACTTAATCAACAATTAAAATTGCAAAAACTACAAATTGAAAGGAAACAGTTACAGTTAAATCAGCTCAGACAGACTGTTTACGATACAACATTATTGCTAGACCTAATGATGGAGTAGCAGAAAATGAAATACTGATGGGGAATTAAGAGATAAATATGTTGTATTAAGAAAGTAGTAACCCTTCTCCCAAATCCTTTCCCACCTACTTTATTTTTAAAAAAATAACTACTGTAGCGTGAGTGAGCGTGTGAATGCGTAAGTGGGTGTGCGCACGAGCACAAACACACACACACCCCTTGTGCGTTGTCTATGTTTACGCACACCTGTAGGGTGTGTGTGATCTGTTATTTACTGTTAATAATGTATATCATATATTCATTCTCAGTTTTTATTTATTTATTTTCTTTTTGGTTTAGGATAAATTTTTTATTTCAAAGGTCACAGAAAATAGTTCTAACAACAATTTAAAAATCACACGTCTGTTAACAAAAATATATTTAGCCAGTTCATTGCGTTTTCGCTCTCCTCTTAGTTTTAAGGTAGCATTCTCCTGTATTGCGACATGTTCTTCGATATGCTCATTTTTTTAAATTTTCAATTATGTATAAGTATTAATCTTGAATCTATTCCTAAATAGCCAGCCAGGTCACACGATATTATTATTATTATTATCTATTCCTAAATGATACACACATATCTAACTGATTATTTAAATGTTTCGCCACATTATGGAGTACCGAGCAAGAAACAATTACTTTTGGTTCTACTCGATACTACTCTATCACAGTTTCCAAGTATTGGAAATCTTCTTTTCATCTGTCCAAATATCATTTCAACAATAACTGTTTCTTTTGCATGGACTAAGAGCTGCGTTCTCGTAGGTCCCGTTCGTAACGGTGACCGATTAGATTGGCCAGCAAAAAAGACATTGTTCTCTGCTGTAAAATCACTTCCCGGTGGTTCGGAACCCACCTAAAACTGTAGGTCCAACTCATCAATCACCATCATCCAACTCATTACCCACGCACAGGTCTCAGACCTATGTGGGCTTCATCCTCAGAAAAAAAAAATATATATATCTTTCACGATATCAGTGGCGTAGCTCCAGGGGCGGTATTCTATTTCAACTTGTCAATCCACTCACACACGGTTAACAAACGACACCTTATTAATAGCTGATTCTTATTCAGTACCACTCATGGTAGAATTATAATTTTTTAATGTAGATATTAAAACTTTGGGGCTCCGGAGGCATCACTCCAGAATTTTTTTGATTTTTAGGGCTTTTGAAAGCAATGTTTTGCTATTTTGATGTTTATCTTGAAATCTGTGATGTTTTCCTCAAGTATGCATTCCTCAAGCATCTCCAATATATGTGAGTAAAACATTATTTAAAAGTGAAATACAGTGTCAGTTTTAATATTAGATTGATTATCTTGATATTGGGCTCCGCACAATTAATTACCTGTGGCGTGCATATCGCAACTATTCCCTTCATCTTCTTTTTAAACTTTTTTCTGTCCAGAGTTCTTGCTTCCAGGTATAATTTATTAAAAAAAAAACAGCTATTGCTACCATTCAGCTCTACATTCACCCAGATAACATGATCACATCACCATAGATCCTCAGTCAAAAAATGTTGGAACCTTGACTGTCTTTTGTCTCGCAAACAATAGAGATTTAGAAGGTATAAAAAATATTGCAGCACTAAACTTTAATGGGCTTTTAATTTGTTTAGTTATGTTTCAACAGAAATTGGCACTACAATGTATCTTTACATATCACACAAAGCAGTGGCACAGCTACAGAGTCAGTCTGGGAGAGGTATGACTGATGTTATGAAGAGCGATGGACTCTTTGGAGAACGCAATTTGGAGTAAGTTAGTACATAGGAGGGGGTGAAGGAGGAGTCCTCTAACGATAAATTGAGACAAGATACATGACTAAGAATTTACATGAATATATAAGCGGAAATGGATATGCTATGACTTCTTTATTTTGTCTATTAAATCTAAACAAAATTCAAAATTATGTCTATTTTCTCTGGGCTATTGGACTATGTTAGTGCTGCGTTTTTAAACTGAGCACCTAAATTGATATTTTTGTCATGGTGAGAATTAGAAATTGTATTTAAAGTGAAATTCCTAGTTCAACTTGAGCATAACCTGAAAATGAATTTTTCATTAAAAAATGTGTAAAGAAAGCAGTAGTGGACTATGTCTATCTTTACTTGATTGTGTTTTGTGTTATAGATATGATTTTTTATTTCAAAACGGTGGGTACTCCCCCAGAAACTTTTTGGCCAATAGCCTGGGCCTATATTTATGAAGCTACTTAAGCCTTCTTATTTCAAGAAAGACTTGAAAAGCCTTTCGAGTTATGCTTTTCAAGTTTGCCTGAGTTAAGTAAGGTTCATAAATACGGGCCTTAAGCCTTAATGCAGATTTTCAACTGGAGGATCGCAGAAACCTACTTGATTATTACGCAGGTTTTTCTGTAATACGCATTGCAGAATGTAATGTAATACGCATTATGAGGGTTAAGTGTAAAAAAGGGCCGTCTGCGCCCCAACTTCGCCCTCCTAGGAAATAAATAGAGGCAGCCAATCAATCAATGGTACATTAATTGAAAATTGCTTGGTATAAAGTAAATAAATGAAAACATTTCATTCATTGGGTCATGAGAATTATAACACTGTATTGTACAGTAGCAAGCACTCGCAACAGCAAGAACATTTATTAGGCTACTTGAAACGGGTTCGAAATTCTTGCCAGGGAAAGGTAGATATCAATTCTAAGGAATCGGAAGCTGTCTTCAACAGTTCTAAATATGAAATACGCTACTTGCATATCATGTGAATTGAGTCTTTTGATTTCATTTTAGATTAAAAAAAAACAACTTCTTCTGTTGAAATATTGACTAACCTACCGTAAGAGACCTATTTCACTTGAACTTGAAGAGCCTTTTAGATAAAAGAAAGCAAAGGAGAAAATTTAAATGAAGAAAAGCCTCTCCCATAAATCAAGGAAGTCTTAAGATAGTTTCATAAATACAGCCCTTGATCACATCAAGTAATTTGAACCTAGACTGAGCACCTTGGTAGTTGTATTAATCTTGATGATCGAGGTAGCAGTGGTACTGTGCATACGTTGTCAGAAAAGGCTCTGCGAAATTGAAGAATAGCATATTAATTCGAACGGATAAGTAGTATTTTTGTTTATTATTATTAGTACTTATAATATATTAATAATTTACATCATTAACGTGTCTAATATAAGTTAAAGTATTTAAATAAAAAGTCAAATTCTATTTTCGAGGTTAGGTGTACCGATATTGATAAATTTTCTTGTAATTAAATAGTCTCAAGTTGACAATTGTAATAAATTAAGTAATATTTCATTAAACATTTAACTAAAATCAATTGAAAACAATTTTTAGCTAGGAAAATGAGTCCAAACAAGGCATCTAAATCTAATTGTTTAACTAAAACTCAGGTAGCTACGCGATCTCAGCAATTATTAACAAAAAAATCTCCAACAGCTCTTAAAGCTACTGTAGATGTAGAAGAAAAGGTTGCTAAACTATTGAGTGATCACACCAAATTGAAAACAAAATTAGAATCATCATTAAAAAATTCTGAGGAAGAACGAATAGGGTTAGTGGATCACATAAAATCTCTGGAAGTTATTGTAAAATTGCAGCAGGAAGACCATAAAACTGAAATACTAAATCTCACGAGTCAATGTAGGTCTATGTCAGAGGAAATCGAAATATTAAAATCAAAAATAAACTTGGCTAATGTAAGATCTGAACCTCTGATCAATACAAAAAAAGTAGAACCTAAATCAAATGGGGAAAAAATAAATAGAAATGGTCAAACAAAAACGTATAGTCAGGTTTTGCAAACAGCAACCAAAACTAAAGTAAGGGCAAATAACGATAGGAAAGGTAGAGTACTGCTCTTGACATCCAGTCATGGACGAGACTGTAGTGACCTACTAAATAAAAGATTAAAAAATAAGTATGAAGTTCAGAGCTTTTTCAAACCAAGTGCCCCTATAAACGCAATCGTAGAGTCAGCACAGGAACAAACTAAAGATTTTGGAAAAAACGATTTTCTAATAGTACTGGGTGGCTCAAACAATATAAATGAACCTAATCTAAAACATCTTCCTGAAATAAATGAAAAAATTAAAGAGATTGTGCCACTCAGCCAAAAAACTAATGTAATAATAAGTACAATTCCGTATAGGTTTGATAGGCCAGAGCTAAATGAAGCAATTAAGTCAACAAATAAATCAATTCATAATACAATCAACAGCCTAAAAAATAAGAATTCTAAGCAGTTGGGGATTTGTTTTCTAAATGAAAGGCTGAAAAAACAAAACTTCACTAATCATGGTCTACATCTAAATCAATCTGGCAAAGTAATATTTTGTAATAGGCTGGCAGAGCTGATTGAAAGTCGTTTGCAATCTACTGTCAATAATTCTCCTAAACAATCATCTAACGAACCTTTTTTAGTAAAGTGGCTCAAAACCGGGAAGGGAAACTAGTTTCAGATGATAAATTCATATCTTCAATTGTAAAAGACGTTAATCGATCAAAAAATCAGGATAGCATTAGTGGAAGGAACTCTTGTAGCAATCTGATAGGCTCTCAAGATCCTAAGAGATTAAGTAAATCTACTTCAATATGCAAAAGCAACGATAAAGTAATAAGGGATGATAGGGAAGTACCGGTACTCACTGTGTTCCATCAGAATATTCAATACATTCGTAACAAAATAGATAGAATCGAAGTATTTTTTAAAGAAGAGGCTCCTGATATAGCTATTTTCACAGAGCATGGTTTAAAAGAAGATGAATTGTCACAACTTAATATTCCAAACTATTCATTGAAAACGTCGTATTGCAGGACATCTCATCGAAGTGGGGGAGTAGCTATCTTCACTAAAAATGCTAAGAATATGCAAACATTTAATTTAGAATATGTAGAGAAATTTGCTGTGGAAATGGATTTAGAAGTTACTGGTTTGAGAGTAAAAATCGACAATAATTTGGAAGTAGCGGTGTTAGGTATTTACAGGTCACCAAATGGGGAATGGAACAATTTTTGTGAACTATTCAATAGGCTTTTAGAGATTACTACTACTCGTTTTACAAACGTTATTGTAGCGGGAGATTTCAATACAGACTTTGCAACACAGAATAAAATGACAGAAGATTTAAGGGATATTATATACATGAATAACTTGGAAATAAAAGTTCATGAATATACCAGAGTCACAAGAACATCACAAACAATAATTGATAACATCCTTACTAATATAGATTACTCTAAAACAAGACTAGGCGGCTCGGAACTATCTGATCATGACTATCAAATCTTAGAGGTGGGGTTGCAAGGTTATAAATCAATTAAAAAGAGTAGAGTAATGAAAGAAATTCAACAATGTGAACAGGGGAATATCGATTGTTTGAAGCAGAATCTGCTACAAGAAAACTGGAGTAGGGTTTACAATAGCAATAGTTTGAATAACAAATATGATAGTTTCATTAATATTTTAAGGTTTCATATTACTATGAGTTGTCCAGTTATAAAAGTCCCTGTAAAAAACAAATTAGACAAAATTGAAGAATGGATAACTGATGATATCCTTGCAGAAAGAAATAGGGTTAAAGATGCATATGATGAATTCAAACTATCTAGAAATATGTTAAGTGAAGATAATTACAAAGCTCTAAAGAAAAATTATACAAAAGAAGTGAAAAGAGCGAAATGTAAGAAAACAGCTGAAATTTTGAATAATAGTGTGTACTTTAACACAGCAGTGTGGGATGTAATAAACAAAAATAGGCAATTAGCTCATGTAGATGCTTATACTAGTGTCCCCAGAATAATTAACGAAAATAACAAATATATTGATGATAGTGTAGACATTTGTAATTTCTTTAACAGATATTATCAACTGGTTGCTAAGGATCTTCAAAAATCTCTTAATACAGGTATTAGTGATGCAAACATGAGGAATACTGAGGGGATTCAGAACGAATTAAAATTCCACCCAGTATGCCAAGACGAGTTGTCAAATATCATTGATAGTTTAAATAATAAAAAAACTGTAGGAATGGATGGGGTATCCAGTAAAATTCTGAAAGAATGTAAAGATCAATTGTTAGACCCTTTGATTCATCTGATCAATCATTCATTAGAACAAGGTGTTTTTCCAGATAATTTAAAAGAGGGGAAGATCTTGCCAATCTTCAAAAGTGGTGATAGAGAAAAGGTAGAAAACTATAGGCCTATTAGTATTTTAAATGTAATGAGTAAAATTTTTGAAAGAGTAGTTCTTAATAGGTTACTTCTGCACCTTCAAGAAGCTAACTTTATCTGTGATGAACAGCATGGCTTCCAGAAAGGGAGATCAACAAAGACAGCCATAGTTTCTCTAGTTGAAAAACTAATAGATATAATAGATTCAGGTGATAAAGCTACTGCAATCTTCTTAGATCTGTCAAAGGCATTTGATTGTGTTAATCATAGAACTTTATTGGAAATACTGCAAAATGTAGGTGTAAATGGGGTTGAACTGAAATGGTTTGAATCATATCTTATTGGGAGAAAACAATGTGAAGAACTAACTACAGTAGTTGGTAATAGTATAGTAAAGAATAAATCTAATAAATTAGAGGTGCAAGCTGGAGTGCCTCAGGGGTCAATACTAGGTCCATTGCTTTTTTTGTTATATGTGAACCGTTTACCTAAAGAATTAATTAGTGGTAGAGCCCTCTTATTTGCTGATGATACATCACTCATTTTCAGCAATTCCATTCTAGATAATTTAGAAATAAGTGCCCATATAGGTGTGCAGTCTATTGTCCAATTTTTAAATCAGTTGAAATTAACTATAAATAGTAAAAAATGCCAATACCTTCAATTCAAAAACAAACATAATTTAAATGAAGATAGGGCTATAAACGTGTTTGTAAACGATAATCAATTAGACCAGGAAGAAAAAATTGCATTTCTAGGAGTTACGTTGGATAGACGATTGACCTGGACTCCATACATTGAGAAAATATGTAGTAAAATTTCATCTGGGGTATTTGTCCTGCGACAGCTTGCTAGATTGAATGACAAAAAGTTACTTTTTACAGCTTACCATGGGCTCTTACTGTCACATATTAGGTATGCTATCTTAGTATGGGGTAATTCATCAAAACAAAATCTTGATAGGGTGTTTAAGATCCAAAAGAAAGCGGTTAGGTGTATAGAAAGAGTAAATAGATTAGATTCATGTAGGCCGTTGTTCAAGAGACTTGGTCTCCTAACTGTACCCTGCTTATATGTGTATGAAGCTACTTTATATGTAAAAACGAATGATATTAACCAAAATCTTGATGTACATGATTATAATACAAGACGCCGAGGAGATTATCACTTGGTGAGTCACAATAGTAGCTTATTCAAACAAAAACCTAGTTATATTGGTAGGAAATTCTACAACAAGCTACCGCAGTTTTTGAAGAGTCTTGAAAATATAGAAATATTTAAAAAACAATTGAAGAAATATTTAGTTGATAAAGCTTTTTATAGTGTACAAGAGTTCCTTTCACATCAAAATTAAGCCTCACCTCAACTAATTGGAAGTAATTATGGTATCTAGTGTATAATATTGTTGATCTGACTTGTCTTATACTCCTTAACTGGAGTCTCCAAGACGTAATCTACAAAAAAAAAAAAAAAAAAAATCTGCCTCATGCTTGTTGGTACTCTACTAATGAGTGCTGTGAGGTGTACGCACATAGATAGTCCGTATGAAGAATGACTAGTTCTTAGTACAGCCGCTGCGTATGCTGCATACAGAAAACAAGATGTGTTTCTGCGCACTGCAAGAATGACTTTACCGACTCTACTCGGCTTGATAACGAACGACAAAACATAGCGTCTATCAAACCCTTAATGTTTTGCCATTCTAAACTCTTATCGACTGATGTGACAATCAATTTTTTGTTCCGAGGCAGGACCCAAAGAGTCTGTCAAAAATAATACAAAATAAAGAATTCTCCTATTAGAAAAAATTAAAATTTAATCTTAAATAATACTCTCAGGAAAATTACTTATATTGAAAAATATATTTATTTGATCTATAAGTCTTTATATCAGCTCTAAAATTCCTATTCATTTATTTACAAAGGCAGCTTTATAAAAGTAATTAATCTCCTGGGTGACAAACCACGAGGCCTATGCGAGCACTACAGTTGTTTGTGTTCCAAGTTCTCACCAGTAAACCTAATTATATTTCACTAATGCACCAGATTTCTCTGCAGTTTTCATAAATCAGGGACGCATTCAAGGACATTGTAGATTTATTCCAGAAGCCCGGACACGAGTAACGGAAGGATGAGAATTGGCAGAATTTATCCACCAGAGAAAGCCAGATAATAAGCTCATCAATAATTAGTATCAATATAATGAATTAGAAATTCAGATAAATCAATCTGTAAACTATTTAGTATGTGAGATAGTAAAACCTCCAGCTTTTAAGTATTGATTTATTTTTCAAATAAGGGTATTTCTTCACAAATGTAAATGGAATTATCGCCTGATCCTTTCTTAGATACCTGACTTTTCGTTTCTTGTTTCAATTTCACAAAATTGATCAGTGGAATGAGTTCTTGCCAGACATTCATATGCTTCATCTGAAAATAACGATTTAAAATTAATATTATTCTAGAATATTCTAAGTGAGTTTTATAAGTAACATTGTGTACATTACGAGTAGTAGGGGAAGAATTTTTTAAAATGAATAATCACTTTGAGACACAAAGATCTAAAGACATACAGTATGTCTGAAGATCAAGATTCTCATTGTACCATCAATCAATTATCATTGGATGTCCTTCATAATTTTTTCATACAAAATTGTCAAATGTTCTAGCAAGAAAGAAATTTTAAAAATTTAATTAAATTTTGAATATTCACGATATGTTTATAATTGTATTTAAAATATTTTTAGAAAAAGCCTTTACCATGCATTATTGTGACTTGCACCTATATTGTAGAATATTAAGCTTAATTTTCCAAATTGAATAGGATTTTCTGGTTTAATTAACAGTCCTGTCAAATTAGCGTAAATTTCGGGTGAGAAAGGAAAAGATTCCAACAAGGCTGGAAATCGGGATATATGACCAGAAAAACATGTTGAATAACATATTAAAAGTCCTCAAGAATCCTAACTGTGCTTCGGCCGAAACTTTGAGAATGAGAATCTATCCGACATCATTTTGTCTTTTTTTTTTAATTTGAGACCAAGCTGAGCGTCGGACAGGAAATGTTACTCGAGCTTTTTTTCAAGAAAATTGAATTTTAAATAATTTTATACCGGTTACACCTCTGCACCTTGTTTGAAGAGTGTAGTTTTGGTGGATTTGTAAGAAATGTTTTCATGATGCAGATCACTGATCACCACTAAGAACAAAAGTCTTAGTTTTGAGCAAAATTCGACATGGATCTGAACCGCCGCAATGAGCTGAGACGAATGAGCCATCGTTGGATCGGATACAATGTTCAATAGTTCGTTCGTCAATACTTCGTTCAATAGTTATGGGGACTCAAAGTCGGGAGACCCTTCTGAGCCAAACAGCCCCCCCCCCCCCATGAAAAAAAATTCCATAGCATTTTTGGACGACTGGATGGCGTTACTGATAGTGTGGAGTCTCTGGAAAAAAATCTCAAGGTAGACAGCGATCCCCATATTTTTAGAAAATTGCTTCAGCCCTCCAACGAAATTCAGGGATTTTTGGGGTGCATGACATTTTTCAAATAGATGCAGCTCCAAAACCACTAGAGATAAAAATGTGAAATTGGTTTCAAATAGTAGAAAACTTCATTTTCCCCAGTTATTTTGAATTACAAATGTAGGTCCTGCTGTTAGTGAGAAACAGCTGTGAGAATACAGCTGTTTTAGTTATACAAAATTCAAACTCAATTTTCCTGAATATGTACAAAAATTTCGAAAAATTCCAACTTTATACTCATTTAAGGCGCAGAGCTGTATTAAGTATCGAATTCTTGTAAATTTAGTTTTCTTGAAAAAAAGGCAAGAGTTACTTTTACTGTCCAAGGCTTAGTTTGGTCTTAAATTTGAAGAAAACGGTAATGAGATAAGCAAATTTTACAATTTTACAGTTTTTTCCAAGATGGTGGCCGTAGGCGGATTCTTAGGGACTTTTAGTATGTTATTCAGCATGTTTATTTGGTCATATATACAAACTTTCAGACATGTTGGAATTTTTTCCTTTCTCATCCGAAATTCTCGCTAATTTGACTGGACTATTTGTTGACAATAAATATAGTAGGGTGCAATTAGACCAAAAAACTACAAAACGCTCACATCTGAAGTAAAAGTTCCCCTCAATTGTTCTATACAGTTCACATAAAGCACGGTAAAAAGATACACTATTTGAGCGTCGGGTTTGTTGGAAAACGGGTTGGAAAGGTACAATTTTCAGTTTTTTGTTTAGAAATTAGGAACGAGATGAATAAAATCGACTTATTTATTCTAATCAAAGTAGAAGCTGAAAATATTATCTACAAAAATGATCTAATGCAATTTTTTGTAGAACCAACCGCATGTTCGTTACCGGCTTCACAAGTTAAGGGATTGCATAGTAGATCACATTGTGGCACAGGAAAAATGTCATCACACAGCCATTTCACCATGAATGTGATTCATTATAGTGTAATTCTATGTTGAGAAGGGTAAAAAAGTTATATCATATCGTTTTTTGGAGGTAAACTCCCAAGGATGATTAAATAGCAGTTCAAGAGGGATGATGGTACCAACTATAAGCCTACTGCACAGCAAAAATAGAAGATTTATTTTAAGAAATGGTATAAATCAACATTTAACACTTCCTCTTCCATCCACAAGCCCCTTATTGCGCACTATTTGTCGAAATCATTAGGAGGGATGAAGTTCATTTTTGGTCCCCCCGACGTAATAATTGAAATATGCATTGCCCCATTGGGTAACGGCTCATTCTATTCAACTCATCAAGGCAGACCAGATTCATGTATTGTATGTGAAATTCGTTCTATTACAGTAGCAATTCCAGCTGGAAGAACAATTTTAATTATTATTAGCCCCTTTACTTGGAAAATGACAATTTTTGAACTTTCAAATTACTCTAACTCAACAATTCAGATGATACATTTACAAACCAGGTCTCAAATTATAGAAAATAACTTCTTATTTCCAGTTCCTAGTATCAATTTCCACCAATTGGGAATGCAACCCCATCAATTTATAACAAAATTTCCCCAATTGTTCAGTTTAGGCGAAATTATGATCGAAGCGTCGGACAACAATGAAAGTTTTCATACTTTTTGTAGAGATGAAGAGTATCCAAAATATGATTTAAATCTATCATTTCCAACTTGCTTGATTCCTGACTTCTTATATTGTATATATTTTAAGAGAAAATTCCATAAGATTGAAAGAGAAATTCACTATAATAATATTTGATTCCAATATTGCAGATTTATCTTCAAAATTGTTCGAGTTACAGTAATTTAAACGTTCAAAAATCGTATTTTTCCTTGGGCATAAGGACCACTGTTCACATAACTAATAGTAATATGGACGCCAAGATTAACAAAATAGAAATAAATAAAAATATACTAATAACAAAAATGCTGTTGTAGTACCTGGTTGTCAATAACATTTCTCAGCTTATTCAAAGAACTGCTAGAGGCAGCATCCTTGGAGAATAGGAACTGCTGGCAAAAGGCGTCAATTACGAATGTGGCCCAGTCAATAGTTCGAGCACAGTAGGGTCTTTCAATTAGTCGTTCAGTTAGGAGATCAATTAGAGTAACCACTTTAACCAAATCGAACTGTCTACGAGCGACGGCCAGAGTTCTGTCATCGTTTTGCACCGGCTGTGACAAAACCAGCTCTATAAGTTGCTTGCAATCCTCAATTCGACCTGGATTCATGCACAGACACAGTATCTTCAGGTGGTAAACGGCAGGCACGTCGACTAGCTTACTGTTGTTGCACAGGCAATACAGCATTTCTGTATTTTCTTTTTCCAAATAGGGTGGAAACAGATTGTTGGCTATAGCTGCTTCGGAAAGACCTGTAATACAGACATTTTCTTATGAAGGTTTGGCACTTGACTATTGACTAGAATTGATAGTATAGATGAGATAATAGTAGATTAGAACGTAACAATCCCAACTGATAGTGACCATAGGTAATGTAGTAAATGTTAAATAGCTGGTGTCAAACTTCTTTACAGTTAAAAATCAGTTGTCGCTTCTGACGGCAGCTTCACACAAGAGTTTGTCAGCAGTTTTTTCATTCATCACAAAATGGAAAAGTTCTAATACTATTTTTAAATCAGAGCGAACCTCACCATAAAATTTGAACAGCGTGTTTATGAAGTCTTTAAACTATTTTTCAAGTCTTTTAACTCATTATACATCTTGTAACCGAACATTTCACTTATAGAACCACATCAACACAGTCTTGCGTTCAGCGGGTGACAATCTTGGGCAATTGCTTCATATTGAATGTTTTTCACAGGTCTTTACAAACACCACATTATTATTTTGAAAACTATGCTCAAAATTGCAAAAAATTACAAACCGGTTGCCGAATTGAACTTTAATCTTGTTCACAACAATGATCTCAACAAGATTTCTAAATTCCTTTTGTTATAAATTAGGCCGGATGTTGCATTGAATAGCTAATGGAAATTGATGAATGCCACAACACAAATATATTCAGCCAGCGCTGGGGAACGAACCACAGATTTCCAAACTGCAAAACTCTGTTAAATAGCATTCGTTTGAGATTTAGCCGTAACGGCTAGTACAATCAATCTCGGTTGAAGTTCGATATCCCATCTACTGAAATAATCGCAGGAGTTTCGATACCAGATGGAAGTATCGATACTGTCTTGCTTATCAACACACCTGTTCCGTATCATCCGAATGATACGAAACTGCTGACAACGTGGTAAAATGGTTTTTATGAAAGAAATTGTGTATTGCGTTCAATTATGAAAGGAATTATTTACGTTGATGTTTAAAGTTCCTACGTTTCAGCCTACATGAGTAAATATTTAATCTCTATTAACATTTTGTTTTATTTTTCTGTCTATAATATTGTGAAGTTAACGATAATAAACTACATTTTGTTCGCGATACGATTCCAGACATCAATTGATGCGTTAAAATAGCTGTTTCATACAGACACTTTCACACGCAAACCATTTGATACACAACTCCTGCGAATATTTCAGTGAGTGGGATATAGAACTGCAGCCTCAACTTTATTATAGAAGTTACAACTTTTTATATTGCTAAATATCTTCTGAATTACTAGAGATTGCTAGTGAGAATGATGATTTTTTTTGGAGGATGAAGCCCACATAGGCTTGAGACCTGTGCGTGGGTAATGAGTTGGATTATGGGGATTGATGAGTTGGACCTACAGTTTTAGGTGGGTTCCGAACCATTTAAATCTCAAATGAATGCTACTTCACAGAGGTTGTCTATGTGGTCTAGCGGTTAAGACGCCTGACTGGTAATAGGGGAATCCATGGTTCGTTTCCCGGATTACTAGTTACTAATTACCCTGGATTTAGAATCACTAAATTGTCATGTCCACTATCTTGTGGACATTTAATAAGATTTCAACAAATTACTCGAGGAATGAGCTCATTTCCGATAAAAGAAAGATGTGAAAAAACTGTAGAGTTATTTTCGCTAAACCCACTCACCACTAGAGATGTGACCAGATTGAGCGAGTCGTTCAAAGTAACTGACTCTTTAAAATGAACTACGAACTAGTAGTTCAAATTCAGAAAGTAGTTAGTTCATTTTTGAGCTGCGTTTGTGTTTTCACAGAATACAGTCAACACACCATCTAGTGAGCGCTCCTTGAATTGGCCTGCTATAGGCACTGCTTACTGCTAGACAAGAGCACTCACCTCCCCGCTCCACGAGCATTTTCAACTGTGAAGTGAACTAACTACAACAGCTGGCTCACTCACTCACCTCTCTCAGCTCCACGAGCTTTTTTAACTGTGAACTGAACGAACTACAACTACAGCTGGCTCAGAAAGCTCTTTGACTAAGCTCTGTGCTCTGGAATACTAAACTGATGACTCAGATTCTGAGAATTGTTTATATTGAGGCGCCAGACATACGACAAGGCTGGTGTGTGTATGTGTGTGTGTGTGTCTGAGTGCTCAGTGAGCGCTGAGCGTCTGAACAAGCTATGGTAGTGAATAAGCACGAGCATTGCTTGTGACTCATTTTTGAAAACTAGTTCAAATGAACGACTCACTTATAAGAGTGAGGGCGATTGAACGACTCATTGAAAAGAGTCATTATTGCCCAGCCTACTCACCACTTTCAAGCAGGCTATCAATTCGTGTTTGGAGATCGACAGAGGTTCGAGGTGGTTCAGTGGAGCAGAGTGCCTGAGAGTGGTCAGCAGGCGCGGTCGGTTGACCACCGTTCCAGGCTAGCGTGGCCGTCGGCGGCTCATGCGCTGCCGAGTAGTCGGTGTGAGTGCCGAGCAGAGTGGCGAGTTGCTGGGCCACCAGCCGGAAGTGGGCGACGGCCAGGTGGTTGCCCACAATCAACAGCAGATCGGACGCGCCGCCTTGCCACAGTTTCGGCGACGTGCAGTACAGCTTGAAGAAGTAGCGACATTGAATCAGTCGATGCCACACGTTGATTATTATCAGCAAGGCACCTGCATAGTTAAACTTCATCTTTTAAAACTTTCTTATATTGTATTAGGTGACTCGATATTGCAATTGATAAACAGCCAAATATATCCAACTATAGTACTTTATGCAACAATTACAGTTGCTGCCAAGTTATGACTGCCTTCAAGTCACAAGAGGAAATATTCATTTCAACAGACTTGAAGAAACTCAGAGTTCTGATTGTTCTAGAGCCTTTATCGAAAAAAGACTCCAGTTGTAAAATAAATTCATAATACTGCGGTTATAATATAGCATGAATAACGTCAGGTGTTATGAATACTTTATAGTTTAGTCGTACTACTTTATAAACTAGTTGTTCTAATTTATAATTTGGACGTAGATAATAGAAGTTTATACAGCAACTGTAATATGCACTACCTTTGAACCACAAGTGAGATATACAAACCAGATGTTGTGAGTGCATTATATTTTTCATAACGATACTGATTTGGTGAAATGGTGACTTCCCATTGGTCTAGACGTTTAGAGTTTAGAGCATGTATCAAAAAGTGACTCTATATCTTCATTATGCAAAGGCTTTGATAAGGCATAAATAAAGTCAGCTGTTAGTTTGAGGCGAGATATGTACGGCCCTGTATTGACCATCAATACAAGGAGGTACTAGCATAAGTGCAACAGGGATCGGTTCTCGGGCCTATGAATATGATGCCCATATATTTTATACCAGATTATCTATCAAGAATAAAATTTAAAATTCGCATACTTGAAAAATTTTAATAAACTGAGTTGGCATGATTGATAAGTTGGATGAAATAAAACAGAACACCCTATACAGGATAATTACCTTCTTCGCTAGGATCAGAGCCATACACAGCTATATGATAAGGGCTAAGAGGAAGCAAGGCTACTTTAAGTTTGGTGTCCACAGCCGATACATTCATTATTAAGTTTCCGGGATATTGTGACTGCAGGCTGTCCAGTGTGGATAACGAAATCTCCAGTAAATACAAGTTTCCATCTGACCCTGCAATACAATGAGAATGCTTTGCTGTAACATTTGAAAATTCGAATAAAAAGCAATACAGATAGCTGAGGAATACAGCAGGATGAAAATGTTCAACTTTAATAGCATAAATATAAAACTCACAATGTTTCAAAGTAATCGCTAAAATTATTTTTTAATAGAATTTCTTGTCAGAAGGACTCAAATCTGATGGAAAAGATGGGAAGAGTTAAATAACAATAAGAATGCCTTAGAGATCAAAACAGTCAACGATCTTTGATAATACTTCTGAATGAATTTGACAAATTATAAAGAATTGTATCAATATTAGCACAACTTTTCGCACGTCAAAATCGCCTCTTGAAATTGCATCTATGGTGGAAATGTTGTCAACTAAACACTCATTTTCCTCATTATTAAATAAAAGTCTGATTCACATATTCTTCAGTTTTCGAATTTGTGTGTATCCTTGATTGAGTTTTATTATTAACATGACAATGGTTTCTAAAAATTATTTGCGCCAGCGGAAAGATTGTGTTTTTCATAAAAAACAATGTTCTCCTAGTCTGTTCCAGCTTTTGATAGGTTCAACACTCGTAGATTAGCCAAGCTTGCAACTAACTTTGGTTGGATAGAATTGAAAGTCGTACTGAGCATGTGCAACGAATAGACCGCTCACAGTGTTATCAATCTCAGTCGTTTTTCATACGCCTCGTATTATGTATGTAGCTAATAATATTAACCATTTATACTTACAAATCGTGAAAAGTTGTAGATTTTCTTCGTTCATGAAGGCGTAACCCGTGAGTTTTGTATCTTGATCTCTATTCAAAGATATGCTCACGGGCCTAAAATGAGAACTTCGAAGCGGTCTGATTTGTAGTTTTGATTCTTGCTATAAGAAAGATAATTTCTCAAGTGAGTAATGAATTCATTTCGCTTTTCAAAAAATACAATGCAAAACATTTGAAAAAATAACTATAGTCTAATTGAAGAGCTTTGGACTACCTCAGGAAATTGTTCTATCTCCTATCTTATTTCTGATATGTTTTCATGAACTTTTGAGAGCTCAGATAAAAAACAGCCATTTGATAATAGAACCATGATAATAGCAGGAAAAGCATAGAAGTTATCTTATGATTTATGTGGATCTGGCCTCGTCACACTTGGTTCTTGGTTAAAAAAGTATAATTCAAGTTTACATTTTCACCAACATCTGCATAGCAGCCACTCAACTCACTCACTATCAAGTTACATAGAGCAGACTGCTCTCGAAATAATGCTAGGGAATGAAATTGCTTAGAAATCAACAAAGTCAAGTTCACAAAGCACCGAGGAGTGGTCATTATCAAAATTCCCAAATTGAGGCCCTTTCTTGAAGAAAATTCAATAATGTATTTCTTCTTTACTGTAACTTTCAAGCGATGGAGTGAATATTTACAAGATAAATGCATCGAAACCTGGAGATGACTATTTTTTTAGAAACGTGTTAAAATACCTGATTTTTGATGATTGATTGCGAATGAACAACTGAATCGATTTGGTATTGTTATACATCAATCGACGTAGAATTTTACATATGTTTCAATTTCGAATAGAACAATGTTTTCAACGCGGTAAATAGTTTTCGAGTTTTAGGCTTGCATAGCCCAGAATATTTTGCAAATCTCAGGGGACTCTTCCTTAGGATGCCTAGAGTGGATTAAAAAAATGTTTGCAGATTTTTTCCACCAAAAATCTAATTTGCCTGGCTAATGTGGACTCAAATGTATGAATTCATGACCAGAATCGCTTAAAATGTGGTTTTAGAGAAATTACTTTTTTTTAATGTCTGGGGAGTACCCCCGAGTCTTAGGCTATATTATCATAAATTGTTAGAGAAATCTTCCTTCTCTCCCTTTACTATAAACAGTAGTGCCTAAAATCTATAGCCACCCCCCCCCCCCCCTGCCACCATAACGATAGGGCGGCAAAAGTGTAAATCTAACTCTGGTTGGCATCAGGAAATACATCCGGCTGTAAATAGTTATTTGTGTAACTAATGCGCAAAGTAGCTATTTGCTGCACAAGAGAAATGCATAACGCACGATCTGCAGGCGAGTGCGAAATAGCTTCTTGAGTGCAGCAATAGCTATTTGTGTAACTAGAGTGCAAAATAGCGTTTTCTGCATCGAGAGAAACAGTTTTTCGAGTGCAGAAACAATACTTTGCGCTCGTATTACACATTAAATTTTTCTTACAGTAATGTATAAAGTAATTTAAACAGAACAAAACAGGACATACATAACCTATCTTCGAATCAAATCGATTTCAACAACAACAACTACAACGACTATTTCGCAGCTGAAGCAGAGTAGCCAACCTATTTTTGAGTGCAGAATAGGGAACCTGCGTATTACATGCTCACTATTTTGTGTTGTTAGGTTGCAAATCTGGTGTGCGGAAAAGTACTTTCCCGCACTGGTGCAGGAATAGACTATTTTGCGTGCTACAGTTAATGCAAAAATAGGCACTTTTTCGGGTCACTGTAGGAAAAAATACTTTCAGCACAAGTTACACATTAAATGCTTTCTACAGTTGGCGTACCTGGAGTGCGATAAAGTAAAATGAGTGCGGCAAAGTAAAAGAGTACAAGACCGACTAGATTGGCCAGCAAAAAAGACACTGTTCTCTGCTGTAAAATCACTTACCGGTGGTTCGGAACCCACCTAAAACTGTAGGTCCAACTCATCAATCACCATCATCCAACTCATTACCCACACACAGGTCTCAGACCTATGTGGGCTTCATCCTCCAAAAAAAATCAGCTGTTTTTCCTACTATAATGAGTTCCGCTTTTTTAGATAACTATAGGAAAAAACAATGCTTGTTCTACATGGGATTCACTCCTCATCGGCACTGAAATAAGGTGAATAATGATGATGCAATAATGACTCTTAATTATCATTTGTATATTCTTGTCATATCATTCACTGATGCTAATATTTTGTTTAATATATTATCATATGAAAATTGTTTTTTTTTTACTAGAATAAAGCTAATCTAAGCTAATCATTCGGCTTCTAGGATAATTTTAGTAACATGGTAATATGGGAACCATACGCCAATCCTTATAATTATTTATATTATAATTTATCATTTCATTATTTATTGTACAGTAAATTGTGAATACAAGAATTATAAACTGTTATAATAGTGAATTCAGAAAGTAAAATAATTGTCAAAAATGTCTTACCTTTATTCTGTGAGTTGTTTTTATAGCGACAACCAGTTTGTTGCTCAAAGAAAGTAAAAAGGCATCTTCTATAAGTTCATCTTCATCAATAAATGAGTCGCTACTATTTGTATCGCAAGGAAATGAAGATTTTCTATTTTTAATAGCAGTCGATAGAGCTGCAATTTGTCCATTCTTGAAGAGTACAACGAGTAAACCAACATTAGGATTTGCAAGGATGCTGTGTATGCCATTAGAAAACTGAAAGTACAAAACAAAATATTTATAAGTATAAATCTATTTCATCATATCAAAATAGAATCAAAGAATCATTTATATTATCACGTTAGACGTGGTAGAGGAAAGACGTAGTCATAGTATGGAGTTAGTGTAAAAGTAGGAGTCGGCGTAGCCGAGTTGGCTTATCGCTGGTCTGATACGCCAAAGGTCCTGGGTTCGATCCCAGTTGAGTACAATATAGTTTTCTCGAGCCACTCCCGTGTTTCGGAGGACACGTTAAGCCGTCGGTCCCGGTTGCATATTAAAAAAAAGCAGTCGTTAAAAAAGCGGCGAGGTGGAACTCCCCGTAAGGGTCTCCCCACCACGAAAAGCCATACGAATTTACTTTAGTGTAAAAGTAGTGAGTCAGCAGTTCGTCCACGGTTGTAAAGTATAACAACAGGGTGACTAGCAAAGTAAGCTAAATAATAAATTCCCTGACTTTCACCTGATCTTTAATAAATTTTTCCTGACCAATGTAAGGTACTAGCCGGCAGGCTCGCTTCGCTTGCCTTAACCGTTAAGCCAGGGGGCAGAGTCCTCCCTGGACCCCAGGGGTTGTTTTTAAATTTGTACCAAATCGTGAATCGATCCAGCACTTTTGTTTGTTCATCATCTGTAGTCATGGATACGGACACAGTTATTCAATTCACAACTCCATATTCCTTATATCGAATTTTAAAATTTTCAATTTTGGCCGTATTGTTTGTTATTTTTCAAAATTCTTTCTTAGCATGCATCTAGAGCCTCAACGGGACATGTGTACCAAATTTCAACTTAATTAGACATGTGGTTTTCGAGAAACGCTGATGAATGAGTCAGTGAATCAGGGGTATTTGGCTTTTATATAGGCTTAGATGAAATACAAAAAGACTGTAGCGAATAATCAGAACAATTTTATGTTTGTTAGCCTACCTAGCTTATTTGTCTGGTTATCCATCTAAAAACGCATTTCTAGTTCGATATTGGAGCATTTCATGTTAGGGTTTCTATAATTATTATTACTACAAAGTTTTCCCGATATTTTTTAAAAATTCCGTGACTTTTCCAGAATTTAAAAATTCCATGACTTTTCCCGGTCACTAGTCACCCTGAACAATTTTTTATTGCGTATCGCTGTAGCCCGCGTCATTTGTGCAAGCAAAGAGGTCTACTTTCGCTCTGCCGTGTTATTCCTAGCGTTCGCGTTTCGCGATCGTGAAAATACGAGGACTATCCTATGTTCGAGTAAATAAGTCACATCAGGTCAAAACATTTCGACACCGCCAGGATTTCTCGTACCAGAGTTCGAAGAGGAAACAGAAGAAGAGGAAATGAACCAGAATATGAATACAAACAACTCAAATTCATCAGAAATCCGGTACTTGCCAGATAAATATATGAAAGAAAATAAACTTCAATCATCAGCCGAGCAGTCTCTTTTCATTGCTTGGAAGAAGTCGGATGAGAGAAGAAAGGAGTTAGAGAAGCGTAATGTGAAACTCTTGCAAAGAATTGAGGACTTGAAAGCCAGAATTCACAAACGGTAGAAGACATCACAACACAGATGCTGAAAAATAGTATTGAACAGACGAGGAAGAATTTACAGAAGAAACCAAATGGATCGTCAAGAAAAATAGAAGATCCAAGGAAAGCAAATGATTCAAGAAGAAACCATTGCATTTCTAGGAGTTTTGTTGGATAGACGATTGACCTGGGCTCCATACATTGAGAAAATATGTTGTAAATTTCATCTGGGGTATTTGTCCTGCGATAGCTCGCTAGATTGAATGACAAAAAGTTCATTTTTACAGCTTACCATGGGCTCTTACTGTCACATATTAGGTATGCTATTGTAGTATGGGGTAATTCATCAAACCAAAACCTTGCTAGGGTGTTTAAGATCCAACTGTGCTGCGTTCAACTGTACTAATAATGTTATGAAATGCAATGGTCTCTTCATATGTTCCATATCACAAAATTAGAAAATGGCGAACGAAGTATAGGCCTATCCATATGAAACAAATTGAATAAATGTATATTGTTCAGAAATGAATAAACCAATAAAAATTTATATAAAATAGCTGCTTTGAATATTTGTTTGTGTTTTAATAATACAAATAGAATATGTGCAAATAAGTAAATTATTTGTAAATATAAGTTGTCTAATTTTTTTGTAAATTATTTAATAAAATTTAAAAAAACACTTGAGTGGAAATTATAACTTACGTTATCGCGTGGCGGCCGTTTCACTCTGATGTTAAGAGCATCATCAGATGACCCACAGTACACTCATATAAATAATGTACACTCATATGAGTGTACTGTGGGTCGTCTGACGATCCTCTTAATATCACAGTGAAACGGCCGTCAGGCTATAACGTGAATCATAATTTCCACTTAAAATTGTTTTTTAAAGTTTTTATTATACATTAGTGGAAACAATATGGATCTTCAACATCGTAAATTATTTATAAATGTGTGTAACAAAACTTTTTTCCAAATTCCCGACTCATAGGTATGCTATCATAGTATAGGGTAATTCATCAAAACAAAACCTTAATAGGGTGTTTAAGATCCAAAAGAAAGTGGTTAGGTGTATGGAAAGAGAAATAGATTAGATTCATGTAGGCCGTTGTTCAAGAGACTTGGTCTCCTAACTGTACCTTGCTTATATGTGTATGAAGCTACTTTATATGTAAAAACGAATGATATTCACCAAAATCTTGACGTACATGATTATAATACAAGAAGCTGAGGAGATTATCACTTGGTGAGTTACAATAGCAACTTATTTGGACAAAACCTAGTTATAATGGTAGGAAACTCTACAACTAGCTACCGCAGCTTTAAAAGAGTCTTCAAAATATAGAAATATTTAAAAAACAATTGAAAAAATATTTAGTTGATAAAGTTTTTTAGAGTACAAGAGTTCCTTTCACATCAAAATTAAGCCCCACCCCAACAAATTGATATAGTAATTATGGTAACTAGTGTATAAGAGTATTATTGTTGATCTGACTTGTCTTATACTCCTTAACTGGAGTCTCCAAGACGTAATCTACAAAAAAAAACATGAAGCCATCAGGAATAAATGCGCTGGTAAGCATTTTACCATCTCATGCAATAAGCCAAAGTTTTCTCCACCAAATAGTTTCAGCTGTGTTGAGGCTCACCCCGCAAACTATCTGCGTTGTTTAATTGCTAAGAACTCCGAAACGAAAGAAATAATCTTAATAAGAATAAAATTATCATATTCTCAAGCTACCAAGAGCAATAACTGTGATGACAACACTCAAGGAACCAAAACAGAGAGTAGTATAAATCAACCAAACATTATATCAATGTTGCAAGAAATAATGAATAAACTAAAGAATTTTTCAAAAAGGCTTGAAACTCTAGAAACCAAGAATTCTATAAGCGCAAAAAATAAGTAGATTAATGAGTCAGAGAGAATAAAAAATAGTAACATGGAATGCTGACGGTTAAAAAGACACTTCTCTAAAAACACATAACATAGACTTAGTTTCAAAGACACATTCAACCAGTAATTCATATTTGAAAATAAAAGGATTTATAAAGATTATCAGACTATCCACCCTGACAACAAAGCTCATGGAGGTATTGCAGTTATAGTTGAAGAAACTATAAATCAATACAGTGTAGAATGCCAATGCCATTTACATATACTGGAAACACAAATGAGTGATAGGAATAAAATTTCACAAAATTTCAGAGTTGCAGCAGTCTACTGTCCACCCAAGCACAATCTAAACAAAAAAACAGCATTTTTAAACAATTCTAAAACACATGGGTGATAGATTTATACTAGGTGGAGATTTCAATGCAAAGCATGTAGATTGGGTTATATACAAAAAAAAGAAGATAAAAAGAGAGGCTGTGAGTGAATTAGGTTGTACTTTCCATTTTTCAATGAATACTACGTACTGGCCATCAGACAGAAATAAAATTCCTGACCTTTTGTACTTCTTTATATCTAAGAGAATCTCCAGTAATTTTATTCATATTGAGAATTTTTAATTAGGCTCAGATCACTCAGCTATAGTTACCCTTAGTGAGAGAATTATACAAAGAATAAGAAAACTCTGGTCAATAAAACAACGGATTGGAGGAACTTCCAAATGTATCTGGATAATGAATTCGACCGGAATTTTTAATTAAAGAATGAACAACAATTAGAAGAAGAGCTGAAAATTTCATTAAACTAATACATAAGGCAACACTAAGGTGGAACACTAAAGAGTATTGGAGATTATTTAAACCCATTCTCTTGCTTAGTGTTTTTTACATCCATTAATAAATCTAGTCCCTATAGCTTTCTAATTTCCAAGGATTTAAATATTTTTTAGAGCTGCCTACAAAACTCTCGCCAATCTCTAGGAAGAAAGCTTTTAATTTTTTTGCATGTTTATTGTGGGTTTCCATAAAAGGATGAACTTACTATTGGTTCAACTTACCTTATACTTTTTTATTTTATTCAAATCAACATCCGATTGCTTCCACATCTGGATGATAGACGAGTTGAATACACCAACATATCTTTCACTTTGTTTGTCATAAACTACAGGAGCTGATAGTTTGATTGTTGTATTCCAACTATTGACTTGCCTCTGATCAGATATCTGAAAAATCAAACACACATGGACATACTTGGACTAAATGATTTAAGATTTTTTCAGAAAAATATTCATAGCATTGCAAATGTTTGAATAAAAGTAATTTGGCTCAATGCTATATAACTCATTAAGATTGTAGGCTACCTCTTCAAGATATTGTACAGTGTAGGCTACTGGATGCCTTAATCATCCGCATAAGTAGCATCTTAAACGATAATCGACGTAAATAAATGGCTGTCACTGGCTGACAACTCAGCCAATCACATCCATTTATTAACGACGCGTGGTGAACGATCCGTGTGCGGACTGCCTAACAATTATCCAATTGAGAATTTTGTTTATATTTGTATTGTATTATGATATACTGTATTATATAATTATATGATACAAAAACAAATCAATTAAAACAAATAAGTACTCTCATTATAAGAATAATAAGGCTCCCATGAATTCAACCAAATTGTTGATCACAAACAAAAATGAGAGGTGGTATTTACGCAGCAGTACGTGATTCTTAATTAACCTAGTCTAACCTTCTCGTGTGGCTAATGCGTTAGCATACGAGGAAGGCCTCTCTATGCAAAATTCCCGGTATTTGCAACACTTATTTCTATTTTTTCTGTTCTACATGAAATCTCGAATTGAAAAAGTGAAATCTACACATTAATTGAACACACTCACAGCAAGAATACAATGCAACAATGGAATAATCATAGCATGGCTGTAAATTATGCGGAAGAAATTTATTCATTTTTTAAATAATAATAAATAATGAATTCAAGTTATAACTTAATGATATTCAATATCAAATGAACCAGACAGATTATAAGGTTAGTGATGTAAAATACCCGGGTATTTAAAACTCGGGGTAAATATCATTGAATGATATATTGAGTTAATCTATAACAACTTATTTACCAATTTTTCAATGACCTTGTTATTTTTAAATATTACCCAAAGTTTTTAAATAAACAGGATTTTTTCGTGTCTAAAATAGGAATAAAGAAAAAAAACTAGGTAAATAAGTGTAATTCTACTGGTGAAACTGTGACACACTTGGGGGTTGGTAGAGGGGAGGGGGTAGGCAGGTGTGCAGTGAAGCAAGCCGGTGATGCAATCCTGGAATGCAAAAAACTACGAATTCCCTATGATATTAAATCAAGACAGCACCGCATTAGTAAAATAGTGTACATACTTCTGCTGTTATTAAAAATGTTAAGTTATGCTTTTTATTTTAGAAAAAGGATTGGAAGAAGACCTAACTTAACTGGCATGAAGGGAAAATATTAAAAGTAATAAACATTTTCAATGTAGATAGAGATGCAGGTATTCCTGCCTAAAAGGCAGTGTTGCCTTCTTTTGTTGCAATCTGGATAAACCTATTTTGAAAAAATTCATTCTGTCTTTTGGTCTAATTTTAATTTTGAAGCTATGTGTTATAGAGTTTATGTTTGTTTAAATTATGTTTTGTATGAGTTTAAGTATGTTTTATTTTAGTACAAAACAAAAGATCTTGAACAAAAATCCTTTTAAAATTATTATTGAATCTTACCATCCTACAGTCTAAGTTTTTATTATTTCCTCGGGTCAGTTTACACATAGCCTACTAGATCAAATTTTCCTCTCTCTAAATAATACTTATTACTTTTATAAACACATTTTGTCATATTCAATAAAATCTCCACAATAAACGAAGAAAATCATAAATACCCAGGACCTGGGTATTTATGTCGATCATGAGCAGAAGTAAAATGCTAGTGGGGACCCTATGAAAAATTGTTAAACACACTTCATCATTATTTTACTATCCTTAAAGGATAGTAATTGCAAAAAGACAACTCAATCTTCTCTAAATTCAATAAGTTATAAATACCCAGTTTCTGCGTATTAACCCAGGCCATGCGTAAATACGCAATTTATAAATACCTACCCACTGGGTATTTACCCGGCCCACATCACTATATGAAATTCTCATTGTTAAACAAGTAAATCATGAATTGAATAATATGGATTAAGAAAGTGAGGTTGGTGAAATTTTTAATTCAATTTAATTCACTAGGTGAGCGGGGTTTTTTTGCCTGATTTATTTTTAGTGGGGTATCATAATTAGGAATAAAATTATATTATTTAGTAGCAATTGTAAGAGTCGGGATTCTTTTTAATATCTGTATGTTTGTTTTTTGAATAAACTCCTCTGGATGTTTCGCAGTATCATCCAGAGAAATTATTATTATTAAATTATTAATTATTATATTCAGAAATAAAACATTATGTTAAACGACGAATTTGAACCACTATCCTGCTGTCTTTTTTTTGGCTGGGGCTAGCAATTTTGTGTCATCATTCTACGTCAATATCAAAGCACCAGCCTCAGGCTTAGTCTACAGGCGAATCGTTTGCAATTAAAAAATATTTCAAAACAGATTTTTACAGCTTTGTTGCTAAGGCTATCTATTGCCAAGATTATGTTACTTATGATCTAATTAGAATGATACCTTTAAGAGCAAATTACGTAGACAAATCAATTTATGAAAATGACCTCAAGGTCGGCTTAAAAATAAGGGTCCAAGTCTATGTTGTAATCAAATAATTTGCTTGTCTAGTTTAGATTTCGGCTATGGCATTATTATGCTAAATGGATGGACCAAAGTTATTCTGTTCATGGGTTTACTGCTACAACCTACCTGATGAGTAATAATAGCATTCTATGACCTCTTTTCGACAAATACATATTAAGCAATACAGTAAATTAGCTATTAAATCAACATGGTGCAGTGCAACTAGATATAGCGATATAGCCCACGTGAGAACTTTGATTTTGAGGTTATGCAATTGAGTTTGTAGTTATATTTACATATTTTATATTGTCGATCGATTGTATCTAACTCACTCACCTTGTAACGAATAACAATATTTCTACCTAAAGTAACAATAACATAACCACTTTCACAATCTCCTGAAACACCAAGAAAATTTTTCTGGTCCATGAAAGGACATAGCTGATAACAGGAACTTATTTTCGCCATTTCTATGAAATATGACGAACCCTTTGTAAGAATACTAAATTATTGCACAGTCCTTGACATGATCAAATTAGTATAAATAATTCACAGAAATGACAACAACAACAACCCCCTAAGTGAGACAAGTTTTGAAATTATTTGTTCATTTGTTTCATTCATACAGCTAGGACCGTTCGACGTTCGACCGCTCAACTTCTGACTATCGATGTATCGATACCAATATGCAGCTGACTAGCTGTACAATTTATTTTTGTCGATAGGCGATCTGGAGATCGACCGACAGAGCTCCGAGCGGAGGACCTTGCACTAACTTAGTGAGTCAAAATCTGATCGCCATTAATTTGTGTGCTAAATTGGCTGGATTGTAGAAACGATGTCTAAAACCAATGCCTAAACAGTGTCAGCCTAGACACTGACTAAAAAGGAACTGCTTTCGGCTTGCTAAAACGATTCCTAGCCGGTGTCTAAACTACGGGTGACGTTTGGCAACAATGTAGAGGCTCTCAGTGACTATTCTCTGATTGGCTTGTAACTTTTCAACAGCAACTGGCGGCTCATACGAAATTACTGAGCCTGGATTCTGGAACTCATTTCCGAATATTCATAATGATTAATAATAACTGATTTCACTTATAATTTGTGTAGTAGAGATTCACTGAATTGTGAATTGAAATCACTTTGTCTCCCTAATATTAAACAACGTAAGCAATGATTTTGGGAAAGATTGGTTTGGTTTATTATTGTATTGATTACAGTACAAGTAGCTTTAAAAATTAATATGTACAGTATCATTTTTTATTATTTTTTCAATGATTTGATGTATAATTTGATTTAAAATAATATCACTTGTGCTGTAGCAAAGCGGCAGGGTAAAATGTTTATAATGATATTTCGTTTTCAAGTTAGTATAATTGAACCAGCTCTAGCTAACATTATGAATTCAAATGCAAAACAGAGTTTGTCTGTCTGGCACGAATGCTTAGGGCACCAAAATTTTGCACAGGTAAAGAAAATATTGAAAAGAAATTATATAAGTTTTTCAGAAAATTGTGAGCAAGATACATGTACTGCCTGCTTACAAGGTAAACAACACAGATTTTCTTTCAAACAAAGTTTAAGCAAAACATTTCAAACATGTGAGCTGATACAAATCGATATTTGTGTGGTCCTATGGAGGTAAAATCATTGGGTGATTCTAGATATTTTTTACTAGTCAGGGATGATTTTTCACATTACAGGGTTGTGTATTTTTTAAAGGAGAAGAGTGAAGTATACGAAAAGTTGAAATTGTTCCTTGCCATGTCGAAAAAGATTACAGGAAATGAAGTTAAAGTTTTAAGATCTGATAATGGTAAAGAATTTGTTAATGAAAAAGTTAAACAATTGCTAGGTAGAGAGGGTATTGTTCATCAAAAAAGTGTTGTTTACACACCAGAACAAAATGGAAAAGCTGAACGAGATATGAGAACAATTGTTGAAGCAGCAAGAACAATGATCCAGGCAAAAACACTAGATAAATGTTTTTGGGCAGAAGCAGTGAAAACGGCTGTTTTTATTCTGAATAGGACAGGGTCAAGTACAGTAGATGGGAAAACCCCATATGAATTGTGGACAAATGAAACATTCAACATTAATCAATTGAAGGTGTTTGGGTCAGAGGTATGGGCACATGTTCCTAAAGAAAGAAGGCTCAAATGGGATGCTAAAAGTAGAAAGGGGATATTTTTAGGGTATAGTGAAGAGTCCAAAGGTTATAGAATTTACTTGCATGATACAAAAAAGATAGAGATTTTGAGAGATGTTATTTTCATCAAAGATTCACAAAAATGTGCTAATAACATACAATTTTTAGGGAATGAGGAAATTATTGAATCTGAAATAGAAATAGTCAATGAAAATCAGGAAGAAGATGGTGAGGATCTTTATGTTATAACAGAAGAAAATGAAAGACCAATTCGTGATAAAAGAATGCCAAAGAGATATGATGATTATGTGTTATTGACCTACAATGAAGCCATTGTAGGATATGATAAAGAAAAATGGAATTTAGCTATAGATGAGGAAAAAGATTCATTATTTAAGAATAAAACTTGGGAGTATGTTGATTTTAAGAACTGTGTGAACTCTAAAATAATAAGTAGCAAATGGGTGTTCTTCACTGTAAAAGAGAGTGGTCGTTATAAAGCTTGTTTGGTGGCTAGAGGATTTGAGCAGGAAAAAGGAGTAAACTATGAAGAAACTTATAGTCCTGTCATAAGCAATTCAGCTTTACGACTTATTTTTAGTATTGCAGCTAACAAAGGGTATGAGATGTATCAATTTGACATTAAAACAGCTTTCTTATATGGAGAAATAGATGAGGATATTTATATGCGTTTACCTGAAGGATTTGAAGGTAATAGAATTGTTAAGCTGAACAAGGCATTGTATGGACTGAAACAAGCGCCATTAAAATGGAACCAATGTTTTTCTAATTTCTTATCAGATGCAGGTTTAGAGTGTTTGAGTATTGAAAGATGTATTTTCAGGAATAAGGATAACTCAGTTATTTTGGGTTTGTTTGTAGATGACGGTATAGTTATTGGTAATGATAAGGGGAAAATGAAAAATTTGTTACATAAATTGAGGGAACGGTTTGAAATTAAGGTTGATTATGATCCGAAATATTTCTTAGGTATGTCTATTGAGAGAGATGAGGAAGGAATAATTTTGAGACAGAATAAATATGCCAAGCAGGTGATTGAAAAGTTTAACATGGAGAAATCGAGGGTTTCTGATATTCCAATTAATATTCAAGGGAAGGAGGAAGATAATAGTGTTGAGGGTATTGGGGAGGACGATTCTTATCCATATAGAGAGGCAGTCGGGAGTGTATTATATTTATCAAATAAAACAAGACCTGATCTTTCACTTCAGTGAATATTGAAAGTAGGCATCTAGAAAAACCAACCAGAAATGATAAACTTAACATCAAACAAACGTTGAGGTACATAAAAGGCACATTGGACAAGGGTGTGAAATATTATTCAAAATTTGAAAGTAATAGTTTAGTAGCTTATTGTGATTCTGATTATGCAGGAGATTTAGAGACTCGAAAAACCACCACTGGGTATGTTATTTCTTGGTGTTCAAGAAAACAACCAATTGTGGCATTGTCAAGCACAGAAGCTGAATACATAGCTGCTGCTGACTGTGTGAAAGAGCTGTTGTACTTAAAATGTTTACTTAAAAAATTAACTAATAAAGATGTAAAAATTATTAAAAAAATGGATAATCAGAGTACTATTAGAATAATTAATAATGGAGTTTTCAATAGATGCAGTAAGCACATTGATGTGAGATATCATTTCCTTGTGGAAAAATTAAAAGAAGAGAAAATGAACATTTTGTATGTACCTACAGATGAAAATGTAGCTGATTTTTTAACAAAGCCTCTAGGAAAAGTAAAATTTCAGAGACACTGTAAATATTTAGTGAAGTAGGTGAGAGGGAGTTATTCAGTTACCGTTTCTTTGTGTTATTGTTAGTTATGTATTTGTATTGTAGTTATTGTCTTGTATTTTGTTTTAAGTTTATACATTCGCAATTAAGGGATGGTGTTGAATATTTATGGTTTGGTATAACTGTGAATGTGAATAAATATTAGTTTGTTATCAGCTGTGTGGTCAGAATAGTATTATAATTTGTTTACCTGTATCAGTCAAGTTTGTTAGTAGTTGATGTCAAGTTGAGATATTGAGATCACAAGTTGTACTACATGTAAAATACATATTGAAGAATAAATAATTCGTATTTATTAAAAACGACTACTTCAACAGATAATTCTTCAGAATTAAAGCTTTGGTTTAGGAATCGAGCGGTCTGTTTATGGCAATCATCAACTACATTTTAGTTTTGAGGTAAATTGTGCAAGCTTCAGTCGTTCAATCCAGAATAGGCTAGTTTATCATCCTTGCATCCTTTCTTACGATGAGTTTTGAGGCTGTTGATAGCAATGATGAAAAGAGTAGAAAAGGTTAGCGTGATAGGAAAGTTCTTAGTGAAATTATCAAGAACTTTCCTATAATCTAATCTAAAAAGATGATATGATTCGGAAACTGCACAAAAAAAGTTGGCTTGGGGGACTCAGTCAGTATGTTGAAAACACCCACAGAGCCGGAAATATTGTAGAGTGATCTGCGACAACAGACACTCATGAAAAAAGATCGTGATTTTTGGATCGAATCAGATCATAAGATCATTACAACAATAAGCAACACAGAGAAAAAATGATAAAAGAGGTAATTCAAAACACTTCATAAAAACAAATCAGTTCAGGGACAAAAATTCAAAACTAAAAGTCTATCATCGATCACTCATACATCGACTTTGCGATATCGATAATTTTAAAGCACGTGTATGTCAGTAAGTCAGTATGCCAGAAACTACGAAATTCAAGAAGTGATTGTGATATCTTCAAGAATTTGTCTTCAAGTGAATCAACAGTGATTCTGATCAGCAAAATTTAAATCAAGCAGTGAAAAATAAATGTACAACAGAAATTTAAATTAAGCAGTGAAAAATAAATGTGCAACAGAAACAGAATGTATGAGCACTTCAAAAATCCAAACCTGGAATATTTGGTTATGTTAGTCCTTATTAGACATTACACATCACAGATGAGCAAATACACAGAAATTAGGTGAGTGAATGGTTTTCAGGTCGCATTTTATAATTTCCTTACTTTATAAACACAATAATTACTCAAATTATTATTTCGGAGCTGAAATTATGTAGTCTGCTACTATCGACTTATTTTAGATCGATAATCATTAGTGATTGACGACTTTGACTCGAGTTACATAAAGGGCTGATTACATTAGGATAGTTAAGGGTTGATTACATTGGGATAGTTACTCGGTAAGCGAGTAGCGAGTAGGACGTTACTGACCGACCGTGCTACAGCAGCTCAGCATACCAAGCCAAATTATTTCTAGAATCACCCCCATACTATGGAATTTCTATGACAATAAATAATATTTCAACACAAAATTAAAATATGAAGTTTACCAACAATTATTCAATGAAATTTCATCAAAACATTATACAATATATCTCATCTGAAGTGTTATGCTGGCAGCCTGCGTGATGAAGTGTAGGCTTTGGCCATAATAATATTGTATTTTGGTGTTGGCTACTCTGCCAGCGTGTATAAATGTGACCAAATTCAAAGTAGACAGGCTCTCAACTTTGAATTTGGTCACATTTATACTCGCTGGCAGAGTAGCCAACACCAAAATAGTATATTATTATGGCCAAAGCCTACACTTAATCACGCAGGCTGCCAGCATAACACTTTAGATGAGATATATTGTATAATGTTTTGATGAAATTTCATTGAATAATTGTTGGTAAACTTCATATTTTAATTTTGTGTTGAAATATTATTTATTGTCTTAGAAATTCCATAGTATGGGGGTGATTCTAGAAATAATTTGGCTTGGTATGCTGAGCTGCTGTAGCACGGTCGGTCAGTAACGTCCTACTCGCTACTCGCTTAGCGAGTAACTATCCCAATGTAATCAACCCATTACTCGCTAAGCGAGTAGCGAGTAGGAACGTTACACACCGACCGTGCTACAGCAGCTTAGCATACGAAGCCGAATTATATAAAAAATTAAACTTCCAGAATTACAACCATATACTATGGAATTTCAAAGACAATAAATAATATTGCAACACAAAATTAACAGATGAAGTTTACCAACAATTATTCAATAAAATTTCATCAAAACAGTTCACAGAAAATAAAATACAGTAAGTTATATCTCATTTGAATTGTTATGTTAGCAGCCTGCGCGATTAAATGTCGGATTTGGCCACAATAATATTCAGGGTGTCTACTGGTCAGGAAAAGTTGGGAAGTCGGGAAAAGGTTGTGAATTCTAAAACATTGGGAAAACCCAAGAAAAGGACGGGAATTTTGAAATTTTTTGAATTTGGTCAGGAAAATTGATTGTAACATGTATTTTTACATACTTTAGTTACGAGTGCATAATTAAATTGGCTAACAAGGCCAAGGAAACAAGAATAATTAATTTGATGTGTAGCTGGGAACAATTAGTCAATAAAGTTTTGCAATAAAATAATCAAATGCCATTTTGTACATAGTGTGTGTTTTGCTATTGTACTGTGATTCTCCATACCATTAGTTCAATTTATTTGACCTTATATATTTTTTTCCAAGGTTGTAAACTTGAATTAGGTAATTTAAACAATTATAACGCATTTTTGCAAGAATTCTTATTTTTTCTAATTTTCTTTCTTCTTATTTTTCGTTTCTTTCTTTTTCTTCTGCGTTGGGGGGAAATTCCCCCCCCCCCCCGTGGATATGTCTCATTAGTTATTTAGTAGAGTAAAATGTTAAACGATTTTCTCAAGTAGAAGGTCTAAGTAAAATTTAATGGCTTGAATTTCTAAACTACCCTCTACTAATGTTACAACAACATTCCTAAACATCTAGCAATATTTAGCTACTTGCTATTTTAATGGAGTCATCAGCCTACATTGCCCTGAAGTGGGTGATTTTCTTTTAATTGGCAAGTCAATTCCCCCGAAGGGTGGCTGTTACATTTTTTTGTTGTGTTTTATAAGATTTTACTATTTTTTGTGTGAAAAAAAGAAAGCAGATGAAATTTTCCAATCATCTAATTACTGGAGACCTCTTGTATACGCAATAGCGGATCCACGGGGGGGGGGGGGGAATTCCCCCCTCCCAAACGCAGAAGAAAAAGAAAGAAAAGAAAAAGAAGAAGGAAAAGTAGTAAAAAGGAGAATTCTCAACGAATGGAAATAATAAAAAACAGTGAAGAAGTGTTAGGATAGAAATTGGTAGGAGAGAGATGAAAATTAAAAAATGCGAAAAAGGGCACAAAGAGAAAAAATAAGGATAAAAACGTAGAAGAAAATGGAGAGTTTTCAAAGTTGCTGACAATGGAGGAAAATGATACAGCAGTGCCAACCAACAATTGATTTTCTGTTGCAAATTATTGTGTACTTCAGTGCTTGGTCTAAAAATGATGCCAGTTCTGAAAGGTTTTTCTGGATCCTGCAGCTTATCAATAAATGGTTGAGGACTACCATGGCAGAAGAAGCAAACTTGTTTTATTAGCACTACTTTACATTCACTCAGATAATCACCCTAGAGCCTAGATCCTGGATCCTCAAAAAATTGTTGGGAGATTTTGGCTGATTACAAAATAATTTTTCAATTGCGAATAATATACGTAATTTTGTTTGTAAATTTAATTTTCCATTAACATTTTGTGCAGTGGCGTAACTACAGGAAGAAACCAGGGCGATATTACCCCCTCAGACAAAAAAAAAAAAAAAAAAAAAATGAATTTTTGAAGGCCATTTGAGACAATTTTTGGCAAGAGTCATTGAGACATCTCGAAACAGAAACACTCTGTATAAAAGAAAAGAAAATTGTCATTGACTGACCAACTGACTGACTCACTCATTCATCAACGTTTCTCAAGAATTACATAACAATAAAAGTTGAAATTTAGTGTAGCCTGCATATTCAGTTGAGAACCTAGACGTGTGCTAGAAAAGGTTTACGAATTTTATAAAAACAAAGTGATTTTTCAGAACTAAGAAAGAACTACTTGGCTGAAAAATATGAAAAGTTGAATCAGATATATGTTTAAAAGCCCGAAATAAACAATATTTGAAAACTTATTTGATCACCAATTCTCAAGAACTATGTGGCCTCAAAAGTTTGGTTCATTTTAAAACTCTAGATAAGTAGTTCCAAGTTAAGTATTTCAGAAGGTACAATAAATGATAACTTTTCAAATTAAATATAAAGTTCCTTCTCCCATCATGGGTCCAGTCGGACGGTTAAGGCGAGCGAAGCGAGCCTGCGGACCGCTCATCTATAACTTCTAAAGTCGTCAAGTATGTGCTTTCAGCAAACACCCACCTGCTAAGCCTGATAGTAAAATGAATTATTGATAAAGTAGTGGAGTTCTTAATAGAAAATAGTATTAATTGGCAAAACCCTATGAGTTGTTGCAGGCCGGATTGATGACACTGCCGCGGGACGGATTGATCATACTGGCGGGCCGGTTTTGGCCCGCGGGCCGTAGTGTGGATACCCCTGATATAGATCATACAAGTGCTAGCATGTATATAGGTATCTCTCTCTCACATAGAGCGTGGTATAAAATGGAATAGATAATGAAACATCATTGACCAAACAAAGAGAGGTGTCTGTTTCAAGTCGACCGTTTTGCATTGATCTGTCTGTCTGTCTGTAACGCATTTTCGGCTAAACGCGTGGAACAAATTCTATGAAATTTGGCATGAATCTTCCTTCAAGTTATGCCCAGCGATGTATGTGAAAGGAGTTTCAAAATTTACTTGCTTTAAAAAAATATTTGTAAGGAAAAAAGGAAAGGCACTCAGGCCTTCTTCTATGGGAAGCAAAACGAGTTTCTCCGTTATATACAATTTATTGGAATCAGATTTTACGTTAGCCATCATATTCCATCAATGCTCCTATTCGAACTCGATCTGTATAAAGTTTGGAAGAATAAGTGTTCAAAATTTGAAGTTGATTGGACAAGTAATTACATAAAAAAATGTCGAACACATACATTCACAAAAGTATCCAAAGACAAACGGACAACACCGTGAGCGCAAGTCAAAACCAAGAACTCATTATGCTCGTACAATGAAAACTGAGTACTTAATTTCTTCATGGAAAAACGAAGAAAATACGACCAAAATTTATTTTAGATCATGAACGTAAAAACGTTAGTGCTACATGTAATAAAATACAAAAATTCTGATCTCCCATCATCCACCAAAACCAATAATATGGTGGGAAGATTTTCCATTAATGATACAAACATCTAAACTCAAAATTCTCACTCTAGCGAATAAAAATATTTCACTTAACAAACGCCTATTACTTTTTTAATAGCGATGAAATAAATGTCAGGGAATTGATATAATGTAGGAAGTGATAGCCGCGAGTCGTGGCAGGTTCAGTAAAATAATTTCTGTATATTTGTCAGTTATTATCAATAACTTCAAACTGACTTGTAATATAATTCATTAGCACTCACAGCCAAAAAGACTCAGTTCTCTGCTTAAGTCATTTCCACAACTCAACAATCTTTTGCTCATCCCACACATTTAAGATGAAAATTGATCATAAATGTTATATTATTATTGTTTCACGAGTATTTAGGATGTGAAATCAATGTTCTATAACAAGTAGAGAACAACAATGTTCTATAACATCTATGAAGTGTATATATTGTATTGTTTTTTGTGGCAAATAAATCATTCATTCATTCAAGTTTGCTATAGATTCTTTATCAAACTTTGTTTTACAGCATTGTTGCATGGTGTGTAAACAGCCTAAGGTAGATCACATAATATTCAATTGCAAAATCGAGTGAATCTTAACGATGTTCACACCACACTGAAATAATGGTATTGATTGATTGGCAGCTCATTACTGGAAATTGCTTTCGATAACAAAACACAGTCTTCATGCAGTATGTCAGAATCCTGATATGAACAATTTCCCCCTACGCCAGATAAATCACTGTTAACCGAGCTATTATACGATATTTTTTATTGAAGCCTCAACCGTTTCATATACAGGGAGAAAGTGTTGGAAACGGAAATTAATACCGGAACCTGAAGAACTCATTATTTTCACGATAATGTGATAAGGGCTGTGGGTGGGTGGTGACTGGGTGCTTGTTTACTAGCGCATGCGCTTCAGGGGGTGACATGCGCCCTAAGAAATCTTAAACAGAGCGCCCCCTCAACAAAAAGTTCAGTGGCAAACTAGTTGCCCGCAAGTGAGTCAGTTCGCCACCCCAATGTCCCTCATTTCTTGTGATTTCCCATCGTGACGCGTCTCGTAATCTCAAAGCGAACTATGTCACCACAAAGTTGTGAGTAGTAGTAGGTTATAAACTTGGGAAGTTGCTTCAGATGTTAATTCAATGCAATGAAATACTTACAAAAATTGCTCCGTACCTTTTCGATGTTAAAAGGACTGTATAATTACTAAAAGACTCCCGTTTCAAGAGGTAAGATATCAATCGAGAAGGTTCATTCTTTAGTTGAATTGTTAAATTTGGCTATTGATTAGAAAATTTGATTTTTGTAGTATCTTATACAGTTTGTCATCCCTGAATGGAATTCAGTAGCGGCTAATACTGAAAACTCAGTGGTGGTGATTGCCCATTATATTTTTTTGTAGATTACGTCTTGGAGACTCCGGTTAAAGAGTATACCTAAGACAAGTCAGATCAAGAATTATATGCACACAATATAATAAATAAATATAACTTATTACTAACCTTATACACTAGTTAATATCAATTATTTGATGTGAGGCTTAATTTTGATGTGAAAGGAACTCTTGTACACTATAAAAAGCTTTATCAACTATATATTTTATCAGTTGTTTTTCAATTATTTATATATTTTCAAGACTCTTTGAAAACTGCGGTAGTTTGTTGTAGAGTTTCCTAGCAATATAACTAGGTTTTTGTTTGAATAAGCTACTATTTTAACTCACCAAGTGATAGATAATCTCCTTGGCTTCTTGTATTATAATCGTGTACGTCAAGATTTTGGTTGATATCGCTCCTTTTTACGTATAAAGTAGCTTCATACACATATAAGCAGGGTACAGTTAGGAGACCAAGTCTCTTGAACAACGACCTATATGAATCTAATCTATTAACTCTTTCCATACACCTAACCACTTTCTTTTGGATCTTAAACTCTATTGAGGTTTTGTTTTGATGAATTGCCCCATACTAAGATAGCATACCTAATATGTGACAGTAAGAGCCCATTGTAAAAAGTAACTTTTTGTCATTCAATCTAGCGAGCTGTCTATCGCAGTTTAATACCCCAAATGAAATTTTACAACATATTTTTTCAATATATGGAGCCCAGGTCAATCGTCTATCCAACAAAACTCCTAGAAATGCAATGTTTTCATCCTGGTCTAGTTGATTATCGTTTACAAACACGTTTATAGCCCTGAATTATTTTGGTTTTTGAATTGAAGGTATTGGCTATTTTTACTATTTATTTTTAATTTCAACTGGGTAAGTCAGGTTTTAAGATATTAAGGATTTAAGATTCAACTGGTTTTAAGAATTGGACAATGGACTGCGTACCTAAATGGACACTTATTTCTAAATTATCTAGATTGGAATTGCTGAAAATGAGTGATGTATCGTCTGCAAATAAGAGAGCTCTACCACTAATTAATTCTTTAGGTAAACGGTTAACATACAGCAAAAAAAAGCAATTGACCCAGTATTGGACTCCAGCTTGGGTCTCTAATTTATTAGATTTATTCTTTACTATACTATTCCCAACCACTGTAGTTAGTTCTATACATTGTTTTCTCCCAATAAGATATGATTCAAACCATTCCAGTTCAATCCCATTTACGCCTAAATTTTGCAGTATTTCCAATAAATTTCTATGATTAATACAATCAAATGCCTTTGATAGATCTAAGAAGATTGCAGTAGCTTTATCACCTGAATCTATTATATCTATTAGTTTTTCAACTAGAGTAACTATGGCTGTTTTTGTTGATCTCCCTTTCTGGAAGCCATGCTGTTCATCACAGATAAAGTTAGCTTCTTGAAGGTGCAGAAGTAACCTATTTAGAACTACCCTTTCAAAATTTTACTTATTACATTTAGAATACTAATGGGTTTATAGTTTTCCACCTTTTCTCTATCACCACTTTTGAAGATTGGCAAGATCCCCTCTTTCAAATTATCTCTGGAAAACACCTTGTTCTAATGAATGATTGATCAGATGAATCACAGGGTCTAACAATTGATCTTTACATTCTTTCAGAATTTTACTGGATACCCCATCCATTCCTACAGTTTTTTTATTATTCAAACTATCAATGATATTTGACAACTCGTCTTGGGATACTGTGTGGAATTTTAATTCATTCTGAATCCCCTCAGTATTCCACATGTTTTCATCACTAATACCTGTATAAAGAGATTTTTGAAGATTCTTAGCAACCAGTTGATAATATCTGTTAGAGAAATTACAAATGTATATACTAACATCAATATATTTGTTATTCTCGTTAATTATTCTGGGACACTAGTATAAGCATCTACATGAGCTACTTGCCTATTTTTGTTTATTACATCCCACACTGCTGTGTTAAAGTACACACTATTATTCAAAATTTCAGCTGTTTTCTTACATTTCGCTCTTTTTACTTCTTTTGTATAGTTTTTCTTTAGAGCTCTGTAATTATTATCTTCACTTAACATATTTCTAGATAATTTGAATTTATCATATGCATCTTCCCTATTTCTTTCTGCAAAGATATCATCAGTTATCCACCCTTCAATTTCGTCGAATTTGTTTTTTACAGGGACCTTTTCAACTGGACAACTCATAGTAATATGAAACCTTAAAATATTAATGAAACTATCATTGTTGTTATTTAAATTATTGCTATTGTAAACCCCACTCCAGTTTTCTTGTAGCAGATTCTGCTTCAAACAATCGATATTCCCCTGTTCACATTGTTGAATTTCTTTCATTACTCTACTCTTTTTAATCGGTTTATGACCTGTCAACCCCACCTCTAAGATTTGATAGTCATGATCAGATAGTTCCGAGCCGCCTAATCTTGTTTTAGAGTAATCTATATTAGTAAGGATGTTATCAGTTATTGTTTGTGATGTTCTTGTGACTCTGGTATATTCATGAACTTTTATTTCCAAGTTATTCATGTATATAATATCCCTTAAATCTTCTGTCATTTTATTCTGTGTTGCAAAGTCTGTATTGAAATCTCCCGCTACAATAACGTTTGTAAAACTAGTAGAAGTAGGATAATCTCTAAAAGCCTATTGAATAGTTCGCAAAAATTGTTTCATTCCCCATTTGGTGACCTGTAAATACCCTACTTCGAAACAGGTCATGGTATTCTGTAAATGCGCTACTTCGAAATTATTGTCGATTTTTACTCTCAAACCAGTAACTTTTTAATCCATTTCCACGGTTCGGATACACTGGCAAGAAATTGTCAGACGCTTAGTGTTGGACAGCAAATTTGTTCTAATATCGAAAATTGCAGTTCCACTTGCAATTTCCGATATTAGAAAAAATTTGCTGTCCAACACTAAGCGTCTGACAACTACTGGGAAGTATTATGCGATAAAGTACTAGTTGCTGACAATTAACATAGTAAGTGAGGTAGATGTTTTGAAATTGGGAAGTCGTGTATACACCTGCGGTAGGAGTTGAGGAGTTGAACAATTTCTTCCCTTGCAAACTGTGTAGTCGTGTAGTGTACAACTGTCTTTTTTTTACTCAAATGCAACTTTCGAGGAGCGTGTTTTCAGGCAAATAGTTGCTGACACTCTCTATTCCGAGTTGCATTAGTTCTTCCGAAAACCGCATACACTGTAGTTACAATCTTGACACCATTTCATGCAATTTAAAGTCACAGAATCTGCCTTTTCATCATTTGATTATTTATTCTTCTTCCTTTTTATTTTACTAAAATACTATAATTTTGAATATTTATTCAAATTGAATATTTATAAACTAATTTCTGGAATAGCACTGACGGAATAACGTCAGTGATTTCGTGGGACAATTTATTGTGAACAGCTTCAGTGTTTTGTTATTGTCTAATCAGCTTCCGGTTCCTATTTATCACTGAACGTCACAGAACAGTACGGCACGGATATGTGTGCATCGACCTTTAATGGATCATTTTGTGAAATTATTAAATGTTCGATGATAGTCACATTAATTCAATGTTAAATGAAGATGCTACTATAGGCCCATATTGAAATAAGAACTCTTAAGAACAATGAACATCAGAGGTCGACGACAACAACAAAACAAATTCATCCTATGTCTCCAGGGTAGCAATAGATTGACAAATCAGAAGTGATTCCAGCCTTCTTATTGCACAATCATAAATCTCTCTACCGGGCATCTCATGGATCACTTTCACTATTTCTGTTCCCCAATCGAAGGAAGGCATGGCCAAATAGACACAAAATCTTTTATCAGTGCCAAGTGCAAATACTGTGCATGGACGGGATTATTGCTAGTTCTCCCTTATCGTATCACGTTCCATACTAATGCATGCCAGAGTAAACTCAAGCTGGAATTTATTCGTGATGCGTCGTGACTCGGGTACAAATGACTTGATGACATGTGACGCACATGTCTTGTGTCAGTGTGAGGCTAAAAACAGTACTGTCATATGTACATTATTCACCAATAACTGCAAACAGTGGTGAAATAATTTTTGACTTACATACTCGTGAAGAACTTGTCCTGTAACATAATAAATAGAATAGAATAGAATTTTATTAGTCACTAGCTGGCTCGACGCGCGTTGCTGCGTTCTCATAAAAATTCTCCTTGATTTTATTATTCGCCACCTCCCGCTGAGGTTACATTTCAAATTAGGAAAGAAGTTATTCCTAGGGCTCTTCCAACTGATCATAGAGGCTTCGTTGTTTTCTTAATCACCACCTCTGAATGAAGAAACATTTAAAATTTAAACCTCCTACGACTATAAGGGTAGAAGCTAGTTTTTTATTTTATTATTCGCCACCTCCTGCTGAGGCTGCATTTCAAATTTCTAGCTAGCACTTCATTGGTTAACAGATGTCATCAACCTGGCATAATTACATTTCATCATACCCAGTTGTATGTTTCCTACATATTGCAAGGCTCCGACTGCACGGTAGCCTACATGCAAAGTGCAAAGTCTTTTGCTTTTCAAAGACAGCGTAAATAACGCCGCTAAGGTGCCTGCCATATGATTAAAAACTGTTGACTTCTATCAGCTGTTCCTTTAAGCTGTTTGGCCGGCAAGTTCAGTAGGTTAGGTCTATAAAATGGATTAATTAATAGTAATTATTAGCTCTTCTATTGAAATTTATGGTCAGAAACCATCCTCAATATTCACACAACATATTCCCAAAGTTTCATGCTAATCTGTCAAGTGGTTTTGAAGTCTATAGGGAACATACATACATACATACAGGCAGACATTCATTTTTATATATATAGATGTAATATTTACAAGAAAGACATGGACAAGGTCTTCGTCAATTCTTAACACTAAAGTAAGTCAAACAATATTTTAAAACAATTACGACAGTATAAATATAAAAAACAAATTCGATTAATCAAATTTACTCCAATCTATTCTAAAATAATTAACAACATTAAGCATACGCTCTTTAATTAATACAGCTTTTATTTTATTTTTAAATTGAGTCAAATGAGTATTTTCATCTGTCTGGTGTGGAGTATAATTTTATCGACATGAAGTGCCAGTTTTTTGAGATTTATTATGGCTATAGAAGATGTTAGAATCATATTTTTCCAAATTGCCTACACACATAGCATAAAATTTTTAAGACACAGTACTGTGAACCTTCTGTATTGTTAAACGACTTACTGTACTATTAAACATAAATTTATTAAAATAATTTATCCCAGGCTAGTTTTGTCCACACGATAAACATCTGCAATAAACAACACTATATAAAATATTATTGTAGTTCCATGTCGTTTCATATTGTAGAATGTAGAATAAACTGTTTATTTAATAGTAGTTTATACTGCATTTCTTGACTATAAATAACAACAATCATAAATTATTATGCTCCCTCAATTATATTCTGGCAACTTTCATGGATGAAACTGCATTCGTAAGAAGGTAGGTTAGTGTAAAAAGTTTTTCTTTTTAATAGTTTATCGAAATATTAACAAACATAAATAGACATGGTTAAACGAGTTAAATTAGACATGGTCATACTCGTAAATTATCATATTTATTCCAGATTAGTGGAAACCTAAATTGCTCTTCTAAATAGTTTTTTTGAAAATAGTTCCAATACCTGTGCTGAAACA
Source organism: Conomelus anceps (assembly GCA_948455865.1). Classification (NCBI taxonomy): domain Eukaryota; kingdom Metazoa; phylum Arthropoda; class Insecta; order Hemiptera; family Delphacidae; genus Conomelus; species Conomelus anceps. The sequence continues at coordinate 56,070,557 of OX418220.1, forward strand.
TATACTGTTTCTAATATTATTACTTATTATTGGGTTATGCCTGGAATTCTGTCGCATAGTCCCGTTGTATATAGAAAATAGGAAAAACACAGCAATCAGCTATTTTACTTGAAAATTTTTTATACGCCTGGAGACCCTTGGGGGGGGGCACGTGCCCCCTGAGCCCCAGAGAATTAAAAATCAATAATAATTAAAATGATATAAACACGTTATAAAAACAACATTGGTGTGCTGTGTTCTTAGATGAAAATATTGGAGATAGATTGGACTTAGAATACAATTTAATGGAGTTTAAGTCTATTATTAATACCGCTATTTTAAGAGTGATCATACGTTTTTCACTATATTAATGGTTGGGGCTGGATAGAATTTTCATTTTAGGTCTCTGTACCAGTGATAGGAGTGGGAAATTATAGCATTTTAAACATCTACGGTGATGAGTATATTAATAAATATGTACTAACAATAAGTATACCAGATCTAGCTACACTTTGAACTGCTAGTGTAGGCTACAATAATATTCAACTACAGTATTCCACTTTAAATTATGAAATAGCTGTTTCATATTTACAAAAATATAACATAGTTTTCAACCTCTTTCAAATTTAGAACTCACAAATATTAAAATATCCATAAAACATTGATTTATTTATAGCCTATGTATAAAAGCCACTGACTGACTCTGAAAATATTGAAACTTAGGTTTCACAGTCGAGACCCTAGAAGCGTGCTAAGAGCAGGTTTCAAAATTTTTTCCAAAATTGATGTTATCCTAGCGTTTTTTAGTGTTCTCAAGACGCACTCGGGGGGAAAAAAGTTTAAAATTGTTGAATAAGTTAAATTTTGGAGTACGAAGCATACTAAGAAAGGTTTTTGAATTTTTCCAAAAAATGCCCGAGTTTTAAGTTTTTCCAGCGTTTTTTAGCAATCACAAGAACTACGTGGCCGAAGAAGTTGAAATTTTTTCCCTTTTCCTGGCAAGCGAGCGAAGCGAGTCTGCTTAGTATAAATTTGTCCCCCCGTGGGTCGAGGGGACGAAGCCCCCTCAAGGTAGTGTATATCACACTAAATATGTAAACAGTAATCTCAGACATACAAATGATGGCTCAAAATTTATATTAAGTCCGACTAGGTGTGGGTTAGCCACATCCAAATTGCAAGAAAGCTAATTACATTGGCAATGAATTAAACCTATGATTGGCCAAGCAGCACTGAAATATTTTATAGAGACCAGCATAGAAATAGCGCTCATAGAATAAGTTATGCACTCGCGTAGGCCTATTTTATAACGCACTGAATAATTGAAATGTTCATCAACCGATGGTAAGCGGATTAGTGGTTGTGGAAAAGGTAGATCCTACCTTTCCTCCGGATTATAGGCATAGACGGCTCTAAACAAAAATTTCTTTGGGGGGGGGGGTGTGCTAATTTAGCATCGGCTTACCGCCGTGCATGGAGGTATAGAATAAAATTTTTATAATCAGGCACCTGGAAATCATTATAGTAGGCTAATACATTTTCCGAAAAAACATTAATTAAAAGACTTACTAATCTAGGCTTGTTTAAAAAACGAAATCTGCAATTTCCCTACCTAGTTTTTTTAGAATAACCAAGTTATTACTGTACCTATCAAGTTTTATCACCTTTTTAAAAATTGAAAACAGTTTAGTAATTAGATGTGATTACTCACATTTAAAGGTGGAAAGAGAAGACAAAGATGAGAACCCAAGAACAAATGTTTATTTAACCTTTAACGCAATACAAAATAGTTATTTAAAAAAACCTGGAGCTCTTGAGATATTTTCTATTTTATTTAAATGGTAGAGGCAAATTTAGGCTTACTAATTTCTTTTTTTTTCAATTGAAATAAGAATGACTTTCTAGTGGAAATGAATTTGAACATTTTGGTGGGACAGTCGTTTCGGCCTATTGTACAAGCACTGCTGACATTGAACTCATTCGAATCATCACTATCATGCTTTCATTTTAGTTTCACCATACTAGTGGAAGAGAAAATGGAACTACACCTACATTTTCAACTATTTGTATTTTTATTCTTTGATTAATTATTGATTAATCTTTCAACATTACTGGAAAAGAGAAGACAAAGATGAGAACCCAAAAACAAATGTTTATTTAACTTTTAGCAAAATACAAAATAGTTATTTAAAAAAACCTGGAGTTCTTGAGATATTTTCTATTTTATTTAAATGGTAGAGGCAAATTTAGGCTTACTAATTTCTTTTTTTTTTCAATTGAAATAAGAATGACTTTCTAGTGGAAATGAATTTGAACATTTTGGTGGGACAGTCGTTTCGCCCTATTGTACAAGCACTGTTGACATTAAACTCATTCGAATCATCACTATCATGCTTTATTTTTAGTTTCACCATGGAAGAGAAGATGGAACTACACCTACATTTTTAACTATTTGTATTTTTATTCTTTGATTAATTATTGATTAATCTTTCAACTTTACTGGAGCAAATCAATTAATGCTGTTTTAAATTCCATTAGGGCTTTGCAATGTTATCTATTGCTGTGAGAATTTTTTCCATGAATTATTTTGTTATATAATTATTTTTTGATATAAGGGTTCAACGTTTAATTTTATTGTTTTTTGGGGGCAATTGATCTCACCTTAGAGTTATTTCAAACTTTTGATAAATTACTGAAAGACACTTTTCGGAATTAAATAGCATATTTTTTACTCCAATCAAGCAGCTAGTGTTTTCAAAATAGATTTTTTAGACTGTAAAAATTTCAAATTTTTTGGAAAACTCTTCAGGTTTATCATTTTCATCATCTAATTGAATGTACTAAAAGACTGAATGGCGAACGAATGCTGACGCTTGAGGTCGCGTTCCAAAGAGTGCTTATGATCTCATGGTCCTGTCGAATACGGCCGTTTCGTTACCGATTCGTTTCAACTTGATTCAACAGTACTGATTCAACTTACTGATTCAACGGCCGTTTCGTTAGGATGAGCTAGAAATAAGTTTCCCTTTCCAAATTTAGGTGTTTGCAAGCGAGTTCTCCAGCCCGTTGGGCTGACTGCTATAATAGGATTATTGTAAGCTAGGATAAATTAAATTAAATAATGAACTACTGCTCTTTTACTGACATATACTGCTACTTTTCCAGTATTTATAGCGAAATAATGAATTATGTAAATGATCATAAACATTACAGGCACAAATACCGTTCTCTCACACAGACGTCACAGTCTTAGCGGGTTTTAAATCCATAGAATGTGAAGTGTTATGTCAAGTATTTGTGAATAAAGAAATTGAAAATTGAATTTTTCTTTGACATTTCATATTCTTAATATAAAAATAGAAGTTGCCTTTGTAATACTCAACAGCACTTTTTTCTTTCCAGTAACTAGAATTTCTAATATCTTTCACTCAAAAAAGAATTAAAATTACCAGAAGCATTGAAGCACGTATTTAATAATTTATCAGTCTGTTGAGAAAAGCTGAGATTCATCTTATGTCATATCTGCCTAATGGTGAGTACTGAAATGAGGCTGTTTCCCAGAAATGTTACTGAGATCATTATGTAAAATGAAAGGGTAACGACTTGTCAGATGGGAATTAACATCCAATAACTGGTCTCTGCTCTGGCATACAAGGAACCAGGAATGAATTTACTCTTTCAATGACTATCATTTTTTATTAGTCTTTTATATTTTGCTCGTTCCTCTTCCAGTTTTCTTGTTAAGTTGTAAGTGAACAAATCACTCAGCACACAATGAAGAGAATATCATGAGTAATTTTTAAAATTAAAGAACAAATCAGATCTTTAGGGAAGTGATAGCCGCGAGCCGTAGCAGGTATCTGTTCAATCAGATAGAGATAAGCTGCGTTCTCGTAGGACCTGTTTGTAACGGTGACCGATTAGATTGGCCAGCAAAAAAGATAGTGTTTTCTGCTGTAAAATCACTTTCCGGTGGTTCGGAACCCACCTAAAACTCTAGGTTCTACTCATCGATCACCATCATCCAACTCATTACCCACGCACAGGTCTAAGACCTATGTGGGCTTCATCCTCAAAAAAAAAGATGTGTTATATTGTCTTCTCTGTACACCAACTATTAAAAGTTCTGCCATTTATGTTAAATTTTGGAGATAAAATTGTTTGATAAAGTTAAAAATAAAATTGTAGGTAGTTTCTAGTCACAAGTATAGTTTCCAAGGAGGCAAATTAATGGTCAAATTGCTCAAGCTTAGCTTTGCTGGGTTGGAGACCCAATTAGCTTGTTCCAAGTTTATAGTTGATATTTATCCTCCTGCAGTATTACTTTGCATATTTGTGTTTTAATGTTTTGTTTTTTTTGCTGATGATGCCTACATAAGTCCGAGACTTGTGCGTGGGTAAAATTTATATATATTGGTGTATTTATTAAATATTTGTTAATATACTTTATAGTTATTTATTAAAATCATATATTTGAAAAATCACACTACACTTCTAACTAGGCCTGTGTATCTTTGCCTTCAGCTATTGAAATGGAATTACAAATTCAAAATTCGTATTGAAAATTAGAAAAAATTATTCCAAACTTCGTGCTAGCCCTGAGTATATTTTGTATTTGGCTCATGGGAGATAAAATTAAATTTGATTTCAGTAACTTTATCTTGGAAAACAAGTATTAGTTGACAAAATTGGCCAGTTCAAATGTATTTTAATAGAAATAAAAGTTGGTTGTAAACTGACAGAATCATCACTCATCGATGTGGCATTCCTACGTGTTCCCATTAATGGTGTAGCTGGAAAGTTGAAATAACCTCAAATGAGAGCAATCCTTCCCTCATCGCAGCACCCTCCCTCATCCCACATCAAGCGTGAGGTGGTTCACAAACGAGAGACCCAAAATTTCAGTACAGTTTCAGTTTCAGGTTTGTTAGAGGTACAGAGGTCGTGTGTTAAGCATTAACAGTTCTAGACATCTGAATTTCTGCAGTCACGTTCTGCGCTATTGTGGTAGTGACTGAGTTCTCTCAGCTGCGCTGTTAGGGAGTTAAGTTGTACTTTTTGATACTAATGAATTTCCAACTTTCTAATTATCACATTCCCCCTGATTGGCATCTCTTCAATACTTAATCGAGATCTTTCTCGATAGATGTTCTTATCGTGGGAAGTCATTTTAATTATTTTTGTCAACAGCATAATTTATTTAACCTTCTCCATGTTGATGATTGTGATGTGGTTGATAATCATTACGAATAAGACTCGATTTTATCACAAGCACATTCATTATGAAAAAAGATACTGTCGTATCGAAAGTCATGCCATTCTTTTCTTTTTGGAGGATGAAGCCCACATAGGTCTGAGACCTGTGTGTGGGTAATGAGTTGGATGATGGTGATTGATGAGTTGGACCTACAGTTTTAGGTGGGTTCCGAACCACCGGTAATTTCTTAATTCTCGACTCCTTATTTTGAATCTTATTCTTAAGTGGTCGTGGGTTCGAATCCCGCTCCACCGTCAGGCATTTATGTGTAATCATTCACCTCATTACCCACGCACAAGTCTCGGACTCATGTGGGCATCATCAGCAATAAAAAAAAACTGAAAAACACACTGTAAAAAAGTTATGTGTTGGGGTAGAGAGTCACTATGACAAACTACATTCTGAAATCAAAACTACTTAATTTTCTAAATCAATATTACACTAATAATTTGGCTCTTCAGTTCAACTGCTATAAGCTTAGCAATTTAACAAAACAAAACCATCAACATTGGCCTATATATGAAATAACTCAATACACCAACAAATAACTAATCTATAAGCATAGCCTAATTATTATTTTGAATTAGTGAATACATTAGTAAGTATTATCAGTAATATGATTAATATATCATTATTAAATATACATAGTTCCATTAATACTTATTCATTTGAAATAAGCCGAGTGCCGGAGCAGGTATCTGTTCAATCAGAATAAGCTACGAAACTCCTGGGCGCTCTTTGTAAGGGTGACCGATTGGATTGGCCAGCGAAAAAGACTCTGTTCTCTGCTGTAAAACCAATTCCCGGAGTTCGGAATCCACCTAAAACTGTAGGTCCAACTCATCAATCACCATCATCCAATTCATTACCCACGCACAGTTCTCAAACCTATGTAGGCTTCATCCTCCGAAAAAAAAATACAAAAAAAACTCATTCTAGATAACATATAGCCACATTATTAGTTTATTTTTAATACGGCTGAGTACAGCTTCCTCTTTTGTATATTATGGAAGTTTATTAAAAAGATCTTTGACCAACAGCTGTGTTCATTCTGGGAGTTACATTTCTTATTCTTCTATTATGTAAGTGATTTGTAAAGAAATTATTTTTCCTACAACTGCTCGTAAAGTAGTTCTTTACGTACTGAAAACTAATTGTAAAATACCTCTTTACTGCTCCACAAGCGGTAATAGTATATTACGTTACTAGGCTGGAAAATAACGTTTTGCTGGTCGAGCATATGATAGTTTATGCACGAGGCGCAGCCGAGTGCAGAAACGTGAACGTGAGTTGTATTCCTCTGTGTATTTCATCTTCATACCCAATATAGTGTTACTGATATACTTGATTACAGGTTGGATGGGTGGTGTCTGGGGGTACCCCCCCAGACCCAGGGTAGTCTAGGTTGAGTTCAGTAGATGAAAAGTTTCTGTTCAAGAGATTCACACCCCCATTCGTTTTAATGTAAATTATACAAAAAAAAAATCAAATGTAATTAATGTTGGAGGCCTCATTTGAGCTTCAAACGGTAATTTTTTATTGATATTAAGTTAATAAATTGAGGAAAATGGAATCTCAAATTTGTTTTTCATTGCTTTCATGGATAGATTTACCATCTCATCAGTCACAAAAAGTAATTAATAGATTAGTCATCAGTTGCCAATTTAATGAAAATATTAGTCACAAATGATATACCCTAGCATTCAGCATTTATACATATTCAACCATATCATTAGTAATCAATGTAACTAATATATCATCAACCACTAATTCCATAAATAAATTAGAAAACATGTGGAAATGATAGAGGTGTGCATTATAGGTGTATTGAGAATTTGAATTGTAAAAATCCTGCTGTCTTGGTAGTGACCAATAATATTATATATATATATATATATCCTAAAATTTAGTATATCATTCCCTCAGTCTTCAATGTAATTAATACATTAGTCATCAGTAATACAATATGGACACTGTAACATTTGCTATAAACCTATTTGCCATCTCCTCAGTCATTAATGTACTTAACAGATTATCCAGCAACCAATTCAATTAATACATTGACAACTTGTCAGTCACTTAACATGTAGTATATATATACCCTATATTTCTCATCTCCTCAACAAACCACATTGTCAGTTGAGTTAATAGATTAACCTTCTACACATTAGTCATCAATGTGATTAATAAATTAAGAAGCATGTAGAAGTTACAGAGATGCATGTTATGGGTGTTTTGAAAAGTTGGATTGAAATAAGTACCCTACCATCTTTGAATTCAATCAAAAGATTTATCATTTTTAGCTGCTGATGTAACCTAATTAACCATATAATGAGTTACCAACTCAATCAGTACATCCACTACCTCTTGTGCAACCAATTTAATAAATTCATTGATAATTTTATTAGGTAGCATGTGAGACCATCCACTGTTTTCCATCTTTTGGACATCAATGATAAACTCAGTGATGAATTGGAAGTCAAACGGAACGGTTGTGCTCGGCGGGTGCTCCCTTATCTCAAGTGCGATTAGATAGTGCAGAGTATTTTCAATGTAAAATTACCTCTTTTCGCTACCTACACCAGCTTAAGAAAATATCTATAAAGTTCAAGGCATTGTCCTTATTGGAATTCATCTTTTATTCTTACTTTTTAATTTTCAAAATAGAATTTATAAGAATGCCTCCTAAACGAAACACGTCTGATGACACTGCGTCGGGAGATGTCACTCTATCTGACGTCATTGCAATGCTGAAAAGAATGGAGTTCGATTTAGGGAATTCTTTGAATCTTTGTCACGAGAAGATTGATCAATGTGTGAAGGCTTCTGAAGAACAAACTAAAAATATACAGAAGTGTCTTGACACAATTGCTGATTTGAAAGCGGAAAATAATAACTTGAAGAAAAGGGTGATAGACTTAGAGGATAGACTTGATGAAGCTGAACAATATTCACGAAAAAACACAGTTGAAATATTTGGAATACCTCAAGAAAAGGATGAAATTATAGAGGATTTAGTTATAAAGCTGGGGTCATCCCTGGGAATGAATATTGATGAATCAATGATTGATGTCTGCCACCGATTGGGAAGACGCCAAGGAGTTGATAGTCCTCCTAGAATAGTACTCAAATTCGTCAGTCGCCGCACTAAGCAGCTCTTCATGAAGAAAAAAAGGGAGAAGAGAAATCTATCTACAGCTTCCTTGGATTTTCTCGTGAGTAAACCAATTTATATCAATGATAGCCTCACTACACGTAGAAGAAAACTACTCATTGCTGCTCGAGATGAAAAGAAGAGAAGGAACTATGCGTTTGTCTGGGTTCAGGATGGAAAGATATTGATGAGGAAGGACGCAGGTGGTCCAGTCATTCCAATAAACTGTTTGGAGGACATTAAAAAGTAATTCGAAACTTGAAAATGCATTCTCATATTTGTTTCTCAGTATTTATTTTCTTTTTCAAAATGAATCATTTCTCACAACAGCTTTTTTTTATATATTAGAATATACTTGTAAGTTATCTTGTATTCTTTTTCATTTTATAATTTATTATGATTGATGATAAATACATTGATTGTTTTCTCAATTTATGTCAAGTTAATAAGGATAAGTTGATTGTTGTTCATCAAAACATACGCAGTATGCGAGAAAACTTTGAGCCATTTATGACTGAGTTTCTTGAATCAAATGCTTTGCCGCATATATTTGTCTTCTCAGAAGTATGGATAAAGAATGATGAAACAAAGTTTTATAAAATTGATGGTTATACTGCTTATTTTAAATGTAATGAAAATCACAGGGCCGGTGGTGTAATTGTTTTCGTAATCGATAAGTTGAAAAGCAAATTAATAGAAACTGAAGCAAATACATTTGATGTGCTAAATATTAGTTTAGAACTTTCTCATAAGGTCAAGATTAACTTATTAGCTGTCTACAGATTGCAAGCTTATAGTGTCAATGCTTTCACGAATGAGCTGGAAACATTTATGGAAAATATAAACTGTAGGAATTTAATTTTTTGTGGAGATGTGAATATTTGTGTGAAAGATGTAACTCCTGAAAATTATGAATACCTCACTCTTATGGCAAGTTTTGGACTTGACCAATTGATAAGTGCTCCAACAAGAGTTACGAGAGTTAGTTCTACTTCGATAGATCACGTTTTCTTAAGATCTAGAGATAATATTTTAGGTTCTGCTGGAGTTATAAAAACTGATGTCACAGATCATTACTTGATTTATTGTCTCCTGGATATAATAAATTGTAGCTCACAAAAGTCAACCAACTCAGTATATCCTACACATAAATTAAATATTGATATTTTTTACGAGCATGTAAGATGTGTTGATTGGCTTGATATATATGACACAAACAATGTAAATGTTGCCTATCAACTTTTTATTGACAAACTCAAACTGGCTAGAGATAGTTCAAAAGTCAAAGTGCACCAGAAGTTGAATTATAAACCTCTGAAGCCATGGATGACTTATAACTTGTATCGACGAATAACGAAAAGAAATCAATTGTATAAAAAGACCATAAAACATCCAAATAATGTAATTCTAATGACATATTATAAAAATTATAGATCTTGTTTAGCTGCTGATTTAAAGACTAAGAAAAATTCTTATTATTATTCTTTGTTTGAAAGTAAAGGAAAAGACGCAAGTGCCCAATGGAAATTAATAAATGAATTAACCGGCTGCAGTAAGAAAGAAACTAAAGATATTGTTTTAGTAGATGAGAATAAAGTTGTTTCATCAGAGCACAGTAAAGTTGCAACTAGATTTAATGAATATTTTGTGAATATAGTTCGTAATTTAAGGGATAGTTCAACAAATTTTATCACTGAGCCAAATGAATACAAAAACTGGTTCCCTGCAGGAACTTATGTAAACTCTTTTTTTCTAAATCCTGTCTGTGCAGATGAAATAGCTAAAATATTGAGAAATTTTAAAGATTGTAAGGCATCTGGGATCGATGGAATATCTGTCAAAGCTATTAAACTTGTTAGTGAACTAATAGCTCCTGTTTTAGCACATATAATAAATCTAAGTTTTGAGTTTGGTGTTTTTCCTGATGAACTAAAGAGAGCAGTTGTAGTCCCAATATTCAAGAAAGGAGATGCTAGTCAAATGAGTAATTATAGACCAATTTCTCTGTTATCTATTTTTGCTAAACTCATTGAAAAAGTTTTTAAGAGTAGACTGATATCTTATTATAAGTACACTTCTTTTTTTAGTTCTAATCAATATGGCTTTTTAGAGGGTAGGAGCACTGAGGATGCATTATTGGCGGTTTGTAATGCATTGCAAGAAGGAACTAACATTAGTAATAATGTTGCTGGCTTGTTTATTGATATATGCAAAGCCTTTGACTGTGTCTCACACGAAATAGTTTTGAGTAAGTTGTGGTTATCTGGAGTAAGAGGTGTTACACACAAATGGTTTAGTAGTTACCTATCAAACAGAAGTCAGCAGGTTAGAATTGCAGATAGTATCAGTGAACCTCTAAATCTATCATGTGGTGTTCCACAGGGTTCTGTTTTAGGCTCTATCCTATTTCTAGTCTATGTAAATGATCTGTGCAATGGGATGTTTCATGGAAAAGTTACTGCATTTGCAGACGATACCGCTTTAACATATAGTTTTCCAAAAGAGATCAATACTAGCCAACTCATTCAGGAGGATTTAAATAGGTTGAAGTTTTGGTTTGAGATTAATGATATGATTATTAGCAGCAAAACAAAATTTATCTCGTTTAGTCTAAGAGGAGAGGCTAATGCTATTACTGATATATTTTATAAGTGTGATAATTGTATTGATTCAGCAACCAATGTGTCCTGTAGCAGGTGTATGCAAGTTGATCAGTGTGACTCAATTAAGTACCTTGGCGTGATCATTGATAGAAATTTAACATGGAAAAATCATATTAAAAAAATAAGATGTGAAATGGTATCCATTTTAAGAAAATTTTATTTTTTACGCTATATGTGTCCAATTGGAGTACTAAGAATGCTTTATTTTTCTCTACTTGAATCCAGACTCCAATACGGGTTATCATGCTGGGGAGGTACCTACATAACATCAGTAAAGCCTCTTATAATTTCACAGAAAAAACTTATTAGAGTAATACTTCATAAGGGGAGGAGATTTCCATCTCAGCCACTCTTTATATCTCTAAATATATTGCCCTTAAGGCATCTATATATTTTTAAAGTACTTAGAATTTTTTATATTATGAGTGGTAATAAAATTGGTGAAACGAATATTTACAGTCAATCCTTGAGAGCAACAAACCGAACTAGAGTACCAAGACCTTATAAAGAATCATTTCGTAGATCTTTTCCTTATTTAGCACCAAAACTTTTCAACTTGTTACCACCTTCTTGTATTGATTGCATAACATTACAAAAATTTCTTAAAAATGTTAAGGAATGGCTTCAATCTTTGAATAGTGTAGAAAGCATGCTTATTTGATAAATTGTGTTAAATTGAATCAAATAATTATTGATTTTTTTGTTAGAAAGTAGGTAAAAAATAAATATTTTCCTGTTTTCTTCATTATCATTCATTCTAATTAAATAATATTACGTTTTTTGTGCCCGCCACCCAGTGTTTTGTTTTTCTTCCTTTTAAATGGATAAAATCGTATAGCTGCTTCAACTCGGCTGCAAAAGCCTAAGAAGCAGCGTATTCCACAAAAAGTAAATAATTTTATGTATGGCAAATAACTATGTCTGTACCCTATCATTATAACATAATTATCATATTTATTATATTACTTTTTTTATTTTATTATTCTGTAACATGTATTCTACTTTATATCACTTTGTAATGACTATAGTTTAATAATTTATATGTTTTTTTTTTAAGTATACTTATGCGATACTAAATTATTTCAATAATTTGTATCTAATATGTAATATACTGAATATGATTTGTACCTTAGTATCTTATTTTATATAAAATACAAAATGTTTTTGTCAAGTTGTCAGGTTGGAAATAAAATTTATTTATTTATTTATTTATTTATTTAACTAGTCAGCCACCATTTTAACTGAATCAGAAACCAATAAAATAAACATATTTTTATGTGTTTCAGTCCCCACCTCAATTATGGATTGCTTATCTTATTAGTTTCCAATTCAATTAGAATATTAGCTGTCTTTTCACTCACCATTAATATAATATACCCATTTACTTCATCAACATTCAATCTATCTTATTAGTTACAAATTTGATCAACCAATTCCATCAATACAGTACCACCCATCTCGTGAAACAGTGAAATAATAAATTGATTATTCATATCATCAGTCACCATTTCAATCATAGATCAGTCACCAATAGAATATATCAATGTATATATTATAACCTCTTCCCCATCTGCATACACACCAATGTAATTGATAGATTAGTTATATTGTTAGTAATCAATTTTAATAAATTACATTTCAATCTACCCTAACATTTAGTACATATATCAACATTTACTAAACCCTCAGCCAGCAGTGTAATTAATTGACTGGCTATCAGTGTCAAATTCAATTAATAGTCCTACCATCTCCTCAGTCCATAAATAAATTAGGAAGCATATGGAAATGACAGAGCCCTCACAATATGGATGTAATGGGAGTTTGAACTTCAACAATGAGTATCCTACCATCTTGTTAGTAACCAATGAAATTGATAGATTTGTCATCTTCTGTTACCATATCATTCATTTATTCAAAACACAATCAAGTAAAGATATAACAGTCATAGCCCACTAATGCTTTCTTCACAAATTTTCCATGAAAAATCGAAATTTTATGTTATATCCAATCTGAAATGGGAAATTCTACTTTGAATTAGATTTCTTCCAAAACAAAAAAATAATTAGAAGCATAGCACTAACACAACCCAATAGTACAGAGAAATATTTGAGTTTCATTCAGATTTAAAAGTTAAATTAAGAAGTTATAACATACCATACTATTTGCTATATCCCCTGTTACCAGTGTAATTAACCATCTTATCAGTCATCAATAATACATGTACACCCTCAAATCCAGTATAATTCACCATATCTTCTTGGTTAGAATAACTTGAACTTCCAAATAAATATCTTCTTATCTCATCAGATATCAATGATAGCCATCTTATTAGTCAACATTGAATGGGATAGTCACCATTCTTGTTATAGATTTACTCTCTCATCAGACATTGGTTCAATTAACCTTCTTGTTAGTCACCAATAAAATTACATTGATATATACCCTATATTGTCAGTTGTTATTGAAATTAATATATTACCCATCTTATCAGTCACCAATAATATTGATATATACCCAAAACATCATCACCATCCAGACCAGATTATGATAGATCCTCATTGTACAGACATTGGATGAGTAGTGGATGAAGAGGATGATTCATAAACCTTCACATTATAATTATAGGCTTTATATTGATATATACTCTATTTCCAACCTTGGTAATTGTCAATTCAATTGAAATATCAGCTATCTTGTCAGCCACCAACAATATGGTTATCACTCAAATTAATAGATTTACCATCTCATAATTTACCAATAATTTAATAACATTATTATCCCACTTACCTGTGTCTGATTAAGAGAGTGGTACTCACTGTTTAGGTTGCTAGTGAAGAATTGCAAGCCTTTATATATTGCTGGCTTTGATACATGAGTTTGAACTGATTTTGTGAACTGAAGAAGATAGGGTTTGTGCAGATTTGCATCTTAATTAAACCTATACCTGAATTTTAGTATATCTCCTCAAACACAAATGTAATTAATGCATCAATCATCTCATCAGACAGCAATTCAATTAGCTTTTTTGTCTATATGATATTGATATATACCCTATTTCTCATCTTATGAAATCATCATTAAAATTAGAATATTAGCCATCTTATCAACTACAAATAATATAATATTGATACATACCCTAACATTCTCACAGACATTAGGTAAGGTGGGGATGAGGAGGTTGATTCATAAGCTTTCACATTATACTCTATTTCCTATCTTGCCAATAACCAATTCAATTGAAAGATTATCTATCCTCTCAGTCACAAATGATATTGATATATACCTCTCATTGGTTATCATTCAAATTAATAGATTTACCATCTCATCGGTTAGCAATAATAACATTATTATCCAACTTACTGTTTATCAGAGGTCTTCACACACATGAAGTGGAAAAGGTGGATTCACAAGCCTTCATATTATATTGATACTCTATTTCCAATAGTTCTAATAACCAATTAAATTGAAAGATTAGCTATCCTGTCAGTTGACCTTAACATTATCATTCCTCCCACCCAGACCTGTTTATAATAGATCCCCACTGTTCAGATATTAGGTGAGGAGTGTATGAAGATCCATAAGTTTTCACATTATATATAAGCTCTATTTTCAACCTTCTCAATTATCAATTTGATTGAAATATCTTGTCAGCCACCAATATTGATATATACCTCTCATTGGTTATCATTCAAATTAATAGATTTACCATATCATCAGTTACCAATAATAGCATTATTATCCCACCAACCTGTGTTTCATTAAGAAAGGTAATCCAGGTTGATTTGACTTGAACTTACCTATTTCAGGTTAGGTTAGTGTAGTATTTCTACCAATAAAGATAAATGCGACTTGAAAAGTAACTCTCATTTATTACAACAAGCAAACAAACTCTCTCCTCAATCATTACCCCTCAGCATAATATTTGGTTGTCACCATGACGACTCCCTCAGCTGCGGTTGTAATGGAACAGTCACAGCTGTCATAGCACATCCTCCCCTTTCAAGTTGAAAGTACAATGTGTGCCCTGTTTCTTCGCACTAGTGCTCCGTTCTCAAATTGCACTAGATACGATCTAGGTTGTGGGAGTTTGCACTTGATAAAACCTTCCCGTTTCAAATCAGGGATCCAAACCGTGCAACCTTGGTTGAGTTCTGGAAGTTCCCTGGCCCCATGTCGCTTATCATATCTTTTCTTCCTCCCCCTTCTGATGTGGTCTTCTTTATTACACAATGTTTCTTGATCTGGTGCTTGGGGATGCAAGTTATCCATTGCGATAGGGATGGTGCTTCTCAGTTTTCTTCCCATTAACAACTCAGCAGGTGAATATCCATTTTCAAGAGGTGCTGTTCTGTACGAAAGGAGACCAACGTCCATGTCGTCACATTTAGCTAGAATGTTTTTTGCTGTCTTAACTGCTGATTCTGCGAGGCTGTTTGACTGGGGATATTTGGGGCTGCTAGTGATTATTTCAAAACCCATATTTTCAGAAAACTTCATCATTTCTTCACTGCAGAGTTGGGTTCCATTATCACATCTGAGGCAATGAGGGACCCCAAACCAGCAAAACAATTTCTTAAAACATGCAATCATTGTAGTCAAGGTTATGGAATGTAGTGGTCCAAGAATTTCCAAGTAGCGTGAAAAATAATCCTGAACAACCAAGTAGTTCTTTTTGTTGAAGGTAAGTAAATCAGCACCTATCACAGACCATGGCAACTTAGGTAGTTCTGAAGGCATGAGTGGCAAAGTTGGATTGTTCCTATTTCTCAAGCATATGAGGCAGTTAGCTACTTTTCTCTCGATGTCTCAATTTATTCCAGGCCACCAGACAGTCTCCTTTGCTAGGCCCCTGCATTTTGATATTCCAAGGTGTCCTTCGTGAATTCTGTCTAAAACCAGGTCTTGCAAGCTGTGTGGGACAACAGTTCTACTTCCCATCATGATCAATCCGTTGTGATCAGCCAGGTTATCCTTAAATTTTACAAATGCATTGCAGCGGTTATCTATTTCATTCCAACCAGATTGTATATAGGTCCTCAAAAGTTTGAAAGTTTCATCATTGGTAGAATGAACTTTAATAAGTTCATGTAGACGGTTGCGGAGAGGCAGATTTGCTAAATGTTCTGAAATTTCTTCCTCCAGCTCATGTGGAGGATTATCAATAATTTCCCCAACCATGAGATTGGTTTGACGAGAAAGTGTGTCTGCTACGGTTAGGTTTTTTCCTGGAACATAGGAAATTTCATAGTCAAATCTAACCAATCTGAGTCGTAGTCGAAGCAGTCTTGGTGATAGATCATGCATTGGTTTCCTGCCAAGTAGTGTGGTTAATGGTTTATGGTCTGTCTGGAGTAAGAATCTTTTTCCAATCAGGTATATTTGGAGTCGCTCACATACCCAAGTACATGCTAGAGCTTCTCGTTCAATTTGAGCATATTTTCTCTCAGTGTCTGTCCTTGAAACGTACATTACAGGGTAGAATTTATCATTGTGCTCTTGTTCCAGTAGACCTCCAAGTGCAAATGAAGATGCATCTGCAGACACTCTACTTGGGGCATTGACATCATATGGTTTTAAAACTGGCGAAGTTGTGATTGCTTTCTTTGTCTCCAAAAATGCATTTTCTTGAGTTTGGGTCCAGATAAAATCAATATCCTTCTTGAGTAGATCTCTTAAGGGCTGAGCAATTGAAGCTGCTTTTGGTATGAATTTTGTCAGGTAGTTGAACATACCAAGATATCTAAGAAGATCACTCTTGTTGCTTGGGGTCTGAAATTCTAAAATTGATTGTACTTTCTCTCGATCAATCGACACTCCTCTTTTACTCAATTCATGCCCCAAAAACTTCACTCTTGTTTTTCTGAACTCACACTTTTCTTTATTGAGAGTGACATGGGCTTTCTTGAGAGCTTCAAGTACTTTCTCTAAGCACTCATCATGTTCCTCATTTGAGTTCCCCCAAATAAGAATGTCATCCATCATATTAGCACACCCTTCAAGTCCGTCTAAGATTTGGGAAATTCTTCGCTGAAAATGTTCAGGTGCTGATGAAATTCCAAATGGCATTCGGTTATAGCAAAATCTTCCAAATGGCGTTATAAATGTTGT
Organism: Conomelus anceps; assembly: GCA_948455865.1. Taxonomy (NCBI): domain Eukaryota; kingdom Metazoa; phylum Arthropoda; class Insecta; order Hemiptera; family Delphacidae; genus Conomelus; species Conomelus anceps. The sequence goes on from OX418220.1 coordinate 56,087,718, forward strand.
GAGACGTTTAGACTCTTCTGACAGTGATATTTGCCAGAATCCCATTCTAGCATCAAGTTTACTGAATATTTGAGCATTGGAAATTCTTGAAAATATTTCTTCTGCTGAAGGCATAACAAACCGCTCTCTTACTATGTGTTGATTGAGTTCTGTGAAATCCCCACAAAGACGAATAGCTCCAGATTTCTTTGTTGCTACAACAATAGGGGCGCACCACTCAGTAGCTTCTTTGATTTTTGAGATAATACAATTTTTTTCCATTTTCGTAAGTTCTTCTCGAACCTTTTCATACAAGGGTAGAGGGATCCTTCTAGGTGCTGAAATTGCGTAAGGTTTAGCATCCTCAACAAGTCATATATGATGGGATCCACCAACCATTACTCCAGGAACATCAGAAAACAGAGTTGTAAACTTTTCATCGGCTTCTAGATGTTTGTCTTTACTAATTTGACAAACTTCGGATGACATGGCGAGTAATTTTAAAGAATGTATCGCAGGTCTGCCAAGTAGAGGATTTCTTAACTCGTTTAGAACAAAAACCGTTTGATTAGATGAAGTACCGGAACATGTTTTAAACTCTCCCTTAAAGGTACCGATGCAAGAAAGTTTTCCTCTACCAGCATGTTGAATTTTTCTATTGAATTCTTCTAAATCACATTGAGATTTTCTTAAGGTTGGGAGTAGTGATACTGGTATGCATGTGATGTCGGCTACTGTATCAACTTTGAATACTACAGGAATTCCATCTATTGATATTTTGACTACCAAAGGGGGTATAGATACAAGTTTTGAATCAACTTTCAATATTGTGATTGAATCTAATATAGGCTCATCGTTTTCATTCCTGGAGTCATTGTTGTTAGAAACCATTTGAATTTTTTTAGATCTACAAATTCTAGAAAAATTACCCTTCTTTTTACAATTATGACAAATTGCTTCTTTTGCCGGACATACATTTGTTTCATGAGGCTTGAGAGAGCCACACCAATAGCAAGTAAATGGTCTGGATTTCGATTTGGGCCTAAGCTTCATGGCTAATGTAGAAAACGCATCGTTATGTTCTTTTCTGATTGCCATTTGCTGTTCCTTTACTGATTGTTTTGTGCGATCAATAGCACCTTCTAAGGTTAGCTCGGCATTCATTTGGAGAGAGAGAGAGTTTACTGTCAAGTATACCAACTGCTATACGATCACAAATTAATTCATCTCTGAGATCACCATATTTACAAGTCTTAGATAATTCGAAAAGATCCATTATAAAATTACTGACAGATTCATTTTCCTTTTGAGTTCTATTGTTGAACTTTGCCCTCTCGAAAATTATGTTGATTTTTTTTTGAAAAGTAATTGTTGAAACGCTCAATTATGCAGTTGTATTTCTTTTGATCTTCATTCGAAAGGTGGAAACTCTCGAATATAGTTTCGGCTTTAGATCCCATTGTCAAGATTAAAGTGTCAATTTGAATATTATCAGGTTCGAAACATAATTTTGAGGCTGATCTATATCTTTCGAACGAACGGGACCAAGCCTCCCATTTGGAATCAACGAACTTGAAACATTGTGGGGGTTGACCCTGGAATGAAAATCCATGTTGAACGGAACATGGTTGGTAACTTACGGATTGAGAGGTAGATTCTTTGATTCTGTGAAATTCATCTTCATTAATTTGTCGACCTCTTCTTTTCGTTTTCTTCGACATTTTGGTAACACCCCACACCTGACACCATGTAGTATTTCTACCAATAAAGATAAATGCAACTTGAAAAGTAACTCTCGTTTATTACAACAAGCAAACAAACTCTCTCCTCAATCATTACCCCTCAGCATAATATTTGGTTGTCACCATGACGACTCCCTCAGCTGCGGTTGTAATGGAACAGTCACAGCTGTCATAGCACAGTTAGGTTTGGGTGGGTTGGTTGAGGTTAACCTTAAATTTAAGGTTAAAGAAAAACTGAGCCAGAACTGTCACCCTGCCCTACTCGTGAATATGCAAGAACCGGCAAAATTTTACAGCCGTGTAATGTACAATATTTTTTGTTACACTTGATAGAAAGGCATGCTCCAATCAGCTGGATAATAATTATGCGAGACATTCAAAAGTATTCAAGACAATTATTGAATTAGCTGCTTTATTTAGATTCAGAATTTGAGGGCGAATTTCCATATTTATATAAACCATAATAATGATAGCCCAGTGCAATCAGCTGGATAATATTCGAGACAGGTATTGAGTAATGTAATGAGTTGACTATATATATAATATATATATGTCAGTCAACGGAAAAATTTTTGCCACACGCCATATGGTTTTTCCTATCTTGTATGGCTATAAGGCCCTATTTGTCAGCTGATTTTTCCGATCTAGTATGAAAAAGAGGCACTTTCCATATGTGACAAATCTATGGAAAGTAGCTAAAAGTACTATGAAAAGTACTTTCTATCAAGTGTAACAAAAAATACTTAACGCTCGCCAGCTGTTTTCTTTACGCTTCTGTTTTGATTTTTATGCCTTCTCATTGGTGGATCACGGAATCCGTGAAATTCACATAACCTCAACAATGGCTAACGCTAACCAAATCCGCGCATGGTCTGTGATGTTACAAACTACAAGCTTTTATTGTGTTGGAATCCAGAACTGCAGTTTTAGAAAAAAAATATTGTATGTAATTCGTGCGTGAAGCTTCTTTATTGCTCTCGCAAAATTACTCAAGCGATAAAGTCGCGCTTCACGCTCTTAATACATTACAGAAGCAAACAAGCAGTTAATCACGCACTTGCTCTATTTATATCACTCCATTGTTTTCATGGACAGACGCAACTGAAATCTGATATTTTTCATTCTCTCTTGTTAGATGTCTTTGTCACTCTTATTCTCCAAGTCTGCAACTCTCTCACTCAATTGATCTTCTCGTCAATTCTACATTCTTCTTGAAGATTCTCGATGCATCTAGTGATTTCAATTCTTGGAATTATACAACTACCATAGCTATATAAAGGAGTCCACATGAACCAGACAGTCAGTTTTACAAAAGCTTGCATGACAGTTATGTTCTACAAACCTGTGTGACAGATTGTATTACAGATCTCGTAGAAGAGACAATCCAGTGCCAGTGGAGTAAACAGTATTCAGTCTTTAGACAGTGTCAAGTGCAGTGTCAAGTGCAGAGACAAGTGTTTACTATTATGCAGCTTACTAATAGTTTAAAGACGTTGTGTTAAGTGATATTCTTTGGGACTGTCAAATAACGAATTGGACTGTGTTTTTTTGAACTTACAAATATTGGTGTGTAAGTAGACTAATTTGTGTAAATAAAGTGCAAGTGTGAACTTTAGTGTTGCCAGCCTTATTTTAGACATTAGAACCTGTATCAATAAATAACTATTCTGGATTTTCTTCTTATTGAAGGGCACAGCATGGATAAATAACTTAACTGACTTCCACTTAGTACATTACTATCACTAAAAAGTTGATTATTCAGAAACTGAAAAAGTCTGTAATCTATTATTCTACTCGTTTTAAAGCGGATCAATGTGAATAGAACTAGAATGTTGCTCTCCAACAATTGCAACATATTCTAACAAATATTGTGAGAAATATTCTCAATTATAAATTCTTATTAACCGACTTCCAAAAACAACAAGGTTACTATATTCGATCTGTTTTTTTTTTTTTTTTTTTTTTTTTATGTTTGTACATCAATCATTTGAACAATATTGAACCGATTTCGATGAATTTTTTTTTAAATGAAAGAGCATCGCTCAGCGGTGGTCCCATCCAAGTTTCGCAAGGATCGGCCCAATACTTAGCCCAATATTAAACAAAAAGGAGCATTCTTCGATGTCTTCATTTCAATCAAGTTTGAATAGGATAGTTCCACACCTGACCGCCAATCGGATAACCGGTGTCGTTTACCAGGCTGATCATTGTATCATATGGAGCGCTTTACATCTAGACGGTTTTCGAAATCATATGATGCAATGCAATTATGCCGGGTAAACGACATCGGTTACCCAAAGCTGGTTCAGTGTGAAACAAGCCTGTAATGTCCCGGATAATATTCGAGACAGGTATTGAGTAATGTAATGAGTTGACTATATATATAATATATATATGTCAGTCAACGGAAAAATTTTTGCCACACGCCATATGGTTTTTCCTATCTTGTATGGCTATAAGGCCCTATTTGTCAGCTGATTTTTCCGATCTAGTATGAAAAAGAGGCACTTTCCATATGTGACAAATCTATGGAAAGTAGCTAAAAGTACTATGAAAAGTACTTTCTATCAAGTGTAACAAAATAGTTATTTATGTATTAAGAGCGTGAAGCGCGACTTTATCGCTCGAGCCAAAACATTTACTGCGCGACGCGTAGCAGAGCGCAGTAATTTTGCGAGAGCGATAAAGAAGCTTCACGTGCGAATTGCATACAATATTTTTCCTAAAACTGCAGTTCTGGATTCCAACACAATAAAAGCTTGTAGTTTGTACCATCACAGACCATGCACGGATTTGGTAAGCGTTCGCCTTTTTTGAGGTTATGTGAATTTCACGGATTCCGTGATCCACCAATGAGAAGACATCAAAATCAAAACAGAAGCGTAAAGAAAACAGCTGGCGAGCGTAAAGTACTTTACCGCTTGCTGAGCAGTAAAGAGGTATTTTACAATTAGTTTTCAGTACGTAAAGAACTACTTTACGAGCAGTTGTAGGAAAAATACTTAACGCTCACCAGCTGTTTTCTTTACGCTTCTGTTTTGATTTTTATCAAGTTTGAATAGGATAGTTCCACACCTGACCGCCAATCGGATAACCGGTGTCGTTTACCAGGCTGATCATTGTATCATATGGAGCGCTTTACATCTAGACGGTTTTCGAAATCATATGATGCAATGCAATTATGCCAGGTAAACGACATCGGTTACCCAAAGCTGGTTCAGTGTGAAACAAGCCTGTAATGTCCCGGATAATATTCGAGACAGGTATTGAGTAATGTAATGAGTTGACTATATATATAATATATATATGTCAGTCAACGGAAAAATTTTTGCCACACGCCATATGGTTTTTCCTATCTTGTATGGCTATAAGGCCCTATTTGTCAGCTGATTTTTCCGATCTAGTATGAAAAAGAGGCACTTTCCATATGTGACAAATCTATGGAAAGTAGCTAAAAGTACTATGAAAAGTACTTTCTATCAAGTGTAACAAAATAGTTATTTATGTATTAAGAGCGTGAAGCGTGACTTTATCGCTCGAGCCAAAACATTTACTGCGCGACGCGTAGCGGAGCGCAGTAATTTTGCGAGAGCGATAAAGAAGCTTCACGCGCGAATTGCATACAATATTTTTCCTAAAACTGCAGTTCTGGATTCCAACACAATAAAAGCTTGTAGTTTGTACCATCACAGACCATGCACGGATTTGGTAAGCGTTCGCCTTTTTTGAGGTTATGTGAATTTCACGGATTCCGTGATCCACCAATGAGAAGACATCAAAATCAAAACAGAAGCGTAAAGAAAACAGCTGGCGAGCGTAAAGTACTTTACCGCTTGCTGAGCAGTAAAGAGGTATTTTACAATTAGTTTTCAGTACGTAAAGAACTACTTTACGAGCAGTTGTAGGAAAAATACTTAACGCTCGCCAGCTGTTTTCTTTACGCTTCTGTTTTGATTTTTATCAAGTTTGAATAGGATAGTTCCACACCTGACCGCCAATCGGATAACCGGTGTCGTTTACCAGGCTGATCATTGTATCATATGGAGCGCTTTACATCTAGACGGTTTTCGAAATCATATGATGCAATGCAATTATGCCGGGTAAACGACATCGGTTACCCAAAGCTGGTTCAGTGTGAAACAAGCCTGTAATGTCCCGTTTTGACCAATCACGTGAACTTAATTTGAATCGAGAATAAGAAGAATATATTATTTCTGTCCATATGTTCATATGAAAATTGTAAATAATTTAGTTGATGTTATTGAGGCATAGGAATAAGGTTATTTAGTTTCAATCATAAGTTGGAGAATTTGGAAAAACAGCTGATCTCAGAAGTATTTTTAGTTTGCTGAGCAGTAAAGAGGTATTTTACAATTAGTTTTCAGTACGTAAAGAACTACTTTACGAGCAGTTGTAGGAAAAATACTTAACGCTCGCCAGCTGTTTTCTTTACGCTTCTGTTTTGATTTTTATCAAGTTTGAATAGGATAGTTCCACACCTGACCGCCAATCGGATAACCGGTGTCGTTTACCAGGCTGATCATTGTATCATATGGAGCGCTTTACATCTAGACGGTTTTCGAAATCATATGATGCAATGCAATTATGCCGGGTAAACGACATCGGTTACCCAAAGCTGGTTCAGTGTGAAACAAGCCTGTAATGTCCCGTTTTGACCAATCACGTGAACTTAATTTGAATCGAGAATAAGAAGAATATATTATTTCTGTCCATATGTTCATATGAAAATTGTAAATAATTTAGTTGATGTTATTGAGGCATAGGAATAAGGTTATTTAGTTTCAATCATAAGTTGGAGAATTTGGAAAAACAGCTGATCTCAGAAGTATTTTTAGTTTCCCTGCTTTGATTGATTAAGAATATTTATTCGCCATTATACATGTGCGTTCAATAGGCTATTTTGAGGTTATGTTTAATTATCCTTTTGTACTAGCTCAAAGTTTATGTTTTTTATATTAAAAAAATATATATGACTAATATCACAAAAAATATCGTACATAACTCATCCGGGAAGACGTTTACCATACTCGTATGATAGAACCGCACTCAACTTCATCTCCTGCGTTCACTTATCATATTTTCAGTAAGCACAATATTTTCCACACTTGTATCGTAATATAGGCCTACTATTTCAGTGTAGGTATATTCTGAAAGGGACCGCATCAAAATGAATCAAAAGCCATTTCACTTTTAAGAAGCCTTTCGCTATTATAATTTTCCTAAATACAATATTCCACATTAAATAAAACGTTGTAGAATTTTCCTTAGTTTATCTTTTCTTATAAGTGGATTTTTAGTTACTTAACTTTCGATGTTATAAATTAATTATTGGCTTCCTAATTCGATAAATATTTCATAATGTAGGCTTTAAGAAATTTCTCATGTTTTCAAAGTTTGAAAATTCAACTAAAAAGCTTAAAATAAAACATATTTTAAAACAAAAAAAGAAACCGACTTCAGTGAAATGATAAAATACTCACGTACTAAAAAGTTTAAAATAAAGTATTCACTTTAAACTGAGAAAATTTTTAATTTCTCACAAGTAATCTTTTGAAGTCGGCGCCAAATTTCCCATAAACTTCTAAAATATAACAGAATTACTCTGTGATGTTTTCCATGACGAAATAATTGAACAATCTAATATCAAAACTGACACTGTATTTCAGTAAGTGAGTGTAAATCACATTTAATTGAAATACAGTGTTAGTTTTGATATTAGATCGAATTTCTTATCAATCACTTCCTGTTGGTTCGGAACCCACCTAAACCTGTAGGTCCAACTCATCAATCTCCATCTTTCAATCCATTACCCACGCAAAGGTCTCAGACCTATGTGGCCATGTGGGCTTCATCCTCAAAAAAAATACAGTGTTAGTTTTGATATTAGATAGAATTTCTTATCAACTTCATAAAATATTTGGCGCCGACTTCAAAAGATTACTTGTGAGAAATTAAAAATTTTCTCAGTTTAAAGTGAATACTTTATTTTAAACTTTTTAGTACGTGAGTATTTTATCATTTCACTGAAGTCGGTTTCTTTTTTTGTTTTAAAATATGTTTTATTTTGAATAGTATGATCGACGAAATTGATTGTTTATTCAATTTCAAAGTCAATCATCACTCCCGTATGGAATTGGGATTTGTGTATACCAGGATGCCATGTAACTGGTGCACATGGTATTAGAGCTATGAACAGATCTGTAGCAGATTCTGTCATATCATGACATATGGCTAGGATTAAGATAAAGGCTTCGGCGAATTGCTATACCTTTGAGCATTATGATACTGACGATAGTGCGACTATTGATTCAAAAGTTTCAGTGACCCTCAAAACTAGTCCGCGTTTCTTCTCTGTGACAATATTAGTTATACATAGTACATTTTATTTATTTGTTGATATAGTATTTTTTGGGCTCGAAAGTTTCAATCAAAATTTTATATTTTGAATTGTTTTAGTGTTTTTTTTCGAGTGAACTTTTAAAATCAGTAGTATTTATATGAAAAGGAACAAATCATTTTTACGAATGTTTTTTTGGTGAATCTAAATTTTTAGTGTAGACTAACCTATAAGTTTTGGATGAGATAGCTGAATCAAAATTTGTGAAGAGAGCAGTTTTGGACTAAGGTCTGTTGCATCTTTGCATTTATTGTTAATTTGTCTATATAAATATATAAATAAATATCTTTCAAATAATAGTTCTTGAAGAAGGGTGTAAACTTGAATAGTTGATTATTTAATTTCCTAAGAAATTTACACATAATTTTTTTTTTTATTAGTTTCAATAATTGCTTTGATATTAATTTATTTTGCTGTGATATTCGCCCACCTGGAAATACCAGCTTATGATGTTTTACTTTCTCTCTCTCTATCTCTATAATTACTTTACAAAGTTAGTAAGTTTAGTTACTAGTTCGTTTTAAATTGGATGTAAGATACTTCATTCATAATTTTTATGTATTGTTTTATTAATGTTAATTTCACTTCATTGTTTAATCAATAAGCTTTTACTTTATTCTCAATGAGTACTTTCGTCTTATTTAATTTATTCACTGTCACTGCAGATATTATTGATATATTATTGTTCTTGTTTCTTATTATGTTTTCTGTGTACAGTTGAATGAATATTTAACAGCAATGTATGCAATGGGTCATATCAGACCTAGCAATACCTTTGATCAATAAATCTCTCACTCTCTCTCTCTCTCTGTCTGCGCAGTGGTGGATTAATGGGGGAGTTATCCACGGGGAAAAATTGAAAAGATAGTTGCCTGAATTCACATTTTACACTATTTTAACAGTAAAACTGTAGAATTACAGGCGGATCGTTTTTTTTTATAAAAATTGCCTGTAATTTAATATTAGCGTACTTAGAAATTACAAATTGAATAATACAACTCGCTTCACACATTGTAATAAAATGAATGTTAAAAAGTAATTGATTAATATTTGATATATATTTTGACATGAACCTATAGCTAAAAAATTACAAATATTTTTCACTTCGTTTTGATCAAGATTGATACTAAAATAATTACATCTTAAACCTGGAATGAATGAATGAATAATGGTAGGACAATCTTACAAGGAAAACATGGAAATTGGATGAAACAATGTTCATCTAAAATAATTTTTTCACATTTTCACTCGAAATACCGTACTTCTGCTAGGGTTTGATTAAATTTTGTTCGTTTTAAAACTAATAACAGTTATTATTTAATTTATTACTGGTTATAAATTTTAAAAATAACTAAAAAATAATATTAAACTGTTTAAAAATATAGTTTCCATGTCCCAGGACGTTATTTCAACTAGCCACCCACTCTGACCACTCTTACACCATAATCATGGTCAATTATTGTATCTTTCACGACAGAAAAGTATTTCTTATGTTTAAATATTGAACTTTTGTGTATTTTGAAGGGATGATGTAGATGTTAAGTGTATTTTTTCATTGGAATTTCTAATTCTACTTTGATAATTGTTATTTTAACAGATGAGGAACAAGCTCATAAAACAGGGTTATCTGGGGCTCGCCCTCGGGTAAAATATAGTATATAATTCAGATTGGAGAGAGGTCCTGTAACACTTTACACATGAAAATTATAACTCTAATAAAGAAGGCTGGATCAGGACATCCCCCCCCCCCCCCCGGAAAAAAGTAGGAAAACAATCCCCCAAACTCGCCCTTTAAACGATTTTATACACAAATACATTCATTTTATACCATATTATTGGACAATATTGATTATTTTAAGTGTTTGGGTCCATCTTGACCATCTGTAGGCTAATTGTTAACGGTATCCATATTGAAAAAATTAACAAATAACATTTTTTTCAAATTTATTTTACCATTATATGCTTTATAGCCTATTACATCAGCTTTTTGTCACCTCCCTGGGGCTGACATGTGGGTGGTCCGCCCCCCCCCCTTTGCCTAGTCACTAGTGTTGTAGTGTCTAATTTTGAAATATGCCTACCTTATATAAATTATTTAGATGACAAAAATCAATTTCTATATAACTTCTATTACTCTATTTTAATATCAAACCTGACACTGTATTTCTTTTTAAATTATGATTTTTACTGACATACTGAAGGAGTGCATTTCTCTTTTAAGTGTTGCAGGCCGATGAAGCTTCTTCTTAGAAGCGAAATTCATTCCTCTAGCATAAAAGAGTAAAAATAATAATTTTAATAGAAATAAAGTGTCAGTTCTGATATTAGGTTGTTCATCAAGTATTTCATAAGGAAAACATCAAAGAATTCAAAGGCTTTGATAAAAATAAGGTACGATCCTATGAAGTCTGTGGGTTGCTTCCTGCTTTTTACTTACAATTTTGTTCCCATAATTTCATGGTCACATTGATATCCAGCAAGTACAAGTTGCTTGAGACCATTCTTTCAATCTCTAATAATCTTGAATTAAAAATAACCAATCATTCAACCAACCGTACTAAGCGGAGGGCTTCCGTCTTCCAATCCTTCAATAGACGGTATTATCAGCAATGCTCTATTATTCTTAGAATCGATGGTTTCAATTAGTTCCTTTTTGAAGCTTTCACCAACATAATCTCTTCCTCTACTTACATTCTATTTTTTTAATGCTCTTAAATGAGTTCTTCTGTGTTTATCTTGTGTAGCCTTGTGATGATCTTGTGATGTCTAATCCCCTCATATTGCTCGAGGCTCATTGCAAGTTCATTGACAATCGTAAAGTTTTCATGGGAGGTTTGTTTTTCCTGACTTCCTACATTATTATTGAGTCTTCTTCAATTCTATCTATAAAAACTTTATTTTCTCGTCGTTTTTCTGACTCTTGCCTCCTTCATTTTAATTATTTTACTCTCCTCTAAATTATTTTTTGCCCTCTTTATATATATATATATATCTGAATATTATAATGAATAAATAGGTATATTTAGTTAGCTATTTGGCTGAAAGGGTGTGGGAAAACAAATGTTTAGAGAAATATATATATATATATATCTGAATATTATAATGAATAAATAGGTATATTTAGTTAGCTATTTGGCTGAAAGGAAAGAAATATATATATTTCTCTAAACATTTGTTTTCCCACACCCTTTCAGCCAAATAGCTAACTAAATATACCTATTTATTCATTATAATATTCAGATATATTCACCCATATATTTTTATATGTATTTAGATATTCATTTTTGTTATTTATTCACCATGACTAAAATACAATCAATGTGAAGATTGGCTATTGGCCACAAACACTTTCCTCACAGAACAAAATGGCTTTGGCCACAACTTAAGAATCCAAATTCTAGGTTAGTTCTAATAATTTTCACTGCACAATTAGTTATTATTTTCAATTGAAGAATATTGGTTTCAATTCTCAAGTTGAATATAGTTCAATGAATCAGCTGTGCAATTTTGATTTAAATTCGCCTAATGACCTACTTTTCATTCATCATAATTACTTTTATATTTGAATCCAAAGTCAATAGGGAATTACTCAGATTACGAGGAAGCTTTATACCAAGTTTCAAGAGCTTAGAATCTTCCTTTCAAGAGCTAGAGCAATGACGAACGTACAATGGCACGATTCACGATTTCAATGAAGCGTTGTCATGTCCTCAATCTATATAAATAAAATTAGAGTTTTTTCTGTACATTTATCAGAATTATATACTTTTTGGTTATTTTTACGTTTTATACATTAAAGAAGCCGAAACAAGTCTCATCTCATTTTCTGTCTGTCTGTCAGTCACGGCCCCAAAGGCTTTTTACGCGGCCATCTCCTGAAAAACGAGAGCATCGATCGGGATTAAAGTAATTTATCAGTATTGAATACCTTTTTGACAATGTCTAGCTATAAAAAACTAAACTACCTTTTTTTTAATAGAATAATAAACGTTTAAAAACCAAGTATTGTGCGATTTTAGATACATTTTACGCGGCCTTCTCCTGAAAAACGAGAGCATTGATCGGTATTAAAGTTATTTATCAGTATAGAAAACCTTTTTGACAATGTCTTTAGCTTTAAAAAACTAAATTAACTTTTTTTTAACAGAATAATAAACGTTTAAAAACCAAGTATTGTGCGATTTTGGATACATTTCTTCTAAGTTTTATCATCACATAAGAACAAATCACGTAATTTATCATGATATATCAATCAGCTGTTCTCAAATATTCTCTCTGATAACTGTCACTGAATTGTTTACGTTCTAAGTTGTTTAATAAGCTGCTAACAACCTCATGATCGTTGCTATCAAAAAAGCCAAAACATATTTAGTCTTATTTCTAAACATAATCCGTACGAAGGACGGGCACAATAGCTAGTAATAAGAATAACTGTTGTAGCTAGAAACTAGAATCAAGAACTAATTTTGGATTCAAAAATCCAAATCAGATGAAGTAGGCTATATCTACACAATGTCAGCTATACACAGTGTTTTCTTTTCTACATAATAGAAAAATATAGGTAGCCTAGTTCATAGAAGAAATGCAGGTGGAGAGGAAATGCAAATATTTCAAAAGATGATATCTTTTTATTTTCACGAAGATAATTTTCTTTGAGGCAATATTGTGAATCCGTCTACTGAGTGATAATGTTTCTACATTTAAACTGATTTTCGTGTAGAATTTTGAATTAATTTAGTCTTCCAATTTTTCTTGAGAGTTGGCTATAATTTCATTTTCTCTCCATTTTTGTAAAGTTGGATTGCTGCAAGAAATCGTACTTTGATCGAGCACAAAAGCCATTAGAAAGGTACTATAGAGGGCGTGGTGGACTCACGTCATTTCTGACCTCCATAACCGCGTTTTCCACTTGAAAATGCTTCCCACTCATCAAATCGAAAGCATAGCGATTAATTCGCCTCCCATCACAGAAGATGAAAAGTCAACAGCAGCACGCCATCTTGCCACTGAATTGGAAATACAATTTCTCCAACTGTTGGTCAATTGAGATGATTGTTTCTGTATTCAAATCAGTGTTTGAAATACCTTGACACTCCACACTATGATAAAATGTTTTCTTGTTATAAATAAATAAAATGATATTTTCTCCTGTTATAAATAAAAAATCGACTTTCCTGTTCATCCTCCAATTTTACAAAGATCCTACAGGAGCGCTATTATGTGGTTATGAAGACTCTAGCTGATTGCTATTCCTGCGGTCTCGAGTTTGAATATAGATCAGCCTTAGATATTTTTTTCATTATACACCTTATTACCGACGCACAAGTCTTAAAATTCACGAGGGCAACACTTCGAGTACCGCACTGATTTCAGTAAAAAATTTACAAGTTGATCAGTGGAACAAAACATATTAGCTCAGAGAATAACAACTTTATTTTTCAGAATAGAAGCAGTATAATATTTCTATAACTAATATTTCTAAGAAAATGTTTCAAAGACAACTACTGATAACTGAATTATGTAGTTCATTATAAAAATTATGACATTGCTTTGGAACTTCGTATAAACATCTTCTCCAGTTCTTTGTATTATACTCATAGAAAATAGGAAGGCTGTATCTGTAAAATCAGTACAAATGTGAATCAGTAGGCTACCTCGTTAGCAATTTGATGTAATACAATGGAGAGTCTCAAGGCTATATAGATATGAACATTAGAAATTCAATAGAATTAATTGAACAGTTATCATTAATTTTCTAAAAAAGGTAAGAGAAACGTCGACATCATTAAATTTGACAGTAAATCATCAACATTAAAACGTTTTATACTAGCGATTCAGAATTCAGGCTAGAAGACAATAATTTTTGTATTCATCTCATTACCCGCGCACAAGTCGCAGACTCATGTGGGTTTCATCTGCAAGAAGAAAAGATTCAATTCAATTTTCTCTGAACAATTCTGTCCAGAGGAGTTTATTTTTATTTGATACATAATAATAAATTTTTACAATGTCTGTGTATAAATATTTCCAAATTGATTACTCATGAACACCCCACTATATAAATATGGGCTGGGGTGAAACAATCTAGTAAATTTTCAATTTATGCAAAATTCCTGTTAAATAAATGAAACATTATTGTTGATTATCCATGTTAGTATTCTAATTTTTATTGAAATATTCTACGTTAGTATAACTACCACTAATACTATCACTAATGATACTAACACCACAATGACTACTTATTGCTGTATACTACCTAGCACTAATACTATCTACCACCTTTCTAACTCTACAAACTTATCATTACTAACTTCCTACAACATCAACAACAAAAAACACTTTACAAAAAATAATGTAATATACCATTCTAAGTATTTTCATAATAACAATATATTTCATATTAACAATATGATGAAATATTGCATGCTAGTTATTGTCTGGAAAGTTGGCTGAACGTTTTAAACTATTGATGTCTTTACATCTTGAATTTATTTAATTATACGCTCAGAAGTTACCTGCTAAAAATTTTTCGGATTCAGTGAAATTTATATCTATTAGCCATTTCTTTAATGAAGTCTTATATTTTCTCAAGTAGGCCTCGTTCTTCAGAAGACTCGGCATTCTATTTAAAACTTTAGAGCCAACATATAATGCTGATTTTTGTGCGAATGTTGAGTTTACTCTGGGAACTGAAATATCTCTATTTTGAGCTCTGGTATTGTGAGCATGATCAACTAATTGAATTTGGTTTTGATGTTTCTTTATATATGTGCTTACTACTATTATGTATAACTGCTTAACACTAAGTACCTTGTTGTACCAGATTAGCTGATAGAAAATATTTAAAAAAAACCAAGTAAACAAAAAATCTCCACTGATCATAGAATATTGAAGTTTTCCAAGTACTGTATGAGAATATACGAGTAGTTGAATTTTATTAATTCAATAGTTGAAACAAATTTACAACGTAATTGAAGATGCAACATGCTTAAAGCACGAAACTGCTTTCTTTACAAATATGTTGCCAAGGCCACATAATCGCATAACCCGAAACTTTGAAAGTTAGTTAATAAGAATAATGTTGGCTCACTGGAAAATTTCACTCGAAAACACATAATATATTCCTTTTTACTTGAAAGCTAATATAAAGTGACACTGTTTCTACCAGCCTATCTAAATGAACTATTCCCTTAACGTATTGTTACAGGTTCTATGTCTAAAATAACGCTGGCAACACTTAAATTTATCACTCGCACTTTATTTACACAAATAATCACAACACTCACTGATCAGTATTGTCTTACAGAAAAAAAGCAATTGGAAACAGATAAATCGATATTGTTCAACTAATAAAGAGATTTCAATAAACTGCACAAAAATCAATCACTAAAAGTTAAAAGGCCGATCTAATATTAATTAATAACTGTACAATAAACTGTCCAATAATATTAAAAAAGAAACGTCGAAAAAGAACACTTGACTTACGTAGCACTAGTCCGTAATACAATAAAAACTATTCAGTAGCTCACTGGTATGAATTAAACGGAAAAAAGAATTATCACTATAGGCACAGAGAAAGAATTATCACTATATAGGCACGATATATAGATAGAACTGTCACTTCCTGCTTATCACGACGAATCTCAAACAAGACTGAACGAATTTACAACAGTTCACCTCTATTTATATAATTTTTTCATAATTGAGATATCTCTAGATTTCTCTACCAACTTCTAAAATAAACAATCAAGGAAACTCGAACTTTCCACAATATTCGATAAGACTCTATTAATTTCTAATCAAACAACTAGAACATTCTATAAATTACCAAGTAAACACCATAAAAGTGTCAAAAGCAGAGTAATTAATTGCTTAGAAGTAAACATTTACATAGCAGATAACACCGAGAACCACTGTCCTTCTTTCTCACTATTTTCATTCTCATATTCGCTACAGTATTCTCCCAGATGATGTGGTTCACAGCTTAGGAGTTTGCAGCAGACCTCTCTAAATTCTAAAGGTGTCTGCTCTTGAAATCCAATAGCCACCGCTACTTCAGATAAGAGTAGGCTACTCATGGCACCAAACTTCAATTATAGGCTGCTCTCGACCAGATAAATGGATTGAATAGCGTCTCATGAAGTACGAGAGGATTTCTCAACTTGTTCGCATGCTATAAATAAGTCGATCATTTGTTTTGTCAGTTCACGGAAAGATTGGCTCTGCAATATTAGATTTTATGAAAATGCAGTTGAGCTCTGGAACATTCCATGTATGTGAAAATTTATAGTAATTGAATTGCATAAGAGCTTTTACGAGAATACACTGGATACAGTGTACAAGAGTACACTGGCCAGCTGATTTGATCATTTGTTTTATTTAACTGTTGGAGGAAAATCGATAATTAACTAGATGGATAGGATTGTTCCACATCAATTCTTTAACTGCGTATTATTAACTCCTACCAGTGGCGCACCCACGGGGGGCCAAAGGGGCCATGCCCCCCCCCCCCCCATAAAACTTGGCAAAAAGTTGCCATAAGGAGCTCAAACTCACATATGCAGCATTATTACGGTTTCAGTAATTTATTTCCCTCAAGAACTAAAATAACATTGATTATAATCATAATATTATATGAATGACAACTAAAGACAAATAACATTGCTGACAAAACAGCTTGGAACCTACCCCAAATTTCAAATTAAAAACCCAAAGATCTCAATAATCGGGAATATTTAGTTAAGTTAATATTCTAAGTATTATAAAAAATGAAATAAACTGAGTTACCAGACTCTTTAACCGTAATAGCGGGATGACTAGAACAATACTGTTCCATTTGAATTCAAAAGTGAAAAATAAAATACATAACTTATACATGATGATGAGAAATTTTGATTCGAGGGACAGGTTGAGAGTTTCAGCTGTACTTGAACTTTGAAAATGGAGGTTTTTTTTAATCGGAAATTAGATGAAAGCAATTTCCATTTATGAAAAAAATGTTGGCTCATGGAAGTCCGATTCTCATGAATATGCTGCACTTTGTTTAGATGGACTAAGTTATTTCCATATTTAATTCTCTGCGGAAATATTTACTCACCACTCAGGATCTATACTTTGAGGGTCAACTTAAAATTCTCAATCTCCATCAATTTCAGAATTTAATTTCAAGTCTCTTATCGCGTCTTCACAGGATGATTTCGTGATTTATAGCTATAAAAAAGTTTAAATCATGTCTAGCTAGACTAGCTCGGAGAGATTATTCATTATGCAAATCAGGATAATTGTTTCAAAAGTTTGATATTCTCTTAATCATTCTAAATAAACTTGATAATAAGGAGAAGCTAGACACAATCCCAGTTCATTTTTGAACTGTACAGAACATAACTTAACAAAAAAAAAGTATCATGCTTATAGGGAAATTTATAAATTTGGTATTAATGGCAAACGGTACAAAATTTCAGACGCTAGTCCAATTGATTATTGTACTTCAATGATAGAGGCTAAAATGAATGAACCTAAAAAAATATCAGTCACATCAATAGTAGTTGAAAAATCAACATCATGTTAAGGAAATAGGAGTGAATTCTTATTTCGCTTTTATCTCCATTTTAAAATTTTATAGCTCCACAACAACTTAGACGTGCACCTGTTCTGATACAACACATGGGCTAGAAAAACAATATTAATTTGTAGACTAAAAGAGCTGATTCGATTGCAC
This sequence comes from Conomelus anceps, assembly GCA_948455865.1. NCBI lineage: Eukaryota > Metazoa > Arthropoda > Insecta > Hemiptera > Delphacidae > Conomelus > Conomelus anceps. The sequence goes on from OX418220.1 coordinate 56,105,575, forward strand.
GAAAAGCTATAGTATACTATCTTAATTATATCCGTAATCTCTGCCCAAAGTACATGTTAAGCTCCCTATATTATGCACTTGTGGAAAGTAGATTACAATATGGCATTGCAGTATGGGGCGGTACGTATTTCTCCACAATTAGGCCACTTCTAATAGGACAAAAATATATTATGAGGACTATTGCCAGGAATCACAGATTGACAACCCTTTATTCAAAGCCTTTATTCAAAGAATGGGGGTTCCTCCCATCAAGGTACTTATACTTTTATAAGGTATTGATTACATTTTATGTTAGAAGTGGTGATCGAACCCCTGTATATAGTTCCTATAAATTGCGTTCAACTGGAAATTGGGTACCACCAAAACCTAACAAGGAATTCTACCGTAGATTCTATCTCTATATTGCTCCGAGAGTGTACAACATGGTACCTATTGAAATAAAGCAACTTAAAACACATTGCAAATTTAGAAAAGAATTAAAGAGGTGGATAATAGAGATAAATTACATAGAAGAATTATTCAAGAAACTAACCTGAAACTGAGTCAATCCTTTTATAACTACCCGTATTGTAACTACTCCAAATCGGAAATTAAAAATAAAACTCTATCTACAATAAACACAGTAAACCCTAGACACACAGTCTTAAATTCCAATTTTCCAGTCCAGTCCAATTTTCCGATAATATTATTAAAAAAATATTTGGGAATGAGAGCTACACAGTCAGCCTAAAATTAATTTCCTTGTAAGTTTTCAATTTTCCAATTGCTTGCTTTTTATTGAATTGATATCAGTTTTTCTTTCAAAAAATGCCACAACTCCCAAGCTTTTATCTCGATAATAAAGTTTTTGAAGGTCTTCAATACCTTAACAATAGACTCAAATTCTGCAAGGTATAGCTTTCAACAAGAATTCACCCCGTCTGTTCATCGAAGACTCGTTTAACACATCGATTTCAGCCGTTCAATAAAATTTCAGACTGTAAAATTTCCAACAGAATGAACTAATTTTGAAGGGTTTTATGAGGATAGACAGAAACAGAGATGGCTAGATACGTTTCAAGGCTCCACAGCTCCACTATTTGTTTCAATAAAATGACAAACTGTATGAGACCACAAATATACAAATTCATAAAATATTTGGTTTTGATTTCAAGATTGCACTTTTATCAAATTGAAAAAACAATAATTTTTAGAGCCTATTTTCTACTTGGAATAATTTCAAATTCAGTTTGAACGTTTGAAGTATATAGTTATTCTCTTTAAACTTTTGAGAACTTGTGTATTTGTTTCAAAAGTGAATTCTTCTAATTGTGTATAAGTGAGTACTTATGCAGAAAACTAGCTAGAGTAATGTATTCGCTTAGAAAACTAAAAAGCTGTGTTAGTACAGAAATATTGATTCTTACATACTACGGATTATTCCACTCGCAACTGAATTATGGTCTAAGACTATGGGGTAACAGTAGTGAAACGAAAAAAGTATTTATCTCGCAAAAAAAGGCAATTCGCTGTATTGTTGGGCTGAAGAGTACGGATTCCTGTAGAAATAGCTTCTCCGAACTAAATATTATGACTCTTCCATCAATGTACATATATTGTAATTTAATATGTGTGAAGAATAAAATGGATGATTTTCAAAGACCACAGTCACCAGCATGAATATCTGACCAGAAATAGAGAAAACCTAGTCACGCCAAATGTTAGGCTGAGTAAAACACTGAAAAGTCATAAGTACCAGCAACACCTACTATTCAATAAATTGCCGCTCACAGTAAGGAATCTACCGAATAAAAAGTTCATTCCAATAGTATCTGCTTGGTTGAAAAAAAAGAACTTTCTACTCACTTGAAGAGTATCTTAACTGTGCGGACAATGATACCTTTATTATAGGAGTCTGAATGATTTAATAACTATCAGTTTTTTGTAACTTTAAAATCACTATGAATTTTATGAATCTTATTTTGAACTGATTTTTTATTGCTATTATGATTTAATGATAATTGTAGGAATTCAAGTACGTAGGTAATATTATTTGGAGACTGTACTCATATATGATTTTATGTATAATATATTATTATAGAATATCTTTTGAACCTAAGTATAACTGACTGGATCGCTTATGTGTCCTCACATATATGAAAATGACAAAGCCTATTGTAAACTGTTTACTTAATGGCCAATAAAAGTATTCTATTCTTCATTCTAAACTTTTAGTGTGTGAGTATGATCAATATGAATAATATATGTTATGATGTTGAAGATCCATCTTGTTTCCACTAATATGTTAATATAAACTTGAAAAAACACTTTTAAATGGAAATTAACTCACGTTATGGCGTGACGGCCGTTTCGCTCTGTTGTCTAGAGCATCGTCAGACGACCCACAGTACTGAGTCTACTGTGGGTCGTCTGACGATGCTCTAGACAACAGAGCGAAACGGCCGTCACGCCATAACGTGAGTTAATTTCCATTTAAAAGTGTTTTTTTTATGTTTATATTGAATAATATAACTTATAAATAAATTGATGCAACTAAAAATCTAGTCAGACTTGGGAATTGGTAGAAAAATTGACAAACTAATTACAATTTTACAATTCTATATTGAATGTAGAATATTATATTTGAGAAAATTATAATAGCTCACTTTTAGAAATTATAATCATAATAGTGAAATTGCTTCAGAGTATAGAGTATAGAGTAATAGAGTATAGCTTCACTAAAAAAACATAATAACTAGAGAATTTTTTAAGTGATTTCAAGTAGACTATTTCCTTTCACAGTTATAACTCCGCTGAAAAATTGATAACTAGAAGAAATTTTTAAATAATTTCAAGGGCTTCGGGATCTGTGGTGGGTCCACATTTATTTTCTACCTGAAGGAAGCCGAAGCAACAGGTTGATGGGATCGGAAAGGGTTGTCCTATTGTTTGTAAAGATGGAAATATTCCTTCCTTCATCCTTTTTCTATTGTTTTATAATAGTTTGAAAGTTTGACCAATTTGTTGATTTTGAGCTTTCCTTGTTGGTGTTGACTATGGAGCGCACATTTTGGAGTAGATATTTTGTGGAGTTGTGAGCCAAAATCTGTTGTGAAATCAATGCAACTTAAAAGTATTTCAATGCCCTTTCAGGTTCTAAAGAATGTGCTCATACATAATAAATCTATGTTGAAATTAAATTTGATAGATAATTGCAAAATTTCTGTTCACTATTCAGCCCACACGACCAGTATTACTTTAGAGTACAGTACTGTATATTATTATAATCTATTCCAAAACGACCGATCTTCGACTTCTTTCCAACTGCCAAGAGTTTAAAAGCTCTCTGTTGAAGTCAGGAAGACTTCAACTATTGTTACTTCAACGACTATTAATTTTGGACCCAAATGTTAAAAACAATTATAAGATTGGTACATTGCTCAAAGAGGCAAGGCTAAGGGGGTAACATCCCAGGTAGATAACATCCACTTAAACCCATAATGCGACTTAAAATAGGAGACTGAAGAGTTTGTTTGCCACTATTAATTAAGGGTAGGCTTATCAGAACCTGTCACTTAGTTGTAGTACTATATTCGAATTTGCTTCATTTCTCTTTCGTGATTATCCACAAAATAATCTATATTCAGAATATTATTTTAGAAAAAACATTATTTTTTCAAGGAACAGTTTTTTCAGATTGGATTTCAGTGGTAGGTCTTGGAATGGTGTCAAAGATAGTACATTATCAAAGTAGCGGTGGGGGAGGGGAGGAGTTACCGCCCTTTAGGTGACTAAATCTATAGGAAATAGGTAATCAAATAGGCAATATTAACATTCAATATTAAAATTGTATTTGAAATAAAGTCTTTCATATTTTGTTCCAATGCAGAAACAAGAAAACTCTTTGTAAATTCCTGAAGTAGGGTATATAAAGACAAAATAATCGACTCATATTCAATACCCAAATCTCGGCACCTCTTTGTTGATTTGAAAGCAAATCATGAATCGCTTACAATCTTCACTAATAGAGAATCAACTCTCAAGCATTGTCACTTTATTGATATTTTATCACTCAGCATATTTAGCACAGTATTCCACATTACTCCAAATTGTGCTCTCTTCAGATGGCAAATCAGCTTTGGGTCCAGTTCTCGTACTAGTAACCAACAATGGGCATTCATAGATCTAAGAACAATAGCTGTACTTTTCCACAACCCAACAACCTGTTGCCCTGTACACTACAGGTAGAAAATAAATGTGGACCCATCACAGATCCCCAAGCCATTGTTCTTCCTCGACGTTTCTTGTTGAGTATTATTGGACAGTTTATTGTACAGTTATTGTTTAATATTAGATCGGCCTTTTGACATTTAGTGATTGATTCGTGTACAGTTCATTGGAAACTCATTATCAGTTGAACAATATCGTGTTATCTGTTTTTAATTGCTTATTTTTCTGTAAGAAATTACTGAACAGTGTGAGTTGTGAATTATTTGTGTTAATAAAGTGCGAGTGATAAATTTAAGTGTTGCCAGCGTTATTTTAGACATAGAACCCGTAACAATATTATCCTTTCATTCGGACAGATGTATCAAATCTGGACGTATGGTAACCCAACCTATAGTCTACTTGAAATAATACTCAACAAGAAACGTCGAGGAAGAACAATTAAATTATGTAGCACAAGTCCGTCAATACAGTAATAGATAAAAGAATTATCACTACAGACAACGAAAGTTCATTGCATGGTTTGTAAAAGCGCCAACGGGATTTCACTGTCTGTATTAACGCGAACTGTCACTACTGCCACTTATCAACGTAGAACAATAACTGAACTACTTAGCTGTCACACTTGTTTATCACGACATCTCAAACAAGACTGAACTCATTTACAACAGACTTCGTCTATTTATATAAAATTTCATAATTGAGATATCTCTCGAATTTTCTGTCAACTTCTAAATAAATAAATAAAGGAAACTGGCACCTTCCACAATATTCGATAACATTCCATTAATGTCTAATCAAACAACGAGAACATTCTACAAATTACTAAGTAAACACTATAAAAGTGTCAAAAGCAATGTAATTAATTGCTTAAAAGTAAATATTTACATAGCAGATAACACCAAGAACCATTATCTCTTCTTTCCTTCCACTCTCTCCAATTTCACTTTCCCTACAATATATAGTCTATCGTTCGGTAATGTTTTTAATTTAATGAGTGGGTTTAAAGTGGGAAAAGGGACAATTTTGACTCCAAAATTATAAGATTAAGATAAATTATAAGAGCGTGAAGCGCGACTTTATTGCTCGAGCCAAAACATTTACTGCCCCACGCATAGCGGAGCGCAGTAATTTTGCGAGAGCAATAAAGAAGCTTCACGCGCGAATTACATACAATATTTTTCCTACAACTGAAGTTCTGGATTCCAACACAATAAAAGCTTGTAATTTGTAACATCACAGACCGTGCGCGGATTTGGTTAGCGTTCGACTTTTTTGAGGTTATATGAATTTCACGGATTCCATGATCCACCAATGAGAAGACATCAAAATCAATACAGAAGCGTAAAGAAAACAGCTGGCGAGCGTAAATTACTTTACCGCTTGCAGAGCAGTAAAGAGGTATTTTACAATTAGTTTTCAGTACGTAAAGAACTACTTTACGAGCAGTTGTAGGAAAAAAAATTTATGGCACTGGCTGAGTATTTGGTCTATTAGGGAAAAAATCAAATGAAGACTTTGATGACTTTGGGCTGGGTATTGTTCTAAGTATTGAGCTGACCCTTGCAAAACTTGAATGGGACCACCGCTGAATGATGCTCTTTTATTTGAAAACAACACTATTTGAATCGGTTCAATAGTGTTTGAGTAATTAAAAACTACAAACATGAAAAGATTAAAAAATACTGGTCGAATTGAAAACCTCCTTTTGTCAAGTAGGTTGAAGAAAACTTGAAATCTTGATAAAATTATCATCAAATTTCATCAAACATATTTAAGATATTTGCAAGCTTCAAACTTTTATTGTGTTTTACTACTTTTCTCGAGTACCTGCTTAGCAGCTTAAATATTTCTCCTAGCATAAAATTTGAGAATTTTATCAAATCTTTTAATTTTGCCAATTCATTTAGCTTTAAATTAGATCGTTCATAAATTAATTAAATTTATGGTAAAAGAAACATTCAAGCTGGTACTTATCAGTAGAGTAAATTGAACATGATGGAATTTAAATATCTGAAATCTTATGGTTTTTCACTTTTGTAGTGAAGATAAAATAATGAGTCACGTCCTTATCAGCAGAGCTGCTTGGCAACCAGTTGTGCGATGCCAGTTTTCGTACGGCCACATTCGATGTGTCTGAAATAGCCTCATAAGATTACAACTTCTCGACACAGTGGCATACCGTACGGTGGTCGCGGATGGTCGATACAGTCCGCCTGCTGTGAAGCAGCCGGACGGTATCTTTTCCATTCGCCATGTTATCAATTTGTCTGAAAGAGGATCATTTATTTCTTCACGCAACTATTGGAATGTGTACCGTTTGAGATTTTATCGAACGGTTGAAATAGATGTGTGTGAAACAAGCCTTAAGACTATATGACTTTTTAGATCTACAATAATTTAGTGAGAGATACAAAGCATGAAGCATTTAATCAGTTCTCATCCGTTTTCAGGTATGCTTAGCTATTTGCTATCCTATGTATGCTACATGCTCCGTATTATGACATTATTTATGAATTATTGCTACTAATAATAATAATAAGGGAGAACTGGGCACTCTCATGTTTAATCCAAGATAAAGATAACGTTGAGTGAGCAAGATAGAATAATAGCCGCCCTAGCATTAAAAAAATCACGGAAGAAATATGACCAGTACTTGTACTTGCTTTGGCCCGAGTTATATACTAGAGGAAACTCATATTTCCCAAGGGAATTAACCTGCATCTTATCATATAAATTACTGCTAAAGAATAAACCCCTCACCAATCACCTATCTCCAGTGCCAAGTTTTACCTTTGTTAATCATAGTGGCTTTGAACGATAATTCCTATCCCCTTTCTTTCTCATATCTTTCATCTCTTAATTTTCTCTTCCAATTCATCATGAAACTCCAATTAGAAAAAACGAATACAGGTGACTGGTGATAATACTCATATACTGGTAATTGTACCGGTCAGCAATTCCAATTCCGTGAGTAAACTTCATCCTTGTTCTACCCTGGATATATCGTTGAACCTTCTAGTGAGAGAATCTGAAACAAAAACAGAGATTAATTAAGGGATAACTTACTTGTTCATTTGTGATAGAAAGCACAGATTAATTAAGGGGTTACTTACATGTTTATTTGTGATAGAAAGCACAGATTAATTAAGGGATAACTTACTTGTTTATTTGTGATAGGAAGCATAGAGCTCCATGAGACGCAAGGAAAGCGTTGTGTTAGACTGCACACGTACAAATAATGATGATGATAATGATAGTGCAAAAAGCCCATACTGGAAACAATAAATAGCAGACGGCGAGGTGACATCTCATAAGTTATTTAGCATATAATCGTTAAAAAATTTTACTTCTCCTTCTGCTGAATCTCAGTGTCCTTATTTTGACATTAATTATAAAGAATCTGACTTTATTCTGACTGGATTCTAAACAAACGTAAAGTGCCCATTTCTAATAAAGACATTGCACATTACGTCCACCCTGAAAACAAAGCTCCTTGGAGATCGATAATTCAAGGAATCGATACTGCCAAAAGAATCATTGCTGTCACAGTATTTGGAAGAAAACTACTTGGAAACAGTATTTGAGTTCACACTGGACAAAAGTTTAGATTGAGTTGATTTCTCCAAGCTAGAAAGAATTATAGAAACCAAACTCCGTAATTCCAACCAAAACCTCATCTCGTCTTTTTTTTTTTTTTTTTTTTTTTTTTTTTTTTTTTTTTTTTTTTTTTTTTTGTAGATTACGTCTTGGAGACTCCAGTTAAGGAGTATAAGACAAGTCAAAACAAAAATATTATACACTATATTACATAATTACTTCAATTAGTTGAGGTGAGGCTTAATTTTGATGTGAAAGGAACTCTTGTACACTATAATAAGCTTTATCAACTAAATATTTCTTCAATTGTTTTTTAAATATTTCTATATTTTCAAGACTCTTCAAAAACTGCGGTAGCTTGTTGTAGAATTTCCTACCAATATAACTAGGTTTTTGTTTGAATAAGCTACTATTGTGACTCACCAAGTGATAATCTCCTCGGCGTCTTGTATTATAATCATGTACATCAAGATTTTGGTTAATATCATTCGTTTTTACATATAAAGTAGCTTCATACACATATAAGCAAGGTACAGTTAGGAGACCAAGTCTCTTGAACAACGGCCTACATGAATCTAATCTATTTACTCTTTCTATACACCTAACCGCTTTCTTTTGGATCTTAAACACCCTATCAAGATTTTGTTTTGATGAATTACCCCATACTAAGATAGCATACCTAATATGTGACAGTAAGAGCCCATGGTAAGCTGTAAAAAGTAACTTTTTGTCATTCAATCTAGCAAGCTGTCGCAGGACAAATACCCCAGATGAAATTTTACTACATATTTTCTCAATGTATGGAGTCCAGGTCAATCGTCTATCCAACGTAACTCCTAGAAATGCAATTTTTTCTTCCTGGTCTAATTGATTATCATTTACAAACACGTTTATAGCCCTATCTTCATTTAAATTATGTTTGTTTTTGAATTGAAGGTATTGGCATTTTTTACTATTTATAGTTAATTTCAACTGATTTAAAAATTGGACAATAGACTGCACACCTATATGGGCACTTATTTCTAAATTATCTAGAATGGAATTGCTGAAAATGAGTGATGTATCATCAGCAAATAAGAGGGCTCTACCACTAATTAATTCTTTAGGTAAACGGTTGACATATAACAAAAAAAGCAATGGACCTAGTATTGACCCCTGAGGCACTCCAGCTTGCACCTCTAATTTATTAGATTTATTCTTTACTATACTATTACCAACTACTGTAGTTAGTTCTACACATTGTTTTCTCCCAATAAGATATGATTCAAACCATTTCAGTTCAACCCCATTTACACCTACATTTTGCAGTATTTCCAATAAAGTTCTATGATTAACACAATCAAATGCCTTGGACAGATCTAAGAAGATTGCAGTAGCTTTATCACCTGAATCTATTATATCTATTAGTTTTTCAACTAGAGAAACTATGGCTGTTTTTGTTGATCTCCCTTTCTGGAAGCCATGCTGTTCATCACAGATAAAGTTAGCTTCTTGAAGGTGCAGAAGTAACCTATTAAGAACTACTCTTTCAAAAATTTTACTTATTACATTTAAAATACTAATAGGCCTATAGTTTTCTACCTTTTCTCTATCACCACTTTTGAAGATTGGCAAGATCTTCCCCTCTTTTAAATTATCTGGAAAAACACCTTGTTCTAATGAATGATTGATCAGATGAATCAAAGGGTCTAACAATTGATCTTTACATTCTTTCAGAATTTTACTGGATACCCCATCCATTCCTACAGTTTTTTTATTATTTAAACTATCAATGATATTTGACAACTCGTCTTGGCATACTGGGTGGAATTTTAATTCGTTCTGAATCCCCTCAGTATTCCTCATGTTTGCATCACTAATACTTGTATTAATCTAATCCCAATCTTATAACAATCCCAACCTCATCAATCTGATCGCGTAGGAGCTAAGGTCTAAAATACATTCCAGGCTTGAAAATAGAGCAGAGTTGGAAAGTTATTGTCTAGAAAGAGGAAATTACATTTTTCCAGCTTTAAGTGCATTGATAAATATGTAACCTAGACTAGCCAACAAACTATTTTATTTATTAATGCTTGTAGCTATCATAATAATTATGCATTCTTGAAAAAGGAACAATATTTTTCATAATTTATTACTGAAGATGCATTCCTGCAGCCAGGCAACTGAATCATGGTATTTGAAAGCTGTTTCAGTTCTATAACATGTTTTTTTGGAATGAAGAATGTTTTTGCGTTAGTGGATCAAATCCTGAATGTGGTGCTTTGAATCTGTAATCACCCCCTCCCCACAAAAAATATCTTTACTCAGCAAGATTATATTCATAACTTACTCACTCTCTTTTTGAAGAGCCTGATAAAAAACGTCTTATTATGTGTGATAAAGAATCCTACGTTTGCTCCTGAGTGCATATGATTTCTATATCTCATATTTACATTATTTCATACACATTAAACTATCAAGACAAAAAGAATTAAAAATATTCTAATGGTACTGGTATCAAAGTAAAAGCTATTCTCTACATTTTGAGACCAACCTTGCATTTTTATTTTGAGAAATTCCTGAGATAGAGCTATTTCATTCAATACAGGAAAATCGTCATTTTCCAAATACAGGCCTACCCTTTCAAGTAAAATCCTTAATTATGGTCGGAGTTAAACATGTCACATATAAATTTGGACCACCTCAATGAGCTGAGTAAAATGAACCATCACTCGATGGGGTACAGTTGACCATTCGACGTTGGGGGCCGATAGGGCAACCCCTGACCACATTTCGGTATGTCAAGAGGTTTTAAATAAAATTGTGAGGTTCCATTAGCCTGTAAATGTTCTCAGTAATACTTCAAATGGGTTGAGACACTTACCGTAAGGCCTACCCAAGTACTTTGGTGGGGAGAAAAACATACAGTAGTCTTTTTCTTAACTAATTTTCATGTATTTCAAGAAGCTGATTCTGAATCTGAGCTTTTGCACTTCAAAAAACGCTTGCTTCACGAGATATAAGTGTTATTTTATTTAAAAGCTAGTTATTGATGTCCGCCAAATTAGGAATAACTTCATAACCCGATTTTTTTCGAGAATTTAAATTACATTTATACAGATTCAGAAAATCATAAAGCATGAAATTCATTCCACAATAATTGCTCTAGAATTTTTTCCTTCACTAGAAATGGCCGAATAATGAAATTTTGGCCACCATCTTGGAAGTATCTGGTGACGCAAGCGTTTTTCAAGGGCCAAAGTTCAGTTTCGGATTCAGCGCCTCAAAATACATGAGAATCCGTTGAGAAAAAATACTTTAAGGTCTTCCCCACCAATGTACTCGGGTACTGGGCTACAAAGAAAAGTTGTATAACAATATAAGCTAATTACTGCACTTCAAGTATTACTGAATAAAGCAGCATTAATCCAATTTATTTTTGACTGAATGACGTTGAGTCTAAACTTCCAATTATAATCCAATTAGTTGTATTGAATTGATTTTTTTTTTTTAGGATGAAGCCCACGTAGGTCTGAGACCTGTGCGTGGGTAATGAGTTGGATGATGGTGATTGATGAGTTGGACCTACAGTTTTAGGTGGGTCCCGAACCACCGGGAAGTGATTTTACAGCAGAGAACAGTGTCTTTTTTGCTGGCCAATCTAATCGGTCACTGTTACGAACAGGACCTACGAGAATGCAGCTTATCTCTCTCTATCTGATTGAACAGATACCTGCTGCGACTCGCGGCTATCACTTCCCTTTTAATTAATTTATTATTGAAGTGGTAATGCGTGCACTTCATTACATACTTGGGCTGTGGGGAGCTGTCTTATGGTAATCCAATTTATTGTGGTCAGAAATAATTTTCCATTATAAATAAATAATAAATAATAATAATAATAATTTTATTTCCATTTTTCAATATACAAAACAAAGAATTTTAACCAAGCGGTTCAATAATTATATTCAGGTAATAAGGTACATATAATAAATAAAACATATATTTTGGAAATCATCCTACCCCACTATGGCATGCCATGTTCTAGAGTAGGTGTTAGTAGAGGAAAAAGGAGGTTTAGTTGAAAATAGGATATAGGATTAAGGATTGGTAAGTTTTCAAAATTACTAGTTTCCATCATAATAATTGTATGAAAAAATCCTCTCTATATGCTGTCTGTCAATATTTATTAGCCAGTTATGAAGCTGTTGCTTGAATTTTTTGATATGTCCTATTGCTTTAATGTTTTCAGGAATTAAGTTGTAGATTTTTGGTGCTAGATGGTTGTATTGTCTTTGATTTTTTTTTTTTTTTTTTTTTTTTTTTTTTTTTTTAGATTACGTCTTGGAGACTCCAGTTAAGGAGTATAAGACAAGTCAGATCAACAATAGTATACACTAGATACCATAATTACTTCCAATTAGTTGAGGTGAGGCTTAATTTTGATGTGAAAGGAACTCTTGTACACTATAAAAAGCTTTATCAACTAAATATTTCTTCAATTGTTTTTTAAATATTTCTATATTTTCAAGACTCTTCAAAAACTGCGGTAGCTTGTTGTAGAATTTCCTACCAATATAACTAGGTTTTTGTTTGAATAAGCTACTATTGTGACTCACCAAGTGATAATCTCCTCGGCGTCTTGTATTATAATCATGTACATCAAGATTTTGGTTAATATCATTCGTTTTTACATACAAAGTAGCTTCATACACATATAAGCAGGGTACAGTTAGGAGACCAAGTCTCTTGAACAACGGCCTACATGAATCTAATCTATTTACTCTTTCTATACACCTAACCGCTTTCTTTTGGATCTTAAACACCCTATCAAGATTTTGTTTTGATGAATTACCCCATACTGAGATAGCATACCTAATATGTGACAGTAAGAGCCCATGGTAAGCTGTAAAAAGTAACTTTTTGTCATTCAATCTAGCAAGCTGTTGCAGGACAAATACCCCAGATGAAATTTTACTACATATTTTCTCAATGTATGGAGTCCAGGTCAATCGTCTATCCAACGTAACTCCTAGAAATGCAATTTTTTCTTCCTGGTCTAATTGATTATCGTTTACAAACACGTTTATAGCCCTATCTTCATTTAAATTATGTTTGTTTTTGAATTGAAGGTATTGGCATTTTTTACTATTTATAGTTAATTTCAACTGATTTAAAAATTGGACAATAGACTGCACACCTATATGGGCACTTATTTCTAAATTATCTAGAATGGAATTGCTGAAAATGAGTGATGTATCATCAGCAAATAAGAGGGCTCTACCACTAATTAATTCTTTAGGTAAACGGTTGACATATAACAAAAAAAGCAATGGACCTAGTATTGACCCCTGAGGCACTCCAGCTTGCACCTCTAATTTATTAGATTTATTCTTTACTATACTATTACCAACTACTGTAGTTAGTTCTACACATTGTTTTCTCCCAATAAGATATGATTCAAACCATTTCAGTTCAACCCCATTTACACCTACATTTTGCAGTATTTCCAATAAAGTTCTATGATTAACACAATCAAATGCCTTTGACAGATCTAAGAAGATTGCAGTAGCTTTATCACCTGAATCTATTATATCTATTAGTTTTTCAACTAGAGAAACTATGGCTGTTTTTGTTGATCTCCCTTTCTGGAAGCCATGCTGTTCATCACAGATAAAGTTAGCTTCTTGAAGGTGCAGAAGTAACCTATTAAGAACTACTCTTTCAAAAATTTTACTTATTACATTTAAAATACTAATAGGCCTATAGTTTTCTACCTTTTCTCTATCACCACTTTTGAAGATTGGCAAGATCTTCCCCTCTTTTAAATTATCTGGAAAAACACCTTGTTCTAATGAATGATTGATCAGATGAATCAAAGGGTCTAACAATTGATCTTTACATTCTTTCAGAATTTTACTGGATACCCCATCCATTCCTACAGTTTTTTTATTATTTAAACTATCAATGATATTTGACAACTCGTCTTGGCATACTGGGTGGAATTTTAATTCGTTCTGAATCCCCTCAGTATTCCTCATGTTTGCATCACTAATACCTGTATTAAGAGATTTTTGAAGATCCTTAGCAACCAGTTGATAATATCTGTTAAAGAAATTACAAATGTCTACACTATCATCAATATATTTGTTATTTTCGTTAATTATTCTGGGGACACTAGTATAAGCATCTACATGAGCTACTTGCCTATTTTTGTTTATTACATTCCACACTGCTGTGTTAAAGTACACACTATTATTCAAAATTTCAGCTGTTTTCTTACATTTCGCTCTTTTCACTTTTTTTGTATAATTTTTCTTTAGAGCTTTGTAATTATCTTCACTTAACATATTTCTAGATAGTTTGAATTCATCATATGCATCTTTAACCCTATTTCTTTCTGCAAGGATATCATCAGTTATCCACTCTTCAATTTTGTCTAATTTGTTTTTTACAGGGACTTTTATAACTGGACAACTCATAGTAATATGAAACCTTAAAATATTAATGAAACTATCATATTTGTTATTCAAACTATTGCTATTGTAAACCCTACTCCAGTTTTCTTGTAGCAGATTCTGCTTCAAACAATCGATATTCCCCTGTTCACATTGTTGAATTTCTTTCATTACTCTACTCTTTTTAATTGATTTATAACCTTGCAACCCCACCTCTAAGATTTGATAGTCATGATCAGATAGTTCCGAGCCGCCTAGTCTTGTTTTAGAGTAATCTATATTAGTAAGGATGTTATCAATTATTGTTTGTGATGTTCTTGTGACTCTGGTATATTCATGAACTTTTATTTCCAAGTTATTCATGTATATAATATCCCTTAAATCTTCTGTCATTTTATTCTGTGTTGCAAAGTCTGTATTGAAATCTCCCGCTACAATAACGTTTGTAAAACGAGTAGTAGTAATCTCTAAAAGCCTATTGAATAGTTCACAAAAATTGTTCCATTCCCCATTTGGTGACCTGTAAATACCTAACACCGTTACTTCCAAATTATTGTCGATTTTTACTCTCAAACCAGTAACTTCTAAATCCATTTCCACAGCAAATTTCTCTACATATTCTAAATGAAATGTTTGCATATTCTTAGCATTTTTAGTGAAGATAGCTACTCCCCCACTTCGATGAGATGTCCTGCAATACGACGTTTTCAATGAATAGTTTGGAATATTAAGTTGTGACAATTCATCTTCTTTTAAACCATGCTCTGTGAAAATAGCTATATCAGGAGCCTCTTCTTTAAAAAATACTTTGATTCTATCTATTTTGCTACGAATGTATTGAATATTCTGATGGAACACAGTGAGTACCGGTACTTCCCTATCATCCCTTATTACTTTATCGTTGCTTTTGCATATTGAAGTAGATTTACTTAATCTCTTAGGATCTTGAGAGCCTATCAGATTGCTACAAGAGTTCCTTCCACTAATGCTATCCTGATTTTTTGATCGATTAACGTCTTTTAATACAATTGAAGATATGAATTTATCATCTGAAACTAGTTTCCCTTCCCGGTTTTGAGCCACTTTACTAAAAAAGGTTCGTTAGATGATTGTTTAGGAGAATTATTGACAGTAGATTGCAAACGACTTTCAATCAGCTCTGCCAGCCTATTACAAAATATTACTTTGCCAGATTGATTTAGATGTAGACCATGATTAGTGAAGTTTTGTTTTTTCAGCCTTTCATTTAGAAAACAAATCCCCAACTGCTTAGAATTCTTATTTTTTAGGCTGTTGATTGTATTATGAATTGATTTATTTGTTGACTTAATGGCTTCATTTAGCTCTGGCCTATCAAACCTATACGGAATTGTACTTATTATTACATTAGTTTTTTGGCTGAGTGGCACAATCTCTTTAATTTTTTCATTTATTTCAGGAAGATGTTTTAGATTAGGTTCATTTATATTGTTTGAGCCACCCAGTACTATTAGAAAATCGTTTTTTCCAAAATCTTTAGTTTGTTCCTGTGCTGACTCTACGATTGCGTTTATAGGGGCACTTGGTTTGAAAAAGCTCTGAACTTCATACTTATTTTTTAATCTTTTATTTAGTAGGTCACTACAGTCTCGTCCATGACTGGATGTCAAAAGCAGTACTCTACCTTTCCTATCGTTATTTGCCCTTACTTTAGTTTTGGTTGCTGATTGCAAAACCTGACTATACGTTTTTGTTTGACCATTTCTATTTATTTTTTCCCCATTTGATTTAGGTTCTACTTTTTTTGTATTGATCAGAGGTTCAGATCTTACATTAGCCAAGTTTATTTTTGATTTTAATATTTCGATTTCCTCTGACATAGACCTACATTGACTCGTGAGATTTAGTATTTCAGTTTTATGGTCTTCCTGCTGCAATTTTACAATAACTTCCAGAGATTTTATGTGATCCACTAACCCTATTCGTTCTTCCTCAGAATTTTTTAATGATGATTCTAATTTTGTTTTCAATTTGGTGTGATCACTCAATAGTTTAGCAACCTTTTCTTCTACATCTACAGTAGCTTTAAGAGCTGTTGGAGATTTTTTTGTTAATAATTGCTGAGATCGCGTAGCTACCTGAGTTTTAGTTAAACAATTAGATTTAGATGCCTTGTTTGGACTCATTTTCCTAGCTAAAAATTGTTTTCAATTGATTTTAGTTAAATGTTTAATGAAATATTACTTAATTTATTACAATTGTCAACTTGAGACTATTTAATTACAAGAAAATTTATCAATATCGGTACACCTAACCTCGAAAATAGAATTTGACTTTTTATTTAAATACTTTAACTTATATTAGACACGTTAATGATGTAAATTATTAATATATTATAAGTACTAATAATAATAAACAAAAATACTACTTATCCGTTCGAATTAATATGCTATTCTTCAAAATTCGCAGAGCCTGTTCTGATAACGTATGCACAGTCAATATTTCTAGGTGTCCAGATAGAGAGCCTTTTTTGCCCTGTTTGATATGAGGAGATGCCGGTATCTGGTGTTGTGGTGGTGATTCCTATTCTGGAAGGCAGATTTGTCTTTGTGCAACCTTCCTTTGCATAGAGCTGTCTGGGATCCAATACTTTGAAATCACTAAACAGAAGCTCAGAGGGTTAGCGGGTTGGCTTCTTTGTGATGATCTTTATTATAAGCTTCTGCACTGTTTTTAGGGGGTTGATATGCACAGTACAGGCTCCTCCCCATCCGACAATTCCATACATGAGCAGTGACTGCACAATGGAACAATAAACCATTCGCATACATTCCAAGTTGACAACTGGTCTCAGCATCCTGAATGTGTAGATGGTTCTTCGCAGTTTTTTGCAAAGTCCATCAATATGCTTATCCCAGCGCAGAAATGCATCAATTGTCACTCCCAGATACTTTTGTGACTGCTTCCTGAGGATCATTGTTATGGGGATTTTTAAATCGAAACATAAAAGGATCCATTTTTTGTTGGTGATACAATATTTCTTTTATTTACAGGTACAGAAATGAGGACGGTGATGTTAGTGGTGACATGCATTTGTATTCTCCATCTTCGCGATGCTGGTGTGATAGGCTCTTCAGCTGTGACATCAAAAGTGGCCACTCAGGAAACATCAGGTGAGTTTTTGAATGAGAATAATAATTTTTTCGAAAATTTCTATGAAAGTTACTGATGAAAAACTGACGGTTTCTTCTAATTTTTGTAAATGGTATCATATTTGTATTTATATTGTATTATAATATGGCATCTGCTGCAAAATTTTTGATACAGAACTCAAAAGGGTTGACTTATGTGGTTCAGTAATAACGTTTAGAAAGAAAGTTCATCAATCAAGAAATTTTGGGATATGCTTGTTTATTGCACCATAGTTTGATTGGAACAACTCAAGTCGTTCTCAAGACTTACCAATACTTCAAATTCTTAAATTATTGATAAATTGATTTCAATCAAAGCTAGTTCGTGGACTTCAATGGTTTCACGTGTGGCATTTCAAGAAATGCATTCAACCTTTTGGAGAAAATAACTTGATAATTTTATAAACTTTTTCAAAATTATAACTTTGATAAGCATTAGGTAACTTATTTTATATAATAAGCAGTTGGTCATTTCTAGCTGCTGGACTAATTAATTATTGCACTCGAGCAGGCGCGAGTCCAGGGATTGATGAAGGGTATGCACCTGAATACTTTTGAATGTCTTGCATATTATCCAGCTGAATGTATCATGCCTTTCTATCAAGTAAAACAAAAAATATCGTACATTACACGGCTGTAAACTTTTGCCGGTTGTCGCATATTCACGTTTCTGCACTCGGCGATATGCTCGACCGGCAAAACGTTACTTTCCAGCCTAGTAACATAATATACTATTCTTAGCTGATATCGCACACCCAAAAATCTAGATTTGCCCCTGCACTCGAAATAGTCATAGCCATATGTAAATAGTAAAATAGTTGTAACTTACCTTCTTACTCTTGATCATTCGACTGAAATTTGTTACTAGCACCTTTCGTCATCGATATTATAAACTTCCTTCATCGATAATAAACTTCAAGATATTAATTTATTCTCAAATAGCTGGGTAGAAATGGCGGGATATTTAAGCTTCTCACCAAACAGAGGTGGACAAAGTAATGAACAGTCTATTAAGTGTGATATTGTACAAGGAAGTGTAATACTGTGTGCATTAGAGAATACTTTGAAAATTGCTCGTGCTCTAATTACCCTTTCATCGATCATCGTTCATCATTTTCAGCTCCTCTTTAATTTCTTTTCCTCCATCGATCATCCATGTTTTCATGCTCAATTTCAAGAAGTTAGACATGAGTGATTAACGCTTAGCCTTGACATGCTAAATAAGCTCCGACCGTCTTGTTTATTTGTTCAGTTTGAAATTCTCTACATACTCTACAGATAATGAAGAATTGATGATGATATATTATTAGAGCTACGAAATTTATTTCGGATAAGATCAGTGTGAACCGATTGCATGAACATTGGACAGTCCACGCGAATTAAACATTATATGCAAGATCAAAATACTGGGCAATTAAAGGGCAGAAGTTTGGTGAAGCTTGTGAGTAATGGGGAGTTTCAAACGGCTGTGGAAGAGTGGCTAACGATGAATTCTTAAGTGTTGATTAATGGTTCTGCAGCACGCATTCTCAGCGGTACTAGAGGTAGAATATTATTTATTATCGTTTGAAGATAATCAACGAGGGTTGATGCAGATTTTTGATCCCAACCCTCAACAATGCGTATGAAGTAGGTCCCCATATTATAGGAAAAATGTCTTTGTACTTTGTTAGTTAGTCAATGTTAGTAAAATCAATAATAAATTATTCTTATTTTCCAAACCAAGCTCCTCATTTCCATCATTATTTATTTTGACGCCGGCTTCTTTTATTTTTCTTGTATTTATTTTTCCCTTTCTGTTCCTTATTCACGCCTCATCCTCCTCTTCTACGTCTTATACTCTCTTCCTATTTTTTCATGCCTCCCACATTCTTTCTCCTTCTTGTCCTTGTCCTCATCAAATCTTCCCCCTCCCTCCACCAGAAAAACTTGCAACTTCTCTCTTTTCTTCTACGTATTTTTCTCTTCCTAATTTATCATGATAATCATCTCAATATCCATCATTCTATTTCCACTATTTTTGCACTCACCTTTCAGTTTTATGATGTTTACTACTGCTACTAATTATTTTCCTTCACATGCTCCTTCGTTTATCTCTCTTTGTTCCACTTTCCACTTTATTCACTATTTATTTTTGCTTTAGTCAAAAGCCATCAACTTTATTCACTATTTATTTTTGCTTTAGTCAAAAGCCATCAATGAATAATAAGACGAAATTGTCACAACCACATTTATTAAAAAATATTGAGAAACTAGTTTCGGTTGTTATACCATTATCTTGATTGAGATTAATAATGGTATAACAACCGAAACTACTTTCTCAATATTTTTTAATAAATGTGATTGTGACAATTTCGTCTTATTATTCATTATGGATACCTTCCTCAATATCACCTTCGCCACTACAAAGGAAAAAAATCCATCAACATTGAAACTTTGTGTAAAACCTGATTCAAACTGCATGATTCAAAGATCTTGTCAAATATTCCAAAGCAATTAAGATCATTTGAGCTCAAAAAACCATAACAAATAAAACAATAGCCAGCAAGTCGGCTCTACATTGCACTAGGATCTCCCTCCTTCAGAGTTCCTAGTGGTTCTAAATTTGAATAGTAATAAATTTGATATTTTATCTTTTTAATCTATTTTATCCTTTCATTAATCATTTTTATCTTCTGTTTTACTGTGATCTCAGAACTTAAGAGTTATGCACCGTTCTC
This sequence comes from Conomelus anceps, assembly GCA_948455865.1. Classification (NCBI taxonomy): domain Eukaryota; kingdom Metazoa; phylum Arthropoda; class Insecta; order Hemiptera; family Delphacidae; genus Conomelus; species Conomelus anceps. Next base: position 56,125,708 of record OX418220.1, read on the forward strand.
AAACATAGAATTTTCTCTATATTTGAATCGTAAAACTGTGGGTGAATTTGTTTACAACAAGTTTCCGTTCTAAAGAATGGAGGTTCACGTCGCTGAATCGAGCCAAATTTATAACGATTCCCTTGTTTACAGAAATTCCCCAACTTTCTGTAAGTGTTGGAATGACACTAGAAGTTTTGTTACTTTCTCTCTCCTATTTTGTATGATCTCTCATGCAACCTCGGTTTTGGCAACAATCCAAAACACTTTCACGCACTAGTTGAGAAGGGTGAACTATTTTTCAATATGGTCTGTCATATTTCACACTCTATTTTCGATCAGTGATTTCCTACCATGTTGAAAGAAACTCGTTTTCCATTCTTGTTAACTCAGATAACCTAAGATCGGGCTAGAGAAAAAATACTTTCAATTAACTTCCATTTGACTTTTGAGCAAAGTATCATAAATTTAAGGTATTGAAATCTAAGGTATTTAGTTGATATGAAATATACAACAATAAACCTCAAGGGCAATAGCCCTTGTTCGCATTCTCAAGTGAAGAAAATTAAAAGTAAAATTAAAATTAAAATTACATCCAAGTCTTATTATCCATCAAATAAAACTACTGTTATGGTTATAAAATAAAATGATAGAGAGATCTGAACGAGTATAGATGGATTTCATCTGATGTTTCAATGGGCTAGTTTATTTCCCTCAATCTACCGTTCAAATGGAAATACTTCGGGCCCTCACTGTACCTGTATCTAGGTATTTTTTTTTTGCTGATGATGCCCACATGAGTCCGAGACTTGTGCATGGGTAATGAGGTGAATGATTACACATAAATGCCTGACGGTGGAGCGGGATTCGAACCCACGACCACTTAAATGACAGCAAGCTGAAGTTGCGACACCCCAACCAACTGCGCTAAGCGACCCTTACATGAATATACCTTTTACTAAATACGTTAGGTGCTGGATACTGATGAAATGAGTGATGATAGATTCATTAGATTGTTGAGTTGGAAATATTTCAAATTATTGATTGATTTTGAGGTGCAATCTGATTCAATTGAATATTTACGTTTCAGTAACAATTAAGCAATAGCTAGGCATTCACTAGCTATAGTCCTATTAGCAAGGTGTTTACGTGCAAAAAATATATGTGACAGTATTGTTACGGGTTCTAATGGCTAAAATAAGGCTGGCAACACTAAAGTTCACACTTGCACTTTATTTACACAAATTAGTCTATTTACACACACTACTGTAAGTTCAATTAATTAAATAAAAACAGATCATCAAATGACAAGCTAATACTTATTTTCAGTAATTATTTACAAGAATTAATGAATAAGTAATTACAGGCTGATCAATAATAAAGGAAACAAGAGTCCAATAAACTGTACAAATGAATAATTAATTACAGGCTGATCAATAATAAAAGAAACAAGAGTCCAATAAACTGTACAATAATGCAGAAAGAAATTATAAAAAGAGCAACTAATCACTTACAAAAACACAGTCCAATTCGTTATTTGACAGTCCCAAATAATACCACTTAACACAACGTCTTTAAGCTATTAGTAAGCTGCATAAACAGTAAACACTACTTGTCTCTGCACTTGACACTGTCTAAAGACTGAATAAAGAACTGTTTACTTCACTGGAACTGGATTGTCTCTCGCATCTGTAATACAATCTGTCACACGGGTTTGTAGAAACTAAACTCACTGGTTCATGTGGACTCTTTTATATAGCTGTTGTAGTTGTATAATTCCAAGAATTGAAGGTCACTAGATGCTTCGAGAATCTTCAAGAATGCTTGGAATATAGACCTCGATTGTTCAGGAAGAATATAGAAATCTCGAGAAATTTAATTGAGTGAGAGAGTTGCAGACTTGAAGAATAAGTGTGACAAAGACATGTGAAGAGCAAGAGAGAGTGAAGATCGGATATCAGTCACGTACGACCATGAATGGAATGATCTACGTAGAACAACTGCGTGAATAACTGCTTGTTTGCTTTTGTAACTGTATATAGTCACGGCAGTCTCTAGGCTCTCGTGGTCTGGAGGTGGCCATGATATTATATTGTTTATTGCAGTTTTGAGTAATAGTCGAGTTTTATATGATTATTGACCACATTGACTAGGCAGACAATTAACCAAGCATGAGCAAGCATATACAAAATGGGCTATTTTAAACTGTACCTCTATGGGAGACATATGTCCACTCTTTATTCATACGGTAAGCTCTCAGTTGATGATATCGACAGTTAAAATTCAACAAATTGCCCAATCAGAAGTCAACAATCTCTGCTGTAGTTTATCACGACTCTTGGAAATAAATCCAATGTGCTACACCTCCTTCTATCTGCTGTTTAATGAAAAAGGGATTTTGCTGTACTAATTTGATTTTACAATTGAAACGAGTCTGTTGCCTGAATCAAAAAACATTTGGAAAAGGAGAGAGTATGCGATAGAGTGTATGAGAGGAAGAGTGTGAGAGAGTGCGATAGTAGAGAGAGAGAGAGAGAGAGTGAGTAAGAGAGAGAGCTATGGTGATTGAATGTGATGAAGGGGAATTAAATGTATGGTTCTCAATCAAAATTCTCGCCCCGTATTCCAGACACGTTTCTCCTCCAAAAACATTTTCAATTAGAAGGGTTTTGTTATTTTATTCAAGATGGATTCTGGTCTGATGAGTTTCCTAGAGGATAACGCATAAATCAGGCTTGTGCTGACTACATGTAGCTCCCAAACAATAATCTAAACAGGGACCTGTTCAATAACAATTCACAAGTAAAAACTCCCATATCATTTTGCAGTACGGTATAAAAAAATACAAGGATCAGCATTAGACTGATTAGTAGGCTAATTGGTATGTAATTTGTTATGATACAGTCTCCAGACCTTCCTCAACTTTAATGGGGATTCATTAGATTATAGTTAATATCAGATACTTACTAATGATTATTGAGTACAAAAATAAATAAATACATGAATTTAATATCTTATATATTTGGCTGCGTATTTTTTTAGACGTAAAATGCTGATGGAATAAATTCAAATCTAATTCACTATAATCTGTAGAATAATATCGTTTGTAGATATGCAAACAATCTATGGAAATAGTTATGTTACTCAATTGGACCATAATAAAGCTCGATTCTCATCCAATAGCGGACATTAGCAAAATTCTGACCTTGCCGGCATTATTGGAAATTGGGAGTCCCGTTTATCGCTAAAATTCTATTTTTTTCAGATTATATTGAATTGAATTGGATTTTAATTTATCACTTCAATATTTTACATCTGCAGAATACATAACTATGAGGTATTGAATCCATATCATGTACTTCATTTTTTTACTCAATACTCAGTAGTCAACATTACATATTTACTTGAAGTAAAAATTCAATGAAAATTTTATTAAAATATTTCTAAATGAATTTACAATAGAATAATATCAAAAGAGAAAATATTTTAAAAATATAATCGTAAAAATATTTATTTCAGATTATTCATAACCTTATTAGAGAAGCATCTTCACTGTTATATTTATCATAATATAAATTCTGTTGAACGTTAGTTTTGGGCTATAGTTTATTCTGAAGTTTCAATTTTCGTTTATTATAATCATCAGCGTTTCTATTATGTTTTGGCTCATGAACTGAATGTAAGTTTTTATCTAAGACTACTTTATAATGTAGAAATAAGAGGTTATACAATTATGTTCATACAACTTACTTTATTCCTTGCTTTACCTGACTAGTGTCATAATGGAGCTATTTCAACGCTACTGAGTCACTTCTCAGTACAGGAGTCTATACCAATCAGAACTCAGGATTTCTCTAAACATTGTCAAAATGAATGCTATGGAAAAATCACATCAGCTGATTTAAACATTTCGAAATCTAACTGGAATTCAGTTAGGCCCATGTTATATGGGCAGCTTTGACGCGACAGATTTTACGTCGCATACACGCCAAGGCTAACCGGGCAATGGACTTCCCTGTGTGTAAGTTATACGATCGTTATATCTGTCGCGTCGGACCCTGTAAAGTCAGCGTCAGCGTCGACAACGCGTTCAGACCGTTTAAACGGGCAGCAAAATCGCGGCAGAAATGACGCCGTTGCTATTATACGGGCAGCTCTGACGCGGCAGATCTGCTACCTCAGAAAAACCACCAGTGTTGCCAATGTATAAGTTATTTTTTTGAAGTTTGCAGTAATTATGGTGACAACACTGCTCACCACACATTCAATAATTATATATTCATGAATTATATATTATTATGATCACCTCTACACATATTATTATAGTGGGGTATCATAATTAGGAATAAAATTATATTTAGTAGCAATTTTAAGAGTCGGGATTCTCTTTAATATCTGTATGTTTGTTGTTTTTTTTTTGATGTTGAAGATCCATCTTGTTTCCACTAATATGTAATATAAACTTAATAAAACAACTTTTGAATGGAAATTAACTCACGTTATGGCGTGACGGCCGTTTCGCTCTGTTGTCTAGAGCATCGTCAGACGACCTACAGTAACGTGAGTTAATTTCCATTCAAAAGTTGTTTTATTAAGTTTATATTGTTTTTTTTTTGTTTTTTTTTTAATAAACTCTGGATGTTTTGTAGTATCATCCAGAGAAATTATTATAATTATTAAATTATTATTATTATTCCTCTGGCGTATTCACGTGAGTATGAGTTCGCAGGTTCATATAGACAGCATAATTTTATTGTTGTGACCTTTGTCAAGTTTTGTTTTAGCTCCACCAGTGAGCGTTTGCATCGACGACGCGGCGTTTTTTCTGCTCGTATAGCAGCTCCGTTTATTTATTATCAGCGTCAGCGTTTTATCTGTCGTGTCAAAGCTGCCCGTATAACATGGGCCTTAGTGGGGAGTGATAGCTGAGTGCCGTAGCAGGTATCTGTTCAATCAAAGATAAGCTACGAAACTCCTGGTCATCTTTGTAACGGTGACTGATTGGATTGGCCAGCAAAAAAGACTATGTTCTCTGCTGTAAAATCACTTACCGGTGGTTAGAAACCCACCTAAAACTGTAGGTCCAACTCATCAATCACCATCATACAACTCATTACCCACGCACAGGTCTCAGACCTATGTGGGCTTCATCCTCCGAAAAAAACTCATCAACAATCACGTATTGCAGGTTATATTATATTTTGGGCAAGCTATCGGATTCACAGTAAGTTGAATTAAACGTAATTTATTGGTAGTCGGACTTAAAGGCAGTTATAATACAATCGTTACATAAACTACTATGAGAACATTAAATTTTGTAGCAATTTTCGGTATAATATTTCTGTGGCTATTCATAGTATACGCCTAATATTACAGATTATAGAATATTGACTGTTCATTATAACTAGTAATAAAGCAGCAAAAATTAGTACTCAATGGAGTTATTTGAAAAACACTTGCCCATCATACAAGTACTACACCGAAACATTCAAAGCATTCACGGTACTGCTCATAAATTTAATTTAACCACAGCTTTTCAGGAAGCTTACTGCTTCTGTTTGCACTCATGTAGATGTATCCATCTCCTTTCAAAGGGGGAAATGTAGAGCAACTATGAAATTTCACGGAGATTGCTTGGTTAGGAATTTAAAGTATCCATGTGATAAAGAACTGAGTTTGTACGTCCACTTTTTCTCTGCCTCTTATTGGAGAGTAGTGAATTGGTAAAGTGCAGAGATTGGCGTAAGACATTGCTTTCACTAAAAAAACCTGTTGCATATTCATGTTCAATCTATTTTCAGTGGAGTATTTGGTTTGTAAATTGCATGAGATGAGAGAACTGTTTATGCAAAAGCGTTTCAGCCAGCAGACTATCAGAATTCACTATATCAAAGTGGAGCTGGAATCTCCATTTTGCGATGAAATTGAGATTCTTGATACAACGCAACACTCAATGTGGAGTCAATAGACAAGACCTGTCTCGAAGTTATTCTCTTTTAAATTGAGGTACATTAGGCTATCTCTATGAATTTATTGAGTAAAGACATCTGACCATCTAATTGAAGGTATCTTCATTATTTGAGTGAATGCATCTGAACAATATAGTCATCTTTTAAGTATCTAGTATCTTTTTTCAACTCTACAACTTCTAATGATATTTCAGTGTAATACACTTTTTTTTTAAAACTTAAAAAACACTTTTAAGTGGAAATTGTGACTCACGTAATGGCGTGACGGCCATTTCACTCTGATGTTAAGAGCATCGTCACACGACTCACAGTACACACTGATGGGTCGTCTGACGATGCTCTTAAAATCAGAGTGAAACGGCCGTCACGCCATAACGTGAGTGACAATTTCCACTGGAAAGTGTTTTTCAAGCTTATATTAGTGGAAACAAGATGAATCTTCAACATCGTAATACATTCATTAAATTTCTTAAAATTGTCATTCACGAAATTATAGTGAGTGAAGAATAATTTGTGTAAGCTAAACTGTCATGGATGATTCACTAGTCCTGATAGGATCTCCAGATACTGAAATGGAAGATATTTTAAATTACAGACACCTAATTTATATTCGTAGTGTTTTCTAACTCCAATCATGAATTGCCATAGTTTTCTCAATAATGAAGCTTTCTTTTCGACTAAAACTATCTATCATTTGCTGTTACTGTTGCTTATCAGGCAATCTAGCTTCCTCTGTAGTAGAGGATGCTTTTCTTCATAGTTTAATTATTTAATCACCAGAACAAACTACAAATAGTTTTGTAGTTTTTTGTGTACTTTTCTATGATTAGATAAGACTCTTTCTTTCAGGAGGATGAAGCCCACATAGGTCTGAAACCTGTGCGAGGGTAATGAATTGGATGATGGTGGTTGGACCTACAGTTTTAGGTGGGTTCCGAACCACCGGGAATTGATTTCACAACAGAGAACAGTAATGAATAATAAGACGAAATTGTCACAACCACATTTATTAAAAGTTCGAGAAACTAGTTTCGGTTGTTACACCATTATCAATCTCAATCAAACTGAAAACTGAAGTACAGAGTAGCCTTATATATACTGTACATGGAATGATACTATTGGCTAAGAGGGAAAGAGGCTGACCTAAATCGGACGTTGTGATTGGTTGTCAAGTCACGCCCCCTGGTGGGAGGAGTAACAAGCAAAAATACGAGTCAAATCAATAACTAAACACTGTGAAAATCAAGAAAGTAACAAAAAAGTGTAATAAGGCTAGAATTTAATCAAACTAAAATTAATTTTTTTTTTTTTTTTTTTTTTTTTTTAAATTAGAAGCTCACTGAAGTGTAATCAAGGTCAACTGAGAAATACACATAAGAACTGCTTTTTTACAAATAGGCTGGAATTATAATGAAACCAAGTTAGTTGTATTGAATTGGTTAAAATAAATTTGGTCATTTAAATTAGTTATGGAATCGTTTTTTACCAACTTAGTTATCTCCAAAGCTTCTAAAATTTTCAATTGTCTGCCTTTGCCAATCAAATGCAGAAATTCAACATTTTCTTCAGCCTTGAACTTGTGTCCATTATTAATGAGATGTTCTGCAAAATTTGAATCTCCTTTTTGGGTTTTCCAATCCCTGATATGTTCATTTACCCTACATTTGAAACTCCTACCAGTCTGGCCTACATAACAAGCATTACAATCACTGCAATTCAATTTATATACCCCACTTTTATCCCAGATATCAATTTTGTCTTTACTACGCCCAAATAAGCTCTTTAAAATTGGTTTGGTTTGAAAAGCTACATCAAAACCGTTCTTTTTCAGTTGTTTTCCTAATTTATCAGAAACTGGGCCAAGGTAAGGCACCGTTATCCATGACCTTTCCCCAGTTTCAGTTACAGTAATGCTAGCATTGACTGCTAGTCTCGTATTTATTTTATTTAATATTTTATTGACAATGATTTCCTCATATCCATTTGTAATAGCTATCTGTTTAATCGTACTTATCTCTTTTTCAAAGTGATGATTGCTCATTGGAATGGTTAAAGCTCTATAAATCATACTATTGAAAGCTGCAAGTTTGTGCGATATTGGGTGACATGAGTGATGAGGTATGATTACATCGGTATGAGTTACTTTTCTAAAAATAGAGAAGTTGTGGGTTCCGGTGCTATGGTCAATTCTTAAATCTAGAAAATTTAAAACACTATTCTCTTCCAACTCTATGGTGAATTTAATCTTATGGTGTAAACGATTCAAATAGCTAAGGAAATTATCTAATTGTCTATTACTACCCTTCCACAAACAAATAATATCATCTACATATCTGTACCAATAAGCAATCCTATCCTTAAAATTATTATTTTCAAAAATTCTACGTTCAAGGCTATCCATAAATAATTCAGCTAGTAGGGGTGAAAGGGGTGAACCCATCGCTAACCCATCTTTCTGTTCATAAAATTTATTGTCAAACTTGAAATAGTTATATTCTGTACATAACTTCATCAATCCTAACAGCTCAGTTCTAATAATAGGATCATTAATTGTAGTTTCCATGATCTCTTCAGCTCTGTTAAGACTTTCTTCAGTTGGTATATTTGTAAAGAGATTAGTTACATCAAAAGAAACAAGTTTATAAGATGAATGAACAGGAATATTTTTGATTTTATTGACTAACTCCAATGAATTTTTGATTCCAAATTTGGGTTGGAATCCCGTTAACGATCTGAAGCTACTGTTGAGTTTGTGGGCCAATTTTGAACAAGGAGAATTAATAAATGATACTACTGGTCTTATCGGAATATTATTTTTGTGAAGCTTGGGCTGACCAAATAATCTGGGCGGGTATGGGTTCATAACTGTTAAATATTTGATTTCCTGTTTATCAATTAACTTTGTGATACCTGCCAGCTTACTTTTAACTAATTTATTAATGTTGTTGGTTGGATTGGAGTTAATCTCAATGAAATTATTATCTGAAATGAATTCGTTAACTTTACCTATGTATTCAGTTTTCTCTAATATAACCGTGGTGCCTCCTTTGTCTGCTTTTACTATGATCAAATCGTTGTCTTTGACTTTCTTCTTAATCTTCTTCACGATGTCCTCTGTACGTTGAATATTGGGTAAAACTTGTCTTGCCTGTTCTTGTAAAATTATGTCTGCACATCTGTTGGTTAAAATACGATTCTGTGACACTCTCCAATTCCTATCAATGCTGCATGCTAGAAGTTCTGCTTGTTTGATCCCTAAACTACTATAATTGTTGAATTTAGTACCTTGTCCTAGCAATTCTTGTTCTGAAGGTGAAAACGCGACGTTAGTGAAATTTTTAACTCTATTAGCAAACTTATGGTGATGATTTGTATTATTCGGTTTTGGACGTTGTTCTTCAACAAGTTTCTGTAATTTCAAGTTCTGTGTAACGGTTTTTGCTTTTAATTTCTTAAAGATTTCGTCCCTGCACTTATTGTCTATGTAGTCCCATTCAATTTTGTGTAGTTTTTTCGTCAGTTGCGAATGTAAGATGAAAATGTAGAACGATAAGCTGAATTTCTGCATTTGATTGGCAAAGGCAGACAATTGAACATTTTAGAAGCTTTGGAGATAACTAAGTTGGTAAAAAACGATTCCATAACTAATTTAAATGACCAAATTTATTTTAACCAATTCAATACAACTAACTTGGTTTCATTATAATTCCAGCCTATTTGTAAAAAAGCAGTTCTTATGTGTATTTCTCAGTTGACCTTGATTACACTTCAGTGAGCTTCTAATTTAAAAAAAAAAAAAAAAAAAAAAAAAAATTAATTTTAGTTTGATTAAATTCTAGCCTTATTACACTTTTTTGTTACTTTCTTGATTTTCACAGTGTTTAGTTATTGATTTGACTCGTATTTTTGCTTGTTACTCCTCCCACCAGGGGGCGTGACTTGACAACCAATCACAACGTCCGATTTAGGTCAGCCTCTTTCCCTCTTAGCCAATAGTATCATTCCATGTACAGTATATATAAGGCTACTCTGTACTTCAGTTTTCAGTTTGATTGAGATTGATAATGGTGTAACAACCGAAACTAGTTTCTCGAACTTTTAATAAATGTGGTTGTGACAATTTCGTCTTATTATTCATTATGGATACCTTCCACAATATCACCTTCGCCATTACCAAGAAAGACCGAGAACAGTCTTTTTTGCTGGCCAATTCAATCGGTCACCCTTACAAAGAGCGCCCAGGAGCTTCGTAGCTTATCTCTGATTGAACAGATACCTTCTACGGCACTCGGCTATCTGGCTGCACTATCTGCACTCTGGCTGGCTTTGTTTCCTGCAGTCTTGAGTTCGAATCTCATTCAGCTAGGGATGTTTCTCATCATTCACCTCATCACTCACGCACCAGTGGGTGAGTTATCCACCTCCTCACACCTCACAAGCCTACTGACATTTACAGTTAAAATTCAAGAATCTGCCATTGTGGGAGGTTTATTTTTAATCTCTTTCTTACCTATGCATCTCATACCTCATGCGGTGTTAAATGAATAGAAGAGCTCAATACAAGTCAAGACGACAGACACAAAGAAATGTCAATCTTGGAAGTCCAATCATAGTTTTGGAGTCACGATTGGAACAGAGTGTTATAGATGTCATGCGAACAAATAGCTATCAGAAATTTAGAGTACCATCACAATTCATGTAGAATGCAGATGATAGAAGAAGTCGCAGAGACGCTGTCAAGAGATGGTTTTGTGTGAGAGTTGCTGTTGCAAGACAAAGGAGCGCTGCATGTAATTTTCCGATGCGTTCACTACCAGTAAGTTTGAATAATTGGAAAGCAACCTTTGTTCAGAGACAAATAGTGGCAAGCTGGGAAATGCAAGTTCTGGATCTCTGTTGTCAAGGATGTCTCCTCTCCTATTCGCAATCAATGTTTCCAATCACATACTTTGCACATATCCATATGTATGGAACAAGAGGGAGAGAAAATGCTAGACTTGATGCTCATAGGACAACATTTTATGAGTCAAGTCCAAGCTATATGGCCAAGAAAATATTCAATGCCCTTCCTGTGGAGCTGAAAGAGATAGAAAGTTTTTTGCGTTTCAAGAGTGATCTGAGAAAATGGCTGATTAATGAGAGTTTTTATGAAGTACATGAATACCTTCTGAGAAAGAATAGGCCTACTTAAATTTAATTTAAATTTTGACTTATATGTATGAAATTTCTCCACGTATAACTGTTAATTCATTCTTGTGATAACTTGTATTTTTTACAAATGACTGTTGTTTAAATTCTACTAGTTACAAAGTATGACATGTAACAAAGATGAATATGAATATCTAATTTTCTCAAAATTACAACGAATGGCATAATATTAGAAATCCCAATCCATATTCTCTCTGATACTAACGTTAGCTTAAAAACTGGCAGCCAGAGTTGTGTCGTTTGTAGTAGTTGGGGAGACCCCAGCTTCAGTTATTAGATTTGCATTTGGTTTTTTAACGTTGGTTTGGTTTACTTTGCTGTGATAGCATTGGATTTTTGTCAATTTTTTGTCACACACACACACAAAGAAAAAATGAATAATATCATCCTCTCCACTTCCATACACGTATGTATGAACCTTCAGTTTTCCTTATTTCAAGAGGATTTTTAAGACCACTACCAATTAAAGCTTTTGGCATCTTCTTTCAGTTGAGGTCTGTTTTTTTCAAACTTGAGGAATTCAAACAGCTGAATTCAACAGAATTTAATTCTTCTGATCAGGGATGTCACAAAATGAAAGGAGTTTCAATTCAAAATTTCCTTATTCTCAAGTAAGTCCTATAGTAGAAAGACGTCAAGGATGATCGAGTCTTCATCAACGTTAAAAACCTTTAATGTCAATATATTCTCATTAGGGTTAAAAATTCTTATGAGTTGGTGGGGATCAAACTTTAAATAATATTTGTAATAATTGTTTCTTCCGATTTATCTAATTTCACTTGGCTATATGTGATTTTCTTGAATTGACATTTTCAACATTATCTTTGAATTTCATCAAGTCATCACCTTGCTATCCAATTTAAAACTTACAAAATGCTTTTGATCTCAATAAATAAATAAAAGGAACTGTTTCTAGATTTCTTAAAATTAAATAAATCACATTCACAATATGTTATTAATTTTTTATTTAATACACTGTTCTACTATTTCTGTCTCTAGATCTACCACTACCACACCCTTATTGTTTATAGAATTGCATTCAGCTAATAAAACAAAGCAATCTAAATTTCAAATCTTGATTTTCTATTTAAATAGCTCATTTATGAGCTTTCATTGTAACAACTCCTATAGTTTCCTATTATGATGGCTCCAGTATTACTCAGCTTTGAAAGTAGAAATTTATTCAAACAAACATTTATTCATTTATTTATAATACAATAAAGTAAAGATACAACAGGCATAGCCCACAACTGCTTTCTTTACAAATTTTTAAATGAAAAATCCAAATTTTAGGTTATGTCCGAGTTGAACTAGGAATTTTACTTCAAATACAATCACTGATTCATTCCAAAACAAAAATATCAGAAATGATATAATTGAGAGTCTATTTATGTTGACCGCAACAAAAATTTCTGCACGCATGAGCTTGAGCATGAGCATCTAGAATATTGGAGCTACAACCCTTGTAAATAATTCTGTCTCATTTCCAATTCCTTTTTCATAGGCCGGGAATGGATAGGATGGGAGTCCTAAGTTCAGGATAGGCTTAGTTATCCATTACAAATACATCGGACGGTTGACATAATTGATCATTCCATCTCTATATTTGGCGAAGGATACATTTAGACAATGCATACAAAGGGCAGGATATTCAAGGTTCACACACACCAATACTGATATCAGTGTGGCAGTGATTCGTAAGTATCCATTTGCGGACGGAACTTGAGCCTACAACCGCTGAACGGATGGACCCTTCATTTAGGAGGCTGTTGATGTTCCGTCCGTTATGAGCCCTATATGAGCTAAGAGCATCCGTCCATTATGTATAAACTATGTGATTTATTCTCAAGTGATTTGTGTTCCACATTTCCACACTATCAGTTTGATTTATATCATTTCATAACGCTATAGCAACCAGTCCATTCTTTCAAACAAAAAAAATGACCTTGATATCTTTAATGAGTAATGCGTCCTGGGGCCCGTTTCACGAAAGTCACAAGTTACAAAGTAACAAGTTCACCTACTATCGCACTTGTAAGTACAATTTCACAAGTACAGGCGTTTCTCAAAAGTTACAAGTTACAAAGTAACAATTTCACTAGTACAAGCGTTTACTTGTTACTTTTTAGATCATCTGTTACAAGAAAATGTTGTAATCTTCTTCTTCTTCTTCTTCTTCTTTCTCTCCCCGATTTGTAATCGGAATCTATTCTTAATATAGGTTAGGTCTATTCCTGAATTTTGGTTAGGTCAGTATTATTCGAAAAAAAAACGCGAGGGCAAAACAACAGTGCTAAAAGCAATTTTAGAAAATAGAGAAATATTGTTTGGGGCCTTCTCTGATACATTAAGCAAAAAAAGAGACAGAGATTTGACAATAACATGATTGTGTCAAAGGCTGAAATAACTTATTTCATTTTCAAATTCCATAAACTATATTTTAAAAAATATGAATATTTAAAATATACAAATATTTGCAGGCTGATCTACTTCGCTTATACTCAATCAGTCTTGCAATATGGGATCAGGGCTTAGGATGGACCTATGAATTCACATTTTAGGAAGATTTTTGTAATTCAGAAAAATATTGTACAAGCTGCATTACGGAGACCTAGACTGTACTCAACAAGAGACCTCTTTTCTTGGAATTAAACGGTTAGAGAATTGTTTATAAAACACTTATGCTTTACATAAATAAAAATAAAACATTTTTTATAGTCCATGATCCACCGTATAATCTTAGGCCAGTGTCAATTACTTTCGAGTAGGCTTCAATTAAATTTGTGAAGGCTAAAAGACAATTCAAGTTTACTGCTTCTAAACTAATAAATATTAAAATTCACACTTGATTCAGAAATGTTGTTTGTTTTATTCATTCTCCTTAATAAATATTATCCTCACAGAATTTCCTTTCCAAATACGGAACCTTTGGTATTGTAGGCTAAATCAATAAAAAAACTAATAAAACTTCAATGACGAATAACCTCGAAAGAACGGTAATGACATTGACGACAAAACTATTTTTTCAAATAACATAACCACAAAAGCACTTGTGAAAAAAGTTACCCATGTATTACGATAGGTTAAACTTTTGGCTAATATTCACAAGTGTTTACTTGTTACTTGTGAAAACATGAATATTCACTATAGTGAACTTGTGACTTTTTACTAGTGAATAGGTGAATTTTCACTTGTGACTAAAAGACTGGTGAAACACTTGTAACTCAGAATAGTAACAAGTTCACCGAAATTCACCGGTGAATATGTAACTTGTGACTTTCGTGAAACGGGCCCCTGAAGTTAACTTTACGTAAGATAGGAGGTTGCACTCCCCTTCATACTTTTTTTAATAAACTAATGTTTCGCCCAGTTTTTCACACAAATTCTGTGTGCACACTACACTGTGTAGAGGAGCGTTTCTGACATTTCAATTCAAAAAGGTCAATGTTTGTCTAGAAATATAAGGTTGCAAAGTGTTTGATACGTTGATATTGTAGTTCTTCACGAATGCTAGCCAACAAAAGACGACAGTTAAAACGGTCACTACTCAAGTTAAACTGGGCCACAGTTCAATCTATCAAATATGGCAGGTAATGTACAAAAAAAAATTTTTTTGGGGAGCATCAACTACTAGGTGGCTTTTTGGCTTTTTAGTAGGTGGCTTTTTTAAATCCACCACTGATCATTTACAAACTGTAAGATATAATAGTATCTAGTCCATGTAGCAATAGCATTGGTTCTCTGAGCATAATCACAAACCAGTAAAACGTGTTGTTTTGTTTTACTTATAAAGCTAATAAACCTCTAATGTGTGTTAGCTACTACTGTACTATTGAAAAATTAAATACTAATAATTTTGTAGTAAGTGGTAATCAATAATTGAAGTGAATTAATGATTAAACTTTTGTTGAAAAATTCAGTGAACTTATTTCCCCACCCTATATACCACTGGTTACAGTTTGAATGAATTTTCATTGTTGAAAATAAATTATGCATTCGAAACGTTTTCGAATCGGCCCTATTAATATTATACAGTTTACAGTGCTATATTAATTTCATAGTGCACACTTGCTAACCTACACAAACACACTCTTGATGTTGCTTTGGTAATCCCCAGGGGTAGAGAGACATCTTTTTCTAGCATTATGCTCTAAATCCAGCATGTAAATTTTGCCAAAACCGGTCATTAGCAAATTCACGCGTCATCTCGTCGTTCATCAGCTGCAATCAATTAAACACGCTTTTTAAATGCATTGAAATACTTGGACCAAATAATAATTGTCGACCTCTCACATAAATTAGCAGGAGTTGGACAACTATTCGATTCTCATTGACAAGGTACAATAATTTTGCATTGAGTTCGACTTCGCTTCATTGAACTTTGTGTGAAGCGGAACGCCAATTCATGAATGACTGATGTGACGTAACATGCCATGACGTAACAGATAAGGAAAGACAAAGAAAGAGGCGAAGAGAATATTTTTTAAAATTCATATTATTAAGTTGATAAGAATGTGCTCTACTAAACCAGGAAATGAGTTCAAGTTGAAATTCCTTAATAAATGTTGAGTTGATCTGGAAATTCACAATTAAACCCAAAATTTAATTCTGGATTCCCTTAAACGGTTCAAACTCTAACATGCTAATACTATTGGCTTTTTCTTGATAGTAAAAGTGTTTTTTTTTTTAATTGAAAGTAGTGCTTGTTGTTGAGGCTCAATTTTTTCCTATGAATAAATTCAAATCTGAGAGAAGTACCTTAAGTGGGAATAAACCCTTATCCTCTTTTCCAAGAAATTCCTTTTACTTTAATTGAAATAAAAGTAAATGGCGCAAAAATGGAAACATTTCTGAACTTGAAGGAAGTAACTGAATTAATTTGAAAAACTTACAGCCTCCTAAATCTTACATTTGAAGCAAATTAACAAAAAAAAATATATTAATTCTAATTTATTGGAAAAGTTTTGGGAGGTCAAATTATTATTGATATTGTAATGATAGCAAAACTATCTTTTGTAGTGATCCTCCACTATTTGTAATGACTGAATATAGTAAAGTACGGCGCCTTTATCATTTGTAGCCTCCACTAGGTAAGGATTCTGCAATGAATGATTATGGTGTAATATTATTATTGCAACTATTCATCCTCAATTACCCATCCAACCTTACCCTATGTGGAAATCGTGAAAGACAGGGCGCGACAATAATATTTCACTAATTCATATTTCAAGGATTCAGCATAGCTTTTGATGGAAGAACTTATATTATTAATTATTTGATTATTATTCTAACTTGATTTTTTTTTTTGTAAATCAAATAAAATACAGTAATTAAATTTATTTTTTCTATATTTGGTCAATATAAAATACAGGATTTTAATTTATTATCTATTTGTGCACAGAATTAATTTTGTATTTAATCTCCCTCTGTTTGTACAATCAACATAATTTATTAAATTAATTTTTAATTTAATTTATTTTTATCATACTGTTAATGGTAATGAAAGACAGAAATTCTGATTTAAAATAAAAACAAACAATGAGAAAAATGACATTATGTAGTTTAAATTATTCTTCCGGCTAACATTTTTATTTATTTTTTATAAAGATTGAAAAGATTTTTGGTTTACATTACAAATATAATATAAAATAAATAGGTTACAATACCTGATTACCAATGGAAAAATCGGGAAATCTCAGACCATCGTTGACCGCTCGCTTCGTCAGGCACTAGGTCTGGATGAGAAGTGAAAAATCTCCATGGTCCAGCCATTAGGAAACTGAAAATCAATTTTTTTAAATGCTGACTATTCGATCTGATTGTTAGATTCACGGCTCTTTCTCCTTCGTACAAGTTGAGGGAGAAAGAGTGTGACTTCTCGATTCAAACGTCTTTTTATGTTTTGTTGCAGTGATTTTAATTCGTAATATCAGTTTTTTGTCATTTTTGACAATATTATTTATTACATTCATAAAGAATAATATGATCATTATTTATTCTTTGAAATGTGTTACCAAGAAAATCATTCAAAGTTAAAAATACAGTTAAGATAGAGATTATACTTGACTTTACAATGTCATAACATACTGAATATCTTGGGTATTGAGCCCACACACATGTTTTATCTAAAAAATAACTTCCTCGCTTTCATCAAATCATTAGAAAAGCACGTGATCAAAAAGGAGGTCAGCGTTTTATTTGAAGACAGAAGAATGAAGGGACAAAATTAATATGTACTAGAATTCAAATTATGCAAATTGCAAGATTCCATGCTTGTTCATACCTCGACAACTTCAGTATCACAGTTTGTTTAGCAGAATTGAATCCATCGTTGGCGTAGGGGAAGGTATTTGTCCGGACTAGCCAGACCTTCTCAAATATTGGTACATTTGAAGATTATTGAGGACAGCGTGCAAGAAGAGCACTGAAGGTGTACTAGAGACTGTCCTAGAAACACTTCAATAAAGCAAGCGTTCTGCTCAATTTTCAGTTGAGTCAATGACTGGAATACAAATTTGTTCCATGACGTTTACGCATTATTAGTAGCAGAATAGCTGAAAATTGGAGATGGAAATTTGCATTTTCCCAACTAACTTTAAATTGAAACTGTACCAGGAAGTAATTCTAATTTATTGTTCAAATAGCGTTCGTTATTGGGTTTCCTCAGGCTGTTCCGAATTAATTAAGATTTCAAAGAACCGAATCGTGACATTCGATCCTTTCCTTCAAAAATATTTTTAGTTAATTATTATGAGCTTGATAACTAGATATGATGGAATTTGAATGGAAGAAGAAACAGTCATAGGATCCCCTCAACTACGTACAATAATTTACAGCTCATCCATCTGTTAGTAAAGAATCTGCAAGAGGACTTCCATTTCCTCTCCAATATATTTAGGAAGATTATTAAATTTCTAAAAGGAATTTCGAAATTAATTACCTTGTCAACATTTTTCTCGACCCTGAGCAAACGTCCGCCTGCATTCTCATCACCTCTCCTAGTTTAAAAAAATGTTTAGATAATATTTCAACTTTTTTGCTCTTCTTTTCTGATTTTCTTATCTGTACATTCAAAACATCGTTTTTTATTTTTCATCTCACTCATTGTTGTTCAACTCGAGAAGCCAGAACGACACTTCTTTCGACCAGTAGAGTGCCAGGCTTACGAACCCAGAATCTTCGAAAATTTAATAAGTCTGTCTCAGACCGGGCAGTTGAAAACTTGTTAAGTGATCGAAATTTTGGAGTGTTAGCCAGCAATTTCTGCTGGGCGACAAGGGCAATCTGTTTGGGTTTGAGAGTTGTAAGTAGTGTCCATATACTCCTGGAGATTGCCAAGGAAGGAGAGCCAGGAATACCTAAGGTGGGATTTTATATTAATTTCATAATTCAACACACGCCCCATAAAAGCAAGCCAAGCGAGTAATCTAATATGTTTTAACTAATTGATAGTTTATTATAATTGATGTTAACAGTACAGATACTAGTGTACTTGATTATATTTTCTTACAATTGAATCATTATTGGGAAAAGAAGGAAGGTTTATTAAATAAACTATAAATTATAATTATCATGTGTCTGTGAGTTACGACCCCTAGAGTAATCCTTTAAATAGAGTGAGTGTGGGCAAATAGTGGTTTTTGCTCACGGAGTGGGTTACGTATCTTGGTTTTAACAACATTGTTCATCGTCCGTCTTCTGAGTAATTTGGCTTTATTTGACCATATTCCTCATTGCCTGACTTCCCATCGGTGGCGTGGCGATTCAAACCACAGTCATTATCGAGGCTTTTCACACCACCCAAAATTTCAAGCGTGGCGATTCACACCAACAATAAATACACTGGGTAGCCTACTATTGTTCTATTCTGTTACTTGTATTTGTTACTGTGAACTGTTACTTAGTAACGATTATGTGTTGAAAGAACATAGTTCAGAATTTCAATTTAGTTGACAGAGAATATAATTTTTTTATTCTAGTACAGTTGAACAGTACAAGTCTTGTATACTGTACAGTATACAAGTGTAGTGTACTGTTACTGTACACTGAAAATTATTTAATTTAATCTGGTAAGATTAGGTGATAGGAGAGCTGTTGCTTATTATACCCCTAAAATTCTCAACTGGTTCTCTATGAAATCCATCAATTTGAGTGACAGCGTCAGATTTTGTGAAGTGCTTGCCAGTTCTGGTTAGGTTAGGTTAGGTAGGAATAATAGTAGCGGAAATAGTAACAGTAACTCATATACAGTATTAGAAGGATAAAAGTAACAGATACAATATTAGGTAGATAACAGTAACATACACAAGTAACAGATTGGAACAATAGAATAATACAGTAGTATACAGTTGGTGTGAATCGCCACGCTTGAAATTTGAGTGGTTTGAAAAGCCATGATAATGACTGTGGTTTGAATCACCACGATGAGAAAGTCCATGGAGCCTTCCCATCTGCACCAGATATATCTGTCCTTTTTTGCTCCCAAATGATCAATTCGACTCATATACCATTGTAATGATGTTGCATCTTCCATTGTGGCATTGTGTTGTAATTAGTCGAAGCCGAAGTTAGATTGGAAATGACGTCCAAATTCATTGAGGTCTTATTTTGTCGACTGCGTGTCACAATAAAACAATAATTGGATTATTATATTGCAATGTATCACTCTAGCTCTAGAATGGACTTTCACCGGTTGAACTAAATATTTTCAATGCTATTTAACTATTCCATTTTCATCTCTATTATTTTAATTCTTATTCGTTAAAATTCTCTACTTCTGCGATATACCTGACATTTTTTATCTAATTATTTTTTAGCCTATTCAACAATAAATAATCAACTATTCAATAATAATAATTCAGCTTTGATTCTTTCAAACTTAATGCTTTTCCAATTTTCAAAAGTTATGTGTAGCTTGGATAATAAAATGCATCAGTGTTAACTGATAGCATCAAGATACTAACCGTTCCTATTCACTGAATCTGATTTTTTTATCTGTACAATCAAACATGGTTTTTTATTTTTCATCTCACTCATTTTAGCACATTAAATGATTACAATCAGATGCTCAAAATTTCTCCTCGGAAATCAGAAACTACAATCTAGGATTTTCCTTTAAAAGTCGATTTATAATGAATTCTCATAAACAAAAGCGGAAAAATAAATATATCATATGTTATAAGCAGATTGTATTTTTGAGGGTGTTGTTGATTTCGAATGCTATTTTGTAGCTTAAATTCCCGGAATTATTAGTGGCTGTAAAGGTCGTATTGCGACAAAAACTCAAATTCTCCACTGAAATATATTATTGTTTTTCAACAAATATTATAGGACAAAACCATTATAGCGTGAATTTTGTCGACGGCCATAAAAAACAGTGAAGCGGCGATGTGCAGATGAAATATTGTGTCACCAGTATGCAGTCGCTTATATGAAAGCATGAACTTTATATCAGACAAGCTCGCTAACTCCTTTCTAGTGGAAACGCAATGAAAACGGCCCCAGTCACGATCCAATCCCATCGGATTGTATGCGGCTCTTATGCCATATTTGAGGACACATCTGTTCGATAAAATATTTTGTTGACGCTGAACGGAAATTTTATTCCAGTTTTGTGCAGAGGTCCCTGTTTTCGCTTTCAAAATCCACTAAATCTCCTGAAATATTTGTTTGCGAGTAATAGTAGCAGAATCCTCGAGATACATGCTGTTGTAATTAGTGCATCAATTTGGATTAATCAATTTCTGGAGAAACATCTCTTCGATATTGCAGTTGATAATTTTTTAATACAGAAGTAGGCCTAAATTCAATTCAATTCAATTTTATTCACATAACACACAATACAATAAAACAAAATATAGATATATATTTCAATATAAAATAACGTAACATTAATTAAGGAAGTAGGGCTCGTCTGATGTGAAATAATTTCCGAATTCTCATTAAATTATATTTAACGAACTGGAGACTTCTTTCTATATTACATACAATTACCACTTGCTACAGTAACAGATATGTGAGAAAATTCGATGAGTGATATAAACTACCACCATGAATGAATGCTATAATCACGTTACCATCGGGATCCAAACCCTGATCTTTATCTTTCACGGAAACTGCTATTATCTAAGGTAAACTATTCAGCATTCATTTGGTACCTGATAGTGTGATCACATTTCTTTGATATTGAAATAATTACTAAATACTAAAGTTGATAATTTTCTCATAAAAATAGTTCAGTAACAAATAAAGACTTTGTTCGAAAATTCGATGGTTTGCTTCAATATTTTATAGAACTACAAGGAAATAAGAAAATTATCCATTCCAATTTGGGTCTTGTTAATTGATTTGTGAACAAGTTTGTCAAACTATGAAAATATGATGTTGAAGATCCATCTTGTTTCCACTAATATGTATTATAAACTTAAAAAACACTTTTAAATGGAAATTGACTCACGTTATGGCGTGACGGCCGTTTCGCTCTGTTGTCTAGAGCATCATCAGACGACCCACAGTACACTTAGTGTACTGTACATTGTCAGTGTACACTGAGTGTACTGTGGGTCGTCTGATGATGCTCTAGACAACAGAGCGAAACGGCCGTCACGCCATAACGTGAGTCAATTTCCATTTAAAAGTGTTTTTTAAGTTTATAATATGAAAATATCTTGAACATTATTCTGTTCGTATATGAACAAAAAGTCAAATTGTTTCATTGAGGCATATTCTGATCTTCGAATAGGTTTTCGTCAATATTCCCTCCCACATTGTACAATAATACAATAATCAATTCTAATTAAATTCTATTTTATTATTAACTTTTCATGTGAAATTTAACGACTTGCAGTCAAATATTTGTTAAGAATAAGTATAACTCAATCTGGCCGAGCGCTTTCGAATCTATGATATCCATCTTCAGAGGCGTGGGTTCCTAGATCATCATGTCAGTTTTTTGGTTAGAAGTCCAGGAAATCCAAGAAGTCCAAGAATCTATTTTATTGACTGATGCCACAAAAATAAGACTCGAACGCCCGACGACCATCAAAATAAACCTGTGAAGAACGTGGAATGTATAGAATAGGTTCAAAAGTCAAATTTATATTATAATTAACCAGACGTAATGAGGTTTTGGCATTTCGTCTGTCTGTCTATCTATGTATGTTACACGATTATGGCCAAATTCTTAGACCAAACGCCATGAAATTTTGCATAAATGTTTCTCATTCCTAGGCCGAGTGATATAGGCTTTTCAAAAAAATGCCCCTCATCTTTTTTAGGGGGCCCAATTTACCTCCGGTTATTGGAGTGTCTGATTTTGGTACCGTTTCTTTGACATTTAAATTAAAACGATTTTAAAGGGGGTTTAATCCATGACAAAGATTTGATCATCCCAACGGAGGGGAAGGTGTTGGAAAGGGGGTTTAAAATCTTTAAACTATTCAATATTAGGACTTTTTACTTTTTTTTGTTTTGGTAGGGCTTTTTGAGCTGAGTGCAATGACTTATACTAAACCTTTCATAAATTGAGCATTGTGGGTATGGGTGGGGCGTTTTTCAAAAAACGTATTCTGTGGATAATTTATGTTTTTTCTTATTGGAAGTGGCAGATTTTGAAATTCTTTTTCTCATCAGGTGGAGCATAAACTGGAGACTTTCATTCGAAAAATGTAACATAATCTTCATTAAAGCCAGAGGCGGATGTAAATTTCACTGGGAAATGCGGGAGTGAAAAACTTTTCGATTATGGATAATTTTTGCTTTTTATGATTGGAGGTTGATATTAGGAACTTTTAAAAATGCCCTTAACATTCTATCTTAATAGGTACCTTTATCAAGGGAAGATTTCCAAGGGGCCTTAAAAATTTGGACTTTTCAAATATGGTTTTTTGCAGATTCTTTAATCAATAAACGATTAAGCAAGGAAAATAAAATTGAAAGTGCTCTTGAACTTTAAAAATATATCATCCCCTTTTGAGTGAGTAGTGTTGGGTGAGTAGTATAGTGTTCACAGAACTACTTGTTAGAGTTATTGAGTTATAGTGGAAGTATTATCACTGATACATTTTTCAACAAATATACTGTTTTAAAATAATTCAAGCAGTGCCACTCTCTATATCATTAATATCTGTACTGAAAGTATCACAAACAGTATCAGAAACAGTATCAAAATCATCTTCAGGTAGAGAGTCATTAGTTCAATTGAACACTCCAGTGGTCATATCTTTTTCTACGACTGACTGGTGACCGACCGCTCGACACTATTATTTATTCTCGAGTTGTCACGAGAAAGGTTAATAACGTTCTTGGAGACTGGGAGGTTCCTAAGAGAATTGAGATGTTCTGCTCTCTTTATTACCTCTTATCAGCCTTCGCAGGTCTTGCGAAGGAAAGAAACTAATCAGTCTGTGTTGGTTACTTCTCATGTTTCTCTTATTCTCCTTGAAAAAAAGGTTGATTGAGATGACATACAATTTTGAACACTTTCCACTCATGCAATTACAATTACAATTAGATCTATAATAATTTATTTATTGAAATTGATTCCTGTATGATCGAGAAGCTCTTCTATAATTTAAACGGCAATATTAAAATGATAAAAATTAATGTCAGACTTTACTGGTGATAGAGCCTAGAACCATCAGGTCCACTAGACTCATAGCATCAACATATAGTAGGATTTAAAATATTATCAATAGAATTGGCAAAATCAAATACTCCATATTGATCAGGCTATGTCATAAACATTGTTTCAGTTATATTTTGATTCAATAAATAAATATGATTTGACATAGATTTTCTTGTTTGAACTTGTGCATAGATAATAATGTCAAGCATGTCCATGAATAACAATTGCATCTGAAAAAATACATGTCATTTTGTTCAAGAAATAGAATGGTCTTGAATAATACAAGTTTGGAAAAGTAAATATTAACTGAAATTCGAGTATTATCCTTAAACTGAGGGTTTCATCGCAATGTAACGTAGTTATTTGTATAATTTTTGAAGTTAATTTTTGTATTATTGGAATAGACAAAAATTAACTTTTACTCATTGTTATGAAATTCCAGGAAAAAGTGAAAACATTTCTCTTTCCTTTACGCGCTGTATCAATAATGTCTTCCGGTCAGAGTGATAAGCAGTATGTTTATTTACTCCCACTGTTCACTCCTCGCCTTGCAATCAATCCAGAGAGTTCTAGTAAACTCTTATCTGAGTGCATTAGAATTTTATAGAAAAATAGAGAACCTTCTACTTCATCCATTGCTTAAATTAAGTTGACATAACAAGTGGCAGTTCTGTTCATATGCGAACGTTTAGTGTGAAAGTGATAACTGCAGTATGCTGTGACTGTATTAGTGAGACTTTCTTTACATTTTATAGAAGTGAACACATACTCATTGCTATTATTGTAATACTGTGACAGACCTGTGCTATGCAAGTGTTTTAATGGTTGTTTTGGACGTTTCTTTCTAAATTATTGAACAGTTATTGTTAAATATTTGATCGGCCTATTAACGAATTATTGATTAATTTTGGAACAGTAATATAGCAAATTCATTACTAGCTAAACATTATCGATTTATCTGTTTCTGATTGACTTATTTTGTGTGACATAACTGATTAGTGTAAGTGTTAATTTAAAGTGTTGACAGCATTATTTTAGAGATAGAACCCGTAACGTTATCCATTATCACAGCTGCAAGGTACGGCTGCAAACCCAATTCATTAAAGTTCACAAAAAGAATATCACGGTACCTGAACATGAGTGCTAATGAGGTCACCCACCCACATTTTCATAATGTGTGCATTGTATTCACTATGAATCAAACTTGTGTTTTGGGAATTATGTGTGTAAATTAATAAATGTGAAAGTGGAAGTGAGGGGATTATTTTCTGTGTAAGGAGGGAGGAGGGTGCTATAGGGACATGGTGAACAAGAATGATGGAAAAGAAGCACATGACATTTTCTCATGGAGTAGATGACCTTGAATGCCAACGCCATTGAATAATGCATTTCACTCTGAATGCACTGCATCCTTTATACAGTGGTGAAGATTGATTGGAGTGTTAAAGTAGGGGAAAGGGCAAGGAAGGATCAGTGGGTCATTGGGAACGACATGAAAGTCAAATAACTTTCAAGTTTCTGTCTTGACTAGCTCGCCATTCTCGGTCGAATTTCAGCCTCACTTCTCTTGCACACTTGTCTCGTTAAAATGACAGTGGGCAGCACTCATGGTAGTCTGGATTGGTAGCTTTTCCATCATAGCGCGGAGATTTTTGTTCTTGCCACCGCAATGTGAAAGAGCAATAACTTATTCTCACACTACTCATACTCGACAGTATTGCGTCCAAAAACTCTCGGGCTTACCTCGCGCAAAATCTCTCATACTCATATTGTCATCTAAAATCTCATGAGATGAGTGATGAAAATGCATTGATTTCCCACATCTCCAGGTGACAGCAAATTATTTATATAGAATCTTCTAAAGGAAGAAGAAGAAGACAACGACGAAGAAGTTCCTCTTTCATCTCCTTTATTCTCCACCACCACCTCCTCCTTCTCCTGACCATCTCCATCAAATAATATTATCAATATGTAAATAGTGAGACGTGTTAATGTAGGTTTTAAGTATGAGAATTGTATTCCTGGATTTCTTGTTCCATGACGAACTGCGTTGTTAATATTAACTTTTCATGTGAAATTTAACGACTTGCAGTCAAATATTTGTTAAGAATAAGTATAATAAGTATAGAGGCCTCTGAAGATGGATCTCATAGATTCGAAAGTACTCGGCCAGATTAAGTGAGTTATTATACTTATTCTTAACAAATATTTGACTGCAAGTCGTTAAATTTCACATGAAAAGTTAATATGAGAATTGTCTTGACGGCCAAGACTTCGCGACTTGTAATTCATCTCTCAGGGCTCTTGCTGGCTTCGTTTCCTGCAGCCTTGGGTTCGAATCTCATTCAGCCATGGATGTTTCTCATCATTCACATCATTACCCACGCACAAGTATTCTGAATCATGTGGGAATCATCAGCAATAGGAAAAAGCTCTCATTCTGTGTTATCTATAGCAAGAACAATTTCTGGTACAATTCTTTTATATATCTATTATTTTATAATCCATCAACAATTTCTATGGTACTGTTACAAAAGCAAACAAGCAGTTATTAACGCACTTGTTCTATTTATATCATTCTATTGTTTTCATGGTTGGACGTGACTTCGACCGATCTTTATTCTCTTGCTCTCCACATGTCTTTGTCTCTCTGTTTATGTCTCTCTATGTCACTTTGTTTATTCTCCAAGTCTGCAACTCTCTCACTCAATTGATTTCTCGAGACTTCTCGTGATTTCTTCAGACTTCTTGAACAATCGATATCATGTTCCTTGGCCTTCTCGAAACGTCTGGTGATTTCAATTCTTGGAATTATACAACTACAACAGCTATATAAAGGAGTCCACGTGAACCAGTGAGTTAGTATTCTACAAACCCGTGTGACAGATTGTATTACAGATCTAGTGCCAGTGGAGTAAACAGTGCTTTATTCAGTCTTTAGACAGTGTCAAGTGCAGAGACAAGTGTTTACTGTTTATGCAGCTTACTAATAGTTCAAGACGTTGTGTTAAGTGATATTATTTGGGACTGTCAAATAACGAATTGGACTGTGTTTTTGTAAGTGATAGTTGCTCTTTTTATAATTTATTTGTGCATTACTGTACAGTTTATTGGACTCTTGTTTCTCTTATTATTGATCATCCTGTAATTAATTATTCATTTGTACGGTTTATCGGATTCTTGTTTCTCTTATTATTGATCAGCCTGTAATTACTTATTCATTAATTCTTGTAAATAATTACTGAAAATAAGTATTAGCTTGTCATTTGATGATCTGTTTTTATTTAATTAATTGAACTTTCAAATATTGGTGTGTAAATAGACTAATTTGTTTAAATAAAGTGCAAGTGTGAACTTTAGTGTTGCCAGCCTTATTTTAGCTATTAGAACCCGTAACAGTACAATACGTTAAAATATCAATTATTGTATATTTCATCTTATCTATTCTAACCATGAAGTCAACCATTTGACCCATGAAGTTTACTTTCAAAAAATCATTATTTGATTAGACCCTTAGCTTGGGCTGATATAAGCCCCCTAAATGTTTTCTCGGAAAGGCCCCAGAATGCTTACCGCTACCACTGACCGCCTCAATAGACAATGCTCTATGAAAAATATTAGTGTTCATTAGTCAGCTAGCCTATTTTTATTAACAGTTATAGCCGCGAACCGTAGCAGGTATCTGTTCAATCAGAGAGATAAGCTGCGTTCTCGTAGGTCCTGTTCGTAACGGTGACCGATTAGATTGGCCAGCAAAAAAGACACTGTTCTCTGCTGTAAAATCACTTCTCGGTGGTTCGGAACCCACCTAAAACTGTAGGTCCAACTCATCAATCACCATCATCCAACTCATTACCCACGCACAGGTCTCAGACCTATGTGGGCTTTATCCTCAAAAAAAAAAAGACTAGCATTCGACCTGTTGAATTTGAAGTTCATTCTCATACTAGGGTATGAAAATTAGGCCCGCTCTTCAAACTTGATGTTCTCAAATTGAATAGGTAATGAATCTTAAACAAATTAGGAAGTTCTAATCTGCCAAATTGGAAAGTAACAGTTATTTTATTTATACCTTAATTTTTATATATTCAGTCGTTTTTTGCTGTTGCCATAGCGCCCCCCTAGGCAGCGGCGCCCAAGGCGACCGCCCTGCTCGCCCCACTCACGCGTCGGACCTGCTTTCAAAAGTCTACTTAATTGAAACTCATAGATCAATAACAAATAATATTATATTTGTCTGCATCGTCATCAAAATCTTTGCTACTCTTTCAAGAGAGGATCATCTTTTTAACCCTGTCGATCAGCAAAATTTGAGCTAATAACATTGTATAGAACGTTGGCTCAAGGTCATTTCATCAGCTTTTATCTGGAATTTAGTGCCGTTCATCGAACAACTCAATCAGAGCAAATCGTTCATCCGTTCAGTAATTCATTGAAATGAACAGTTCTGTTATAGGCTACCCGCCTGGAAAATATTTTGAAATCAGCAAAGATAGTAGTTGTAAATGAAGTCAAGCACAAGTAAATTACTGGTAAGTAGCTTGCAGTCATCATTTTTACGCGGAGAAAAGGGATCGTTCGATTTCGAACGGCCTGGAGTATAAAGAGAGCGAAGATCTACTTATAAGTATAACAGCGTGCTCTTAAATTTCTAAACGTAAGAGAATAAATCCCGAAAGATGAAAGGAGAAGCGAGCGAAAGCTAAAGATTCGTGGAGATCTCAGTTAATATTGATGTGAACCCTGAAATGCCCCTATTTGAGGAGACTACTGATAGCTGCTCTTCAAAAGGAATACTGAAATTTCCACGATAGTAATAAAATCGCTGCCAAACCATTTACAAGCTAGTGAATGATTCAGCAACGATCCTACGGGTCTTTCAAGCTCAACACTAATACATCAGAATCTCTCTCATATCTGTTATCCTATAAAAATGTTGCAATATACATCCTTCCTTTTTAGTATCATTGATAGGTTTACTGCCTCTGGATCTCGTTGATACAAGAGGGTCAAATAATTCACATTACTGCATTATCGATATGGCTCCATTTCAGTCTCAAGCTTTAATATATTGGAATCATTTACAATCTTCCCTTTTCATCGTCTTTCTTCTTTAAATTCCACATATTTTCTTAATATTGTCAACTGGAAATCAAATAGCATGTAACGTTTTTCGTGCTGATGATGCACCCAAAAGTCAGTTCATGGAAAAATCTACGTGGGTGACATACATGATCAATTTCATCTTAAATATTTGGATTTTAAAGACACTAGATAACGTTTTTATAACGGTTGCTACGTTTGTCATGTTCTTCAAGTTATGGGTTGTTTCATTCAACAGAGTCGAGCACTTTATAGCAGCATGAGCAGAAAATTTCAGTTCTACCTTCCATACCTTCCAGTGAAGCTATGGAAGCCATAGCTATGGAAGCTATGTTAAGCTACGGTAGTATCGTGCTCACTTTCCAGGAGAAATTCGAATTTATTATGCATATGCAATGTAAGGAGAGAGCCGACTAACTTGAAGCACTGTTCATTGAAGAAATCCAGTCATATCTTCCCATTTCTATTTCATCTTCAATTATAATGCTTCCGTGTCGAAGCAATCTGCGTTCTATACAGGTATGTACAGTGAAGGTCTTGTGCATTGTGTAGGACAATATATCTCATGGAGTACGGATATTAGATAGCATTTTGTGTATGAACACAAGAGTTGAATCAACTGTATATGGTGATATTCTTCCAAGCGAATGAACGCGTATTATCTAACAGAGTATCAATGCTCGATTCCATGAAAAATATTTTGAATTCAACAGATTTTTCTTTGAAACAATGAGAATAATTTGTGATGAAAGAGGGTGAGTTCATAGGATGGTTCACTATAGAGTATAGAATAGAGCTACTTTATGCACACTTCTAGTTCGATAATAAATAAATATCTGTCCAAATGAATCCAATATCTGTCTTCGGTTTTTGAATACATGCCATTGTATTAATATGCATTGCTTTATATTTATTTTGCTCTTGCTCTATTGTGAAATTATTCTTCAGCTATAGCGCACTCCAAAAAAGTCACGAACTCCCTCCTGGATCACAAGCTCACTGCTCTTCTGGTGAGGGCTTAGGAAAAATAGTGTATCAATTTAAAATAGGTATTCATTCTTTTTTATGGTGTAATTTTAATATTATTTACTGTATGAATTGTAATCTGTGTATAAGAGAATGTTTATTCTTATGAAAATGACAATAAAAATGAACTAAGTTTATAAATTAAGTAATAGCACGTTGAGGAATTCGAAATTAATAAATTATGTTGAAAAATAAATTCTAAATTCTTATAAAAGTTCAATAATTGATGAGTCAGATACGGTCGAACTACGCCTGCAGCCAGTTTTGCGTATACTTCCGCTCGGGGCAGGACCTGAGACAGGTGCCCCTTAGACCCTCGATCACGCGATAGTCGAAAAAGGGTACAAAAAAGTCCTTACTAAGTCAGTGAAATAGATGTCTTCATTTTATTTTCATGTCAGTATTCAAGTATCTGGGAATAATTTTTGATCAACACTTGGAATGAAACCATCATATTGACCACCTTCGTTCAAATTAAAATATTTGGTTGGCATATTCTACAGAAATTAATAAAATTAAAGATACTGAAATTATTCGTAAAATATATTTTGTATATTATGCTCACTCACTTTTTCAATATATTAAGTGTGGGGTGCAACTTACAACACACATTTTAAAAAACCTTTTAATTTACAGAAATACATAATAAGGGTCGCCTTGATCTGTTAGTCTTCTAAGGGGAGAGATCTAAACTGGAGCAATAAGGGGCCCTGGAGGCCCCCACCTGGGGCAAATTGGGGCCCCTATTAAATTTTTGTTTTTTAATTTGCTTACATTTGCCAAATGATGTGGTCCCTGGACGTTGAGACCCGGGGAAACTGGCCCTGTTTGCCCCACCCTGTGACTTCAACCACAGTAAATCTTCTTTTCCCAGCTGTAACATTATTTACTCTTCACTCTTCATTACTTTATTTACTTCATTTACTTTACTCTTCATTAGTATTACCTCCAGTAACCGATATTATCGTTTTTTTTTTTAATTGATGCCTCCCTTCTCGTTTTTGGGAGCCTCTTTTACAGGCTCAATGAAGGACTTGTAACCGGGAACCCCCCGTCCCGTCACTAAGCCAATGAATACATAAACCATAGATAATCAGTGAGAAATTCACAGAAAATATTATTTGCTTTCTGAACTTTTGAATGTTTCAAAACAATTGAATGAGCAGAATGAATTCCAGTGTCATTGTACATACAGTTCTGTAAGGTGAGATTCAATTTAACAATCTAAGTAAATCCGACTTCTTAATATTGAGAGTTTAGGAAAAACTACGTTATCGATAACGCAAATGCTAACCTGGTCACTCTAAAAGCAACATGTGTTAAAACAGACAGATGCATAGAGTGTCCAGGTTAGCTTTTAGCATTAGCGTTATTGTTAACGTAATTTTGTCGTACATAACACGTAGATCGTAGATATGTTTAGCAATAAAAGAAATATGAATGAGCTCAATGGTTGAGGAATGTGTTCAAAATTCTCAAATCACACTTTACACGCTTGGAATTACTATATTTGAAGTGGCATATTTGTTTCTGAAATGATTTCCACGATGTTAGCCAAGATTTGGTGATAATTGTTTTATAATTGTTTGCTCAGCAAAGTTTTCAGCTTCGCCTCGAGTGAAACTTCCATTATTGATAACTAAAACCTCAGCTTCAGATGACCTTAATATTGTGTTGACTGAGGACAGAAGTTTTAACAAGAGTTTGTGTACTTTCTGCTCAACACAATTGTGACATCCCTGTTGGGGGATGGCACATGGCAGCCATCTTGAGGAAGGTTTTCTCAAGCTGCAGCTCAATTCCATGATTGATTTGAAGACTTTTTACAGGGACAGACAGACGTAACTCACATCAGTTTTTCAATGGCTGCAGTGGAACGCCCTGTGTAAACACGTAACAAGATAGATAAACATTCTCAAGCGAACATACACTCACCTCCATGAACTGAAAAGTTTACGTGATCGTACTTCTCATCACGAGTTTGCCAATTCTGATGAACTTGTTTTCAACGAAAAATCAATAACCATTCATCTCATGCGCTGTTTCTGTCTCTTCTCAACTGTTTATTAGGGAAATCTATGTGATCTTGACTTGCACACTTCTAGATTTTAGCCAAGTTGAAAATTAGAATATTTCAAAAAATCAACACATACCCATTGTAAACAACTAAGAATATTTCATCATAAACAAACTAAAATCTATTCAATGCTATTTATTTATGAAGAATATTCAATTTGGAAATATTCCAATGAGCATCCACTAACGAATTTCAACCCAAATATTTCTATATAACTAAACAAGAGCTCATAAATAATAATTAGATTTTGAGAGTTTTTCTTGCAAATTTTCTAACTTGTCTTTTAATTATTGTCTGTTCATCTGTTTTTCGAACTTATTCATCAACCAATCTATTTTCATTCATATTTTCATATTCCAAGTGATTTATAGATATTTGAAGCGATTTACAAGATTGTCGGTAGAACGATTTTATAATCGGCTACTTTTAGGCAAAATCTATAAATTAAAGACGGCGAATTAAGTCAATTTGCTTGTCATACAATCTCTGCAGAGATTTTTATCTCTGTAAGATGCGGAACGCTACTGCATGCCTCAAGCCATGAAGGGTTCTTGTAAGTTAAAAGTAATTTATTATACCAATTTATTCACGTTGGGGGATTAATAACATTTTCCAATTTCTATTCTCTATCAATAATATGAGCTCACCAAATGAGAGAAATACTTACTTATATTTTCAAACGTTGATTTCCCATATTGATTCATTTCTACTCACTGATAAGATATTATAATGTAAACGATATAATCATTCCTGAACCACATCTGTAAAAAACTTGACAAAAAGTACTTGAATTTCCTTACACTACTATTATGTATTTGCACATGTTCAGTTTTGCCAGGAAAAGGAAATAAGAGGTGGCATCTTCTCATTCTATCATCTTGTAGAAGCCTGCTACAAAATTTGTCTTTCCTTTCGATTGAACAATATCATCTTGTTATGGCTAAAATATTCATCGTTCATTCCATTCCTCCAGTCAATGAACCGATAAAGGTTCTCTAATTGAAATTAGTGGAGCGAAGTTTGTCGGTCATTATAACAATTTCATGAATAAGATACAGATTGAACGAAGTAGATTGAATAAAATTGTTGATAGTCATCATCATCATCATCATCATCATCATCATCATCATCATCATCACCAACACCATTCAACATCATCCATCATTCATAGCATTAATGTAACCTCATTATCCACACGCACAAAACACTCATAAATGGAATCATAAATAATCTCACATTATGAGATTTACCCACAAAATAATAAAAAAAGTACTCGACAAAATAAGCGACAAAGTAAGCGACTTTGATAAAAAAGAAGGATGAAACGTGTTAAAATCAAATAAATAATTGACAAAAAATATAAATCTATCAAAGTCTGCATCATTCCAATTTATATACACGGCCACATACAAGTTTTAATATGTCCGTTGCATCTGCAGCATAGAATGAGAATGAAAATAAATAATAAACAACGGCGAAAAAATAGCGATCTATTATAGACTTTATCATTTTAATTCATCTACAAACACTACGCACAAGTTTCAATTTTTTCGTCGTATCTGAAGCATAGAATGATTTTTTTAGAATGCAATATACTAAACATCAGAGTGTGCCGAAAATTGATTGATTAAATTATACTAAATTTCTAGTCTCTAGTATTATATTCTGTGTTAAATATGTGTAATATCCCAATATCTCATCGAACACTGGCTCAGAAGTTACCTATTACTAATAAAACAATTGCTTTTAATTAACGATTTTCTTTCAATTTATTGTTCATCAATTTATTGTTCATCAATTCAGAGTAATTTGAGAAAAGCTCTCAGAAAAGATGGAGGTTTCCCTCGATTAAATCTGTTTGATTCATTATGTTCGTCGCATCTGCAGCGTAGAATAAATATTCTACAGTGCAATATACAGAGTTTACTGAATATTAGCTAATCTATATATATAAAAATGAATGTCTGTCTGTATGTATGTATGTATGTATGTATGTATGTATGTTCCCTATAGACTTCAAAACTACTTGACAGATCGGCATGAAACTTTGGAAATATGTTGTGTGAATATTGGGGATGGTTTCTGAACATGAATTTCAGTAGGGGAGCTAATAATCATTATTAATTAATCCGTTTTATAGACCTAACCTACTGAACTTGCCGGCCAAACAGCTTAAAGTAACAGCTGATAGAAGTCAACAGTTTTTAATCATATGGCAGGCCCCTTAGCGGCGTTATTTACGCTGTCTTTGAACAGCAAATGACTTTGCACTTTGCATGTAGGCTACCGTGCAGCCGGAGCCTTGCAATATGTAGGAAACATACGACTGGGTATGATGAAATGTAATTATGCCAGGTTGATGACATCTGTTAACCAATGCAGCTAGAAATTTGAAATGCAGCCTCAGCGGGAGGTGGCGAATAATAAAATAAAAAAACCTAGCTTCTACCCTTACAGTCGTAGGAGGTTTAAATTTGAAATGTTTCTTCATTCAGAGGTGGTGATCAAGAAAACAACGAAGCCTCTATGATCAGCTGGAAGAGCCCTAGGACTAACTTCTTTCCTAATTTGAAATGTAACCTCAGCGGAAAGTGGCGAATAATAAAATCAAGGAGAATTTTTATGAGAATGCAGCAACGCGCGTTGGGCCAGCTAGTTATATAATAAATGTTCAGTCTCCAGTATTATTATCTGTGTTAAATATGTGTAATATTCCAATATCTTGACCAGATCAAGAGAAAACGTACTTAATTCTAAAAATAAGAGTGCTCCAAATGCAAATGCATTTTTCTGTAGAAAACTTTGTCTTATAGACATTTTTTGGTACAATATGTAGAAATTACACTTTAAGTAGCATGCAATCAAAACCCTACGCTCAAAGTGGCACAGGGAGCGTTCTATCTGAGATGAGCTTCCTATATTAATTTGTCTGCTTTTAAACTCTCCTTGACGGACAGAGTGCATGCATGGGATACACACATGTTTGTGAAAACCCTATAATATGTTGAGTGCAGTGCTGGGGCTCTACACAGGAGTCCATTCATCATTTTCTATCATACTGGAGCTGTTGCTCCTTCCAATATTGATCAAAGTCATTGAAACATACATTTACGTGCACGGAACGTATTCATATTGAAGCTGGTTTCCAAGGTACGTGGTGAAGAGTCCTCTTTAGTTCGGTTGACACCTAAGATATTCGGCTACTATTTGAAATTGAACGTCAAATGAATAGTGTTCAGAAGATTTCCATTACCCTGAAATTAATGAGATTCTGTCTAGGAAATGAATGAAGCCTATCGGGCCTTTGAAGCAGTCAGTGAATGAAAAACCTATTAGCAGCTTGAACTTTGGCACTCATTAAAATTTGAAATTTCAAGTCGCTTATAAAGTCAGGTAAAATTCTGAAATAGATTGGAATTCGTCATGAATTTCATTATTAAATGATCAAGAATCAATTCTGAATGTAATGTCTACGGACAATGCTATGAATAGGTCAGCCTGACCTTTGAAATACAATTTGAGTTCAAAAATACTAGTACTAATAATTTTTAGTATGGAAGTCTAACATAAATTGGGAATGGAAATCGGTGTAGTAGGGTAGTTTAATTGGTCACTAATTAGATTTTGACATTGACATCTGACATTGGTATTCGAGTAGATTTCGAGGTTGATGTTGCATTTCCCTATTTAGCTGGGCATTCACGTTCCGATTTGCAGTACAACTTGTGGTCCAACCTCCAAAGTTGGATCCGATATTGGAACGTGAATGGGCTTGTTGGATAGTTTGAAGCGTAGATGGACGATTCAAAACATCTGGAAGGTCCGACTTCCGACGGTTTTGGAGCGTGAGTGGGGGGTGGGGGGGTTGGATCAAAGTCGACCAACTTACCTCAGTCAGTGCTTGAGCTTCGGGCAACATCAGGCAACTTCGGTTACATTTTTCGGCTCGAGAGCGATGTTCACAGCTGACTAGGAAAAAATTTGGATCGCTAGTTGGATAGCAAGTAGGAGCGTGAGTGGAGTCAACTATCCAACTAGCAGTCCTAAGTCGTACTGCAAATCGTACGTTCAGCTGTCAAGAAAAAAACCCTATGACTCAATACCTGTCTCTAATATTATCCAGCTGATTGCACTAGGCTATCATTATTTTGGTTTATATCTGGGAATTCGCCCATCAAATTCTGAATCTAAATAAAGCAGCTGATTCACTTGTCTTGAATACTTTTGAATGTCTCGCATGATTATTATCCAGCTGATTGTATCATGCCTTTCTATCAAGTGTAACAAAACATATCGTACATTACACGGCTGTAAACTTTTGCCGGTTCTCGCATATTCACGTTTCTAGTAACTTAATATACTATTCCGCACTCCATTTGTTTTTTCCTATCTTGTACGGCTATAAGGCCCTATTTGTCAGCTGAATTTTCCGATCTAGTACGGGAATGAGGCACTTTCCATATGCGACAAATCTATGGAAAGTAGCTAGCTACTATCTATCAAGTGTAACAAAAATTTTGTTTTCCACCAAAGAAATCTCTTACAACATAATACGTATTTTTACGGGTTCTATGTCTAAAATAACGCTGGCAACACTTTTTATCATATATTGTTCAACTAATAAAGAGATTTCAATAAACTGTACAAAAATTAATCACTAAAAGTTGAAAGGCTGATCTAATATTAAATAATAACTGTACAATAAACTTTCCAATAATATTTAAATAAAGTGAAGTAAATTCGTATGGCTTTTCGTGGTGGGGAGACCCTTACGGGTATATTTAAATAAAAACGTCGAAAAAGAACAATTAACTTACATAGCACAAGTCCGTAATACAATAAAAACTATTTAGTAGTTCACTGGCATGAATTAAATAGGAAAAAGAATTATCACTATAGGCACAGTTTACGGTAATTAATTATTACTACTGACATACGTTATCTTGACAAATTCCAAACCAGACTGAACTAATTTACAAAAGTCTCCCTCTATTTATATAATTTTCCATAATCGAGATATCTCGATTTTTCTAACAACTTCTACCGAACTCTAAAATAAACAATCAAGGACCCTCGCACCTTCCACAATATTCGATGAGATTCCATTAATATCTAATTAAACAATCAGAACATTCTACCAAGTAAATACTATAAAAGTGTCAAAAGAAGAGTAATTAATTGATTAGAAGTGAACATCTACATAGCAGATAAGACCGAGAACCACTGTTCCTTCTTTCTCTCTCTCTATTTTCACTACACTATATAAAAGGTGATGTGTGTATGGATTTATGTATGTAAGTTCCGAGTAAACTCCGAAACCGTTGAACCGATATTTATGTAATTTTCAGGCACAATGTAGAGTCCCGAGATGGTTCCCGAGATGGAAGTTTGGGGAGTTCAAAATTCCTCGCTGTTGGACACAAAAAAAGATGAATCTATCCTTAAATGAACATCTGATTGGAGTCAACAGTTTTTAATCATATGGTGGGATCTTATCGGCGTTATTTACGCTGTCTGCAGACTAACGGGCGTACCGTGTAGTCGGAGCATTGCAGTCATGTAGGAAACATATGACTGGAGAATCAAAGCTCAGCTTATGTTTCATCCATTATTTAATTGGTGAAAAAACAAAATTTTCCAACTGCAGTTTAACCAAACAAAAAAGAACATTTTAAGAAAGCTAGGAAGATGCGGTTTGTGATAGGCTCTAGGGAATTCGCTGGGTACCGCTATTATAACTAACTTGTGTTGCAACGCACGGGTGAACCACTAGTAATGGATAAAGCATAAGCTGAGCTTTAGCTTTCCAGTCATATGTTTCCTACATAATTGCAAGTCTCCGACTACGCTACGCGCTGTCTTTGTAATCCAGACAGCGTAAATAACGCCGTCTTCTTATCAGCTGTTCCTTTGAGGATAGCTTTCTCCTTTTTTCATCCTTCAGTGATTTTTTTGAAGGAATGAGACCTAGCGCTATCGAAGTTTTGCACCAAAGAGATTATATGCATAATTTCATCAAATCCGTTGAAGCCGTTTATGAGATCCGTCGGACATACATACATTCAGAAATTGCTCGTTTGATATAATAGGATAACGCATGACAAAAGACAAGGCATTTTATATTCTTGTAGATAAGATTCTAAGCTCGAAATATTTATCTGATGGTAGGGTTCAAAACTATGAATAATAAGCGATTGTTTATTCCTCCGGGAGATGCATTTTTTTTCTGAGAAAAAAACTTGGAAAATGCAGTTTTCCAATTCTTAAAATTGAGAATGCACCATTTATCTGAAAAGTTTCTTGAAAAAAATTTAATGATTTTCAATTTGATTATTGGAATATTAATTTGGCAAGATACTCGTTTAGCATCAAGCTACGGTGGTTGCAGTTCAATCAAAACTTATCCAACGTGTTTCAAATTTCACTTGAAATGGAGTTTACTAAAGTGCTTTTTTAGCACATTATTGGAGAAGCGAAAACCGTGAATCAGTAGAGGGCAGAGTCATGTAATTAATTTCCCCTCGCCGATTGCTATTTTCTAATTAGGAAGTCCTTCAAATGTGCCCACGATAAATATTGAATGAAAATTAAAGAGGCTGGTAAATTTATGCGTGTAACTGTGTATGTGATGGGTAGGAGTATTCTTGTGGTTGAGTCTATTATCTGCTTTTTGACCTTTGGTACATCTGAGTTGTTTCAGAATGAGATACAGAATATCCTAAAATATCTACATATGATGTATTTGCCTGATGCAAGCCCGATAGAATGTTTGCCATATTCGTTTCTCGAAATCGAATGCCATCAGTTCAGATTGTCTCCATGAGAAATTTATGGTTGAGCAAACTTATGAATAATTTTCTTTGTAGGGACGAAGGTGATATTGTGGAAGATATCCATAATGAATAGTAAGATTTGAAGTTGTCACAAACACATTTATTGAAAACCGTGAGATACTAGTTTCGGTTGTTACACCATTATCAATCTCAAACAAAAGTACAGACTAGATTAATATTTACTAAACACAGAATGATACTATTGGCTGAGGGTAAAAGTGCCTCTCATAGGCCGACCTTCTTTGAAGGTCTGTGATTGGCTGAAGGCCCTAACAAGTCACACCCACTGGTGGGAAGAGCAATAAGGAATAATCAGTGTCAAAATCAAGAACCAAAAAGTAACAAACAAGAACAAGAGTAGAACCTACACAAGAGTAGGCTAGAATTAAACAATAAAAATCATTAAAATAAGATAACAAATAAAGCTTAATGAAATGCAATCAAGGTCAACCGAGAAAAACAAGAAAGTACCGTTATTAAAGAGAAGGCCAGAATTACGATGAAACCAGGTTTTCAGGACAAAGCGCTTTTTTCAAGCCGCCTATTATCAGGCGGCTGTGGTAGCGCAGTTGGTTGGAGCGCTTGTCTGACATAAGATAAGGCTTCGTTTCCTGCAGCCTTGGGTTCGAATCTCATTCAGCCATGAATGTTTCTCATCATTCACCAATTCACCTCATTACCCTCGCACAAGTATTCAAGTATTAAAACTGAAGTGGGTTACATCGCTTTCTACATAGCGCTACCTTCTGACTGGTAGTAAACAATTTCAGTTTTATGTGATAAATATGGTAAATTTTTATTTACAGATAATCAATAGTCTGAAATTTCCAGAAGAAAATTTAGTTATATGCGTTTTTCCATTATTATGACAGATTTTCTTTTGATTTTCCAGAAGAGCGTGTGTTAAAAATTTTACCGCGGTGATGTCACATCATTACTTCCACCATTTTGGATTATTCCTGACTTTTCAACCTAAACTAGTGCTTCCCCCTCCACTGCAATATTATCATCGCTACCAGTGCGCACACCTTGGTCTCCAGCAGCTTTCGTATACGGATCGCGTTGTACATTCTATTCTAAAAACATTTGCTGCATTCGTACAGCTGGTTCACATTGCTAAGGCCGCTGGCTTTGAGTACAGTCAAGTCTAACTAGACTGCAACTACGATGACCATTATTAATGGGCAGAGTTGGAAGGCTTACAGACTAAGAACATGACTGTACGGTCATTTTTATGAGTGGTGGAATAGGAGAGAGAGGGCCCAGCGGTCTTAGCAAAGTGAACGAGCATACATTGTAGGTAGACTATGTTTATAAATGGCTAGTTTAGAGAGTGTGCTTCCTGCTCTGCCAGCTTAAGCCAGCTGACAAGCTGACCCTTCTCGACACAGTTGCTTTTCCTCACACGTAGCTTACAACTCATGCCATACCTGACGAATTGTATCAATTATTTTTCTTCTCACCTACGATAAAGAAGAAGTTCCTGGGATAAAGCTTTCTAAAATAGATTCTCTGTTCTGCTGTTAGATAGTGCTCACTACGCAACATTTATTTTGAATTATTAAAAAAATCTAAATCGAATATTAACATTAAAGATATTGCAGTTATAATTGCATAATAGTAACTGTGATTTACACATGGTAAATTTTTTTCAGTGTGTGAAATTGTGTTTCAAGGTTAGATTTGAAATTGATGATGAGTAGTGGCAAGTCAGCTTGTGAACAAGTTCAATGTAACAGAGGCATTTCAAGTCATACTTAGATAGGAAAGCCTCAAGTTACAATAATAAATAAATACGGTCAAATATCAAAACTGACACTGTATTTCAATTGAATATATGATTTACACTTACTTTAACTGAAGATACTGGGGGAATGCATTTCACTTCTGAAAAGAAGCTTCGTCAGCCTGCCGCCAGGGGTCATGTTTTGTTGAGGTTAGGATGGGCGGCCATTATATATTTAAAAATTGTGTTGGATTTGAATTGTGTCTGGTCATTAAGTAATTTGGTTCTGTCTTATTTATGGTGTTTGAATATTTCATATTGTTCCAGTGTATTTAGTTTGTGGCTTTTATGCAATGTGTGTAGAATTTCCATGTCAGTTTGAATGTTATTGTGTGAATGTCCAGTGTTGATTAAGTGATCTGCAAATGTTGAGTCAGAGCTGGAATGTAGTGCTTTGATGTGTTCTTTGTATCTTGTATTGAATGATCTGCCTGTTTGTCCAATGCAGGACGTAATTATATACGGCCTTAGTCTCCTGAGACAGTAATCTATTAAGTTATCCAGGAATTTCTGAACTAACACTCACAGAAAAAGAATTTTATTAATTTCGAATTCTGTTTCTGTATATATGTCGGTTTCTTAAATTGTCAGTCACTTCATACTAACTAACATTTACCTTTAACCTTTGGCTGCGTAAGTATTTGAAAAATCGTAGTAGAAAATCAGGTAGGTCCATTTGAAAAATGACAAATACGATCTTGCTCACTTCTTTGACAATCTATTTCTTCTTTGAGAATGCTAAGTTCTAGGTTTGCGTTTGTATTTGAAAGTATTGATTCGAAATTCATATAACGTAAGCTTGGAATAATTAGTGGGAGGATGGGTAAAAATATGGCGAATATTCTTTTGAAAAGCACCTCAACACAAAAGATCTGGAGACTGGAGAAAGCTTTCCAACTGAGCATTCTGTGTAATATAATGCATGGCATAAATCTCTCATATTCATGAGGCTTCAGACTAAACTAATTCTACAACCAAGCTATGTCTCCACAAACGATGTCTTATTTCATTTTCCCTATGAAGTAAAATGACGCGACTTTAAACTTTGCTGATTTGATTAATTCTTTGATTTTTCTTTTGAATTTAGAGGTTAGATTTGTTGAAACAGTAGTGAATAGCATACTGCATACTCTGAGCTATGATGGAAGGTCGGAGTATTATTTTTTTTGAAAAAAAAAAAATGTTAGGTTGTTCTAAATTGGACATACATGCTCCTTGCTTGGAATGCAACATGTAATGAAGTTTTAGTTCGATTAGTTGCAACTGTGTATCGTTTGGAATTTTGAGGAGAGATTTGATGTGACAACTTGATATAAATAAAAGTAATAAGAATGAGAGAATAATTTACTGACAAAGATTTATATTACAAGAGAGACCTAGGAGGCACAGGACTTGATGATTGAAATAGCAATAAACAAGAGAAAAGAGCCTTTCGATAAAGGTTTCACAAGAAAAGCTATTGATTCCTTAGGGCCACAGAACTTTATGAGAGAGACTAGTTCATCCACATGACAAAAAAGAGAATGGGGTAGATTGATGAGGTGGAGAATGGAAAGAAGGTTTGATAAATATTGTAATTGTATTCTCGTACGTTGGTCAATAGGTTGTCCGCCTTAAGAGACTAATTTTTAAAATATCGTACAATTCTTCATATTCAAAACCAAACTGAGAATAAATCATAAAAGAGATATAGATTATGAAGCAAAGGAGAATATAAAATCAATAGAAATAAGCATTACAGTCTTGAAACGATGGGCGTTATTTGAAATTGTTCATTTAAAGTGAAAAGCAACAAGAATAAATGACAAGAACAAAATTAGGATTGATGAGGATAAATGAAATATTGATTGGTTGTATAACCTCATACTCAACATAAATTTTGAGAGACTACATCTGGAACCTTTTTTTTTGAGAGATTTTCACTATAGAATGCTTCATACTCAAATCAAGTTGGAAAAACGTTAGAGGTAGATATGAAGGAAAAGAAGTCAGAATCAATGAAAAAGAAATTCAAGAGAAAATAACGATCAAAATATTTTGAAACGGTGTAAATGATTTAAACGGTGTAAAGCAATTGTTCAAGTAAAGTGATAATTATTAATTAGTGCCAAGATCCTGCATGAAATTGAAAATATGCCGGTTAGATGATTGATATTGTTACAAAAGCAAACAAGCAGTTAATCATGCACTTGTTCTATTTATACTATTCCATTGTTTTCATGGACAGACGGAGCTGCAATTTGATTCATTTCGTTCTCACTCGTTAAATGTCTTTCTCACTCCTATTCTTCAAGTCTGCAACTCTCTCACTCAATTGATCTTCTCGTCAATTCTACATTCTTCTAGAACAATTGAGGTCAGTCCAAGCCTTCTTGAAGATTCTCGAAGTGTC
The DNA here is from genome assembly GCA_948455865.1 of Conomelus anceps. NCBI lineage: Eukaryota > Metazoa > Arthropoda > Insecta > Hemiptera > Delphacidae > Conomelus > Conomelus anceps. The sequence goes on from OX418220.1 coordinate 56,168,706, forward strand.
TGGTGACCTCCAATTCTTGGAATTATATAACTACAACAGCTATATAAAGGAGTCCACGTGAACCAGTGAATCAGTTTTCTACAAACCCACGTGACAGATTGTATTACAGATCTTGTGCCAGTGGAGTAAACAGTGCTTTATTCAGTCTTTAGACAGTGTCAAGTGCAGAGACAAATGTTTACTGTTTATGCAGCTTACTAATAGTTTAAAGACGTTGTGTTAAGTGATATTATTTGGGACTGTCAAATAACGAATTGGACTGTGTTTTTGTAAGTGATTAGTTGCTCTTTTTTATAATTTCTTTCTACATTATTGTACAGTTTATTGGACTATTGTTTCTTTTATTATTGTTCAGCCTGTAATTAATTATTCATTTGTACAGTCTATTGGATTCTTGTTTCTTTTATTATTATTGATCGGCCTGTAATTACTTATTCATTAAATCTTGTAAATAATTACTGAAAATAAGTATTAGCTTGTCATTTGTTGATTTGTTTTTCTTTATTGAACTTACAATTAATTTGTGTAAATAGACTAATTTTGTATAAATAAAGTGCAAGTGTGAACTTTACTGTTGCCAGCCTTATTTTAGCTATTAGAACCCATAACAATATTTCAACCGAGTTGTTGAACAGTTATTAGACAGGGTAGGCCTATCGAACATGATAAGCAAAGTTTTGCTTGGGAGTATTTAATTGGAATTTCGAAACAATCTCAAATTATCATTGAATGACGTGTCAGAAATTTATTTTGAAACGATCTCTTGGGAACGAAAGCTAAGTCAGATTAGATCTTCTCCAAGTTTGCCGAATAAAAGCTGGCGGATGAGGCATATAACGGAGTTGAGGTTGAAGGTCGAGAGGTCTAGTGTTGGATTGGAACTGACAGTGATCGGTCCTGACTGAAGCAAAATAAAAAAAATTGCGACACTTTCGAAAATTGATTGCGCATTCATCTCCGCTGAATGAGAGAGAGGGTAAAGCAGGAAACCCACTGGCCCGGCACCGGCGGCGCCCGGCGGCGACCGGCGGCGACCGATGCTTACCGGCAACATTGCTTTGCGTTGTTTTCATTGAACAGCAACCCACTATATCTGTCCGTCACCGGCGGCGGCCGGCGGCGACAGAAGCATTCAGGCACCGGCGGCGGCCGGCGGCGACAGAAGCTCTTGGGGGCATTCTTGCCGGGCAGCCTGTCCGGCATTTCTCTAGTCGATGCCAGTATTGCAAGGGTTTTGCATGAACGGTACAATGAGTTCTTTATTTGTGATAGTCGCAGTGTGTGTTGAAGAAGAAAAGAGTCAGAAACGAAGGAAGAAGCAGTTAATAAAAATAAAAATTAATTAAAAATAAAATAATAAAAATAAAATAAAATAAATTAAATAAAAATAAAATTAAATTAGAAATAAGATAAAGATAAAATAAAAATAAAATAGAAATAGAATAGAATAAAAAAAAGAAAAAAATTAAAAAAAGAAATAAAATAACAAATTAAAATAAAATAATAATAAAATAAAAATAAAAAAATAAAATGAAAATGAAATAAAAATAAAAATAAAATAAATTAAATTAAAATTAAATAAAATAAAAATTAAATTAAAAATAAGATAAAGATAAAATAAAAATAGAATAGAATAAAAATAAGATAAAAAATAAATAAAATAACAAAATAAAATAAAATAAAAATATAATAAAAAAAAATGAAATAAAATAAAATAAAAATTAGTTGAAAATAAATAAAATTAATTATTAATTAATAAAAATAATTTCATGTTACTTTTTCAATTTAATTTGAGCCAATAACAAAAATTTTCCATGAGATCGAAATTCTTTCGCTGGATCGCCTTTTGTGACTTCATGTCACCTTTTAATCGCCAGTTATCTCATCCAGAACTCAATAAATTTTATCACATCACAAAATCATGTTTTATTTGTTATTGGTTCAGTTAAGTATTGATTAGTAAGTAAAATAGTGACGATTAAATTATTAAATAGCTGTTTTGAAAATACTGCAGATAAATAAGTCACATTGATCTCAAATCTTACTAATCAATACTTACCTGAACCAATAACAAATTAAAACATGATTTTGTGATGTACCGTAATAAAAGTTATTGAGTTCTGGACGAGATAGCAGGCATGACAATGACAGGTGACATGAAGTCACAAAAGGCGATCCAGTGACAGAATTTCGATCTCATGGATTATTTTTGTTATTGGTTCAAATTAAATTGAAATAGTAACATGACATTATTTTTATTAATCAATAATTAATGAAATAAATTTTATTTTCAACTAATTTTTATTTCAATTTTTAATTATAAAAATAAATTTTCATTTTTATTTTTAATTTATTTCAATTTTATTTTTTATTTTTATTTTTAATTCAATTTTGTTTTTAATTAATTATTATTTTTATTAATTGCTTTCTCAGTTTCTGTCTCTTTTCTTCTTCAGCACACACCGCGACTATCACAAATAACTCCTTATCTGAAGAACTCTCCATTGCAACGGCTGCATTTCTTCTGTCAGCTCCAGTTTCTGCCGGAGCTATGCCGGACTAGTGGGTTATTGTTGTAAATTGCCGGCCGTCGCCGGTTATCGCCGGTCGCCGCCGGGCGCCGACGGTGCCGGGCTAGTGGGTTTCCTGCTTAAGCAGGAAACCCATTGGCCCGGCACCGGCGGCGCCCGGCGGCGACCGGCGGCGACCGATGCTTACCGGCAACATTGCTTTGCGTTGTTTTCATTGAACAGCAACCCACTATATCTGTCCGTCACCGGCGGCGGCCGGCGGCGACAGAAGCCTTCCGGCACCGGCGGCGGCCGGCGGCGGCAGAAGCTCTTGGGGGCATTCTTGCCGGGCAGCCTGTCCGGCAATTCTCTAGTCGATGCCAGTATCGCAAGTGTTCTGCGTGAATGGTACAATGAGTTATTTATGTGTCGCAGTGTGTGTTGAAGAAGAAAAGAGTCAGAAACGAAGGAAGCAGTTAATAAAAATAAAAATTAATTAAAAATAAAATAATAAAAATAAAATAAAATAAATTAAATAAAAATTAAATTAAATTAAAAATAAGATAAAGATAAAATAGAAATAGAATAGAATAAAAACAATTTAAAAAAAAGAAATAAAATAACAAATGAAAATAAAATAAAAATAGAAAAAATAAAATGAAAATAAAATAGAAATAAAATAAAATGAAATAAAATAAAAATAAAATAAATTAAATTAAATAAAAATTGAATTAAAAATAAGATAAAGATAAAATAAAAATAAAATAAAATGAAATAAAATAAATTAAATAAAAATTAAATTAAATAAAAATTAAATTAAAAATAAGATAAAGATAAAATAAAAATAAAATAGAAATAGAATAGAATAAAAATAAGATAAAAAAATAAAAAATAAATAAAATAAATAAAAATAAAATAAAAATAGAATAAAAATAAAATGAAAATAAAATGAAATAAAATAAAAATAGAATAAAAATATAATAAGAATAAAAAAATGAAATAAAAATAAAATAAAAATTAGTTAAAAATGAATAAAAAATAAATAAAATTAATTATTAATTAATAAAAATAATTTCATGTTACTTTTTCAATTTAATTTGAGCCAATAACCAAAATTTTCCATGAGATCGAAATTCTTTCGCTGGATCACCTTTTGTGACTTCATGTCACCTTTTAATCGCTAGTTATCTCATCCAGAACTCACTAAATTTTATTACATCACAAAATCATGTTTTATTTGTTATTGGTTCAGTTAAGTATTGATTAGTAAGTAAAATAGTGACGATTAAATTATTAAATAGCTGTTTTGAAAATACTGCAGATAAATAAGTCACATTGATCTCAAATCTTACTAATCAATACTTACCTGAACCAATAACAAATTAAAACATGATTTTGCGATGTACCGTAATAAAAGTTATTGAGTTCTGGACGAGATAGCAGGCATGACAGGTGACATGAAGTCACAAAAGGCGATCCAGTGACAGAATTTCGATGTCGTGGATTATTTTTGTTATTGGTTCAAATTAAATTGAAATAGTAACATGAAATTATTTTTATTAATTAATAATTAATGAAATAAATTTTATTTTTAATTAACTTTTTTTTATTTCAATTTAATTTATTTTTAACTAATTTTTATTTCAATTTTTAATTATAAAAATAAATTTTTATTTTTATTTTTAATTTATTTCAATTTTGTTTTTAATTAATTATTATTTTTATTAATTGCTTTCTCAGTTTCTGTCTCTTTTCTTCTTCAGCACACACCGCGACTATCACAAATAACTCCTCATCTGACGAACTCTCCATTGCAACTGCTGTATTTCTTCTGTCAGCTCCGGTTTCTGCCGGACAAGTGGGTTAATTGTTGTAAATTGCCGGCCGTCGCCGGTCGCCGCCGGTCGCCGCCGGGCGCCGCCGGGCGCCGCCGGTGCCGGGCCAGTGGGTTTCCTGCTTAAGAGACAGAGTAAATGAGAAAGAGTGGAAGTGAATTAGTTTGAGAAGAAAGTTTCATAGTCGACTTGATCTTCCAGGAATTTTCCGCAACAGAATGATCGCCGTTCTGACAATCTCATTTCATTAAATTAGCTCACAATTGCTCATGAATTTGTAATCAATTGCTTTTAACAGCTTTTTTACTTGTTGCAATGAAGTGGAGCTAATTCCTAAAAAAAATGCGGGAAAAATGTCATAGTTTTTACACGGTTGACGGTTCCGTTACACAGGACATCAATAATATAACCATCGTGATGAATAACTTATTTTTATTATCGAATAAATAATTATCATTCATAATTAAAAACTGGGCTACGCTCGATTCCCTCCCAGGACCTCAGACAGGTAAAGATGTCATAGTTTTTACATGCTTGACGGTTCTGTTACACAGGACATCAATAATATATCATCGTGATGATTAACTTCTTTTTATTATTGAATAAATAATTATCATTCATAATCAAAAACTGGGCTACGCTCGATTCCCTCCCAGGACCTCGGACAGGTAGAGATGTCATAGTTTTTACATGCTTGACGGTTCTGTTACACAGGACATCAATAATATATCATCGTGATGATTAACTTCTTATTATTATTGAATAAATAATTATCATTCATAAGCAAAAACTGGGCTACGCCCGATTCCCTCACAGGATCGTACCCAGGTAAAAATCATAGTCTGATTCCCTCCTAGTGATGAACAGGTATATAAAAATCATAGCCAGATTGCCTACTGTTGGTTAAATATCTATATTTATATATAATATAATAAATAGTTAAATATCACTGAAATGTAAATACACATTTAAAGTTATAGTTCAGTTCGTTTAGCATTACCCAGCGTGCACCACGAAGAGACGAACTGACTCACGCCCCATACAGTCTTAGCGTCTTAGCTGTTTATTAGCTGCGTCAGTATCACAAATATGCTCAAATCTTACATGTGCGTCAATAATGAAGTGCTTACAATAAATTCAAATATGTGTTAAGTCTTGGAATATGTAAAGCGAGTGTGCTACAAAAACTATTGTTTTTAGTATAAAAATGAAATACATACAATTGACGCAGCTGATAGACAACAAAAATGTAGGATTTATTATGAATTCTTCAATATTGGCCTCATGGTGCACCTCACGTGTTGTTAAACGAACTGATTAATTATTTTGAATGTGTATTTAAATTTCAGTGATATTTATCTATGTAACTTATTATAGAAATTTAACCAACGGGAGGCAATCGGGTTAAGAGCATTTCACCAGCGGGAGGGAATTGGGCTATGATTTTATAGACCTGTACGTCTGGGAGGGAATCAGGCTATGTCCAACTTTCTACCTGGGGAAATCCGAGAAACAACCTCCTGCCTGGGAGGGAATCAGGCTACACCCAAAAACTGTATTCTAGATTGCTACATACCGCAGTAGTATTTTGAAATATTTACTCCTTTTTCTTGCCTTATTTGAAGAATATCACTATTCAGACTTCAGGCTACTGAAACTCCTCATAAATACTGAGGGCGTGAGATGGGAGGGGTGTTTGTGTGTGTGTGTGTGTGTGTGTGTGTGTGCTTTTTGTGCATTTTCAATTTTTTTCAATTCAATTTTATTTTGCCAAAGAATATATAAGCATTACAATAAATATTTCTTTGTTATAATAATAATTATTACAAATATAAGAATTTACAAGAAAATAAAAATCTCTTGGCATCACCCAGCATAGGAAAAATCCTGACCGCTAGGTAGTCGGTGGCAATTTCATAAAAAGTGCGGGGACACACCACTCCAACTCAAACTCACACAAGAAAATATCAATCCTTGCGGAATGGAATCGTGGGACAGACACGGAACAGCCATTGATATTGCCCACGCGATTCAATACAACAAAGAATGATAAAATCAAAGAACAGGAGATTTTCAGCTTAATCCCTCTCGCAAGCGGGAATCGAATGCGGAACGTACAATACTTGCTAGTTGCACCCCTCTCGCAATTTACGCCAACGAGGTGGTAAAGCTATGGGAGAATCTTGTTGAATAATGTTCCAAATAGGTTGAAGAACCAATCCTCACATGTCCCTCATCAAGGTCATGTGGTAATACCAACAAAATGAGTGATTCCTTTCGGTAACAACGGTCGTTGAACCTCTGAAATAAATTATCAGCGTGATCTACAGCCAGAGTAGAACATGATGTTAAATTATAAGTACCAGTTAAAATGATTGCATTCTTTAATACACTTCCAAAGTTAAAAATTAAAGCAGATTGATAAAAATATGAGATTTTAACAATAGAGATTATGTTCTCGCTGTTTGAATAAATTTTCAGAGTAATACTTGAATGATTAAATATCATAAAATTATATGAGCATTCAGGACTTTGCCTAATAGTACTCAGATATGAGAGAGATTGCATTGATTGCAGTTCACAATAATTGTTAATAATTATTATTGATATGCCAATAAATTCGTATAATAAATTTTTGTATCAAATACCATACACTCGTTGGGCCCAATTATTCGCGCACTCGATGATAATATTTTTAATTTGGTTTCTATACCTCATGAATACCTCGTGAATTTACTCACAATTGTTCAGTTTAAAAAATATTGGCAATCTAATTTACGGTTCTCATTGCAGCAGGACATACAAACATTAATCATTAGATGACGGTCGAAGCACATTTTTGTGGACTTCTAGTATGTTATTCAGCATGTTTTTTTTATCATATATCCCGATTTTCAGCCTTTTTTCTTTACTTTTTGTTAATTTGACTGGACTATTTGATGTGATCACACTTTTCTATAAGTTAGCTTCACTGATTGAAATCAGCAACACTAGATCCGCGACACATTCATACTCGTGTCAACTGCAATTATTGCTCTGGGTAATCAATTTCCCCTAAATACCAGACATTTAATCTAAAGTTGGTTCATTACCTCACTGTAGAACCTTTTCCAGGTTTGCTTGTTGCTCGCCGTATACTGATTTCCCCACTCCTCCAACTTAGTCTTCTCACTTCAGTCCTCGGTCCTCCTTCCAGGCACATTCCTTTCACCTTGTGGTTGAGACTGGAGAACTTTATGGCATCTTCCTCTCTGGCACATGACCAAACCGCTGTATTCTGCTGCATTTACGACAGTTACCACAGCCATTTGACTCGTTGAATGGGTTTCAAATCTCAGAAATTTTCATTCCCACATTTTATCTCTCTATACCTTTCACTTTCTTTTCCATTTCGCTCTCTTTTCAACATGCCTATTTCATGCAGTATTCTGAGAATTAAATTTTCTTGTACATCCACTTCCATAAACTCCGAACATGATAATTGACCGATCGTAGTGGAGCCTCCGTTTCAAGTCGACCGTTTTGCATCTGCGTGTAACCAAAGACAATTATAATGTAATTACATTATAATTGTCTTTGTTGTAACGCATTTGCGGTTGAATGCTTGGACGAAATTTTATGAAATTTAAAATGGACACTTCTTCTAGGAATGTGCAGTGATGCGTATGGAAAAGGATTTTCAAAATTCGCTTGTTTTTTAATGATAAAAGAAGGAAAAAGGTTAAAAGGCGTTTCTTCTCTAGGAAACATAATCAATTTAAGATGGAGTATTTAATCATATATTGGACTAGCCCGTAGGATTGCTTTGCTTGCCGTCTAGCCAGTGGGCTCCAACCTCTTGACCACCAGGGGACAAATTTATTTGTGTAAAATTGAAAAAAAAACTATTTTATTATGCGTCTAGGACCAAAACTGAACATATATAGCAAACTTCAACTTGTTTTGGCCAAGTAGTCCTTGAGACCGCTAAAAAGAACAGAAATACGCTAATTGTGTGCGAATTTTGAAGAAAATTCGAAAAACCTTCTTTAGTACGCTTCTAATTCCAAAACTAAAAATATATTTCACATTTTGCATAACGACAATTTTGGTCGAAGTTTTTAAAACTTATCCTTAGCATCTCGGTTCAACCATCTAGAGTCTTGAGTAAACATGTGTATCAAATTTTAACATTTCTGGTCGAGTGGTTTTTTGAGAAATGGTGATGAATGAATTAGTTAGTCAGTGGTCAATAGAACTTAATATCAAGTGTATTTCAATCATACTGTTATAGGTTCTAACACATAAAAAATGCTGGCAACACTTGAAAGTAGCACTTCAACTTATTTACACCATTAAAGGGTCGATCACATTGGGATAGTTACTCGCTAAGCGAGTAGCGAGTAGGAACGTTATAGACCAACCATGCTTCAGCAGCTCAGCATACCCAGCCGAATTATATGAAAATTAAACTTCCAGAATTACCCCCATACTAAGAAATTTCAAAGACAATAGATAAGATTGCAACACAAAATTAAAATACGAAGTTTACTAACAATTATTCAATAAAATTTCATCAAATCAGTTCACAGAATATACAATACATATATCTCATCTAAAGTGTTATATTGGCAGCCTGGGCGGTTAAATGTCGACTTTGGCCACAATAATATTGTATTTTGGTGTTGACTACTCTGCCAGCGAGTACCAAATATGTCCAAATCCAAAATTGAGAGCCTGTCTAAAACGGTAAATGCTTGAAAATCCACTATTTTGATGAAGTCATTGGATTATACTTAGACATCCTAGAATCAGAAAATTTGGGTATTTTGATTTCTCCACTGCAGCTTAGTCTGCAATCGTTGGTAGCCTAATTACGATGCCGTTGGTAATGCTGTAATGTGATGATTAGGCCAGTAGTAGCAAGCTTAGACGGACCAATTACCTTAGAGTACGATTGGGTGATGTCAATGAACAGGTTTTCATTCATCGGACACACGAATACGAAATAATTGTCAGTCATGTCATTCCGAGCACTTGTAATCTCAATGTTTCAAAGAGCCACCACCAACGTCAATTCATAAATTACCAACGAAGCACAGATTTCAATATGCGACACTGATCAAAGTACAAATTTCACAATAAATCCACCATTCCAACATGTCGTTCTGCGTGCAATGCTACTTAAAATGTATTATCAACATCAAATGAAGTTCCATTTACTCTGAAAGTCTACCGCTGTACTTGCTTACTGAAATATACAATTCCATTCAACCACAAACTGGCATTAGTTTGAGTGGACTAAATTCTAAAAATTGAACTTCGTTAAAAGATTGTCAGTCAATGATTAAAAGTTGCATTTCATCATATTAGCCGGAAGTGAATCATCGGAAGAAGTATTAATTTCGAAATAGTTTAAAGAATATAGCACTGTAGTTATAAACCAATTGAAAAATATACTTAAAGCTTACGGAATATCCAACAAATCATTAACATCTGTAATGTTTACCATGACGAAATATTTAATGAACAATCTAATATTAAAACTGACACTGTATTTCACTTTTATATAATGTTTTACTCACATATATTGGAGATGCTTGAGGAATGCATATCAAAAAACTAAATAACATGCACAAATTCAAAAACTACAGAAAACCAATTCTCACAGTCACTCATTCACAACTCATCCAACCATCCAAATCTACACAAACTTGCTGCTTTTAACTCCATGATCCATAGACTCCTAAATGTTCCACTATCACAACCTGACCACCAAGAAGAAATCAATACAATCAAATATTTAGCACAACGAAACGGATACACCAATCTAGTAGACAAAATCCTGAATGAAATGAAAAATAAAAATCCAAAACCTGCTAACCAAAACAGATTTATCACACTCACATATTTCAACAAAAAAATCACACAAAAAATCCGGATTTAGCATTCAGAACAACAAACAACCTGAAACACCAGATCCAACAAAAACCAGCTCATCTAACAAACAGCACAATTTACAAATTCAACAAACCAGTAATATATAAGCTCAAATGCAACACATGCCCCAAGTACTACATGGACAAACAGGCAGATCGTTCAACACAAGATACAAAAAACACATCAAAGCAATACATTTCAACTCTGACTCAACATTTGCAGATCACTTAACCAACACTGGATACTCACACAATAACTTCCATACTGACTTAGAAATTCTACACACATTCCAAAAAAGCCACAAACTAAATACACTGGAGCAATATGAACTATTCAAACACCATAAACAAGATAGAACAAACTTACTCAACGACCAAACACAATTCAAATCAAACTCAATTTTTAACTACATAATGGCCGCCCATCCTAACCTCAACAAAGCATGACCCTGGCGGCAGGCTGACAAAGCTTCTTTTCGGAAGTGAAATGCATTCCTCAAGCATCTCCAATATATGTGAGTAAAACATTATATAAAAGTGAAATACAGTGTCAGTTTTAATATTAGACTAGCTCTTGTACCCGTCTTTCGTACGGATTATGTTTAGAAATAAGTCTAAATAATTATGTTTCGGCTTTTTTGATGTAATCAAAATATGTCTCTTTAATGTAAGAGAGGTTTTCATTTATATGCACAAGACCGTCCTGTAAGTTTTTATTATTTATGCGTGTAGTTTTCAACTGGGTTGGCCCAATCATCTTTGCCTCTTTCTTTCTTCATCTTTGCCATTCTTCATTATTGTCACGTTCCTTATGTTTGACTTCTTTTTCAATCTCCAACAATTTTTCTAAAGTTCATCAACTTCAGTAGTTTTGTAGTTTTTGTAGTTTTTTGTATTGGTTGCACTTTTCCTTTATTGGTCGGTATATCAATCTTCGCATATTGCGTGCAATCTTGAGACTTTTAGTCACATCATTGAGAATCGTATTTACATATTCTCTCACCTAGTGCCCGGAATCCCATGAATTTCCAAATTATTTTCTCTATTGTATTGCTGTAACTCATACAATTGCGTCTCCACACCAATCATTTTCTTCTTCAAAAAATCGTTTTCTTTAGAAATTTTAACATTATCAGACATAACAATATCTGGTCTATTCCCACTTCTCAGAGATATTTCAATTTCAAGGAATATGGGTATAATCAATGTTCAAAACTAATTTCAAAAATATTGGGATGCAATGAAATTTTAAAATAAAAAAAGGTTTTACCAATACTAGTTTTACCATTACTCCATGAAACACAGTTTATCTTGCAACACACAGACAAGAAGCTTTTTCCAAAAACAGTTCTATTATCCCTCAAGCTTACTGCAAAAACGTCAACTCAGTTCGCCAGCACGTTATTTTTTCAGATGACTGCTGGCTTTAAGTTATAGACTCGGGTCATATAAAAAGAATTGAGTTGTCATTTACACTTCGGTAAACTTGATCCTACATGGGCTTGGATAGAAGTCCAAATGGTTTTAGAAAAGTAAGTACGAAAGACGGCAAAACTACAAGACAATTGAAACCAGGCTCTCCGAACTCAATAAAAAAGCTCTGCTAAACGACAAGAACATGATTCGAAAATAAGCCAGATCCCGGAGAGCATTTGATACTACAGAGCTCGGGCTTCATGGCAACTGATGTCTGAAATACCTTTCACATAAAATTTAAAATATCATCCATTTCTCCATACATTAAAACCTCATTCACTCCATCACATTCAATTCAATTCTATTCCAATCGATTGGACGATTGAGGTAGAAAAATATAAACTTATTATTGTAAATTTAACGACTTGCAGTCAATTTTAATCGTGAATAAATAATAATCCTACTCACCCTTGGCCGAACGTTTTCAAGTCATGGAAACTCATCTTCAAGTCCATGACTCGAAAACGTTCGGCCAAGAGTGATAGGAATATTATTAATTCACGATTAAAATTGACTGCAAGTCGTTAAATTTACAATAGAAAGTTGATATTAACAACGCAGATCGTTATAGAACAAGAGATCCGAAAAAGAAAAATATATTTTCATCGTTCAAAAATGATTCAATACTTTTTTCACGGGTTTAAATAATGCAGCAGCCTATCTGTACTCTATTCTCGCTTCTTCTATCTGGTTTTCCAATTCTTCACTATATCTCAATAGTGGTTTATTATCAGTAGCCAAGATACAATAACAGATATGAATGATCGTTGATGAGGCCCTAGCAAAAGAATATTCAGTAGACTTGATAAGGACTTTCAAACTTAGTAATTTTCTCCATCATTAAAAGAATAACAGACGTGAGTGAAGGTTGCCCAAGAAAATGTTATTTCCTCCCATTGTTTACGAAAGCGAATTGACTTGGAATGGTTATTCAATTCGATAATATTGAAGAAAACAAAGAAATTTTCCCATTAGAAATACTTCTCTAGGAAATTAAAGGAAAGTTAGGAAAGAGTTTTTTATTCCGCATTAGTGAGTTCGGAGGGCCTGGTTTCCATTGAAGAAAGAACATTCAATTAGGTTAGACAAATTATATTATTCAACTGTATTGATTATGCAAATTTTAGTTGGTTTCTAAAAAAATTCAAATTTTGTAGACAATTTAAATCAATAAATATTTATTTGTAAGTTATTTAGTAATTAGTGATCAGTGAGTATTCAAGGTAACCTTGTATACTGTTCAATCGGTAAAAGAGTGTTTGATTCAAATTCATTAATGTATTTATTTTCAACAAAAATGGTGCATGGTTGATGGTTATCCAGGGAAAGTGCTTAATTCACGTTCCAGTACAGGTGATAATCATATTGCTTGTGGTTTCTGCTCCAGCTGACCTTAGCTGGAGCATCAGTACTAATTTTTACACTTCTTGTACACTCGTCACACACTCAATGAATTATAAAGAATTTTCTCAACGCAGCTAAAATCTTTAAATTAATGGTTTTCTAGGTAGGTTTTGAAATTCTATAAGGATTCACATTTGGTATATTTTATCCTCGAAGCGCAAATTGCTCCAAAGTATTACAATGAATTCTAGATTGATTTTTTAAAACTTATTGATGTCATGGTAACGCTTGCAAAATCAAACAAAAAATGGATGGGGAAAAAAACATTGTTTAAACGGTAGAATGTGTTCTTGAGTGTTCGAATATGACACATTTTTTGGAAAAATTTGTGTTGGAAAGGTGAATGCGACGAAGCATTTTGTTGAAGAATCTTGATTGATATGTTTAAACTAAACGTGCTAACTTTAACAGAGTGATAGCTTTGGAAAAGATCCATACGGAATGTTGTTGAATCTGGTGAAATACAATTGAGGAAGGTAAGGTAATCTCCTGTTCGAGATAAAACGTCAGTCGCTCCGAAGCACTTAGCAGTAATCCCAACCAAACATCATTTATCATTTCGAACCAAATCTCATGTGAAGTGCAGCTCCGTTCAGGAAAGTCAAGGCAATAGATTCTATCCGATCGCTTTGAGCTGCCATCTGTTCCGAATAGAAGACGTTTATATTACGAAATTTACAATTGGATATTGGCAACTTGACATGGTGAAAACACACTGTATTATCTTGCTCCTGCAAGACTTTATCACAATATTATCATTATGAAAGGGGGGAAGCGTACGCGCGCGCGCGTGTGTGTGTGTGTGAGCGAGAGAGTGATGGCGTCTAGGAGAGAGAGTGTGAGAGATAGAGTCCAGGAGAGAGAGAGAGAGAGAGTGAATCTGTGAGAAAGAGAAAGAGCGAGAGTGAAAGAGTGTATGTGTGTTTATGTGTCTGAGAGAGGAAGAGAGAGTGAGAGAGGGAGCGATTGATTGATTGAATGTTTTATTTATCTCCTGGCAAGGTTAGGACCATTTGGTATCCTCTGCCAACTAACCAGGCTAATACAAATACACAGAACAATCAGTAGTCTACTTCCACATCAATAATTATTACTGAAAACAATATTATTATATGGATGAAAACAGTTGAATAAAAATATAAACGAGAAAAAATATATAAAATTTTAATTAGAGTTGTCATGAATAGTCTGCTAACAAGAAAAAATGAAAGACCATTAAAAACAAGAAAAAAATTTAAAAGAAAAGAAAATTACACTTCATATCTTCTTAACAATAGTTGTTTGTATTGTTTTTTAAATTGTGCCACACTATTAGCGTTGAAAATATTTTCGTCCATTCCATTAATAACTCTGACTGACGCAGTCAGGAACGATGCACCAAACATCGAAGTTCTGCGACCCCTGGTCTAGGACATAGTGGGAATCTGAGTACAAATATCATATGAATAGAACAGTATCTATGATCTAATTGTCCTCAGTTCTTTAATTGCCTATGTAATTTTCATATTAATTTCCAGTCCTTTCCTTCTTGATGATCAATAATCTAAAAGTTTCAAATAATATTATATCAATACTGATTATGAATAAATTATATGAAGAAAGTGATTTACTTATTAGAATCAAAAAAGGGAAACATTAATAAGTAAGCTTAATGAATAATAATAAACAGAAATGCTATTCTGGCACATTGTTTGAAATAGATAATACCAGCGGTTGCATCAGTGATATGATGATTATTTATTGAACAGTTTCAATTTATGAGCTCACCTTTATTTTGGTCAGGTCCACCAACCTTTTAATAGATGATGGGTAGATGATATAGGTGTGTAGAAAAAGCAAATAGATTAGATTCATGTAGGCCGTTGTTCAAGAGACTTGGTCTCCTAACTGTACCCTGCTTATATGTTTATGAAGCTACTTTATTTGTAAAAACGAATGATATTAACCAAAATCTTGATGTACATGATTATAATACAAGAAGCCGAGGAGATTATCACTTGGTGAGTCACAATAGTAGCTTATTCAAACAAAAACCTAGTTATATTGGTAGGATATTCTACAACAAGCTACCGCAGTTTTTAAAGAGTCTTGAAAACATAGAAATATTTAAAAAACAATTGAAAAAATATTTAGTTGATAAAGCTTTTTATAGTGTGCAAGAGTTCCTTTCACATTAAAATTAAGCCTCACCTCAACTAACTGATATAGTACTTATGGTATCTAGTGTGTAATTGTTGATCTGACTTGTCTTATACTCCTTGACTGGAGTCTCCAAGACGTAATCTACAAAAAAAAAAAAAAAAATAGAGTGCACCTTCCTGAAACCTTTTTCAGTAGTGATGATGTTCATTCGTTGATTCGCCACCTGGCAGTGGCTGAAGTGGTCAGCTCCAGCATTCAAGATGCGCATCTGGTGCATTGTCTGGTCCTCCTGGATTGTGATGATGGTTCCTTCAGATGTTTCTTGGCTTCAGAGACCATTCGCCTACAAAACGAATAATGATTGGATGATCTTTTGGTTTTCCTTGTTCATGTGCTGGTGGCCATCATCTTCCAATTTTATTAGAGTGGTTTATCTCAAGTTGTACATTGATGTTCAGCTTTTCCATAAATAGTTGTATGGCCAGCTGATCAGTGTCTTCTTATTCATGCTCAGGAATACCGAATATTTAAAGGCAGTGCCACCTTCCATACTGCTGAGGGTCGTTGATGTTCAGCTCGCAGCTCTCCTCAAGCTCAGTAACCATTGATTTCACTTTCTATTTTCCTCCTTGACCGCTTCAAATTCTGTAAACATAGATTGAAGGGCTGTTGTCACAGCAGCATTGACAGCTTCCTCAACCTGCTGCTTCATTTTGTGGAAGAACTTGTTGGACATGGTGTTGCCTGAAATAGACTCTGCAGGTAATGGAGCATTGGCAGCGTTCCATTTAGGTGAAGCACATCCTTTCACCATCTTCACTATTCTTAAGCATAGCATCGACTACCGGGTGAACCTCCAGAACTATTGTACTAGTTATCTATTGTTATTGACTTGGAGCCGGCATCTAGCCGCCCATACACTTCAGAAAATTTTCTATTCACATGAAATGACATATAAAAAAAGCGAAACAGGATGTCTATGCTATCAGTGGGTGAGCAGACTGATATGAAATCTGTTTGATTTCTAGACCAGTTGAAGCTTGTTAATAATAAACTGGATTTTAACAGACAGATGAATGTGCTCAAAAGCTACAGCTCTCGAAATGATTGAATTCAGGATTATACCTACTAGTCTATCACAAGCTGGCATAATAATTAAAGTTACAGTGTTTTCTTTAATTATTCAAAAAAATGCAACAGATAATTTGAGTCTTGGATTTCTATAAATTGCATACAATATATATTATATTATGATATATTGAAACACATTTCACAATAAAACAGTTGCACAATATAATAATGCACTTAGCATGGTCAACATAATTATATTGGATGTCAAAGAACCATCATTTATGATTATAGTGTATATTCAGTGTTAATGAATAATAAGACGAAATTGTCACAACCACATTTATTAAAACTTCGAGAAACTAGTTTCGGTTGTTACACCATTATCAATCTCAATCAAACCAATTTGTTGTTACACCATTATCAATCTCAATCAATTCAGTTTGATTGAGATTGATAATGTTGTAGCAACCGAAACTAGTTTCTCGAAGTTTTAATAAATGTGGTTGTGACAATTTCATCTTATTATTCATTATGGATACCTTCCACAATATCACCTTCGCCATTACTAAGAAAGTTATATTCAGTGTATTTTCAGCATTTCAAACAAGCATTCTTTCTTATTTCTCTAGGCATCAAATGAGAGAGAGGAAGAAGAGAACAAGAGAGAGAGAGAGAGAGAGAGAGAGAGAGAGAGAGAGAGAGAGGAGTGTGTGTGTGTGAGTGTAATACTCTCAGTGTGGAAGAAAACGGAAAATTTTGGGGAATTGATTGATTCGCAGGGCGAATGATGCTGGCATGACTAATCTACTGGAACTAAGTAGCTCACAAGATTAGGCCCAATTTCCTGATAAAAATGAAAAAGTAATTTTTGCAGCTTTTGCTTTATGCCGACGTACTACATCTTATAACATGGAGAATTTCCAATAGATATGAGTCTTTGTATTATTCAAATTTGAATGGAAAAAAAATCAAAAATGTAATTTTCACAATTTAATGACGTTCTATCAATCCCAATTTACATGAATTTCAAGTATTTTACATGAATCAAGTGAACAGTTACACTAAAAGACTTCAATGAGTTTATTCTCTGTAATATTTCATAAATTTATGGAAAATTTGGCGCTGACTTCAAAAGGTTACTAGTATTAATTTTTTTTATTTTCATGGTTTAAAGTGTATACTTCATTTTAAACTTTTTAGTATCTGAGTATTTAATTTCATAGTATCATTTAGTTGGTTTCTTTCTTGTTTTACATTTTTCTTATTTGAAGCTTTCTAGTTAAATATTGAAATTCTGTGAACCTGAAAAATTTGTGTATGTCTGAATTTTCTTATACATTACGAAATATTTAGCAAATCAATAAGATCCTTGTAACATCTAAATTAAAGTACCTGAAAATCAAACTATACAATTAGTTGAATTTAGGAATTGGTAAAAACTTTAATGAATTAAGTAAACTTCTACAACAGCTCTTTATTGAATGTAAAATATTGTAATTAGGGAAATTAAATAGTGAAGGGCTTCATAACATAAAATCAATGGCTTTTGATTCGTAATTTTTATTCGGTAGCTTTTAGAGCATACCTGCACTGAAAAATAATAACTTTAGCCTAAAGAATTGAGAAGGGTGAGTGAATACCATACAGTGTTTGGACCATGCAGTTCATTTGTTTGAAAAAAGACGTTCACAAGTGGACAGGTTTTTTTTTGCATTGATGATGTGAATGCTCAGTGTTTTATAAACACACTTATAAACACTTATATTTCAGTAATTTTGCAGCTCTACCATCTCCCTAGTTTTGTGTTTAGTTCTTTAGATTAATGCATTGCAGAAAAAGCTCAATATACACAATAAGTAAGCTCACGCTGACGCTGGGTGATAGCAGATGAAATATTAATAAAGAACTGATCTGTTGCTTTGGCTCACAAAATATCGGCGTATCATCTATATTACCTCTATAGTGACGTATTGACGTATCATGCTATTAGTTGCTCTGAGAGTTTCTGCATTAAACACATTTTGCGAAAATGCTGCAACATTATTTTTGAAAAATTTAAATAGAAAATGAGAAATCGGACTTCAAGGTAAACTGAATTGAGTTTAGAGGAAGCTTTGCGCCAAATTTATTGTTTCTAATTGTTGTTTTTTTTTTGTGAAATCCTCAAGACTCACATACACACACGGGATATTTAAATTAAACTTATGATATATGGATTTCAACCGCCAATGCCAATACAATTCCAGGATATTAGGAGTTGCAATATTGATACGGATCAAATATATTGCTTTGGATTGTCACTTGAAGCCTTTTCTTGATGATGTATCAGATGTTTTTTTAACTCCCTGCATCTAAACACACTTTAAAACAGTAATAGTGCCCATAAGTGAAATTATGACATTCATTTTAAAAAGACTGAGAGGAAAATCAAAAATTGATCTTCGAGGTGCACTGAATGGAGATTAGAGGAAGCTTTGTGCCAAATTTAGTGTTCCATTTCCATATCGTTGCCGTTTTTGTGAAATCCGTAAGGCAAACACCCACTACTCACTCTTATTATTTAGTTGTTCTTTATACTGTATAAACAGAAATATTATATTTTTATTTTTCTTAATTCAAATTATGTTAATATTATTCTCTGATCAGCCATGAATTGTGCGTTTTATCACATGAATTAGTTCACCTGATTGGTTAAAACGGGACATTACAGGCTTGGTTCTCAAATAACCGGCTTTGGGTACAGTGACCTCATACAGACATTGTGGCCATTGCTTTCAGCCGCCATAATATGCTGGTGTCCTTTTGCGTTCCCGTCATCGAAGCCTAGATACAATAGGATGTCATATGGTTACTACATTGTATACTACATTGACTGTAAAGAGGTAAAGGGATGGATCTGTCATTGTTGCCAATACTTGATTCGGATACCAAATAATGGCGAATTTGAACCACCTGACCGAATTATCCAATTATGCGAGGCGTCAAATGACCATGTCAAATGGTCTATTATAAAGTCACTGAGGCTTTGGGTAACCAATCTCTTTTACCCGGCATAACTACATTGCATCATATAAACAAATAACTATGATTCCAAAAATCGGGTAAGTGTGAAACGCTCTATATGATTGATATAGTCCATAATGATCGGCCTAGTAAACGGCGTCGGCTATCCAACTGCCGGTCATGTGTGAAACTAGCCTATTCGGACAAAATTCAAATGAAGGCATCGATGAATGCTCCTTCTTTGCTTGATGTTGGACGAAGTATTTGTCCAAACTTGGCTGGGACCACCGCTGAATGATGCTCTTCCAGTTGAAAAAATTATTGAAGTAGTGCTCAAGTAATTGATATGCAAACATAAAAAAGCAAGTCAAGTTCAGAACCTCCTACTTTTTAAAAATCGCTGAAAAACAAAACATTCTCATGGTTACACTGAGTGAACACTATGGAGATAATATTAAATATAATAAATAATATAATATATATATATATATATATATATATAATATTAATAATAAATTTTATCTACTAACCTTGGATTTTGTTCACGGTATACCAGCAGAATTTTTCGACACAAATTCTGCACCGAATTTTCACAACCCTGAGATGTTTTTAAATACTTCCTCATAATTATGTAGAATCAGTAATTCTCAGTATAACCGCTTAGATTGGTAAAAGTCCATTCTACCTTTCTACTTCACAACGCGTTTGTCAGTGCCGAATTTCGGTTCATATTGCATCATAGTATCGCCGATAAGATAACAATGGGAAATGTAAGCCATGAGCTTCAGCCACGCTTTTTCAGTCATTCCGTATAGGGTTTTCTGCCCCATATAGTATTTCCTATTTGCTTATTGTAATACACAGTTTAGTATACTACGAATACAGAATGAAGTGCAGTGTGATTACGGTGTGAGGTTCAACTTATTACTATCCCACATTAATTTTATTATTTTCTTAAAAAAATACATGAACTAGTGACATCTTATTAGTATACATTTTCGTTACTGCAAACGTCTGGTAGTCCGAACGGGTCTCGATTCCCATAGTTCGAATTATTGGGACCGAACCGTATACGAAGAATAACAATGAAAAATATAGTTCCTGAAATTTTCCTCCAAGTTAACATCAGAAGGAAATTATTATCTCTGTCAAATGCCTTTCAAGTCAAACCCAAGTTATTTATCATGCTACACAAAATAAAAATAAAATACTCTGCTTATATTCTGGGAGAATGGAAAATGCAGCCCTTCTGTTTATTATTCTATTTGCCTTGATATTCAGTTCAAGAGAAGGAGAATTATTTTAAATATGAGTAAATTATGATTGTGAGTACATGGGCTCTTGGCTTTAGAACCGAATATTGGCAGCGTGCTTCAAGTTCTCCTCCCACTTAATTACTTGAAATAAATTTCTTGGTTCTGTTCAACTGCAGCTGCTTTATTGTAGGCTATTTCCCCCAACAAACTCAAGTCTCACTTAGTGTTCACTCCTTTTTTTCTCTCGAATTGAACTTTACACCAATGGAAATCAAAATCATTCTCTTCTCTTTCAGAATCCATTTTCGGAAAAAATATTACGTTCATCTTTGACAGTAGAGACTATTGTAGAGGCTTCTTAAAGATTTTCTAGATGATTAATTGCCTAATTAGAGAAGTTATAATCTTCAAGAAAAGAAAATTGTTGAAAATTCTTTTCTCTCAACAATCTTCTCATGCTCATCATAGTCTCATGCGTAATTGATAAGGGTGAAAGGTCTCTCGTCAGAAATTGAACAAATAATCTGCACGAAGTAGAAACAATAATTCAATAAAAACACACGGAGCCTACGTTTCGGAAGTTGGGAGGCGCGCCGACCGCTTCTCCACTATATTGCTTAGTAAACAATCATTTTGTGGAGTTTGTATATTCTTCATGAAAAGCCATTCTTGTGTCTTTAGACTAAGAGTAGGTATTAAGGCCGATTCTGCGTACCCTATGGGAGCAGGGGGGCGTGGCCACCCCCCTTCCCCCTCCCCCAGGTCAGACATTTTGTAAACACCCACCCCTTCCCCCCTGTCGCAGTCAGCCATTTTGTTTTTTAAGGTCACATACCCCCTTCCCTATGTGCCCCCACTTTATTCCCAATAGATTAAAGGGGGACCCCCCGCAAGCACCAATGAGAGAGGACCTATCCCCCCTGACCCCACCTCTCACAGAAGGTTCCCAATAAATATAGAACATACAGCTTTATATCTATATATACATGCTTGCAATTGTATATCTATATATACCTGCTTGCAATTACTATATCTATATTTGCAATAGCATCAGCCCCCACCGCCAGATTTAGCTATTAATTGAGGCTGCACACCTGCTACCTCCTGCTGTGATTCTCAAAGCCCTCTCTTTCGCACGTGCAGTGTTAATATACCCCCCTGCCCCCCAGCCTCGATTTAGATATTAATAATACTTCCGCCCCCTGCTGTGAAAAACTATTTCATAACGTTTAAAAGCAGAACACGTGCACAAGTTTTATGTGTGTGTGTGTGTGTGTGAGAGAGACGTGCTCTCAGGTCATTAACCTTAGAATTTAACGGACGCAACACGTGCCTAGCAGGTGGGGGGCTGTACACAGAAATAGAATGCTTCTACACTCCCCGATTCCTAGATTGATAGCGTTGTAATAGGCGTTCTTGTTGAGGAGGTAAAAACAAACTACTATCATATTTTATCGTCGGCTCATCCATCCCAATAAGCCGAAGAAATTCGCTGACAGTATGTTCTGGCAATAGTCCTCGTCCCTCCAACTCTTTATAATCAAACGTTCTGGCAGCCATTACACATTTTTCTATCAAATAATAGGCATATCTATACATCAGATCATTTAAATGCCTCTTGAAATCTCGATTATTATGCACATAATCCATTAATAGGTCCTGTGATATTTTTACAGCTGTGTTAAGTTGTTCATATGAGATGAATCCTGCTTTTTCAATTATAAACTCTTTTTTAGTGAGTAAATTTTCCCTATTGAATTCATCTCGAGTGAGTAGTTTATCTCTTTCTGCCTTTGCCTCTTTGCTAATAATTTTCATCTCATTATTGAGGGTATGTCTACTCACCAGCACACTAGCCTTCTCCTGCTCAAATTCTCTCCTAGTTAAAACAACCTGTTCTAAATCATGCATGCGTTTTTCCAACACATTGTTAATTATACTTAATCCACTATTGAGATTTTCAAACGACACAAGTTGGCTTCTTTCATTGTTAAATTCTGTTCTAGTTAAAACAGCTTTCTTCAACTCACTCAATTCAAATTTCAACTTGTCAAAATTCGCTACTAATTTTTTTAACTCCTCTAATTGCTTCGCATGCGGACGATGCATTCGTCCGAATCGATCGGTGTTCATTGTTCGAATGTCGAAATTAATTATCAACACCTCGGTACACCCGCTTTAGCGGTGAGGTTCCAACGCTCCGATTTGTGACGCTTGTCAAGATGACTCGCGCTGGCAGCACTGACGTCACCACCCCAGCTCATGTCTTTAGTCGGCTATTCTCACTTTACACGATGTTTCGCAGAGGGGTGAGGGGGCGCCCACTCCGCATTTCTTCTAACATACCCTTTCGCAACAGCCGGTTTCACCCAGCCTCATCTCTCTCTCATATTTCTTTCTCTCCTCTTTCGCTCTACTGAACAGCTTCCTGGCAACGCCGGCTGTCCTCGCATTTCTTACTGTATAAAGTTACCTTCTCGCAGTTCTTGTAATATCGAATCGATTTCAATATCGTGAGCTGAATTTCCTGCATTTTTTGAACCCATTAAAATAAATAACCGTTCGACTAGTTCGTTAACATCATCCCAGAATATGTAGTTTCTATCACGTGATTTATTTCTAACAAAATTCAATAATCCCTTCCCATACTTTGAACGTTTTTTGGGTGGAAAAAGTTTCTGTATAATTTGAGATTTTTTACCAGAATTGCGAATTACGTAACCCTGGTTATTAATATGTACAGATGTCAGTGATAATATTTTTTTATATTTCGCCAAATCTTTGTTATTGTAGAGATTTGAATTTGGCCTACTGTTAAACAATAGCTCCAACAAACCATGAGTCATTCTAAACCTTTGTTCGCCGACAGTTATAAAAACATCATCAAAACTTACGGGCTCATCGCCGATAAAATATAAATTTTGTTTATGATCAAAACGTATACCGTAAGGAATAGAATTATCTAATTTCTCGTTATGAAACACACCTAAATAGTTGTCTAAAATTTCTTCTATTCGAGTGCGACGGTTAGTAATATTCAAAGTCGAATCAAAGAAAGCAGATTTATCATTAGCAGAAATATTTACATCTTCCTCCCCATCCTCCTTCTCCTCCACCTCCTCCTCCTCCTCCTTCTCCTTCTCCCTTACCAGCGGTTCAACCTTGTGTTCTTTTTCGCGCTTTACTGTTTCATTGGCAGAGATTGTGCTCTTTTTGAGTTCAATTAATGGAGTAATTATTGGTTCCAACCTTTTACGATTAAATTCCTCACTCTGTGTTTGAAAACCCAATAAATTTCTGTGTTTTTCAATAATAGTTTTTCTCAATTTTTTTATTCTATCTATTAAACTGCTTCTCTCCCCAACAGATGATGCTGCGGTAGGAGCAGCACGATCGCGTTTCTTACGCATATTAACTTTCTCCATTAATGCCGCGACGTTGAATGACAAAAAATCGTGCAAACACCGAAGTTACCTCATTGCAAAGGAATCTTTATGAATTTATCCAATTGCTCTCTGTATCTTCCATTTTCAGCCTTACATTCAGTAAAAATAGAAACAAATTTGTGAGCACCTTTTGACCACACCTCCCAACATAGTTTTCTAAACTCACTGAAACTCATATCTTCCCCTACAAAATCCCTATAAATTAATTTCAAATTTAATTGATCAAGTTTAAAAATAATCAATACGTTGCAATTATCTCGGATGTGATGTTTCATTATCGCACCGTAACTTTGTACCAAGTAGGCTGTGTCAATTTCGCGATGTCTACCCATTGTAAAGTAATTACGAATTTGAGGTACATTGCTTAATTGTAAATCATCAAAAATGACAAGAGAGTTTCTCTCAACTTTGTTGGGATGCTTTATCATATCAGTATTGTCTGACATGTAAAAGCTTACACATTTTATCTTTGAAAACACCTTTTTCAAAAACTTATATTTATCCTGATACAAAGAATTACTAAATAAGTATAAATGTTTAAATTTCAATCCGTTTTTATTGAAAATCAAATTCAATAACGTATTTGTCTTACCACTGTTGGATCTTCCAATCAGGATAATGCGTGCATTATGCGGTAATAAACTACCATTTTTACTCTTGCCAATGTTCGGTTTACCTGTAATAACCTCATCAAAATTGATGATGGGTATGGTCGTATCCTTTACCATTGTATCACTATGATAGTCAATGGATAACTGAATAAAACACATGCTTCAACATATTATATCAATTTATTGATAATATTTTTCAGTTCTTTTCCAATATACAACATTTCGCTTATTTACAATATAATACATAGTATTTACAATATAATACATAGTATTTACAATACAGT
Organism: Conomelus anceps; assembly: GCA_948455865.1. Taxonomy (NCBI): domain Eukaryota; kingdom Metazoa; phylum Arthropoda; class Insecta; order Hemiptera; family Delphacidae; genus Conomelus; species Conomelus anceps. Next base: position 56,193,662 of record OX418220.1, read on the forward strand.
TCTTAACCTAGTAAATTCTTTCTCTCGATCCATGTAGGTTCGCTGAAACCTAACCATTTAACCAATATTTTATCTTTATTTTTCCTTATAATTTTCTCTACTAAATAAACTTTCTGCTCCTCCTCATCCAGCTTTGTTTTTTTCATTTCTTCTTCGTAGAAACGGCCAGAAATTATTTCCCCTTTCAAATCACGCAAGATGTAAGTAGGTGGCTTAGTCGGATAGACTGAATGAATTATAAATAATTCCCCACTCCAATTAATATTATACGATTTGTCGAAAACCTGTCTGTACTTACTAATGCGTACAACATCGCCCAATTTAAATTTCGGTTTTATTCGTTTAGATTTCAAACGCAAGTTCTCATTGGCCGCCTTATTAAGCGATGCTATTATATGATTTCGATGTTTTTTGCGAACATCAGATGGCCGCATTTGAATTGTTCTGTGGAAAGCATTATTATACTCTTTAACCATTGTTGGTAATGCTCCCACCCATCGTTTTGTTCCATGCTGCGTTAAATATTTATAGATTTTTGATTTAATAGTTCTAATAAAACGTTCGACTATTGCAGCTTTTTTCTCACTAAAAACATGGTAATGTTTAATATTATACCTATCCAATAATGCTTTTACTTTTGTATTAAAAAATTCGGTACCTTGGTCTGTCTGAAAAAATTTAACATTTTTATTTTTACGAATAATTGGTTCAAGTGCAGCATACACAGAGCCGGCACTTTTGGATTTTATTGGCACACAATAAGCATATTTAGAAAAACAGTTAATTACAGCTAAAATAAAAGTAAAATTTGAATTATCTCTCGCCAGCGAGCTCATATCAATTAAATCTGCCTGAAGCAGATCCACCTCACTTTTAATCTCATATTTTCTCCTATTAAAATGTACTCTTGGCACAGAATGCAATTCTTGTGCTAATCTATGTCTAATTTCATTCATTTTTGTCGACATCACACACGTGTGATATATCTCAACTGCCTCGGCACGCGTCGTGTGGGTAATCTATTTTTAGCCACCCTCTTTTTGTGAAGCAGCGCGCCTCACTTCTCCTCTCCTCACTCACCACCTCACACTTTGAGAGGAAGGTTCTTCTTCTACTACTTCTTCTTCTTCTCCTTTTTCTTCTCCTTCTTCAACTTGGGGGATTCTATAATGACCCCATGCCAAGGTGTCAACCGAATTGGGCATGATGTATCTTTTATCATCATAGCATGAGAGCGCTGTTTTTGCACATGCAATCTGATATACTTTATGACAATAGCTCCTTATCATATTGAACCTCTCGTAATGTGTGCTTCTTTCGAATAAACATTTTTTGTACAAATCATATGTTAGACAGCGATCTTTAACAGATTTCTTTACACCCTTAGCTACGTTTTTATACAATTCATTCTCATCATCTACATATTTAAAACTATACATTTTGGGCCGTAAGCCAGCAAAATGTGTGATAATTTTTGAATTTGTCTCATCTTTAAATTTCCCAACCACTTTTTTATTTACAAGACTATAACATTTGTGAGTGGTTGGGTAATCAGATGTGTCAAACCACGTCAAATTATTCCTAATATCCTGGTACACATCCTCAGTTTTTATTTCATAGAAAAGACTATCTGTATCCGACATTAATAGATTCACATTTTCAGGACGATATATGTTCAAAATTTTGTTGTAGTGGAAATCAAACATTAGCTGTTTACTCAATTCCAAAATGGTGAAACCCGCATAAATTGGTTTGTTCAAGCATATTTCAGATTTTCTTGAAAACACCCCAATTACATTTTCATCAAAAATCACCCAGCGTTTACACAATGGCCTGGAAACATATTTATCCAATTTTCTCTCATCTGTTATGAGATTTACGGTGCAATGGTGTCGATTACCTTGGAGAGATTTTCCGTATATTATATTCGATAAATTTTTAAAGTTCTGAACTTCAAATTTATTCCTGGCATTTCGCCTACATTCCGTATTGAATTGAATGTAAGGTTGTAGCCAACGGGACTGCGTAAAACTAATTACCCTATGAATCTTCGTTAAACGCATACCCAACTGAGTGTAAAGCTGGAGATTGCGATAATGAATTACATATTTTGTTCTATCATAAAGTGTTGCAAGGAGTTTTGTTGATGATTTTTGTGAATCGCGTTTTTGATATTCAGACATCAGGTGAAGGGGGGCTGCTTCTTTTGTGGGGGCAAGGGGAAACTGATTGTGAGAATCGTGTAAGTATTGTGGATATTGCATATCAACCTCCAGAATGTATCCAATTTCTGAATCGGCACTCAAGTTTAAAAAATCTACTTGTGCGATTTCATTCTCATTCAAAAATTTAAAATTTCCGCTCGGGAGAGGTTCACACATTGCGTATCCATATAAATTGTTAGCATCCAGGTAAACAAGGTAATTAGTAGGTTTACTCTCATCATAATTCGACATATATGGGTTGTTCGCTTCAGCGAACCTATGCGGAATGACCGATAATCCTCCTCTCACTGCACCCTCAATCATAAGATGAATATCAATGTCCCGAATCAAACCAAGCTCCACCTGTGTGTATTTTAGCATGCAATTCCATGAGAAATGTGCCAATGAGAGAAAGTGGATAGCATCCAATCCATATTTGTCGAATAATGATGAGCGCATATCCTCAAAAACATCGGCTAAAAGCAGAACATCCGTTAGAAGGTATAGATCGTGATATTCGCCAAGAGAGGAAATATTACACGCTTTCCACACCTTCTGTGCATGTTCATATTCAGCAGGATCCAATGGTGAATCGTTCAAATCATTGTGGAATGCTTCTATGGGAGGAAGACACGTTTCATTGAACTTTTCAGCACAATCAAAATAAGTGTATGGATACACACCCTTTTTGATTAAAAGCTGGTGCTGTTCAGGTGTTCTGAATACAGTGTACATCCTTTTAAATTTCGTTTCCAATTCAGTACTTTCTGACAAATTTTTTACAAGTGAATCTAATGAAGCATTCATGAACTTAAAACTATCTAAAAACCTAATTTTACCAATACTAATTGTCATAAATTTTTCAGAGGAATTGGCGATGCAATGTATTTTTCTTTTGCATTTCCCCAAAGCTTGCACAATAAAATGGGAATCGTACCCTGCGAAATTATGTATATAACATGGAATAAAATCGGGTGATTTAGCATTTAAATTACAGGCTTGGTGAGCTGCACAAATAAATTCGCCTGATTCGTGCGAGTGGTGTTTGCATCTCACCTCACCAATCAAGAAATCCTTCCCACATAAACCACATTGTTTTGCATCATCAAATACTTGTTGTTCACGCTCATTTAATGGAATCATCGGTATTTCACGTTTCATATCATTATAAAGCATTTCACCCAAATCTGTTACATCATCAACGAATTTTTTAATAATTTTTTCACTTTCATTTCGCGCGCGATAAAGAATGGGTCCATGACAAATTTCACCATGTATATTTAACACTACAAAGCAATACCCGCACGCAACATGCTCACGTGTCTTTTTTGTGAAGCTACTAGTAACAGGGTCTGAAGCATCAGCTTCTTCTTCCCCCTCTTCTCCGCTTTTAATTGGTAAAATAAACGATTCAAAATCGGCGTAAATTACATATTTAGGTTTAAGTGTATAAGTATAGTTTGTAAATTTGATTACATCACCTTCTTTGGGTAGCACCGTTCTTTGCGCCGCGAACTTTGAACAAAGCTCTTGATGCCTTTCCAAATTTTGTTTTCCATCTCTATTTACCATTTTGTCAGTTGTGAAACGATGGAAACAAAATTCGCATATGTGTACTTGATGCCCTCTTTTTGATAAATGACTCAAGAGCCGAGACAACCCGTTTTTCCCGTTCGCGGTATTGATCAAGCAAAAATGTGATTTATGTGGTGCGGTTTTAGTTGTTAAAAGCAAAAGATTCACCTGATGTCTGCGTTGCCTATATATACTACATCTGTAGGGATAGAATTTCTTTCCACCATCGTCGTACGCAATTACATTAATAGATATGTTGGGATTCAAAATTTCAATTTTCCTAACATCTCTCATGGTGGCTGGGAAGTTGACCCCGTTTGTGTTGACTGTGTGAGCAAACTTGCTCAAATATTCAACACTCATGTTATCACGCCGGTAATGAAAATAAGCGAGAATTGACCACAAAAGGCATTTCTCGTCATTGAAATTTTTTATGTTAATCACACACTTTTTCCTTACAATAAAATCGGGAGTCTCTACAAAGGAAGATGAGGATGTGTACATAGGATTATACCGAATTATGTTTAAATCTAAAGAATGTATTCTACTCAAAACCCACCCACTACCAAATTTTGTAAAATTCTGGAAAGAATTTAAAATTTTCTTAATAGCTAATTCATAGTACTTGTTCAATTCATCTAAATTTTCACGAACATTCACACATATTGCCGAATAGCTGTGAAAGTTTACAGTACTCGAAATTTGTTCACTTTCCTCGGGCAAAACAATCAATTTTTGTAATATAATATTTAACACTAAAAACCATTTCACATTTCCGTGGAAACGGTCTGACTCCTCGACGATCTGGTTCAATACTATGGGTTTTGTAGCTTCCAAAGTCGATTCCACGTCCAGCTCCTCGTCTAGATAGGTTATACGGTGACGTATCGCGTTATTGTTCAATCCACGCAGATCCTTGATTGTATACCGCATTTTGACGAATTAGTGCTCTCTCTCTCTCTCTAAAACAAAAAAGTTAGTAGCGGATTAGAAGTTGATCACCGCGGACTGTTCTAAATTACGAAAGATTGACTTTCAAAGGAAGCGATTCCACTGTGTTCTCCAACTGAAAGGTTAAAAAAGATTATGAGTGTGAAACAGATTATATCTATGGATATAAACGTGGCGGTAGACGAGGAAGAAGAAGAAAAGTTTATTAAAAATAAATCCTCGTTCGAAAAACAATTAATACATAAATTACGCTTCCACCGTTATGAGTGCTATGGAAGAGAATATGGACACTATTGCATGTGTATAAATCCTGCACTCAATGAACCATTACACCAATTTATTGGAGAATGTAATTCAGATACTTGTTTTTATCGAATAATGCAATTACATATTGCAGATAACCATCACGAATCGTGTAATGGTGTCTATCACACATTTAATATGTGTAACAACAAAATTGATAAATTTTTGTGTAATTCGTCCAGAAGATTTCGGTGTGGGAAAAATTGTAAATTATTTCAAACACTCAAGTGTGTTGATAAAACTAAGTAGGAATACTGAACGCGAGTTTACTCCTCCAATGTACAACAATAGGCAGCAGAATTAGTTGAATGGAGATGCTCGCATGCGATGTGTTTTCTGCAGAATAATAGTTTCTACCGAGAAAAATAATTCGAAATAATGCACAGTCAATAATCGCTACTTACATTGTAAAAGGGTGATGGCAAATGATGAACTCTCTCTCTCTCTCAGATGTGTGCTCTCTCTCTCAGATGTGTGCTCTCTCTCAGATGTGCGCTCTCTCTCAGATGTATCCTCTCACTCAGATGTGTGCTCTCTTACACTCCGCTGGTACAACTGATCTAAAACAAACAAGTTAGTAGTGGATTAGAAGTTGATCGGCACACTATGGATCAATCACACGTTTTAATGTACGAAAGATTGAGGTTATTAAGTTTTGATGAGAGATGGAAAAAATTCGAATCTCCCCTTTTATCACCTAAACATTTAGCTAAACTGGGATTTGTATTCAAGACGCCACCAGACTCAGTGCAGTGCGTGTTTTGTTTAGTTGGTTTGGAAAAATGGCTAATAACAGACGATCCCGAAAAAGAACATGAAAAACATTGTCCGAATTGTGGGTGGAGGAGAATGCATAATATTTCTATCGAGAATGAAAATTTTAATAATCTTCGGGATTACGACCAGCGAATAAAGACATTTTATCAAAGATCAAAGCCTCACTGGTCAAACACATTTAATAAGAGGATATTGGTTTTTAAAAGAAATGCTGAATATTTCGCGAGTAATGGATTTTTTCTACATAAAACGGGTTATTTGCAATGTGTATATTGTAAAGTAATTATTGCAGATTCGAAAAAACTGTGTCATGCATCGTTTTGTATATATAATAAGAACAGTCTTAAAGGGGAAGGAGGAGAAGGAGGAGGAGAAGGAGAAGGAGAAGGAGGAGGAGAAGGAGAAGGAGGAGGAGAAGGAGAAGGAGAAGGAGGAGGAGGAGAAGGAGAAGGAGAAGGAGGAGGAGGAGAAGGAGGAGGAGAAGGAGGAGAAGGAGAAGGAGGAGGAGAAGGAGGAGGAGAAGGAGAAGGAGAAGGAGGAGAAGGAGGAGAAGGAGGAGAATTAATTAAAAAAGTAAACAAACCTGTACGAGAAGGAAGCCGAGGAATCACTTGCGCTCTGTTGTAGACTTGAAACACCTCTAGTTGGAACTGAAACATACAAAATAGGGAAAATGGATCAGATTGATGTTTAAAAATTTGGATTATGCACACTTATTATCAGATTATGGAGATGTCGTCTGCATTAATCAGGTGTGAGAAGATTTATTGTAAATATTATTGAACAATTACTATTTCTATTACAATTGCTCCAATTTAATATGCAAGATTTTTTGCACTAACAGTATTTACCCAAAAACTTGTAAAAATGCGTGATTGGGTTGAAGATAATTTTTATGAGTTTGATTATTTTGTGGCTTTATTTCGAGTTTGTTATAATTGATTAATGTAAATAAAGATTTGAATTATTATTGCTCACCTTTGTTTCAAACTGATGTGATGCTTTCAAAATGATCACTCTTCTTGTTGTGCCGTTCAAAAACGCAAATGCTCTTTTATCGCTGTGCGCGGATAGCTAAAGTTCAAACTGTTGTGACGCTTTCAAACTGATAAAGATGATCACACTTTTTCGATCCGATAACTATGACGTTCAAAACGCGAATGATCTTTTAGCGGTGTGCGCGACAATCTAAAAAAGGATTGCGGGATGCGATGAGCTTCCTTCTTTTAGGTGAGCACCTAAAAGAAGGAAGCTCGCAGGAAGCTCTCGCTGGCACGCGCTCGCTTCTCCCCCTCAACACGGTGTTCTATTTTTATCAGTATGTTTACATCTGTCAACATGGAATGTGCTTTGGCGATGCGGCACGTGTGGAAAACGATAGTACTATTTATATTTCTATTATGCTGTCTAAACACCGTACTACTTTTAAATAAAAATAAATCGTGCAATCTGCATGAGAAACGAAATGATACGCAATTTCTTTTCAATTCCTTTGGATCGTCAACTTCACTGAGAAACCATACTTTATTCAATATTAAATCTTGCGTTAATTCGTATTATAAAACACCAATTTCCTTTGAAATTGGGTTGATACATTGGTATAAATTTATGGTTGATGAGCGAGAAACAGTTTGTAATTTCTACAAATACTATAGCGTTCTTGCAAATTGTGCCAAGACTTTTAATGAAAAATCGAATTTTCTTTTGAAGAAAACTAATCAATTATGTAGTAGTAGTAGTAGTAATTACAGTTCAGTTTATGTTTAACCTTTAAAGGATGAACACTGTTAAGAAAAAGCGCCGCACTGTTCGTAAGCGCGGAAGAGGTATTTTATCAAAAATTGGGAATATTTTGGGTACAGTGATAAATAGGGGGGTTGACCTGTTACCTGTAGAAGCGCACCTAGATGGGTATAATTTCTGCGGTCCAGGAACGAGGTTAAGGTCGAGGTTAGCACGTGGAGATAAAGGAATAAACCGTCTTGATGATTTATGTAAGACGCACGACATAGTTTACTCCCGAGCGTCTGATAACAAGACGCGGGCGGAGGCTGACAGGCACTTGGCAGATGGAGCTTGGGAAATTTTCAAGGACCCAAAAACGGGGTTATCTGAGAGGGCATATTCTTATCTTGTTACAAACATTATGAAAGCGAAATCCGCATTTGGTGGCGGTTTGAGAAAACGAAAAACGAGAGGAGTTAGAAAAACGCATAGTGATAGTATTAGACAAAAGGCGATCAATAGGTTAAAAAATCATATTGCTGGTCGCGGTTTTTATCTGAAACCATATCCAACAGGCGGAAGAATACTAGTACCTCCCACCCAATACGGTGTAACACTATTTCCTAAGGTTAAAAAGAAGCAAGGAGGAAAAAAGCAGAGGAAAAGACAGAGAAAAACGCAAAGATGAACGGCCCGCTGTCAAACTATGACCTGATAAAATGGTGCAAATTATTAGATATTCCACTAAGGGGCATATATATGATTGATACACTTCCGAGTAAAATTCGAAATAATGAGCTCGCAATTGTTAATTTAGACAAACAGATTGGAATGGGAACACATTGGACTGCATATATTAAACGAGGAAAAAATGTGTATTATTTTGATCCGATCGGTGACTTGCAACCGCCACGCGAATTGGCAAAATATTGGGAAAAAGAAAATAATGTAAAAATATTCTATAATACCAACCAATTGCAGCGGGTAAACACAGACATTTGTGGGCACCTAGTGATTTTGTTTCTTGCTAACCAGTTGTAATTTTACGCTTGTGTTGAAAGCATTAGCTGAGTGAGTGATGGCTGTTATTACACTAACCTCAAAAACAAGTAATCTATATGAGAATTTAAACCACGCTCTGGAATTGGATAAAAATCGCGAATGGGAAATTGGATTGGTTAACTTGTGGACGTTTAATAGTATACCGAATATAATAAGAGGGAAAAATTCCAGTTTTAAATATGGAGATAAACTGGTGAATCTTGATACAGGATCGTACGAAATTGATAATATAATAAGCGCTATAAAGTTGAAATTGAACTTGAGCGATGAGAGTCTTGTTATACAACCGAATAATAACACTATGAAAGTTGGAATTTATTCCGATAAACCAGTAGATTTAACTTTTGACGATTCAATTGGTAAGACACTTGGGTTTGATAAACTTCTACTCGAAGCAAATACATGGCATTATTCAAATCATTTAGTCTCGATCAGTCATATTAATACAATCGTGGTGTCATGTAATTTAGCATGTGGAAGCTTCGCTAACGGAGATGAAAAGCATATTATTTACGAATTTCTGCCGAGGGTACCGCCCGGTTATTTGATTAATGAAACGCCCGCAGAAATTATATATGTACCTCTCAATACGCGCAGAATTCAGTTTATTAATGTGACGGTAACCGATCAAGACGGATCACTTATCGATTTTCGAGGGGATAGTATAACTGTGAGGTTACATATTCGTGAGAAAAGTTAGAAGATGGGTTTTATTGTATTCAATGCCGTACCTAAGCGTCGAGATGAGAACAGAGAAAGCATCAGTAGGAGTTTAAGCTCAGTAGCGTTAACACCTATGTTAACGCCGAAAAACAGATTAACAGCTAAAAACGCGAGAATACTAGAAAAATTGGGATTTATAGTTAATTGGAAAAATGTCGGGAGCCGCAATAAGTGAAATTCTAGATGTCGATAGTCAAATTCAATTTTACTCTGATATTACTAAGTACGAATTTCACACGCACACAACATATTCTGGACAGAAACTAGGTAATTCGGATGAAGTAAGGCTTCCTGTAAATCAGCAGGATATATACACACTGCCTTGTAAATCCTTTCTATTTATTGAGGGGAGTGTTAAATGTACAAAGCCTGGTGCGAAACCCGAGGATCCGCCAGTGCATGCCGAATATAAACTTGTCAGCAACGTGGTAGGCCATCTGTTTGATGAGATCCGTTATGAATTGGCGGGACAGCAAGTAGCGAAATCGAGACTCGTCGGAATTACGTCTACAATTAAAGGATTGCTTTTGAAAAATGTTTTCGATACAAATACATACCAATTGGCAGGATTTGATAGAGATGGATATAAGTTGACGGATAATAAATTCATTTTTTGCGTACCGCTGAAACTTTTGTTACCATTTTTCGAAGATTTTCAACGAATAATTTTAAACTTGAAACAAGAGCTTGTATTATTGAGAAGTGCGTCGGATCTAAACTGCGTTGAATCGGCTACAGGAACAAATGTTTCTTTAACAATTGATAAACTACAGTGGAAAATTCCGTACATCCATTTGGAAGATCACGTAAGGTTAAAATTTTTGAAATTACTCGATTCTGATCGTCCTTTAAAACTTGCGTTTAGAAGATGGGAGATTCACGAATTTCCAAACATGGCGACATCGAGAATTCATTCGTGGGCGATAAAAACATCATCGCATTTAGATGTTCCACGCTATGTAATTTTAGCCTTTCAAACGGCTCGGAAAAATGCTATTAATAAATCAATGTCTGATTTTGATTCGTGCGAGTTGTATAACGTTAAATTATTTCTAAACAGTCAATATTATCCCTATGATAATTTGTTGGGGAATAAGCAGATAATGTACCGTATGTTTTTAGATTTCGCGCCGAGTTACTATAATCGCACTATAAATGCAGAACATGGGAACGCTATTGATTTTAAAGCGTTTTGCGAAAAATCACCAATAATTGTGATTGACTGTTCACACCAATCTGATCATTTGAAAACATCCACAGATATAAGATTAGATATGGAATTTAGTAAAGAACTACCAAACTCGACTTCGGCATATTGTATTCTTATAAGCGATTCAATAATGGAATACACGCCTTTAACCTCATTAGTTAGAGAAGTACAATAAATTGCCGGTAGGGGGATGTTTAAAAGGCGAAATGTAAAAAATAATTTATCATTCGTGTGGGCGTGTGTGAGAGAGCAACATGTCCACTTCTTCGCTGTTTCAAGAGGCGATTGGAGATTTTGAGGCTAGTGAAGAGGGAAAAACACGTACAGTGGGAATACAGTGTGAGATGGAAGAAAAGAAGAAGAAGAATTTTGCCGTTGCGGATCTACACTGGTTTAAGGGAGATAATAATCAAATAATTTTAAAAGAATTCGCGCTGGTTGATCGGGCTGGTAATTATGTGGTACTACACTTTAAACCTCCTTTTCCGAAATCTACTTTGAGCTGGAAAATGTTTCGCGAGGCTACCTGGTTAGAACAACATTATCATAAAATATTATGGGATGAGGGGGAGATGGAGTTTACAGATTCATTGATAAGAGGATATCTCGGCGTGTATGATTGCATTTTTACAAAGGGAACAGAAAAAGCGGCATTTTTGAAAAAGTATCATAATGATGTACGTTGCATACCGGAATATTACGCGAAACCTAATTTCACAAAGTTTAAAGATACGTGGTGTTTTGAGGTTTGTAACATACACAAAAATGTAGAAGGTGGGAGGTGCGCTCTAATAAGTGCACAACATTATTTGCAACTATTAACATCTAACACGCTTCCAAAGATAGGAGAGGAGGGGGATTATACTTGTGAAAATAATCGAATGAAAAGTATGAGGAATTGTGCTTTTTATAGTAGAACAAGCAAAAGAAATTATGCGAGACAAGGATTTTACTATGATGGAAAAAAGGTCGTATGCGTTTACTGTGGTTATGAGTTGGAATCACACAAAGTGAGAATTTGTAGCGTGGGCGTTGGTAGAAGACCTATCAATTTTTCGGTATTAATCCCGCTGTATAAATAATTAGTTGTAGATAATGGATCCTCAGAAGTGGATGTGTGCGGATAAAGAATTAGAGAACAAATTACGAGAATATCTGCAGTGGTTTGATTTGTGTGAGGATGCCATTAGAAATTCTACTCGTGAAAACATTGGAGTTGCGAGACAGTTGAAACAAATTTTTTTAAACAGTGTAAATTTGAGTGATGTTTACGAATATTTATCCTATTATAGGCCGCATAGGCTTTGCGTGAAAAAATTATTACAAATTGAGGAAGAAGCTACAAACTGCGCTTGCGCAAACAGCGGTGGGGAGAATGCATAAAAGGAGTGAAATTGAGAAACTTGAATCATTAGGAAAGATGAGACGTTTCAACATGGGTGCATTCAATGCTTTGGCACGTGAGGTGTTGCCTCTAGAATCAGTACCTCTCGGTTCATATCTGGTCGTTGAAAACGCAATAATTTATGGTACAGGCAGAGTGTTACTAAATCTCGACGATCCCGACAGTGAGGGAGACTCTTATTTCGATTTATTACTATGTGATAAATTTAAAAGCGTATTAAATAATGAGAACTTGACAGATTTTAACAAGAGAAATTTTGTATTAATATGCGAACATGAGAACGGACAAGTAGAGTTGAAAGAAATGTAAATTTTTACAATGGGTTTTTCTCCATAGCACAGGTTTATGTGACCTAGCCCTGTGTGAACCTCTTTTTACCCAAATAAAAAAAGAGTGACCTCCAATAAGGCGGTGAGGTTGACGTTCCTTTGGAGGCTTTTTCTAACTAACAAACCGCCGGTCATTCAGTATGTGTTTAACTATCATAGAGGAAGGATGCGATGCTACAGCTATACAAAATTTAAAAAACTAACCCGTTTACTGATGGCTATTTCAGTAAGCGAGTTTGATATTATTGCAAAGCATATTAAATTTTCAACCGAGGCAGATGATGGAACTTTGTCTGCAACAAAAACTGAGAATTTTTGCTATCCTATTTTATCTGAAATATATGATCTCCTAGATATAGTTATAAGTGAGGAGGGACATTTGCACTATGGGTGTTCTAACGATTCCCCCATACAAATTATTTCAGATACAAACGAACTTTGGGATGCTCTATATGATTTAGCAGATAAAAAATGTAAAAAAATTTAATCATGAGGGGGAAACCAACATTGTAATAGGCATGTTTATTCGTGCAAAGGTTAATGACCTGAAAAGTACACCAGCATTCTACACCTATTTGTGTCTAACAACATTTAATGATGCTAAACGCGATTATGTGTGTTGGGTTTGCCTAGAAACCGTGTTACTAATAGCAGGTGCCTATGAATCTATTGGAGGATCCAGTTTCACTTGCACACCTCACATCAAGAGTGCATGTGCACGAGATTCAAAAGGTAGTGCACGTGATTCAATAATACCATGTTTCGGTCATTCAGTTTACTTATTGGCATAGCTATAGATGAGTTTAATATTATTGCAAAGCATATTTGAATTTTCAACCGATGCTAATGAATGAGCTGAGAGAGAGTGAGAGAGAAAGCCTCTCTCTCACACACAGACAGGTTAAAACATGTTTGTGACCTTCAAATGAGCTGAGAGAGAGTGAGAGAGAAAGCCTCTCTCTCTCACACAGACAGGATTATTCATGCAAAGGTTAATGACCTGAGAGAGAAAGTGGGGGTCGGATTATTTGAGCAAACAGCATGGGGTATTGTAGAAATAGAAAGAAAGAGAGAGAGGATTATTATTCCACAGCTTAATGAGTCACATAAAAAAACTTGTGCACGTGCTCTGCTTTTAAACGTTATGAAATAGTTTTTTCACAGCAGAGGGGCGGAAGTGTTATTAATATCTGAAGCACTGTCCGGGGCTGGGGGGCAGGGGGGGTATATTAACACTGCATGTGCGAAAGAGAGGGCTTTGAGAATCACAGCAGGAGGTGTCAAGTGTGCAGATGCAATTAATAGCTAAAGCGGGGGGCGGGGGCGGGGGGTTACGGATAAGAGCAAATATAGATATAGTAATTGCAAGCAGGTATATATAGATATACAATTGCAAGCATGTATATATAGATATAAAGCTGTATGTTCTATATTTATTGGGAACCTTCTGTGAGAGGTGGGGTCAGGGGGGATAGGTCCTCTCTCATTGGTGCTTGCGGGGGGTCCCCCTTTAATCTATTGGGAATAAAGTGGGGGCACATAGGGAAGGGGGTATGTGACCTTAAAAAACAAAATGGCTGACTGCGACAGGGGGGAAGGGGTGGGTGTTTACAAAATGTCTGACCTGGGGGAGGGGGAAGGGGGGTGGCCACGCCCCCCTGCTCCCATAGGGTACGCAGAATCGGCCTTAATACCTACTACTAAGTTTGACCTTTTTCAAAACTCAACGCTCAAACACACACTTTGACAATAGCCGATAGATAATTTGGTTCTTGTATCCAAGTGCTTTCTGTCAGTTTCAACCACAGAAGCTTAATAAAATTCATTTTAAACACAACAAAATGTGAAAAATTAAGGCCAGTGATTACTATCACAAGTTACTTTTACATGCTATTGACTAATGAGGTTATAGAGAAATGAGGAATCGTCTGAAAGAGGAAACTCGTAACAAAAGAATTCAAAATTACCGAATAAATTCTCGAGCAGCTGCTGTATGGAAACAACAGTTTCAACTAGCAATTTTTCAGATGAAATTACAAAGACAAAAGTAATTCAATATTGATCTAATTGACAACTGAAACACTGTAAATTTTGGCCCTGAGAGTTTCGAGAAACAATTTGCTTTGTAGAAGCTGACCTTCTATGAAGTTGGAACTATGTCGCCTAATTTGATAACTTTGTCTCTTCCTAATGTTAACTACCATCAACACTAATTGATCATAACTTGGTTTCTACAAGTTGAAATTGAAGGTGATTATACTCAAGGTGCGAAGGAGTATTAAAAACTTTATAAGATTAGACGCTGATCGAAATATTATACATTTATAGAATCGTTTCCTATCCTATAATTTCATCCTAACTTTTGATTATATTGTTTCAGGTAATTGCTGCCTCTTTTTACGAGATTCTATTCATTCAATCGCTTTTGCAGCAAGTGAATGTTCAAAAATGGAAGTGAGTATTTTCTAAATGGTAATATATAATTGTACCTTACAGTCCACTGATATGGTTAAGAGTCGAGAAAATAAATCCTAAAATCCCTATTTAACAATCGGTTGTCTTGTAAAAGTGAATTAATGATGAAAGCATAACTATCTGCACCTGTATGTCTCTGACTATCCCTACTATGGATTTTTGATATCGGTAATCATCTGTAGAAATTGATAATGTAGTGCATGCAAGAAAAAGAAAGATGAAAAAACGATCATTCAAAAGACAATATTCATAATCTCTTCCTTTCAATTTACAGTCATGAAGCACTCCAAATCTACAGTTCTATAATAAAAGAAATTACCATTAATGGTCTCTAAGCTTAACTGTAGCGATGGCTTCAACAAATGAGAAGCGTAAGCTTTTCAAAAATCCTGGCACAATGAAAATATTTGAGCTATAATCCTTATTTCGAATAACATAGCTTTGTCCTCCCATGCAAGCAGGGAAATCATATTTTAACAAACAAATCGATACAATGCCGTATCAAAGGACCTAAAGAATTTACATAAAATAAACGTATACAACGTTTATTAATGGTGAAAGCAATTTCGTATGAAGCAAGCAAGCAATTCCGTATGATGAAAGCAATACATATTTAATAACATATACAACAATTCAAGTATCCGTCGAATTAAATACACGATGAATTGAATAATAATAATAATAATTAATAACTATTAATAATAATAATAATAATAATAATAATAATAATAATAATTAAAAATTCATTATCAATTATTGAGCTGATAAGCATATGCACCATCTAACCAAGGTGTATACTAATCTCTCTACTAACCTTGCTATCCACTGGTTTCTTACATCATTATGCTTTTTAATTCACAAAAATGGACATTGGCAGTTCTTGAAAAAGAGTTTTGTTTCTTAAACAGATTTCATAATACCTCAATATGTTCTCTCTTTTTCTAATTCAACGATTCAAAACAATTTGAGAAAAGATTCCAACACAATCAAAAATGAAAACGTCAATACTTGCACTGTAAATAAATAAAGTGATAATTGGGCTAAGCATCAGCCATTGTAATATCCAATATTTTAATTGTAAACAGCAACAGCTGCCACTATTTTGATTTTCACTAGCCCAAATTAACCCAGAGCGTATAGTGGATATTTGTTAGTGGTCATAAACATTAAAACATATCTATAAATTCACTTCGCAAACTTGACAATTGCTTGGTGCCCGCTCTCTTGAAAACATATACGTCTAACAGTTAATTCTTACATTAAATACAACTATTAGGTTTTTCAAATTATTCTACTCGACAGTTAATTTCTTTCTTGGTTTTAGATATTTTGGCAGTAGCCAATAGCATTCCAAAATGAATGCATTACAATATATAAGTTATTGCAAAACATATAGAGCATGCTGTTAGTGGCAAAGTAATAATTTCTTGAGTGACGTAATTTATTCATTAGGTTTTGACAGAGGTATCCTGTGTCATATCAGTGCGCGGGTTAACTTACTACTGATGGTTTGGAAATTGGAAAAAGAACATCGATTTACCCACTGCTTACTCCTACACTCTTTATCAGTTCCATTTCCACTGAGTGGGTTTTAGTGCGGCTTCTTTTTGCTCTCGCCAAACGGAGGGCTGAGCATGAAATATGTAGCTCACATGGATCATCGTCAAGTCGAATCACATTTTTTGGAGAGCTGCAAATCGATATGTGATGGCGGCTGAGTTTGGTGAATAACAGATGACGCTTGTGAGTTGAGTAGCACCTCTCTGATGCAGCGGTTGCTTGTGCGATTAACGTCGCCCGTTCAAGGCGGTTTTACGCTTGCCATTCACCAATCACAAGTTCGGCGCTGGTTACATTTGAATTCGATAAATTATTCACATCCCATCCTAAGCTTGTTGACGAATGTGAGTGAGTTTCCGGATTATTTTGAGATAATGAGTGGTGTAAATAAAGTTGAGTCAGCTGAATGTCTCATATTATTTTTGACTCTGCGATTGGGATTGTTGTTATTAGATGCGGATAACAAAAAACATTAAACATAAAAAACGTTTTCTCAAAAATACTCAAAAATTAGGTACTCACATACTAAAAAGTTTTTTAAAATAAAGTATTTATTTTGAACTGAGAGAATTTTAAATTAAATAAGAGTCAAGTTTTGAAGTCGGTGCAAAATAAAAACTCCTAACTTAGAATTTCTCATAAACTCATAAAATATTGGGCGCTGACTTTGAAGGTGGGCGGACATTTGCTACCAGGGACATTCACTACCAGAGTCATTTGAAACTAAAAGGGTGCCGCTAAAAAGTAAGGAGGGACTAGCAGGTAGAAAACGCGCTGTAACAACTTCTGACATCAGATGAAAAAATAAATTATTATATTATTCGGGCAGATAATGAAGCTGTCAAGATATTCATTTGAAAAGTAAAAATGGTCCCATTTCTCTTTTTTCAAGTGAATAATATTGGGATGGTAACCTCCAATACAGTTATTGCTTTAGGAGGTACAGGATTCCAGAAAAGTGTGGAAAATAGAGAATTGTTTATTAAATATTATATTTTTTGTAATCTAGTAATTTGAATGAAAGCGTTTTACTTATTGTACAGAAACTACTCTAATTTTTTATGTGCAAGTTATGTAAATATTTTTGTGGAATACACATTATTCGATTTGATATAATCATGTTTTTCAATTCAAGAATAATTCATTAAAGATTGTAGACAAATAAAATAATTAATCCTTTTGTGAAATTATCATGATTCCCATCACACTTTATCCAGGCTTTGAACGTTCCAGGTAGAGACCCAAGAGTTGGTACCAAATGACCCTCTTTTCGAGTTAGTTTCGAATGGTCCTGGTACCAAATGTCTTAGAACCGACTTTGAAAGGGTACTTGTATTTCATTTAAAATTATCTCAGTTTAAAATGAATACTTCATTTTGACCTTTTTAGTACTTGAGTATTTAATTACTCACTTCATATATATATCAATTCATTGAAGTCGGTTCATTTTTTTCATACTTTTCTATTCTAAGCTTTTAAGTTTAATATTCAATTTTTGTAAACAAGAAATTCCTCATACATTTTGAAATATTTAGCAAATCAATGTGACTAGTGAGCCCCGCGGGTTGAAGAACTCGCACGCAATAGAAAGGGCAACTTATTTCTAGCATAGCCTACGAAAAACGGCCGTATATTTTATTCAACAGGTTAACTGAGTATCCAAGACCTGACCTGACGAGTTCACATAAAATAAATATTATTTTCAGTTGTGCTGATAGACCTATGCACTAAGTACCATTTAACATCTTTGATTTCTATAAACGAATCATCGTAATTATATATGCTTTCCGATTCACAAAAAATGCACATCGGCAGCTCTCACCGTATATATTAGCAGCATATATGTTAATAATATATCTTTGTTTCTTAATAATAATAATAATAATATCGTGTGACCTGGCTGACTCAGGTCTGGTGTCAGAGTTATCAGGTCGCACCTGAATAAGTTCAGGGCCTCTGACGTGACTTAACGACTGTTTTTAGGCAGCCGGGACCGACAGCTTAACGTGTCCTCCGAAACACGGGAGTGGCCTGAGGTAAAATCTTTCGGTCAGAACTGGGATCGAACCCGGGACCTTTGGGCTAGCAAACCAGCAAATTATTACAAAAATTATTACAAACTATTCTTACAAAACATTACTTTTTTATTCTTATTGTTCGACAGATTTCAAAATATATCATGCCTCAGTATTTTTTATTATTTGAAAAATTCTAATTTGACACTTTAAAATTTGAGAAAATATTTCAACACAATCAAAAATAAAACAGACACGCAGTAAGTAAGCCTATTTACTCACAGTGCAAGGCTACTTCGTCACTATTTTTGACTAAATTCCTTTTTCATACCTTTGGCCACGTTCTTTTTCATTAACCCCATTTCCAGCGGCAGCGTCTGTTGAGTGTTATTTGACTTTTTGATTATCTGAGGTAATCTTGGTCCACACTACCTTAACCAATCCAGGTTTACAATTTGTTTAGTTTCTTGAGATTATTAATATGTTGAATAATGCTATTCTTAATTCTTTATGTTTTCGTTATTTCTGTCCTTCAATTATGATTTCTATTGAACAATTAATTATAATATACTTCATTGATTATTACACATTCCCTTCATCCCCATGTCATCTATTTGAGTTATTGAATGATCAATCATAATATTTTCATTCATCAAAATACTCTCAACTGGTTTGAATTTTCATGTCAACAATAACTCGTTATTTTAATTCTCGTTTGATTGTTGAGAGCGACTATCCAATTTGATTTTTAAAATTTGAAGGAAAA
This sequence comes from Conomelus anceps, assembly GCA_948455865.1. Classification (NCBI taxonomy): domain Eukaryota; kingdom Metazoa; phylum Arthropoda; class Insecta; order Hemiptera; family Delphacidae; genus Conomelus; species Conomelus anceps. The sequence continues at coordinate 56,212,742 of OX418220.1, forward strand.
CACTAATTAGGAACATAGTTTCATAGGAACATATTTTAGCATCAAAATATCTAGTAGGCATTCTGTAATGGCACTGGAATAAAGTTTTCGTTTAGAGAATGGTGGAACAATATATTCACGTTATGCGAACAATCAAAGTTACAATTTATCTGATTCCCAACTTCCGTTTCCCTTGTTCTCATTGGTCCCAGAACAAAGTTTCTCCAAATGGTTACAAGATTCCAGTTAAGATATAACTTGAACAGTGAAACATCTTTATTCTCACTGTAACTGAAAGTTCTTTCTTGAAGTTTTCATCTTTCCACTTGAAAAAATAGAAAACGATTTCATTTTCTCAATTACTATGATGACTCACTATAATACTTGATTACTATGATGACTCAAATATAATACTTGTGCGTGTGTAGTGATGATATGGAAATGCTAAGCCTATTCGGAAATCGACCCCAGGGTTAAGAATTTGGTGTCAAGGACGCGAACTACAACACCATAGTTGCTGATGCGATACTGATGCGTGTAACTGAAAGTTGCTGAAATCATATCGCAATAGGGAGGCAGAACCTGATTCCGCATTGACTTCACTTTGAACACGATTTTATGATTTCACTTTTTTGTGATTTCCCTTCTTGTAGATTTTTCACTTATCGACGAGAAAGCTGAAGAATTAAACGTATTTATTTCATGGCTCAAATTAACTGGATTGTTGATAAAGATTATTCTGAAAATAGTCGGTAATAAAACATGTTCTTTGAGAAGAAACCACGAGAACTGCTAAACTGTATGAAGGGTCCTATATTTCAAGATCACATTATTTTTTGGGGAGATTGTCAATCTCAAAAACTGCATTGATAGTCATTATCATTTTTCTATAAAGCCATGTGATTCTTGCACTGAAATTATTGCACAGCATAATATTTTCCTTTTCCTTGAAGTGACAAAGTTTGAACTGGCTGAAGTTGAAGCTGAAGTTGCGACGCCCCAACCAACTGCGCTAAGCGGCCCTTTACGTGGTATGAGCCTGCAGTATTATAGAATTACACAAATTCCAATTCATGAATTTAACTGATTCTTGAAGACGTAGAGTCCTTGAAGGAAGAGAGGCTGATGAGTTGGAAAATATTTGAGACTAGACTATGGAGCACAGTCGTCACAACACTGGTCTGCTCTTTGTATCTTATCGCACTCGTACTTTTGTTTCTCAGTCAATCAATACAGAAGCATTTTTTCTTGGAGGAAATGTTGAGTCGAGTGGGATAAGGGAGAAGAAAGATAGACAGATGGAAAATGTTTATCTGGAATAAGCTGCAGAAGAATGTCAGAGGATTGTCCAAACTTGACTTTCTGGATCTCAAGTGGGAGAAAATGTATCAATATAAATTGGAAGGTCCATGGAAGATATTGCATCAAAGTCAAAATATAGACTCTATGAAATATTTATAGGAACCAGTCATTCCAGCTCGACTTGAGAAAATATTGATATTGATTGAGTGATTGAATAGAGAAGTTGACTCAGTTCCAATACAAGACAAAGAGTTTGATCGGAGGTAAAGGTGGTGAGAGTATTCTCAAAACATCAATTGAACAACCTGTGGTCCGTTGCATAACACAAGTACATTCATGAAAGTAAAAAATTGAATGATATTCTGCAGTAACTACAGATATGAGAGGCTCAAAGGGTTAATAAAATTAGTTTGAAAATTGTTATGCAACATCGTAGCATTAGCTGATCTATCAGACGATTTTGAGACAAGATTCTGGGTTTTAAATCAGTAATAATAGCACAAGATATAAGAAAAAAATAGCAAACATTTATAGTATACAATAAAACAAAAAAGATATGGAATATTCAATATACAATGTAATTATTTAACACCTACCATACTATGGTAGCACATTCTTTCAATTTCTATCAATCAAGAATCTTCAAAAAAATTCTTCAATTTCTTTCAATTAAGAATCTTCCAGTAACAATCATACAGCCAAGACCTCACACCAACCCTAATCTATATAAACAAATGGATTCATACTGACTCAAAAATAATATAATTGAAATACTATTGGTTACTTTTTTTTCTATCTTTACTCCCAGACAGGCGCGAACCGAGGATGTATCCCCCAAAGTTCTTAACCAACATTGAAAAAATATTAATTGTGTCTTTTATGGGGATGAAAACCATTAATGAGGTGATATTCCCTTTGAAATATTTTCTTAGTTGATGGAGAAAAAATGCTGGGTTCACCTCTGCTCCCAGAAAATGATTAATGAAGACAATATTTTTTCCATCCACGAATGATTTTTTCTGCCTCACTTGTACAATATGCCTGTAGACCGTTAGCTAGGTACGCGAAGATATATTTACATTATGTTTCAACTAGATAACAAAATTATGAAACACCTTCTGTTGTTATTGATTGCATGCCGATATTCATCCCAACTATATATCATAATTGATATCGGCACTAGTAATATAAGCATAATATGAGATGACGGGTCCAATAATTAGCAATACGACGTCAATCATTGCTCTACATGAGGAAACACGATACTGTACTGGAAATATCCATTAATTTCTGTCCTCAAACTGCATCTCGTGCTTGGAATTATCCGGACATGATAGCAGCCTCTTGAGGCATTAGGAGCTGAACGTGTAAGCTGGCACTGCTACTGTATTGCTGAGAATTAGGCTATGTTAACCGGGTGATGGTGGAAGGTAGAGTTAGCTAACAGGGTCTGTTGTATCAAGTGCTTACAGCACCCAGTTTGCTACTGATGCAGACAATATTGCTCACCTTGTCATCCATCATAATCTTGTAGGGAACTCGCAATGTGCATCTCTCTCAGTCTGTGGATTGATTTGAAGATTCGTTGGATGGATTCGTATGATCATCGTTTAAATCAAGGTTAGTGGAGAAAAGGTTGAATATAAATTTATTCCTGATGGACGGTCATTAGAGTTGAGAGATTAGGCTTCTCTTCTACAAACTTCTGCATTTAAATATTCGAGGCGACATTTTCTCCACTGATATTGGTTTTAAGTATTAAAAGTATTTTTCATCACACCTTTTTGCAAATAAAAGTAACCAACAGTGTTTCAAATATATTATTTTTAAGTTGGTATGAATCCATTTGTTTATATAGATTCGGGTTTGTGTGAGGGCTTGGCTGTACGATTCTTATTGAAAGATTCTCAATTGAAAGAAATTGAAGCATTTTTTGTGAAGATTCTTAATTGATAGACATTGAAATTTTATAAAAACAAAGTAATGTTTCAAACTAACTAAAAAAAACTAAAAAAGAAGGGAGGCTGACGAAGCTTCTTTTCAGAAGTGAAATGCATTTCTCAAGCATCTGCTGACTCTGCAAAAGACTCTGTTCTCTGTTGTAAAATTACTTCCCGGTTGTTCGGAACCCACCTAAAACTGTAGGTCCAACTCATCAATCACCATCATCCAATTCATTACCCACGCACAGGTCTCAGACCTATGTGGGCTTCATCCTCCAAAAAAATCTCCAATATATGTGAATAAAACATTATATAAAAGTGAAATACAGTGTCAGTTTTAATATTAGATTGTAAAAAAGAACTAGTTGGCTGAAAAAGATAAAAAGTTGATTTCAGATATATGTTTAAAAACCCGAAATAAACAATTTTTGAAAACTTATTTGACCGCCGATTCTCAAGAACCATGTGGTCTTAAAAGTTTGGTTCATTTAAAAACTCTAGATAAGTAGTTCCAAGTTAAGTATTTCAGAAAATACCACAATAAATTATAACTTTTTAAATTTTATATAATATTCCTCCTCCCAGTCGGATGGTTAAGGCAAGCGAAGTGAGCCTGTGGACCGCTTATCTGTAACTTCTAAAGTCGTTAAGTATGTGCTTTCAGCAAACATACACCTGCTAATTCTGATAGTAAAATGATATTTTGATAAAGTAGTGGAGTTCTTAAGGCTGTGCAATAGGGTTTTGGTCATATTTTTTTTTCAAAGTCTCTTTGACTGGAGATTATTAGGCTACTGAAATGTAGTCTATTGCAATAAAAAAAAAAATTCATCAATTATTTTCTGAGATATGAGCACTTAAAGTTAATTTTTGGGGGCAACCAGTATCATGAACAGTTGTGAATAGAAAAGTGTAATTTCCAGGATCAATGTAACAAATTATTGTTTTTGTAATGAGGTATTTCATTTTTCAAAATTTTCATTTTAAAAAAAAATCACTTTTTTGAAACCTTAATTACAGAAAAACTATATTCCCAATTGAAATACAAAATATGTCATTGAAATCCCTGATATCCCTTCTAGTAATAGAGAAATTATTGTAAATCCAAATTGAATCGTTGGGTAGCTACGTTGCCCCAAGTTTTCTTGGATTCTCTTTAGTTTTACAGAGTCAACTTCCTCATGCGAATGCGCAAGCACGTTCACTCACACATATGCAAGGACTTGCTATGTTGCCAGTTTGAATCATATTCGTTCATCACTCACTCGCCCTTATCAATGCTCCCTCACGCGCAACACCGGCACTCGCCTGTCTACCGGATGGATTTTATTTGCAGTTCTTGAATAATTATGCGATCGACAAAAATAATTGCTTTGAATGACATGTCTCCAGTAGCACTCACATTTCCTTTCCGCTATATCATTCTCTTTCACCCTCATTCTTTTTCTCTCAAACAAACATATGCCAAATTGTGTCCGAAGGAAGGAAACGAATTTATAAGATTTTTGCGATTGTTCCATATATTGTACCTTACTCTTGTGATTTACATTATGGTTTATTGGATAATTTACATAGTGAATGAGATTATAATAATATTGTAGGACTTCTTTGATAGATAATGAATAGGCTTCCAACGAAAACTGTAGTAGAAGTGTAGTTGAAAAAGTTGCTCTACAAACAGAAATTTACTACAAATGATGAGATGAAATACTAAAAAAAGAAAATATAAATATTACAATTGAGTAGTATATTATTATACTCAATATTATAATCGTGTTATATTATTTAACACAAAAATTAGGCAATGAAGAAAAAACATTTTTCATTTCAGTCTTAGATGTAAAATTTTATTAGCATCTAAGCTGTTTTACCTGCATCTGGGTGGTGTAGCCATAGCGGATTTCAACTTCACATCTTGAAATAAGGTCCGCGTAAATATTAATTACCTATTGCCACAGACGAACATTCAATGTCATCGTCTTTGGTAACTTGCTGTGATTATTATACAATTCATCAATCAACTTATCACATACATACCTTCACATTTTAAAATCAGTTTCAACAAAAAAATATGTGAACATATTATACCGTACTATAAAATAAAATACAATTTCATAACGAAATGATCTTAGTATAAAAGTATAAAATAAAAATGAGAAAAAAAGCAAAATAATAATTATCATTTTGTTTCCATCAATTTAAGGCTGCAATAAAGGTTTATCAGAAAATATTTCAATCAGAAACTATTTTTTATAATCATGAAATTATTAGGTGTATCTTTACTGAATTTTACTTTCCTTTAAAAAATTGAGACATAAGTGAAAGACATACAAAAATTGAAAGATATACGTGATTCTTTGGAAATAAATGGAGAGTATAATTGCAAAAAAATAACTAAAATTATTTCAACTTAAGAAGATAATTGAGGAAATTAGAAAGGATATGATTGAATTAGGAGTAACCCTGGGTGAATTGAAAAATAAAAAACAAAATATTGAAAGTCATGACCCAACTAATGCTTTGCTTTGCCAATTGGCTTTGAAAATTACAAAAAATATTATAGTATGTTTTGAATATGAGGTAATAAAGTGTTATTTGTAAAACAGCCTTCTCCAAATTATAATAATCAATTTATTCGTATACTAGCTATTGTGTCCGTCCTTCGTACGGATTATGTTTAGAAATAAGACTAAATATGTTTCGGCTTTTTTGATAGCAACGATCATGAAGTTGTTAGCAGCTTAGGCCCAGACGATTCAGTTTTTTTGCGGTACGGTTTTTTTACTGTACGGCGTCAACTGTACTGTGATGTTCACACGGTCCGGCTTTGCTGCTTATTGCTGTGCTCTCCTCCTTCTTCCATTGCGCTTCCAGTTCAGTATTTTTTTTATTTGTGTAAGATTTTTTTAAATAAGTTTCTTACTGAAGGTTTCTCTTTAATTTTGATCAAAGTACGCAAATTCTGGTTTCAATATTCCACACATTTTTCTCTCTTTATTTTTATATTAATCTTAAGTCTTGTCCCACAAGGCGGGTCTCTCATATATTAGAGAAATTAAATTTTCACAACTAATATCTTCCACTTCTGAAAACTGGAATTCACTAATAAGAAGATCAATGCTGAAGAATATCAATGAAGAAGATCAATGCTGACGATCTGAAGGCTGCTTCCAGCGTAATAAGCGTATCGTTTGAACATATCCATTACCGGTACAATACATGTGCCACCGGATACGGATAGTTATTTTGCGGTACAGCTGATTTTAGCGATACAGTTTTCGAAGACAAAACCGAATGTAGAAATCGGCTAGAACAGCTTTTTTACTGGATCCAGTCGAAACAGTATTGTGTGAACATACAATATGAAATGTACATGCAAACGAAAGCACTGCAAAATAACTGATACAGCAAATTTACTGTACCGCACAAAAACTGTATCGTGTGAACGGGCCCTTAGTAAACAACTTAGAACGTAAACAATTCAGTGACAGGTATCGGAGAGAATATTTTTTGAGAACAGCTGATTGATATATCATGATAAATTACGTGATTTTTTCTTATGTGGTAATAAAACTTAGAAGAAATGTATCCAAATCGCACAATACTTGGTTTTTAAACGTTTATTATTCTGTTAAAAAAAAATTTATTTAGTTTTTTATAGCTAAAGACATTGTCAATAGAGTGTTCAATACTGTTCAATAAATCGGTTAACAAAAAATTGGCTATATAGTCAGCTAATTTTAACTGACTAATGAGTGAATAGTTTTTTTTGTATTAAGAGCGTGAAGCGCGACTTTATCGCTCGAGCCAAAACATTGGTGAGAAACTATTGCGAGAGCGATAAAGAAGCTTCACGCGCGAATTGCATACAATATTTCTCCTAAAACTGCAGTTCTGGATTCCAACACAATAAAAGCTTGTAGTTTGTAACATCACAGACCATGCGCGGATTTGGTTAGCGTTCGCCATTGTTGAGGTTATGTGAATTTCATGGATTCCATGATCCACCAGAAGGCATCAAAATCAAAATATAAGCGTAAAGAAAACAGCTGGCGAGCATAAAGTACTTTACCGCTTGCGGAGCAGTAAAGAGGTATTTTACAATCAGTTTTCAGTACGTAAAGAACTACTTTACGAACAGTTGTAGGAAAAATATTTTTAATGTTGCATTGTCCACATTAAATGTTGGGGGTTTTCAAGTAAGGAATAGTAACCCCCCCCCCCCCCACCATAATCGAATAGTGGGTCCAGGGACCCGGGGAAATTATTATATTTCCACATGGAATGCTTCAAATTTTGACCCTACCTTCCCTCTTGGTTTTACAATGTTTGATCTATGTGAAAAATAATTTGGAAAACTTCACTATATAGGGGGTGATACATACTCACAACACAAGAAATAACTTGATTACTCACCGTTAAAATTATTCAAACACACAAAATACTTTTCTTTTTATAAGTGTAAAACTGTTCAATGCCATTCCAGAAAGCTTAAAAAATCTGCCATATCCAATTTTTAAGCATAGACTGAAATTTTTTTGATGAATAATCCATTATTATATAGGTTTGAGGATTTTTATGAAAGGGCCAAGACTTTGTAGACAATTTATAGACAGCTTTAAATGACACACTGCTATAGATAGGCTAATTTTGAATGTGATTTTGTGTTTTTATCTGTTTTAACGTTCTAGCAATGTTGTATGAGACAAAATTATTTTTATGTGAAATATGACAATTTGCAATGCTTTTGACGAACACAGGAGTTGCTGCAATAAAGTTTTATCAGAAACTATTTCAATCAGAAACTATTTTTTATAATCATGAAATTATTAGGTGTATCTTTACTGAATTTTACTTTACTTTAAAAAATTGAGACATAAGTGAAAGACATACATAAATTGAAAGATATACGTGATTCTTTGGAAATAAATGGAGAGTATAATTGCAAAAAAATAACTAAAATTATTTCAACTTAAGAAGATAATTAAGGAAAGTCATGACCCAACTAATGCCAACTCTTTTCAGAAGTGAAATGAGTTTGACCCAACTCTTTTCAGAAGTGAAATGCATTCCTCAAGCATCTGTTCTCTGCTGTAAAATCACTTCCCGGTGGTTCGGAACCCACCTAAAACTGTAGGTCCAACTCATCAATCACCATCATCCAACTCATTACCCACGCACAGGTCTCAGACCTATGTGGGCAACATCCTCAAAAAAAAAAAAAAAATCTCCAATATATGTGAGTAAAACATTATTTAAAAGTGAAATACAGTGTCAGTTTTAATATTAGATTGTTCATGAAGTATTTCGTCATGGAAAACATCACAGATTCCAACTAATGCTTTGCTTTGCCATTATCAACACAAGAAAAAACTCCTTACATTAATGTCATAAAACAAAAATTAGTTTTATTATTGTAGAATTCTGTACAATATTAGGTTAAAAATAAAACACGGCACAAAACAATGTACAAACTACTCATGCCACCCGAAGTGAACAGAGGTCTCAAACTGACCAGGTTATCTAGCCGTCAGACATATCAGATTATTTTTGTGAATGAAAGCTCAGGTATTAGAATATCTGTGGCTCAGGCTTGGAAACTATATTTGCTTTACTAGATTATGAGTAGTAGAACGACTCTGCCTCCCTCCCAAGAAGGCCTAGTCAGACCAGGCAAAGAGGGAAGTAGACGTGAGCCGAGAGATCTGGCAACGTTTTAGGGGTATGGAAAGCTAGTTACAAACTAATCCACCAGATTGATTCAAAACCGGACCAAACTCGATTCGACTCGATTGTAGACTCGTTTGTTTGTTGCCTTGAGTCGGGACTCGAGACTTGATCAGAGTCATGGTAGCTGGCGCACAGCCTTAATAGAAAATAGTATTAAGTGACAAAACCCTATGACACTGCCGCGGGCCGTAGTTTGGAGACCCCTGCCATAGACAAAGCGAATAGACCCAGAATGTCTTTGGTCTTTGTGTTACCTATTGGCACAATGTTATACTTTGCCTCCTTGTTATTGCTCTGTTCCCCGGGTTGCCTATGGCACCCCTACTTGATGTGCTTACTCAGTACACTGAGAATATTGTAGCTTATTGCTGTTCCCCAGGTTGCCTGTCGCACCCCTACTTGGTGAGCTCATCCTCTACACTTTTTTACATTGTAGCTTCACTGATATTCTGTAATCTTTAATAGCTTCACACTACTGATTTTTCACCATATTCATATATAACTGGTAATAATTAATTATTGTTTTACTACTGCTCTATTATTCAAAATAAAAAAAAGTATTTTCTTTTAAACCTTTATATATTTTCAGTGATTTTGTGATGAATCATTCTCTATCATATTTGCATTTTATTTAAATTTAACATTATTCACACCACAAATTGCATTTTGAATTTCAATTACACTTTTCACGGTAGGCCTATAAAATTTCTTTTTGAGCCGTATTAATAGAAGAATATTGGATTGTATCTATGAAGATAATTATGTTAAAAGCTACTTTTCTTTTAAATGTATATACAAAATAACAATGAAAGCAGAGACACAACAGAAAAAGTTCAATCTACTCTCTTCACAAATTTTTACCTTGATATATTTTCCAAAACATTGAGGTTATTTCACACTGAAAGTTTAGTTGAACCAAAAACCTCCACCTAAAAAAAAAAATAGATTGATTTTTTCCACTTGAAGGCCTCATAATATATGAATAACTAATGTGAAACAAATTTCAATTTTTCGAATAATCAAGCAAAACGCTAATGGGTTCTCCCTCATCAAAATTTCATATCGTTCTAAAGCAATCGCAAAAACAATATGCAATGATCGTAATACTCGTATTTCGTGTATTTCCCATCGATAGAATGAGTGCTGAAATGGTATGGTAATCTGGTAGGGTATGAATATTTCCACGTTTTCCGACTCCATGCATTAGCAAGCTAATCTGGCAAATATGTATTAATCATGTGGTTTTCATCTGTTAAACCTTTCGTAAGCCTATTATTTGTAATTATGTTCCTGTTATTCTCATTCACCACCCCTTTACACACACTTTCTCTTTCTCTTGGTAGTACTAATTTCGGAATAAATTAATATTCAGCGCGGCACCCAATTGTCGACCAATTCTCTGTCATTCGGCTCGGTAAAGTGGTAATCCATTCATGATGATGAATTTTTTTTTTTTTTTTTTTTTTTTTTTTTTTTTTTTTTTGGAGGTGGAAATGCCATGATGATGAATGAATGATTGTCAATTTATAATACTGATTATGATCACGATATCACAACAACTTACTTCATGGGAATTGCCTATGTCGCTCCGGCAAGTGAAAACAATAATAATTCAGTGGCTTATTGATGTTGACTGCACGTCAATAATGATTCAATGCAATAGGATCAACAGTGTATGCATTATCAAGTTTGTATAACCACGTTGACCGAGTTCCGCATATCATTACGCATTGCATTGTTCAATGAGCTTCGATGTGTGTATGCAAGGTGCATTATAGCTGAACTATTAATATGTGTCAGTAGTTAATTGCTCAGCTGAGCAATTGGCAGGCAAGCTTTGAAATTCAATAGATTTTTGATGATCCTCTTTCTAAGCTGTCTGACAATCTACTTCATTGAGTATCTATCATCATCATCATTCTTCCAATATCCTCATTTTGAGATAGTGATTTCTCAATACGAATGCCTAAAATAAAAAAATGTTGAATGCTACTCCGTATATGGACCGTACCTTCTTACAAGGAATGAAATCTTCAACTGTTTTATTTGGCTGAAAGTCAGCTGTAGGCTGAAGGCTGTATGCCAAATTCCTGTAGGCCTATTGTATTTCTATTAATTTATTTTTAGTTTTTCTGTTCTCATCTAGTATTTGCTTCTCCTTTTCTCCTTTATAACGACTAGTACATGTGTAACCTTACTTGAGAGGGTTTTCTCCTATCTTTCTCATTTCATTTCTCCAGCTCACCCCACAACGGAATCACTGAGTAATTATTTTATAATTATACTACATAAATATATAATCATTGACTTTTATCATGGAAAATATTATACTAGTAGTTCTGTGAACAGTAGACCTCACGCCCAATAATAAGGGTGCTTACACATCAGAGGAATATACTCGATGTACTCAATGATAATCACCATCGCAAAATGAAACACAATCATCAGACATAACACTTGATTCAATTTGCGTAGTCTATTTCATGTTGTGTTTTCCACAACAAGTCACTCCGTGTCACATCACCAAGGCCGCATTTCTATTTTCCAGACAGCTGATTGATCAGATTTCACATGTCTGGTGAATGAATATTTACAAAATAATATTGATGGATTTTGTCTAATTACTTGTTATTATACTTTTTAAAAACACTAGAAATGATTTATTTCTCTGAAACAAATATATAATTCTCATGGATGATGACTTAATTCATATGAATAAGGCTCAATCAGATGAAGCTGGAAGGCGAAGGGCTATCTATGAATCTAATTCCAATTGCGAAGAAATCAATGGAGAAGCTCATTTTAAAAATTATTTTGTTACGAATGCAAAACAAGCAGTTGTTTACGCACTCATTCTACGTACATCGTTTCCATTCAAAGACCAACGTAACTTGTAATCTGAATCTTCATTATCTTGCTTTTCACGTGTCTTCCTCACTCCTATTCTTCAATCTGCATCTCTCGCACTCAATTGAGAGCCGTCGAAGCTTCTCCTCAGTTCTACAGACTTCCTGATTGTTCTACTATATTCCATGGCCTTCTCAAAACATCTAGAAGCCTAGTAATTTTAGTAATTTTTTTTGTAATTGGAATGATGACTATATAAGAAGTGCACGTGAACAAGCTAGTTTAGTTTTACGAAGCTCGCGTCACAGATTGTGTCACAGATCTCGTGTGAGATAATCCAGTTCCATTGGAGTAAACAGCGCTCAATTCCAGTGTAAAGTGCAGAGACAAGTGTTTACTATTTGTGCAGCTTACTAACAGTTTAAAGACGTTGTGTCTAGTTATATTATTTGAGACTGCCAAATAACGTATTGGACTGTGTTTTGTTGTTCTTTTATCATTTCTTTCTACATTATTGTACAGTTTTTTGGACTCTTGTTTCTTTTATTATTGATCGGCCTATAATTATTTATTTATTAATTCTTGTAAATAATTACTGAAAATAAGTATTAGCTTGTCATTTGTTGATCTGTTTTTCTTTATTAATTGAACTTGCAATTAGTGTGTGTAAATAGAATAATTTGTGTAAATAAAGTGCAAATGTGAACTTTAGAGTTGCCAGCCTTATTATAGCTTTAGAACCCATAATATGTTCCTATAAAAGTAGGCCTAATAGTCTTACTTCTTTCCTTCTAAATATCCTTAAAATGCGAGCCAATTTCGAAAATCCTTACACATACATCGCTGGACATTCCTTAAAGGTAGATCCATAGTTTCATTGAATTGGTTCAGCCGTGAATACGTTACAAAAAGACAAACATTTTTCAGACAAGTATTATGTTTTCGAGTTTTCTTATTATCGAATAATTGATCTTGAAGATTTCTGTGTTGAGGATGTTTAAGAACCCGACAGGGGGTTACCACCAAAATCGTTTTCACTAAAAAAACAACGCTCGCACGTCGGCCGCGCGCCCACCTGTGTCGATGCTGCGTTGTGTTTTAGACGACGCTCGTTTGATGTGTTTATAAAAGCGGCCTCATGTGTGATAATAGTAGTTTATGCAACGATTTTATTTTGACCCTTATTAAAGCACGAGTTAGATGTAAGTTATAACACGAGCGAACGCGAGTGTTATAAATATCTCACGAGTGCTTTAATGGCCAAATAAAATCGTTGCATACACTATTTTATCTACGACCACTAGTATACATTTAATTAAAACAATTTCATTTTACCTGTGACTGTCAGAGATATCTAACCTCTCATCTCAAATACAAGAAGTTATAGTAGATTGTTAGGTTAGCAGTTTGATGAAATCAGCTGATAGTTTCACAATATTGAATTACGATATTGATTCCATCAAAAATGCTTCTGATTGGTCCAGAACCCGTGTTATAATGTAGAACCTGTACTATAATGAGCTCATTATGCAACGGGTTTCAAAAAGCATTTCGAAAAGTCAGCTGTTTTGGCATCTATTGTGAAACTGTAATGTATACATTATGACATGGTCGTAGATAAAGTAATACATTTCAATTTGAATCCCACATCTCACATAATTCACACAGCTTACAAGTGCACAAGATTCATTTTTCAATTCCATCCATGATTTAAATATCGATAATCAACAAACCAATATAGAAACAGATTCATTCAATTTCATTAGTGCAAAATTATTTCCAATAAAATCAATAAGCATGAATAAAGTAACTTTCTTAGTAATGGCGAAGGTGATATTGTGGAAGGTATCCATAATGAAAAATAAGACGAAATTGTCACAACCACATTTATTAAAACTTCGAGAAACTAGTTTCGGTTGTTACACCATTATCAATCTCAATCAAACTGAAAAACTGAAGTACAGAGAAGCCTTATATATACTATACATGAAATGATACTATTGGCTAAGAGGGAAAGAGGCTGACCTTAATCGGACGTTGTGATTGGTTGTCAAGTCACGCCCCCTGGTGGGAGGAGTAACAAGCAAAAATACGAGTCAAATCAATAACTAAACAATGTGAACATCAGGAAAGTAACAAAAAATTTGTAATAAGGCTAGAATTTAATCAAATTAAAATTAAAAATTCTTTAAAAAAAAAAAAAGTGGGGTTTATAAATTGAATTGCGGTGATTGTAATGCTTGTTATGTGGGTCAGACTGGTAGAAGTTTCAAATGTAGAGTAAATGAACATATCAGGGATTGGAAAACCCAAAAAGGAGATTCAAATTTTGCAGAACATCTCATTAATAATGGACACAAGTTCAAGGCTGAAGAAAATGTTGAATTTCTGCATTTGATTGGCAAAGGCAGACAATTGAACATTTTAGAAGCTTTGGAGATAACTAAGTTGGTAAAAAATGATTCCATAACTCATTTAAATGACCAAATTTATTTTAACCAATTCAATACAACTAACTTGGTTTCATTATAATTCCAGCCTGTTTTTAAAAAAGCAATTCTTATGTGTATTTCTCAGTTGACCTTGATTGCATTTCAGTGAGCTTCTATTTTTTAAAAGAATTTTTAATTTTAATTTGATTAAATTCTAGCCTTATTACAAATTTTTTGTTACTTTCCTGATGTTCACATTGTTTAGTTATTGATTTGACTCGTATTTTTGCTTGTTACTCCTCCCACCAGGGGGCGTGACTTGACAACCAATCACAACGTCCGATTAAGGTCAGCCTCTTTCCCTCTTAGCCAATAGTATCATTTCATGTATAGTATATATAAGGCTTCTCTGTACTTCAGTTTTTCAGTTTGATTGAGATTGATAATGGTGTAACAACCGAAACTAGTTTCTCGAAGTTTTAATAAATGTGGTTGTGACAATTTCGTCTTATTTTTCATTATGAATAAAGTAGCTTTTGAGTCCACTCTGTTGTATCGACCATACATGAATCCACTATTGTATAATCAAAGTGGTCAGTAGAATTATCTGGAATTAGTTTATTCTTGACTAATTGAATAATAATTTCACTCCGGAAATATTTCGATCCTCTTGTGGGATCAAAGGTGATATTGTCGGAAATGAACAATCAATTCGATCAATTTCTTTTATTTTATTGTTCACAATATTATTTCAACACAGAAAAATGAATACCCGTTTCGTTGTCTGTGTTGTATAAAACGGCCTCGCCTCATTTTTTTCAAATTCCTCGAAAGGTCTATCTTTCATGAGGAGAAAAATAGAGAAAATTCAATAATTTACAACCTAATTTTCTTCACTGATGCTTTGTCAGCCAATCGTTTTCCTATCTGGTCGCTTCCTTTGTAACAAAAACGTTCAATGCTTTTCCTCCGCTATTGTCATCCATTTTCAATGATATCATGTTCGGGACAATATATTGTGCGTACTCATTTCAGGCCAACAGAGCAGCAAAGAGCCCTTGTTTGCTATGAAAATACCGATTCTCAATATTGCGATCGATGTTGTAGGCTGAAGAAAGGGTATTCATTTTATGAGTATCATTGAAAAGAAAGAATGAGGAAAGGAAAAAGAGGGCACTTTCTTTCTTCAACTTTGTTCGATTAAAGTGATAGTTTAAAAGCGAATCTACAGAAAATACAAGTAGATACCAATACCGTACATCTCCAGATGTGATGAAAATAGAATTGTTTTATCTGCGATTCGATTAGTTTCAAGTCATGATATGTGACTATTACTGATAATTACTCAACTCATTCAATTGATAGTTGATAAAATAATTTACTGATCAATTAGTGACAAGATCGATTTCAAGAATGGTTACAGAATAATTAGAGATAGTTTTAAAGCAAATTTATAAATTTCGAATTCCTTTAAGTGCTATTAGTTTATACTGAAGACTTCCGCAATGGCGGATATTGACAACAGTATTGAATAGCTGATGGAAATCGATGAATGCTACTGTACAAAAATATCAGTCACCACCGGGAATCGAACCACGGACCTCCCAATTGCCGGTCGGGCGCCTTAACCACTAGACCATGGAGACCTTTCTACAAAGCAGCATTCATTTTGACAGTAACTTCGAACTAACTTGTGAGATACGAGCCATATGGCCAAGTTAAAAATTCGAAATTAATAAATTCTGTTTAAGTAAATTTGTCAGTTTGTTTAATTGTCAGTAACTTCGAACTAACTTGTGCAAATTTATGAGTTGGTTAAATCATTCAATTTAGTACTATTTGCATTCATTACTGAATTAAAGACACTTATATAGTCATATTTTTGTGGAAATCATCAAGCAGGCGTATTTATTGTGTTTTGCTCTCATCGCTGAGTAAAACACACGCATGATTGCAATGTTAGAAGATCCATCAACCAGTTACATAATTATGAATTTTTATTTTTTATTTTTGATGGGGTGTTTACTAAATTTATTGAGTCAATATGAAACTGAAATCCACTGAATTTTTACGTAAGCGATATTATTGAAGATTGTAACCAAATTCTTTCCAAAAATTTTTATCGATAAGGAGAAAGTGAATAATTAATTGAAAGAGATGAGAATACCTTTTAGATCGGAATAAAGCTTGACAACGTAAAGCACTGGTTTCTTGAAACTTAAACATCATGTAATGCTTGGGAAAAATCGATTTGACAGAATGATTAATTATTATTTGATGTGAATGTACCATAAAGCTGACTGGAAAAGATTCAGGCTGAACTGTCATCTCTGAGCAGCTTATTCTAGAGCTTCAAATGTGTCTTATTTAATTAATTGATACTTTATTGAAACCTTAATGATACTTAAATTTATTACTATATTGAAAATGGTGGAGGATTATAAATCTTTATGGTAGATTTATCTCACTGATTGTAGAGCATTTATCGAGATTCAAATCAGACAAAAATGATATGAAATAAGATTAAAACCAAGATCCAGAACTAGAGTCATATATGTGGAGAAAACGTATTCATGATATATAATTTATGGAAAAAAGCAGAACTCAACTTGAAACTAAAGTAATCATTCGTATTATTAATATTATGGGTTGAGTGGAAGAGAGGACCTTGAGTTCCAACTCTGCCCTTTACAATTTATCTATTTATAATGTGAATAAGAAGTGAAATTCAACTAAAAAAACATGTTTCTAGGTGCATTAACCTAATGCATTCTACGGAGATGAAAAATAAAATATAGTTTAAGGATGAAGGAAGGCATTGGTTCAAAATAAACCCCCTTCGGAAAATCAAGAGATTCCGCAAAGGAATAAGAGCAGTATCTTTCACTTATCAATTTGAATTAGAAATATTAAGAGAGTAGCAAATTGAAAAAAATGTAGGAATTATCTTCTTAATCGATGATCAATAGATTGAAGCAAATGATGGAGACAATAATTCAGATGGAGAAGAAGGAATGAATGAATGTGAAGGAATTTTCTGGGGGGCGTAGGAAAGGAACTGAAAGAAAATATTCTGGGAAAATTAACTTCTTATTGCAAAAAAAGGAAAGGTGGAGTGGACGTGAATGTAAGGAGTTTTGTAATGCAGTATCTCCATCTACCAACTGCATGTCGACTAAAGGGAATTGCTAGGGAAGGAAAGGGAAACAGAAGAGGTAAAGACAAAAAAGTTATATTGGAAGTCGGTAAAGGTTGTAGACAGAGTAGATGGTGACAGATGTGAGACAAGAAGCTGTCGAAACCTTACTGATTATGACTGATTGATTGTAAAAGAAGAAAAAATGAATAGTCAGCTTTTTAGGTTGAGTGAAATCCCAGGGAACTTAGACTCACTTAACTCCCAGACGATGGGAGTGAGGCAATAATTGGAATAGATAAAAGTACTTCAAAGTGTCTTTCTTGACAGTCATGGAAACTCGCCATACAACCAATTTTCAAGAATGGCAGCCTAACTTTTCTTGTTAAACAGATTCTTTCTGAAAAAAGTTTTTTGCTGTTCCGTGAGTTCATGCTTGAACTTCACTTATTCCCAAAGTTTGAAACTGTTCGTACTGGAGCTATTCATCATTTGAATTCGCCTCTCTCGTAATCAAGTTTACAGATTCATGTTCCATCCACACTTTTTCTTATTATCTGGTCGAGATGTGACTAATAGCAAATTCCTATAGTTGATGGATTTATTGATTCTTGAGATTTCAATTTTGCTCTGAGTATTATTTTTCCAACTAATATTAGAAGAATATTGTTTGAAGAAAATTAATATCAAGATATGATGATCCCACAATAAATGCTGGTTTTAAACAATAAGGTTGAAATTTCGGTCTGATATCTGAAATTTTGATTGAAGCCGAATCTATTTCAAGTGGCATTCAGATGACCAAGTTCTATCGTATTTCTTTAGTACTGATCTGAATGTCTTTTTCGGAATATATTTAGGCTTCTGATAGAGAAAATGTATAATAAATAATTAGAACTACAAATAAATCATGCAAGATGTCCCTGGTTCCCGTTTCATAAAGTGAAGGTTTGGAAGGCTAGTAACAATAACAATCTGATAACATCGAGTATCAAATACACTGTACTATTCCTCAATTACACTATCATTCATCATCCATCGACTGCATCTGCAACTGAATCAATGCTCCACTTAACACAATTATTTTGCTGCTGGTCGAGAGCCAAGCAAAGTTTGTTTGTCACTTGATTCAGGATCATCAAGTTAGTGCCCGTCTCACCCAATCTGAATAGAACAGAATAAAATTGTAAACGAATTAGTGAACGGTACTCTTTTTTGAAATGGGTATTTTTTTTTCAAAAAAGTGCTGTAACCGAATTTCCTGTTTAATGAAAACTTCTCAGAGTTGCAGTATTCACTGAACTTATTTATTGTAGTGCCAAACATCCACAGCTTATTTGCATCAGAGTGTCCTTACTCATTTTTTTTATTCTCTGTACTCTTGGTAGACAAAAGTAGCGCAATGCAAGCTAATAAAAAGTCGCTTGTTCATGAGAATTAATTCAATTTCAAAAGTTTCCAGACTTAATAATTTTAATCATGCATTGTGTTTCAGGATGAGAACGTAAAGAAGTACAAATTAAATGGATTACAACATAATGCAGATAAAAAAAGACGTTAATTTGATCAAATAATTATATAATTCTTGTATAAGATAGGTCAATTCTTTAATCGCCGTTTTTCTGATTACAAAAAAATAGTTATTTGACATACTTTTACGGGTTAAAATCTCATAATCACCATCCGGAAAGTTCAGAAATTCTAAAGAGAATTGCATAACCACTTCGTAATATGAGGAGCAAAACACATTTAGTATGAGCATGAGAAAACATGTCTACTTGGGCTATTAAAAACTCACTTGGGCTATGAGGAAGCTATAAACCAAGTTTGAAGAGTCTAGATCTAGAATCTTCCTTTCAAGCACTAGAACTCGAATGGACGGACGGACAATGGCGCGATTTCAATAAGACTGTGCATATTTGAGCACAGGTCCTTAAATATCTTTAAGGTAATAAAGTCGATAATACGAAGAAAACTCAAAAACATCAAACATGTCTGAAAAAATATCTCATCGATACATAGCTGAGTTTCCATACTCATTCCCATTCCAATGAATATGATAATACATCAAACTAATAGAGTAGATTTTATAGGTACTGAAATAATAATTTAATTAACTCTTGTCAACCAAACTAAGAGCTTTAATCAAATCAAAATTCGTGTACATCACATAACAGAATAGGCCTACTGAAATAAGGCTAATAACATGTAAACTGTTTATTATTATAGCTTGTCTCCATAGAGACCGATTGGTCATGTGATATTTATCATATCATTCTTCCCCGCTAATTATGAAGTCTTGGGGGCAAGATGGCGGAGGGATACTGTTGATTCTTGTCCATCAACATGACATATGTGGGCATACTCTGGATTAGCTTTGATCAATTGAACTTCTTCAACTAATGCGTCTTGTTTCGAATTCCAAACTGTTTTTTTAAGCCATACTGTTCCTGGGTTGGTCAACCAAGATGGTAGGGATGGTCCATTCGTTGAGGTTCTCGTATGTAAGAACATGCACTCATGAGGAGTGCAATTCGTCGCTGTACAGAGAAGAGACCGAATAGAGTGAAGAACATCAGGTACTACTTCTTCCCATTTCTTAGAATCCAATCCTCGTGATTTCAGGGCCAGTGTTACAGCTTTCCATATGACCCCATTGTATCGCTCTACCTGCCCATTCCCTTTTGGATTGTATGGTGTTGATCTGTTTGTTGCTATGCCTTTGGAGAGGAGAAAACTTTTCAATTCAGCAGACATAAATGTTGATCCTCTGTCTGAGTGTATGTATGATGGAACACCAAACATCGAAATCAATGAGATGAGGCATTTTATCACTGTTTGTGTTGTCATGTCTGGGCAAGGAAATACAAAAGGGAATCTTGAATACTCATCAATCATAACTAATATATATTTATTCCTTGTTGTTGACTGTAGTGGTCCCTTAAAATCCATATTGATTCGCTCAAATGGTTTGGTTGATTAGAGTCCCTTCCATTTTCATGTATCTTGGTTTCACTTTAGAGCAAATTTTGCAATTTGAGCAGGTCTTTCTTACATCATCTACTGTGAATGGGAGATTTTTCATCTTCACCCAGTGGTAAAGGCGAGTGACAACTGGGTGACATAGTTCTTTGTGGTATTTTTCTAGACTTTGATGTTGAACAACCAGCAGCTACACAAACCCTAGATAGTGCATCTGCTGGTGCGTTTTCTTTCCCAGGTCTGTAAACAATGGTATACTTGTACTCGTATAATGTGAGTCGCCACCGTTGTATTTTTTCATTTTTTATTTTCTGGCTGTGCTTAATATCAAACATGAATGCTACCGATCGTTGGTCAGTGATCAGTGTAAATTGATGTCACAGTAAATAGTGTCTCCATTTCCGTATTGACTCTACTATTGCATATGCTTCTTTCTAAACAGATGAGTGTTTCCTTTCACTTGAGGACAACATTCGTGAGAAGAAGGCTACCGGGCGGGAGTTCTGAGACAGAGTTGCACCAATAGCAAAATCTGATGCATCTGTTTCGATTGTGAACAAGGTATTTTCATCAACAAAGTCTAGTGCTGCTGAAGCAACTTCATCCTTCAATGATTTTAAGATATCCAAATGTTCTTGTGGTAGAGGAAATGTTTGTGAGTGGACAATAGGGTGAATCTTTTGTGAAAAATTTTTAATCCATCGTGAATAATGGGCCAGTAATCCCATAAGTCGTTTCAATTTTTTTGTATTCTGTGGTGGAGGAAAATTTATGAGAGGTGAAAGGCGTTCTGGATCGGGTTTGATTTCGCCTTGTTTAATTTCATAACCAAGGAATTTCAGTGAATTCTTTGAAAATTTACATTTCTCTTTGTTTAAGGTCAATCCATATGATTCAACTATGTGTTGGAAGTTCTTCAGATTTGTGTCATGTTCTTCTTGGCTATAGCCACAAATGACAACATCGTCCAAATACACAGAACAGTCTTTCAAATTTTCTTTTTGTATGAGATTATCTATGGTGTGTTGGAAGACTGATACTCCATTGGTGACTCCGAATGGAATTCGTTTGAATTGGTAAAGTTTTCGGTTTACTTCAAAATGACATTCATCTTCAAGAATTGGTATCTGGTGATAAGCTGACTTGAAGTCTACTGTAATAGAAACTTTATATTTGGCAACAGTGTTGACTAGGTCTTCAATCAAAGGAAGAGGGTAGGCATTCAAATTTGTAAACTCATTTATTGTCTGTGAGTAATCTATGACCATTCGTTTCTTTCCATTATTAGAGATGATGAATGGTTGTGCACGCCAACTAGAGTTACTTTCCTCGATTATTCCTTCTCCAAGGAGGCGTTCGACTTCATTTTTCATAAACATGTGGTCATCATGTGGATGTCTCCTTGATCGGGTGGCTATTGGGCGAAAATCTGGAGTTAAGTCATTGAGGGAGCATGGATTTAAAGACTTTGCGCCAATGAGCAATTCTTTGTAGGAATATCAACTCGGTTACTATCAATCACAAGAGGTTGTTCATCACCTCCAAGTTCTAGACTTATTGTTTTGTGATGTTTCAAAAAATTATGACCAAGAATCACATTGCAACAACAATCTTTCAATACTAATAGTTGAACATTACTGTATTCCTTTCCTTCAAATGTAATATTGCCATACACACATGTTTTTGTAACCATTGCATGTTGAACAGATGCAAATTTTATAAGACTTGAATTCGTTTTAGTTTGAAAATTATATCTTTTCGAAAAGTCTTCATCTATAAAGCTTGCAACGCTACCTGTATCAATAAGAGCTTGTGTTTTGATACCATTAAGTGTAACAGTTATGATAGCTCTGGACAAAGCACCTGTTATGCCAGCTGCAATTATTGTAGATGCAGTGAGTTCTTTAGGTTTCCTACTTCTACATACATTAGAAAAGTGTCCAACTCGAGAACATTTATAACACAGTTTTTCAATTGCGGGGCAGACTTGCGGATTTTGATGTCTTTTGTAGCCACAACGTTGACAGGTAGCAGGAATACCTTTTGTTTCCGGTCGTTTCTGTGTGACTGCATTCAAGTGAGAGCTTGGAATTTCATCAATATTATCCTCGGTTATAGAGTTTATGTGGATGGAGGCATTTTTAAAAGAATTTGCATAAGTTTTGGCAGTTTCAAGAATACGTGCTTGAGTAACTACTTCTTGTAGACTAATATTTCCTTGCTGAAAAAGTTTTTCTTGAATTTCAACTGAATATAATCCTGAAACGAAAGCTTCTCTTATGTGTTCGTTCTTGTTCACTTCTGCTGACACAGAAGTAAAGTTGCATTCTGAACTTAACCTTTTTAATTCAAGGTAAAAATGATCAATCGACTCACCTTCTGACTGTTTTGCATGAGCTAGGCAGTAACGTGCGTAAACTTCGTTTTTAGGCTTGACGAACGTCTCTTCTAATTTCGAAATTGCTTCATCATAAGTCGAATAATCTTCAATCACTGAGTATAACTTTGGTGACACAAAATTTATCAGCATTCTCATTTTGTCTCTTGTAGTTGTCTCAACGCCTTCCAACAGGTTTTCAAAGGTAATTTTCCAATGTTTCCATTCTCTTTCTGCTGTAGGAGAATCCGGGTCAATCGCTAGCTCTTTTGGCTTCAGCAATTTCTCAATGTGAGGATTAATTTCACTTCCTCCAGTATCTTCCATGACTACTGTTCTCTTCTTTTGTTTGGGCATCGTTTTTGATTTGATTGAATTGAAATAATAATTAACTCTTGTCAACCAAACTAAGAGCTTTAATCAAATCAAAATTCGTGTACATCACATAACAGAATAGGCCTACTGAAATAAGGCTAATAATATGTAAACTGTTTATTATTATAGCTTGTCTCCATAGAGACCGATTGGTCATGTGATATTTATCATATCAGGTACTGAAATAGTTTTTCACCTCATTTTTGCCCTTTTTCGGGTTATCCGCGTTTCTTGCTTTCCGCGGTGCTCTGGCCACCCAATTCTGCGGATAATCGGAGCTTTACTGTACTTCCTTTGACAGCTCCTTTTATGGATAGATGGATAGGTGAATCATTTTGTCTGTATCCTCTATCCTCTCTTAAATGACTTTAATAAATAAGAAAGAACAACTTACTAATATTTTAAATTCAACTTCTTAGTTAGACTTTTTTACTTCAATTCCAATTACCAATTTTATCTCAATAATAAATTAATATGACCGTACTTTCAATACTGTAACCTCGTTTTTAGAATAGCGAAATCTCCATCTACAGTGTTAGGTCGTTTTTAATCATTTATTTGAAAATTTGTAAATTTACATGAATAATATATATATAATTCAATCGTATCCTGTCTCTTGTAGATGATCAGATTAAGAGGCGGCCGGAGTCAGGTTGGAATTCGCCTTTTAATTTCAACTTTTACCACACTAGCGCTGCCATCGTTCCTTTGTTCATCCATCGTATATAATTTGTCGTCATTCGTTTTTAACTCACCTTATTACCGATTTTATAGTTATCTCTCATGTAAAATATTTTTCTCACAGAAGAAAGGGATATTAAAACAAGGAACAAATTTCAAACATCCATTTCTTTCAAAGTAAACACAATAAAAGCATAGTTCCAAAGTTTCAGCCAAAGGAAAGTTGAAAATTTTAAACATACAGATAGAAGTTCCAATGATGACTGAATTAGCGCTGTTGTCTGTAGTAGAATGGAAGCGACAGGAAATGAGATATTAGTTTGTGTGTTACGAGTGGCAAAATCAGAAATTGCAATTAGAAATCACAATGTTGATATGACTTCATGTACAGTCGATTTTTCAATGTTTTATTATTCCGTTTCAAGACCCTTTCTTGCTCATGAGGTAAATTTCTATGGGATCAAAAATGATCACAAAATGATCGTTCCTGTGATGTCGTCGCCTGTTTACTAAATCAAACAACAGCGCCAATGTGGCAGTCGTTGGAACTTCTTCCTGAGCGGTTTAATATTTCAGACTCTTTCCATGAACGTAGGAATTATTTTTCTTTTATAGTTTCTAAGATATACATGTTTCAAATATGTTACATCGTTTTGAATAGCCCTGTGTTATTCTGTGAATCAATTTTGAAAGGCAAACTTGCATGATTTACATTCTTTCTAACGAGAAGTGAGGCTCGGCTCTCAGACCAGTATTGGGCATGGAATAGGCCTTCACCTAGGTAAATGATGGTTCCCTAGAAACGCTGGTTGAAACTCAATCAAAAGCTGGTGTTTACAAGGAAGCGACCGCCATTCAAGACTTAAGTCAAAACTGCATTCACAGCTTTAGTAGTCGCTTTAATATTTGATCTTCACACAGGGTTGCTTTAATCTTTAAACAGAATCTACCTTTAGTCTTCCTTTAAACTGCTTCAAGACATTGTCATTCAACCTTCTATTATACAGAGTGTTTCGCATGAGGCCTATTGTACTCACCAAAATAATAAAAGTTCAAACAAACGATCCGGAAATGCTTCGTTACGGAAATAAAGATGGCTGAAGTTGACAGCTTTCCTCATCAATTTATTCAATAAAAAATCTCTGAAGCCTTTATTTAGGTAATAGATTTTTAAGGTTTCATGTGAAACAAGCTGAATAATTAATAAAACATGTTACAAGGTTTTAATTGACGTAATTACTGAAATATTCTACAGAATGTGCAAAAGTGAATGCAAAAACCGAGTTTTACAAGTAAGAAGGTGATTAACATCAAATATTTATTAATTTTGTTAATTATTACAAAAACACAATTAACAACAATTGCCCGCAACTGTTTCTTTCACTAATTTTCAACTGAAAAATTCAATTTGTACGTAATGTTCAAGTTTGACTAGAATACTTTGATGGTATCACAATACTTCCCACTTGCGGACGTTTAAAAGATTTATAACATGCTTTATCTGACTTTTCAGCTCTTTTTACATAAGACCTCTTCACCAATAAACTAAACGCCTTGGACATTTTTGATCGAGTAAATTGATAGGAATAGCTGCCAACTTTTGAGTCATTTTTATTTCTGTATTGAAGCGCTTTCAGGCCGTTTTCAGTGTATTTATATGAACTTTCCTCATTATTTTCATGAGAGGATTAATTTCATTTTCAGAGTTTGAAGTGATGGAAAGATTTATTACTCCTAAAACACCCTGTTTAACTTGAATCACCTCTTAAAGTCTGATACGTAAGGGCCATGTTATACGAGCGCTAACAACGCGACGCATTCAGCGTCGGGATAGCGTCGGCTCATTGGGGCCTCTATTTTCCCTATTAACCCTCTATTTTCCACCAATGAATGGGACTCAGAAGATATTCTGAAAGAAAAATTGTCTTCAAGGCTATCATTGGGGATATGGAAAGACGGTAAAAATAGCTGTATTCGAGTTAGCAGGTGTCGCATGTGATATCTTTTCATCCATCAAAACAATTAATTAGTATCGCTGCTCTAAAAAATATTCTGGGTTCATAATGATGCCACCAACGGCAATATTATGTTAATAATTATATTCATAGCCAGATTTATCTTATTCAGCCTCAATAAAAGAAGTTTGATACATTCTAGGAAACTTATCTAAGAGATTTAATATTTCCCATCATATGCATTTCCATTGCCAACACTCATATTATTTAGAAGTAATGCTGATTCAAATCCAATTTCCTTCAAATAATTCTGATGATCTCTTCAAGTCACCACAATCTATGGCTCTCGAAATAGGAAAATTCCTGATTTCTAATATCAATAATATTAGTTATACCTGTTAAAATATCATTATACCTATCCGTTTGATGAACAACCTCCTGCAAAACTCGATTTGGGCAAATCCTTGGCCTGTTTCGGCTCTGAAAATTCATTCAATAGAGGCCTCTTCAACGGATTTTGACTAAAAAACTGTAATAGGAATATCAAAATATCAAGAATACTTCCTATTGATTTATTGCCTTCAAAAGCATATTTCATGGAATTGGCTCCCAACATTAATGGGAATGTTTTGTTACGTCGAATTCCCAATTTATCAGATTTGACGTATTTCTGAACATGAAACATTTCAGCTTAGAACGCTAATTGTGCGAATGCAATTTCACAAATCAGTGAAGTTAGCGCATAATTGAAATAGTGTAAACTTTGCATGAGGGAAACTACTTTGAATTCCAATCATGCTCTACAGAACTGTATAAGGAATGTGAAAATAGTTTTCCCTGTTGCAATTAACCAACTATTAATTTTTCGATCACGAAGAGTTTCCTGCAAAATAGTCTAAATAATTGTTGAAGTGAAACGCAGTGAAATATGAATCTTCAAGAATAACTCCTGTTATGTTGTTCCTGAATTCCTGTTTGTAGTTTCATTCAATACACCATTTTGACTAATTCTCCTCTCTCTAAATTTTGTTAGCCTTATTTCAGGATTCCTACTGTTAGAATATTGGTTTTTCATATTTATCCAATTAGAATAACTAGAAAATACACATTTTCCACTTCTCCAATTGGGGTACATTAATAGAATATAGAATAATAGATATTGAACTTTTTGTAGTTGAATTTTATTTTAAAAATTTGAATTTTTGGATAGGTTGCGGTCTCATAATATTTATACCATTGTCCAATGAACATTTCTGAAAGTAAGAGTATTTTAAATTGTAAAAATTAAAATGTTGATGAATAATCAGTTGATAATTTTCCTACTGAAATATTTTCAAAACAAATTCGTAATTAATCATTTCTAAAAGTGAGAAGCAGATTAACGATGGATAGCTTGCTATGCTGCTGTACATTCAATGATTTCGAAATTATAGCCAAAAATATTGAATATTTCCAGATAAGAAAACCGCATTGATAACATATTCTCAATATGTTTATGAATCAACTTAAGTAGATAGACATGATATAACCTATCTAGACTGTTCCTATCTAGACTAGAAGACATGGACTGTAGAAATATGTTGTGTATTCTTCACCTAGAATATGCCAAACTATTTCATCACAAATTTTCAACGACGTAGGGTTACTTTTTTGCCAAATAGAGGCTTCAATTTGCTACGTTTGAATATCTAATTAGAAGCATGGGTTTTCTGTTCCTGAAATAAAGAAAATTATTTCCAGGCCAATCAAAAACTACAGAGATGGCCTGCCAGCTAAGAGCACCCAATTTAGAAAATTCGACCGAATTTCTGCTTTATATCAAACTCCAGACTACAATGTCAGTTATTCTGCTGATTACAATAGCGTTTCAAAAGATGGTGGGGAAGATGATGAACTGTAGCTCCTACCTCAGAGATGAGAAAAAGAATAAAAGAGATGTTGGACAGAACATCATCATAATATAACGTTGGAAGAGAGGAGAAACGAAGAGGATTAACGGGAGTTCTTCCAGAAGCGTTGGAACTTTATGAGACTTGAATTGAATTGCTTAAATTCATTCAACCGTTTCAGGCCAGATAAAGGTTAAACCGGTATTCAAGGTGGTAAAGAGTGGTGGTGTCGAAACAATCTCTTGAAATTTCATGGAAAAGGAAGGATGGAAATTCGTTTTCAGAGAGAAACAGTGAGTAAGAGAATGACAAGAGAATGAGGTAGTCGTGATAAAGAAGAGATTCTCTCAATAAAGTCAGGGTCACTCATTCCATGCATTCCACATGCTGTTGAATCCACTAAAAAGGATTTCAGTGATCCGGAAATTCTTCTCTTCTTCATAACTCCAAATTTGATAGTAGAGCGGTGTTCATTTCATTCTTAATATGCAGTGATATTGATTTTGGAATGTTGTAACAAACTGAGTTTTTCATGGAGGGATAATGTTAGTGATTGCAAGCTGGATGTTTTAGAACAAATTTATTCCTTTTCTTGTGGGATAATGTTTGTGATATCAAGCTGGCTGATTCCTGCATGATCCAGCATCAATGTGGAATGTAGAATCTACCGTATTTCTAGTAGTGAACAGCTGAGAAATTATACTGTGAAAGTTGTTTATTTTCAGTGGAAACTGTGTTACTAATAGAGATATTTCTGCTCTGGTTGAACCATTTAATTCTCTAGTAATCCAAAGCAATAGTCACTAATTTTTAAGTGACATTCTAATGAGTATCGTTACATCACACAAAGCAGCGTTATTACTACAGGGTCAGTCTTGGATGGGGGTGGATGACCAATTATGTTGCTGGGAGGGTTAGACTCTCGATATAATAATTACAATGGTAATTTGGAGTAGGAGACCTCTAACGATAAATTGTAGCAATATAAATGGATTTTTATTCCAAAACGGGGGTTCGGGGTACTCCCCGAGAAAATGTAAAAAATCACTTCTTTAAAACCACATTTAGAGTGATTCTGGGCATTAATTCTTCCAGCATAACACTTCAACCCACGTAATGTGTCAAAGTAAATTCTATCTAGTTCTTGTGTTATTGTCAATGGGAGATAAAGAGCTTTCTTTAAACTTCCATTTTTCTATATTTCATCCCTTTCTGCTCCTGATTTGGGCACAATACAGTACCGTAGGCTACTTGAAAATTTATTTCAATAAAAGTGAGGAGTACTCCTTGGAAACGTTTTTTTAAATAAAATTCCTACAAAACCACATTTTTAACGAGTCTTCTCTCAATCTTGCCAAAAATTGTCTCACAATGGCCTGCTAAAATTCCAAATTTCTTTTGTCTATGGGAGGGGACCCTGATTCCTCCCCATTGTTACGCCACTGGCACAATCTGTTGATAAAAAATTAAATTTACAAGAAAAATACATCCATTATTCGCAATTGAAAAACTATTCAATCAGCCAAAATTTCCCAACATTTTTTTGAAGATTCAGGGTCTAGGCTCTAGGGTGATTATCTGAGTGAATGTACAGCAGTGCTAGTAAAAAATTCAGTTTTTTCTGCCATAGTAGTCCTCAGCTAAAAAAAACAGAAAATAGTAAATCAGAACTGGCATCATTTTCAGACCAAGTCCTGTATTACTGTAGTACACAATATTTTCAATAGAAAATTAATTGTTGGTCAGGCATTGCTGTCTCAGTTTTCTCTTGTCAGTAACTCTGAAAACTCTCATTTTCTTCTACTTTTTATTTTATCCTTATTTTCCCCTCTTTTTTCATTTTCATTTCTCTCCTACCAATTTCTATCGTTTTACTTTTTGTAATCTCTTTTCCACTTTTTCACTGTTTTTCATTTGTTCCTCTTTTCTTCTTTTTTCCCTTCTCCTTCTTTTTTCTTCTCCATATTTTTCTTCTCCTTCTTTTTCTTCTTCTCTTTCTTCGTTTCTTCTTCTTTTTCTTTTCCCTCTACTTCTTCTGCGTTTGTGGGGGGGGGGGATTTCCCTTTTCCCCCCACCCGTGGATCCGCCACTACTAAAGTTGCATCAGCAAATCAGGTGAAATTGCAAAAGATTGTTTTAATACTGTAATTAAATTGAATTTGATGTGCATGTTAGGTTAGGTTGTATAAGCTATTTGTATTTTATTTTTTTAAATTATGGTTTGGAAACTCCAGTTAAGGAGTATAAGACAAGTCAGATTAACAATTATATAATCTTATATACTAGTTACCATAATTACTATATCAATTATTAGTTGAGGTGAGGCTTAATTTTGATGTAAAAAGGAACTCTTGTACACTATAAAAAGCTTTATCAACTTAATATTTTTTCAGTTGTTTTTTGAATATTTATTTATTTTCAAGACTCTTTAAAAACTGCAGTAGCTTGTTGTAGAGTTTTCTGCCAATATAACTAGGTTTATGTTTGAATAAGCTACTATTGTGACTCACCAAGTAATAATCTCTTCAGATTTTTGTATTATAACCGTGTATGTCAAGATTTTTGTTAATATCACTCTTTTTTACATATAAAGTAGCTTCATACACATATAAGCAGGGTACAGTTAGGAGACCAAGTATCTTGAACAACGGCCTACATGAATCTAATCTATTAACTCTTTTCATACACCTAACAGCTTTTTTTTAAATCTTATACACCCTATCAAGGTTTTTTATGAATTACGCCATACTAAGATGCCACCTAATATGTGACAGTAAGAACCATTTGTCATTTAATCTAGTGAGCTGTCGCAGGACAAATACCCCAGATGAAATTTTACAACATATTTACTCAAATGTATGGATCCCAGGTCAATCGTCTATCCAAGAAAACTCTTAGAAATGTAATATTTTCTTCCTGGTCTAGTTGGTTATCGTTTACAGACACGTTTATAGCCCTCATTCGAATTATGTTTGTTTTAGAATCGAAGGTATTGACATTTTTTACTATTTGTTGTTAATTTCTGTTAACTGATTTAAGAATTTGGCAATGGACTTGACACCTATATGGATACTTATTTGTAAATTATCTAGAACAGAATTGCTGAAAATAAGTGATGTATCGTCCGCAAATGAGAGGGCTCCACCACTAATTTATTATTTA
This sequence comes from Conomelus anceps, assembly GCA_948455865.1. Lineage (NCBI taxonomy): Eukaryota > Metazoa > Arthropoda > Insecta > Hemiptera > Delphacidae > Conomelus > Conomelus anceps. The sequence goes on from OX418220.1 coordinate 56,243,532, forward strand.
GGTTAATTGTTGGCCTACGAGATTCAATGGTCAGTTATTGATCCATGGTCATTTCATCCCACTCGATGGCTAGGGCGCTATACTCGTTTTTAGGGTAGAATTTTTTAAATTATTTTCTCCTAGTGATCTCTTCCCCGGAACTCTAGTGGAGAGTACTTGTGAATGTTACTAGTGAATGATTTTGATTTCATCATTGATTGAGTATTAGCTGTGCTCACCCGTGCATACCAAAGCACCCACTTGTTACGCTGTCCATTCAATAATAATATTTTAATTCCGTGCTTCTTCGTTAATTTATTTAATTTTCACGTTCATTCACGTTTAGTAGTCCGCACCAGTATTCCCACCCGCTCACTATCATTTTGTTTACCACACTACAAATGCAATTTTTTTTTAAATTGATGTAAAATTATTTTTCAATAGAAAGATATATATGATAGGTTCTAGATTTGTGGAAAGAAGAGTTTTCCTTGATATGGTACCTATTTTCCCAAGCTTATTTCGTCTTTATTATTATTTTGGCATTTCATGAGTGACTTTATTCACATGATTGGAAGTCAGATAGATGGCAGCTCAATGAGAGATCAAAATAACCTCCCACGCCCGAATTCTCTCGGCTGTTCACAATAATAATTATTTCAAATCGATTGCTTTCATTGAGATGAGTCGACGGCGTGGGTGCCTAACTGAAACACTTACTTATTGGAGTTTGCTCACTTCAAAGCATAAAATTTAGATGCTGTTTGACGATGGAACGTTTAATATTGCTGAGAGTTCTTGGTATCTGAGAAATTCAAATAACTTCTTTCAGATCAACTTAACTGTTCTTCTGTAAAACGCCCCGCTATGTAATAACTGGAAATAAAATAATAACTGAACAATAACATCTTAGGGTCCATAGCTAAATCTAAGTATCTGGGGAGTAAATTCGGGGCCCATTTTTCAATTGTGTGACGACACCTTTTCTGCAAGTTGGATCATTCCTCTTTGATTGGGTACCCCGGGTTTGCCGCAGCTGCCCTAGGCTAACTCAAACTTTAAACCATCTCTATAATTTAAAGTTATTTTCTACTCTATTTCCAACATGAATATATTTGAAGACTTTAAAACTCCCCGCTATGTGATAAATGCCAACTAAACAACAGTATTCTCATTATTTCACTAGAATAACCAATTATAATGAAACAATTTACAATGAAATTTTAGCATTTTGTTGTAATTGTGTTATGCCAGATCTTCTTGTCATTATTCTTAAAAATAGAATGTAGCATTAATATATTACACAAAATCTCCAGAATCTATGTTAACCGTTGAACTAGCTGGCAATTATAATTAAACAATTTACAATGCAAGTATAGCATTTTTTTAATGTGCTATGCCACATCTTCTTGTCATTATTCTTAAAAATAGAATATAGCATTAATATTTTACACAAAATCTCCAGAATCTATGTTAACCGTTGAACTAGCTGGCAATTATAATTAAACAATTTACAATGCAAGTATAGCATTTTTTTAATGTGCTATGCCACATCTTCTTGTCATTATTCTTAAAAATAGAATATAGCATTAATATTTTACACAAAATCTCCAGAATCTATGTTAACCGTTGAACTAGCTGGCAATTATAATTAAACAATTTACAATGCAAGTATAGCATTTTTTTAATGTGCTATGCCACATCTTCTTGTCATTATTCTTAAAAATAGAATATAGCATTAATATTTTACACAAAATCTCCAGAATCTATGTTAACCGTTGAACTAGCTGGCAATTATAATTAAACAATTTACAATGCAAGTATAGCATTTTTTTAATGTGCTATGCCACATCTTCTTGTCATTATTCTTAAAAATAGAATATAGCATTAATATTTTACACAAAATCTCCAGAATCTATGTTAACCGCTGAACTAGCTGGGGCTTGTGCCTCACACATTTGATTATTATCAAAATATATGGGCATGTCTCTATAATAATTCAATTCAATTGTTTTCATCGCCACAACTTTAAAACACAATAATTTAAAGATTACAAATTAACTTAAAGGAAATAAAAGAAACCCAACTAACTAGAATAATAATAATCATCATCATCATCATCTAGTGTCATTTGACTGTAGTCCGAAACTGTAAATACCAATCAGAAACGGAGTTTATTCATTTCTGAAGGGTTGAAACTTGTCGGATCAATATGTACAGACAGGTTCCAACTTCATCTATCCTATCTGCCTTTAATTAGGACTCTGTGAATAAGATAGATTGTCTCCCTTGGGAGGACTCTTGTGCTCTTGTGACCTGGCCTGGCTTGCAATCTTTCGGAAGCGGAGTGAAGCGGCTTCCAACTCCCTTTGGAGTTTCATTTCAGCAAGCTTCATCCAACTGAAGCCCAACTACACTTGTTTTTTTCTTTGGCTTAGTTCACTATTTGAACCTCCATTGATTAAATTTTTGTAGCCGGGAAGACTTCGTTTTTTTAGTTTTCGAAACCATTTCATTATTCTGAACCTTCTCATAATTGTGTTAAACTACTTAATTAGTTCAAGAAGTATAAAAATAATTTTCATAAATATTTCTCTTTACCACTTTCCAAATTTAAATCAGCTTAGATATAACTTCAACTTCAGGTTGAACTCAGGTAACTCAAGTATACTGTAATATATCTGAATAATATTTTGAGCTCAATTGGAGGAAAACCTTAGATGGAATAACACTACAAATTGGATTTGACTTAGGTTAGGACCTGTTGTTTAAGGAAATAAGTAATATACATGTTACGTTCAAATTGTAAGAACTTTCATCAAAAAGATAGGTTATTGAACTTCTTAGACGCTTTGGGAATAAGTAGAGTGATAAAGAACGATTCAGCTTAAGGTTTAAATTTTATTTGATTTTTTAATGTCAATCTTTCAATAATTTTAGCTATTGTTGTGTGTTGGTTAATTTTTCGTTTGTTAATAGGTCACCGTGTCTGTTACTCATTTGTTATTTCTCCAGTTGATTAACCCTCAATATTTTTGAGTTTATTGCTTATTTGTTTTTGGTCGTTTGGACACCTGCTCTCCACTTGTTTATCATTGTTGCTCCGTATTGGTAGGCTATTTGTATCTAGTGGGCGTGTCTAGTAACAGCCAATGTCAGACCTCCAACCTATGCTCATAGTCTATAAACCAATAGTATTTGTCCAAAAAGTTTATATTGAGCTACCCTGTATTTGAGTTTTAGTTTATTTGAGCTAGAAAATGTCGTGATAGTCAAATCTATATTTCCTCTTGTGGTCGTAATAATATTGATTGAAACAACATCAGTATCACGATATTCATTATGTCTGGATTGTTTTATGCATTGGTTTGTTCCAGTATAGACCATACTGTATAGTAAATAACAGACTATTCTTAATTATTACTAGTAGTCTAAGAACATTGCATTGTTTTACGCATTGGTTTGCTTCAGTTTAGACTAGTATGTATTATAAACATATACGAATCAGTATGGACTACTATTAGTGTAGTAATAAAATATAGAATAGTTATTCTCCACCCAAACAGAGGCTAGATTGTTACACACTCTTGAGGCCTGATTCGACATAATTCATGAAGGCAGTGAACATTTTCATTGAATTCTTTATCTGTTATATTTAAGGTTTTTTGTGGCGTTTCTCAAAATAGAGGGAGCTTCCCTCTCATTTCCTTTCTCTCATTTTTCATAGCTTGTTGCATTTTGCTTGCTGCAAAATGCTGAGTCTAAGAACATAATTCTCAAAGAGTTAATGATTGAAAGCTTTTCATATTGTGCAGGTGTTTATTTTGAAAAAACGCATTCGTGCAATGCTGAGAGAGAAACTCGTGTAGTGGCTAAAAGAACATTAGCCATTGAGAAGAGAGATTTCTCTCTTGACTACTATTCAAAAATGACTTTGTTAATCCCTCAAACGTACACCTGCTCTTATCTTAACTTCTGGAAAATTTCCACAATGCTTCCATTTCTATTGGGAGTAGAGAAATGTTTTAAATCAAAAAACATTTTGCCAGAGAATTGGTTTTTGAAAATAATACTGCTAGAATCCGCATTGACTGTGATAAGAGTGAGTAAGTTAGTTGTGAAATGAGTAGAATAGCAAAATAATCATTACACTTACTTATATTAGAGAAAGAAAGGAAGAAAGAGAGAGAGAATTGCGTCCGCAAGAGTCTTTGCAAACTTCTCCTGAGTGATAACAATAATGGGCAGTTATGACCAGGCTCTAAATCATATGTGATGATGGAAAGTGATGGTCTGTTTCTGTGGAAATTGTTCTTCTCACGTATAAATATGTCATGAGCATTCAGTGCTCACCAAATCATCACATTTATACGATAATATTTCTCATACTTTGTTCTGTACTTGACGATGCACTGATTTACAAACTTTATCCACATTTCAGCTTTTTCTAATATGAATTGCTAAAGTTCAGAAGTAAATGAAAAATTATTGCGATTAACATCCCATAATAGAAAAAACTTATTGGAATAGGAATGGAAAATACTTGATTCACTGTCCAAAACAGTTTTTTTAACCATTTGTGGCACAGAAAATAATGTAAATTTCACTGAAGACTTACCCTTTTTCTCATCAAGAAAATTCTTTTTTTTATTCGGATGATGCCCACATGAGACTTGTGCATGGTTGAGGTGAATGATTACACGAAATATCTAAGGCTGCACGAGAAACTGACGCGCCACCACGGCTGCCAGAAAATTCCATCAGATGAAGATAAACCAACATGATATGGCCTGCAAGATTAACCTTCCGACCAAGTGATAATTCAATTTATTCTCACAATGCAATACATTTATAGGTTAGGCCTACTTATCCAACCAATAAGACAGTAATGGTGTATTAAATGACCACCCCAGTGCAGTAGTTAATATGAAAGAATGATAATCCAGTTCATCTCAGAATTGATTCTGGATATGTGTTTATGGCATATATGTGTTGTAATGATTGTAGCTCAATTGAGGATAATCAAATACGATAATTATTATCCATGAGAATTTGGATGTGAAACACGAAGGAATTGATATTTCAGGATATTTCATTAGTTCTCTGTGATCTATTGGCGTAGCTTGGATATTCTAGTGCAATATGCTGTGAGATTGCATTGATGATAAATTGCATTAGCATGTTGGGTGATGGGTGTTGGTAGTAAGCCTAGGCCATTACTTCTTCTGAGAATATTGAATTCCTGATGGAGAAGGTCTTGATTTGAATACTCACTTACCCTTTGTTCACAGAGGACTCGTGCCTTTCTTCTTCGCCATTCCCCTTTCCCAGTGTTCAGCGATGCATTCAGCCAAACGTTTTGACCGAATCGAGGCATTGCAGGAATGAGAGAACCTTGGTGTAATGAGAGAGAAAGAATAGGAAGGAGAGAAAGAGAAGGAACGCAATTTCTGAGCACTTGCTTTCAACGACGCCCAAACGACATTATTGTAGGTTGCCTCATTTCAAATGCTGGTTGACAAAGACAGATTGATAGTTCATACAACTGAATTAATTCAAGCTGACCCGAAGGGAACTAGAAGAAGCCTATAGCTCTCTTTTGCATTATGTGATTCACTACGAAAGCGACTACATCGATCATTGATATAATAGAGATGAATGTGTTTGATCAAAGATTCTCTTTTAATTACTGGTTGAAACACAAGATAAAAGTAGTTGTAAGCTAATATAAATGACCAGATCTGAGTGCAGCTTCATCTATGTTCTATGCCATAGCTTGATTGAACTTGAAACGTTGCATTATTAAATGTTTTTGAAGATGTTTAATATTATAAAAGGATTTAATATTCAAGTCTAATTACTGATTGATCTATGCTATAAATATGTATTCAACTTGGAACATTGGATGAATTATTAAATGAATCGCTGGGATCAGAAACAACTCGAGTCAATTTTTTTCAAACTGGAGGCTCTGAGGCTCTGAATGAGTCATTTAATTATGTTCTTTTACATGCAAAAATTTTGAAAATTGGACTAATTTGGTTTCTGATTTCAGTGATTCAAATGTTTTTCAAAGCTATAATATTATGTTACAGCTTAGTAAAGAGGTAGGTAAGGTAGTGTAGAATAGGGTTAGAATAAGTGTTGTGGGTTTTGAGAAATTGATAAGTCAGAGCCTTACTTAGGTTACCGTAAATGTATTTCAACTTATACTCACAAAATAATACTTTTCTAGTCGGATGATGCCCACGTGAATATTGAGACTGATTCATTTGTTATGGTGGAAGTATTATTACCTAAGTACAGTATTATTTCATAAAAAATATTATAACACTTCAGTAGACCTTCTTCTTCTACTGCATATTTTCGCGGAAATATTTATTACCTTACATTACGAGCGTTGAGCAAATATTTTTACCTAGGCGAGATAATTGAGTGTATGTAGAGAACCCTATTAGTGCCAAAATGGAATAAAAATTTTCAAATTGAAAAAAAATCTAGAATAAACAAAAAATGTATTAAATGTGTCCGTAAGACCGGCCTTTTAAAGAACTAAACTGTTGACAAAATTAGATTACAAGATTCAAGTTTTGACATTATTTGAACTTAATGGCATTTGATTACAAATATTTTCCCCAATATATCCAAAAATAATACAGTTATGTCAAGCCCTTCACTCGAAAGGAAATACAAATTTCATTTTATGACAGGAGACATTTGTTGTTAAGAGCTTGCTGTTAAGCACATAACCCAACCACGATTTGATTTTAAATAGTTTCCTTCAAGACAAGGTCGTCGAAAGCAATCACCCATACTACTAAATTTACATGTTTCACGTTTTTGAATTCTAAATTTGCAGCACTATTCTGCCAAACAAGAAGTGGATTTCCCTAATTAAAAGTCCTCTCATACAAATTTAATGAATATTTAAGAACTCAACTCATTTGGAAGAACTTTACTTTTCCCTCAGGACTGCAGTGCTCCATGGAAAAAGCTTGATTAAATTGAGTGTATAAATTCGACAATCATTTCAATATCAGTACTACAAATCTAGGAAAGGTACTAATTGGATTAAACTCTTTATTCAGCCAGATGTACCCCAACTGTAATACACATCTGCACATCGGGACAGTAAAACCACTGAGGCTTGAAAGACAGATTGTTCTCACAAAATTCTGAACAGTGTAAATAAAAACGGTGCTTGTCTGGGGCGCCTTTATTTATCGAACTCAGTCAGGCCTGATTGGATGGAAACAACTAATGAAATGCTTGCTTGCTATGTTGTTATGTGCTCTCGGCAGACATTCGTTGTTCGTTGTTGAGCAAACAATGTTTGTTCATTCGCAATGTTAGCTGGGTAAAAGAAGAGTAAACAATGTCGAGTGGAATACCTTCTGATCTGTACGATGACTTTCCCACCATCAACTAAATGTCATTATTATTTCGCAGATGAGTGAGTTCGGTGTTTTTGTAGCACTTGCTGTTGAAATGAAATTCACTACAAGCTGATGTCGTTCACAATTTCTCACTGCAGGCTAGAAACAAGGAGGAAAAATTTTGATTAGGTAGGCTTCAAGGGATCGGTTTTCTTTATTTTCAAAAACATTGAAATTCAAGATTACTTCCACTTTTATTAATTTTATAGGAGCGACAATTCTTTTTTAGATATGAGGTAGAATGGTTTGAAAGTATCAGGGACAAGCCAAGTCATATTTATGTGACACAGTGTCACATATCACTTAGGTTAACCCTTACAATCTGATTTCTCCTTCTATTGATATTTTCCTCTCGTTGTTATATTATCTATATATTTTTTATATTAGTCATATATATATATATATTTATTTATTTATATATTAGTCATCAAGTACACTGACTGATTCGTCTTTAGCTAATTATGAAATATTCACCAATATTTATGGTAGAATGGGAAAGATATTCATTCACTTATTTGTAACTTTGGTGGTGTGGAAGCAAAGTGAAGATGCATCTGTTGTTCCAACTGTAAATAGAGTATAACCCTCTAATCCGTCATCCAAAAAGTCGAATTACCAGAGAAAAAGTAATTATGTTGTATGGCCAAAGCAGCAGATTACCTCTGTAACAATATTACAGCTGCTAATTGCCCAGCATCATGCGAACTTACTTATTAGGGAGAACTATGGGAGAATCAATGTGCAGAACTAACTACAGTAGTTGGTAATAGTATAGTAAAGAATAAATCTAATAAATTAGAGGTGCAAGCTGGAGTGCCTCAGGGATCAATACTAGGTCCATTGCTTTTTTTGTTATATGTCAACCGTTTACCTAAAGAATTAATTAGTGGTAGAGCCCTCTTATTTGCTGACGATACATCACTCATTTTCAGCAATTCCATTCTAGATAATTTAGAAATAAGTGCCCATATAGGTGTGCAATCCATTGTCCAATTTTTAAATCAGTTGAAATTAACTATAAATAGTAAAAAATGCCAATACCTTCAATTCAAAAACAAACATAATTTAAATGAAGATAGGGCTATAAACGTGTTTGTAAACGATAATCAATTAGACCAGGAAGAAAAAATTGCATTTCTAGGAGTTATGTTGGATAGACGATTGACCTGGACTCCATACATTGAGAAAATATGTTGTAAAATTTCATCTGGGGTATTTGTCCTGCACAGCTCGCTAGATTGAATGACAAAAAGTTAATTTTTACAGCTTACCATGGGCTCTTACTGTCACATATTAGGTATGCTATTTTAGTATGGGGGTAATTCATCAAAACAAAATCTTGATAGGGTGTTTAAGATCCAAAAGAAAGCGGTTAGGTGTATAGAAAGAGTAAATAGATTAGATTCATGTAGGCCGTCGTTCAAGAGACTTGGTCTCCTAACTGTACCCTGCTTATATGTGTATGAAGCTACTTTATATGTAAAAACGAATGATATTAACCAAAATCTTGATGTACATGATTATAATACAAGAAGCCGAGGAGATTAACACTTGGTGAGTCACAATAGTAGCTTATTCAAACAAAAGCCTAGTTATATTGGTAGGAAATTCTACAACAAGCTACCGCAGTTTTTGAAGAGTCTTGAAAATATAGAAATATTTAAAAAACAATTGAAAAAATATTTAGTTGATAAAGATTTTTATAGTGTACAAGAGTTCCTTTCACATCAAAATTAAGCCTCACCTCAAATAATTGAAGTAATTATGGTATCTAGTGTATAATATTGTTGATCTGACTTGTCTTATACTCCTTAACTGGAGTCTCCAAGACGTAATCTACAAAAAAAAAAAAATATGTGTACTGAGGTTTTCCTGTAATACATTAATCTAAAGAACTAAACACAAAACAAAGCTATAGAGGTGGATAGAGCTGGAAAGTTGCTAAAAAGGTAGTTTACTATTAAAAAATCACTAAAAATTCATATCATCAGTGCAAAAAACTGTTTATTTGTAAACTTCTCTCTTCAAACAGATGAACTATATTATATAAACACTATGGTATTTCACTCGCTCTTCCCAATTTTGTAATTTTGTGACCACTACCAGAAAAGAAAAGCTCCGAACTGGATTTTCGGGCAAGACCGGGTAAAATGCTAGTATGCAATATTTAAACAAAAAACGGCCTAATTATTCTTTAGAGTGATAAAACTAAATACAGCCCAATGGAACGCAGAAAGCAGGTATTACTATTGAAAAAAATTTACCAATTTGGGACAGGGGTTGGTAAGATCGGGGTGGTCGGATCACCAGGAGCATCGGTCCGTCCGTGGGCGGACGAGAGGGGTTCTACTGTACTTTTTCATAAAATGGTCGAATTTTGAACCCAGATTTGAATAACAAGAGGATGACTTACTGTTATTGTTGTTTATTCATCAAAATAATCGTTCAAACAGTTTTTTACGAACTAATAGATTTTTATATGTACACCATTCGTCGCTCAGTAAATGTCCAATCGATACGGTATTCAAGTTTAGTCCAAACATTTTTAATATTTCTTCGTTAACATCTGCTATTACTCTTTGAATCATGTTTTGTATTTAAATAATGTAGACAAGGTGCTAATTTTAAACTATAAACAATTTTCTTGATTCCCCCTCAAGGAGAAGTTGTAAGGTTTGAGATCTGGATTCCTTGGATCCCAGATTGACAAAGGTCAATGTCGGCCTATTTATCGCAAACATTGTGACAAATTCACTGAGTTCGATGCTTAAAAAGAGATTACAGCCTTCTTAAACAAACTATTAGAATGGAAACAAGGGAAACATCTCAAAACTACCCTACTAAGGCTATGTAAATAAAACCCCATTCATTTTAAGAACCCTGTATGGAGAATAAATAGTTATAAATATTCAAGCACTAGTTTTCTTCTATTCAAATATGCGTACTTTTTCATTCACTTTACTCTCCTGACTTCAAGCGATGATGACCCGGTATTATTTAATACGTTACATAGTCACAAAATTAAATGAATTTAAATTCGAATCCAGTTCTCCATTGCTTAATTACAGACTAATATGTTACAGATTTAAGTAGAAAGGTGCATTGGTGCAGGGAAGTGATAGCCGCCAGCCGTAGCAGGTATCTATTGAATCAGATAGAGATAAGCTGCGTTCTCGTAGGTCCTGTTTGTAAGGGTGACCGATTAGATTGGACAGCAAAAATTACACTGTTCTTTGCTGTAAAATCACTTCCCGGTGGTTCGGAAGCCAATTAAAACTGTAGGTTCAACTCATCTATCACCATCATCCAACTCATTACCCACGCACAGGTCTCAGACCTATGTGGGCTTCATCCTCAAAAAAAAAAAATTACAAATTAATTATATTATTGCCTTTCCATAGAGCATTTTGCTCCTGTGTACGCTTGTAAAATGTCAATGTAATAACCTTGTATTTTACGTCAGTATTTGAAAAAAACTTTATAATGAATGGTAATTCTCGAACATTTTCAACTACAGTCTTCTGAAAGATTTCTCGCTTCACTTATCTCATTACTCATCCAAGTCTTCTTTCTCATAGCCTCTTACTTTCTCACTCGATCTCTGCTATTAATTACTCAAGAACACCTTTCGCAAACTCCTCTTTGATTATAGCACTCAACAGGCTTATGGCTCATTCTCGGATCGCTGTCTGTCATGATGAAGGAGAAGAAGATGAAGAAGAACAAAAAAACGATCAGAAGTTTCTCTCAACTCCTTCCTTTTGACAGTTTCATTTACGTTTATCTTTTGCAAAGCTTCAAAGCAATAATTTATTTGCTTAGTAAAAACGGTAATTCACAGCTTAATTGGATCAGACACGTTTCTTGAAATTAGCATCATCGAGTATTTTTTCCCAGAGATTTCCTCATCATTAATAGCTTGCAATTCAAATCAGAAGGATAATGATGTCTATGAAGACGTCACGGGTTCATTTGAAAAGAATCACACTTAGAGTACACTTTCAAGTTCTTGGAGTTGAAAGCGAAAAAATGCTGCTCTCAAATAATTTCTTTCAATTTATTATCTCCCCGAATCTCCAAATCAGTAAGGGTGTTCGTCTTGCAACCATTCTGATAAGAGTGCAAACGGATCAATAATGATGATATTGAAGGTCCATCTTGTTTCCACTAATATGGAATAAAAACTTAAAAGGATCAGTTATCACTCTACTACTAGCAGGTGTCCGATTCAATCATTGAATCTGGATTCCCAAAACGTCTCATAAACTTTTTATGATTTTAATTTAATATTTTTCTTCTTTTTTCTTCAACTTTTATCTTCATCACCGCTGCTTTTTATTTGCTTTAGCTTCCACTATTTGTTTCGGTGAGCTTGACATACTGACACAACTCTGTTAGCTCAATAGGAAAGTAATCGTAACCTATCTCACTCCTCGTTTGCATAGTACGCTCTTTGGACTAAAGCCTTATGTTGATTTCTGATGATTAACCCATGGTCGAAATTGACTAAAGGGACTACACATACAAAATATTTCAAGCATGGCAGTAGTCAACAAGCCTTCAAGTCCATAAATTGATGTCAAGTTGGGTTGATTAGTGGGAAGGAATGTGTTGAATTTTGACGACTTTGATTTCGAAGTAATGTAGTAGAAACCCGAAAGCAATAATGATGCGGCGCCTACTCGTACCTCACACTTTATTAACCATTATTTCTTCACTCTTATCGCTGCCGCCGTCAAAATCAAATGGTGGATGTCCTTTGTGCTTGCTATGAACCAACATTTAGGATTGGTGTGTTGAACCGCAAGACGGCCGACCAAAAGCGTCGGAGAGGAAATTGTGGGCTTCAAAATGGATGCTCCTTGTAGGCAAGGAAAATTAATTTCATCAGCGCTCTGTGTATTATGGAAGATGAGATGAGAGGAAGCTATGCTGTTAAATCACGTTCAATTCTCCCTACGAGAAATTCGTCACTGCCGCCATGCACCATGAAGTGATGAGAAATGATTTGGTTTGAGGGGATGGCACCGCAAAAAACCTCGCTTGTTTTAAAACATCATCTCATAATGGAAAGAATGCAATGCATACTAGCGTCCTGCAACAGCATCCATTCAAGTGATAATATACAAGATGATTATTTCAAGACACTTATCTATCTTGTGAGCATTAAGAAATAAATTGTAATGTCTTTCAAGATATTATTATTATTTTTATTATTATTAATATTATTATTATTATTATTATTAATAATAATAATAATAATATTATTATTATTATTATTATTATTATTATTATTATTATTATTAACGACAAATAAAATAGTTCTATAACGGCTGCGTTACAGGTGGTTCAGAACCCACCTAAAACTGTAGGTCCAACTCATCAATCACAATCATCCAACTCATTAACCACGCACAGGTCTCAGACCTATGTGGGCTTCTTCTTAAAAAAAAGAAGAAGAAGAAAGAATACAAAAATGTTAAAAAGTGTCGTTAATACAGTCTCCTTCATTCTATGTTTTATCAAACTAGTGTCATAATGAAACTATGCTGACACTACTACCACTTTTTAGTACAGGAGAACCAATCAGAACTCAGGATATCTCCATAACAGTGTCAGGATAAATATTATACAATAATCACATAAGTTGATTTAAACATTTCAAACTGGATTTCAAATCGGAACTGTCAACAACAATCACTCATTGTATGCTAAGTTATATTTTGGGCATGCTATTGTTAAATTGAACGTTATTTTGGTAGTCGAAGATAAAATATTTTATGCAACGATCGTATTTTGTCTTAAAGCAGCTCCCATTCGGCTCAAAGGCAGTAATAATGCCATCGTTGCATAAACCACTTTTTCTCATTGTTGTAGAATTTGAATTCATTCAAGACCAGGATTCCCTTTGGGGTATAAAATTATATTTATTGGGGAGAGGGACATTACTTACCTGGACGTTTGGTATCAATTTTTACACCTTTTTATTGCTGATAATACCCACATGAGTCTAAGACTTGTGCGTGGGTAATGAGGTGAATGATAACACATTGATGCCAGACGAAGGAGCGGGATTCGAACCCACGACCGCTTAAACGACAGCAAGTTGAAGTCGCGACGCCCCAACCAACTGCGCTAAGCGGCCCGCCATCAGAGCCGCTATTGAATTGGAGTCTCTTTAACGTTATATTTATATTCTTGTTGAGGATGTTCACATGTAAGGTGGAGTGCATGGATAATTCCGCTATGTTGTCGGTTAAAGCGCTGATAGGGCGCTGACTACTACTGCCCTTGCGGTACGGGCTCGAATCCTGTTCAGCCTGGCCTATTTTATGTAATCATATTTTATGTAATCATATTTTATGTATCATCGTCAAAATAAATGAAGGAATCATAATAAAATGAAGTAAATGATGGCATTTGATGGTTGGACCTACAGTTTTGAGTGGTTTTTGAATGAACTTCTATTTATCTGTACATAAAAATTCAATTGCTGGACTAAAGAGCAGTTCCACCCAAACCTTCTTAATATAGAATGTTGAGAAATGGTAAATATTTCAAATAAATTAATTTATTCGTCTCTACGAGCTTTTTACATTTCTTAATTTATTGATAATAATATCGTGACGCATCACTTGAAATACAGATAACAAAATACTCCTCGGTTACTCTTGAGAAAGTTCTTCATGAGAATCACCAGATAGATAACTTTTATTTACAATACTTAACATCATAATAAAGATGGTATGTTTTAAAGGATAAATAGAAATCTATCTAGTCGAAAAAACTATTTGTTGAAGCTATCAGTTTCAAATAAATCTGGCAGTGGCGTTTAGCAAAAGATAGATGTTACAAAAATTTTCGGCTGGGAGCATATTCGAGCTGCCTATTGCTGTCACATGATATTGTTTGGTGAGTACCAATAAATTGGGGTTGAGAAATGTTAGCTCACGACAACCGCAACTCTAAAATGTGTGGGCTATAAAATAATGGGGGCGTCATACTTGCTAGTTTATGAAAGCATTTTCAGTTGATTTTGACAGAAATGTTTGAGAAGAACAAAGAGCTGTTACTCTAAATTGTTTGTGCTTTTTTCAGTCCAAACCAACAAATGGAATACTGAGCTTCATTGTAATGAAATAAATGTCAATTGCCGTCCACGTCAAAGCAGCCCCCAGTAGAATAAATTAGAGTAGCAATGATTGCGAATAAATGATGCCATCAAAAACTAAAAGTCACATTATTTTTTATATTTTACTGGTAGTGCGGACTTTATGCTCAATACTACAACAACATTAATTAGTTCTATCAGCGCAGATAGCGCTAGCGCTGTACTGAGTTCAATCAATGCTGCACTGAATACCAGCGTTGTAAAATCTCGGTGAAGCAATTAGCGATTTTAGCTTTGGATATTCACGTATATTTTCATTTAATGACAACTATTATGTTACTTGAGAATTGAAAATTGACGTCAAGTCTAAATGATATTATTTTATACCCTATTAAAACTCTATTATCATTGCATTCATCTAAATAGATTGATATGTTGAACTGTATACATTCATTGAGGAGAAAGTATAAATATACATTTATTTATACTATGTATTTATTTATACATTTTGTAAATATACATTTATTTAGTGAGGAGAAAGTATTAGAAAAAAAATACATTTCAGAGAAACAGAGTTTCAAGACCCTTTTGAAACAGTCCCTTCATTAAACAGTCTCCACTCTAATCGCCCTTCTTCCTACATACATTTTTCCACAGGAATAGTTCTGTAATAAGCTAAGAACTGAATATTGTTGGAGATTTTTTTAATGAAAATAATTGTAGAATGTCACTAAAAAAGATTGCCGGCGTATTCACAATATTCACTAGTATTAGTGACATTTATGTGCAGTAGAGTACCTAATTTAAACGTATGTTTCTTAGAGACGTTAGAGGACATGGTTTTTATATTTTACGTTTTATATGTAGGTTAGGAGATAGACCTTTCAAACTTGGTAAGAAAAGGCCGCAATCACTTTTGTACAATACCTTCTTCGTTGCTTTCCGTTGATGAATCATGACTGATTCGGTTACAGATGTTGCTCCTGAGCACAAAATACTGATTGAATTAATGCTATTATATTACGTCTCTACTACATTGTATGTTGTATCAATGCCATTAGCAACGCTAGAAATTCAGAATCTTATTAGTTGTGAACAGAGCTTTCCTATTTGCAGACGACTTATTACGACAGAAATGAGCACTCTTAAAGCATAAAGCATAATGAGCATTTTTAATAAATGTGGTTGTGGCAACTTCGTCTTATTGTTCATAATGAGCACTCTCCCTGCTATACAGCTGTACAGCAAGATTACCACCTTCAGCTCATTTTGAGTAGTACGAGACTATTCTGTCCCTTTTCTTCCTTCGGCCCTCTTTTCCATCCCATCAGCATCAACTCTCTTGACAGCCAGTGCAAATCCGCCCACAGTTAAATTCAAGCCATCGGACTCAAACAACAATCTTTACGGTTCACATTATTTCACAAACGTTCGCTTCATTATTTTATCTCTCCAACCAATAAGCAATAAAGAAAAATTGAATGATTTACGTGCTTTATGAATATAGACACTCCGAGTTCATTTTTTTCATGTTATGGAGGGCCTACGGTCCGTACCACTGATTAAGTGATGATAGAGCAGATAAGTGTGAAATGTAAT
Organism: Conomelus anceps; assembly: GCA_948455865.1. NCBI lineage: Eukaryota > Metazoa > Arthropoda > Insecta > Hemiptera > Delphacidae > Conomelus > Conomelus anceps. The sequence continues at coordinate 56,259,657 of OX418220.1, forward strand.
GGATTTCATTTTTAATACTATTTTGAAAAAGTAGGCGAAAACTTTTTGCAGCAATTGTCGTGAACACTTAATGAACAAGGAGTCTTTCTCTTGGATATCAATATAAATATTTACAATATGCATTCTTGCATTCTTGCCATGAATTGTGCCATCACCAGCATAGACGTAATGAAATTGACTGAATGTAATTGTATTATATTAAAATGACATGTAATTCACAAAATGTAATTGTATTATATTAAGATGAAATGTAGTTGACAAGATGTAATATTGTAATATAATTGTTGATGAAATGTAATGTTAAGTTGACAAGTCACCTGTCAGATGGGAAATTCCCCAAAAATGATGTTTTGTGACAAATGTGATAAATAAATAGAATAAATAAATAGTGTGAGTGCAGAATATTAAATGCGGTAAAATGCACATTGTAAAGTGCTATTTCTCAAATACTATTATTATTTATTTACTACATTCAAAGTTCTTCTAATTGTGTCTTGTGAGGTCATATTTTGAGGTCTCTTGAGAGCCATTAACTTGTCTTACCACCGTATTTGCCAGTTCATTTATCGTCAAGTCACGTATCAAAATGAGAACATATAAAAGAACTATATTACACATACAATGGTCTAGATTCTAGAATATTATCTATCTTACTAGGATATACTCATATATTACTACTTACAGCAAGCAATATGAACGTTAATTATACCAAGTGTAACGTGTTACTTTTGTATAAATGCAGACTAATTGCGAATAAGATCAGGAATTCGGTGGGATACAAAGTTTAAACCAGCCATAAATAATATTTGTAATGACAAACGTAGGATAATTTCGAGACTAATTACATTTTCGCAACAAATTTAAAGCTGACATCTCAGCTAATTGTTTAATCGGTGAATTTACAAATACCCAGTATTGTTTCATTCTGTTCATTCAGGCAGCTTTAATAACGCTTTAATAATGCTATCAAGTGCTGCTTCACTGAATTTCACCTCTTCACTCAACACAAATTATTTGAGTGCTTATTGGATTATCTCGGTTTCCAAAAGGAAACAGATCTTTTTTAGAGAAAAAGCGAAGAGGGAAACCCCAAAGCATTTTATCAGTAATTGCGGTTTCTTGAAAAAGTTATATTCTTCGCATGATAAAGTTAATATAATATATTCATAGTATAAATATAACATACTATGTTCTGATTAAAAAGAAAAATTGCCATTGGAGGTTGTGGGACAATATTATTAAAATCTAGACTTGTCAAAAAATTAAGTTCATTGTATAAAACATCCTGTCTAGTTTTCTAATCTTCAGTTTAGCAGATCATTATGCAAGCCCTAAATTTCTTGTTTGAGTATGTACAAATTTAATGTCTAACAGCCTTGACAAATACCTCGTTCCATAATTTGACTGGTTTAGTGTGGCCACGGAACTACTTCTATCTAGTCTTCCTCTTCTTCTTTTTGTGTATCAAACCCCCTAAACCCTAACTTTTTACCTTAAAACTTGAAGATTAAATGAAAGTTGAAATATCATTAGCTTAATACGGATTAATAGAAGAACTGTCTCAATGTTCAGAAAACAGGTAATATTTTATGCTCATTAAAAAACTCATTTTTTCGGGCATCCACAGTGATTGCCTGTTCCAGTCTTCATAATAGCTTTATTTTTCAGTCGATATATCTTTCTAATGCTTAATATTTTGAGTCCATTATTTTAATTTTCAATCCGATGCGTGATTTTGACATCTCTCCTGCATTGGTATTATATTACTAGAGAATTAATGAATCATTTTATCTAAGGCTGTACTGTAAATATAGTCATACAATGAAAAAGGATCACGAAACTACTACTTTTAGGGAAGTGGTAGCCGCGAGCCGTAGCAGGTATCTGTTCAATCAGACAGAGATAAGCTGCGTTCTCGTAGGTCCTGTTTGTAACGGTGACCGATTAGATTGGCCAGCAAAAAATACACTGTTCTCTGCTGTAAAATCACTTCCCGGTGGTTCGGAACCCACCTAAAACTGTAGGTCTAACTCATCAATCACCATCATCCAACTCATTACCCACGCACAGGTCTCAGACCTATGTGGGCTTCATCCTCCCAAAAAAACTTATTTCTAGCTTACAACATCTCAAATATTCATCCTTATTTCATTTATTATTTATAAAAAAGGTTGTCACAGACCATGAAGATTTACTTCTCTGTCTATGACTACTCTACTATGAATTGATTTGAGACTAATGATGCTGTCATTTAGACAGGATATTGTGACTAGCTGATAGCTGTTAATACTACTGACAGCTTGAATAAGATAGACGCATTGTTGGATTGTTGTTTGATGCAATGACGCACCTGTTCCTTACTACTGAAGCATTGTAGTTCACACAGATTGTTGTTTATATTTGTATCGGCGCAGTTTTTGCTTGATGAATATATTGCAGTTGAACCGTTAATATTAAAATCGATTTTAAAACCGATTGGATTGGCCAGCAGAAATCTCTGTTTTCGCTGTAAAATCACTTCCGGTGGCTCAGAATCCACCTTAAACTGTATCTGTAAGTTTGGTATCTGTTCAGTCAGATAAAATAAGCTACGAACTCCTGGGCCTTCTTTGTAAGGGTGACCGATTCAAGATATGTTGTTTATATTTGTGTCGGCGCAGTTTTCGCTTGCTGAATATATTGCAATATATTCAGCAAATATATTGAATATATTTGCGTGAGCCAAAGGCCTACCACTCTTATTATCGCCCTCAATTAACATTGTCTCAGCTAATGACGGAAAGTTAAAAGTGTGGAAACGATTCAAGAGAGTTGAAATGGTTTTTCAGGTGAAATTCCATTCTAGAAGTGGTTTCTGAGGTGCGGCTATTTCTCTAAACTTTTAATTATAATGCACAAATTGTCATGATATCACATCTTCTTCTCCTTTTTTAAAATTTTCTTTTTGTCCACATAGATATTTGGCTATTTACAACCACGACTGAACCTGAACAATGTACATCATCATTATTTTCAACTTGATAATAATCTACATATTTAGGAAAAAGGCAAACATTTTCTTGGTAATATTATATTTGAATATAAAATCAATATAGCTTATAATCAGTATTTCAGTGTAGCTATTTTTGGCTCAAAAATTTCAAAATTCAAAATTATAATAATCTTTTTCAATTGTGATGTTAAAAGAAAAATCAAAATTAATATTCTTTTTTCTGAAAAAAAATCTTCTTTTTCTTTTTCTTCTCTTTCTTGTGTAATCGCATGTTATTACATTTTATTAAATACTTGGGTATGATTGGGAAGTTCATAGCATCAGTTATCATATCTTTTCACTTACAAATTTTTCTTTTCATCCATTTATGCGTAAAATTCATCCCTTATCAATTATCCTATTCATTCATAGACTCATAAATGTGTTCATTATTCATCCATTAATTTCCCATTTATTGCTTTTGTTCTATATTCAAAATCTCTCTTTTCGTGTGTTCTTCATTGCGCCACATGACATGTTCGTACTATCGTCAAACGAAATATATGCGTTGCCGGAAATAATGTAAAATGTAAAGATTCTTTCCTGGGTAGAGAAAGTGTGAGAGGTTGGTTGAAAAAAATAGTGGAGTCTGTAATTGAAATACTACGAGAAATATACAAGCCGTAAAGAAAAAAGTTGGGTTGAAGTCTAAAATTTAATAAGAGTACATACACTCTGGGACTTGAATGTTTATTGTCTACAATAATGGATACTTAACATTCAAGGAAAAGCTGATAGCAAATCATAAAATTTAAGCAATCTTATTCCATTAAATTGTATTCTACAGAAATGTATTATTATATTTTAGAAAAAATTGTGAGTTCTTTAAATTGGATAACGTGTGATCCACATTACTAAATCAAAAATATTTGCTATTAAAATTGGTATTTTTAATAAGGAGCATCATTTCTTACAAGTCTTCTTGATAGGCTTTTCAACTATGAAACATTGAGGATAGGTATCCTTCTCAACTATTCACAAATTCCCTATGCGTCTTGAAAAATCTCTACCAGTCGAGGAAACAACGTCAGTAGAAGTGAGAAAGAGATTGAAAGTGTATAACAATAATTCGGAGTTGCCAGCGAAGGAGAGACTCTTCAAGATTCAAGCAGCTCTGGATGTTTTGGCAGGCAAGCTAGATTTTGTCTGTTAGACATTTCTTGCATTCGGAATCTACTTATTCAAATCACTCAGTACAGCCTGCGCTGCGCTGCCTTTTTTAGCCTGTTTCTTTCCCTCAGATGTCAAGAGCGAGTGACATACGTACGCGCCCGTACACGCTGTGATGTTTTCACTTTTTTCACATCGCACTCAATCTTATTAAAAAGAGCAAGCTTCAAATAATGTTGTTATTATTCGACACGATGAATTAAGTGGAAACCAGGGAAGCTCAAACGGCAAAAACAAGTTTTGATGACCCGAGGTCTTTTCAAAACAACGTAGTACAAACATGTAGTCAAGTACTTGTACTTTCAGTTTCTGCAGAATGTTTTTAACCTTTTACTTGTAACTGGTACTTGTACTTTGTAGTTCTCTATGCAAGAGTCTCCAGGATTTCCATCATTCAACCTTTCAAAAACTCTGCAATTGAACTAATATTGTTCCGATGATAGATGATGCTACCTTTCGAGCAGGGTTACCAGATCCAAATTTTTGAAAGGAGGACATTTTTTTAATAAAGGAGGACATTATTTATCAAAAAAGCCGGACAAAAAAATAAAAAATACAGTTGAATAGAATTAATCAGCCAATAAAGTACAATAGTAATTGATATTTTCTGTGTAAGCATGCGTTCAGCATTTGAATATAGTACAAAAACATAGCACGCAGCTTGTCAACTCGTTCTTGACAGTTGTAGGAATTTGCATATCAGCTACTAATGCTATTAGTCTATGCTGTGAGTTGCTACCATATAATTCGTCACAAGAAGAATCATTAATTATTAGTATAGTCACTTGGAACGCTGCGTATGCTGCGTAAATGTAAATCAAACTTTTTCTGAGCACTGCCAAGAATGATTTGACAGAAGTGGTTCAAAGTAATTCTCCAATTTTGCTTTCCACCAGAATTTACTTCTAACACTCATGACAAAGTTTATCAAGACAACTAAATCACTTACATAAATCAGCTCTACAAGAACCATGTGTGACTAAAACTTAGCATTAATATTTGGTACCGCACCAATGGAGCATCTGTCTCCCAGAAGCAAACTCTGGAAACTTTCTTCAGAGAATCATCCGATGTCTTGCCATCTATTACGAAATCTCTACTTAATAATGACAAAAAAACTTTTTAAAGTGTAAATCAGCTTCCTGCTATGATCAAGTACTGCTATTTGATATTGTCTTAATACTATTATCAGAATGAATGTGCCACCTGTGTATAAATTATGTGAATAAATTAGTAAATTACATGTCATTGGAGTTCTATGTTGGTGTAAGAAGGATTTACAGCCCTTCACGGATCGCTGTAGTAGTTTAACTGTATAGTATTCTAAGTACTGTATTACATTTGATAAATTGAAGTATTCTGTTTCAGATACACAAATGTTGCCCTTCAGCTGCAATACGACCGTAGAAGCGTTCCAGTGCGATGTAGCAACTTGTATTCCGACGACAAGTGCTTGTAACGGAATAATTGAGTGCCCAAATGGCCAGGATGAGTCCGTGTCAGTTTGCGGTGAGTGGCTTGTACTACACTCTATTTCACTTCATTTTGAATCCATGCATAATGAATAGTTTGACAAGTTTTGTGGAAGAATACTTCACACACCCCTTACCATACAAACGTTTTTATACGTCCCTTACTAACCATCGTAAAACTACATGTCAGTCCAACGTTATTGGCGGATCTTTTATGATTTTTAAACGAGTATTCTCAATCAGTAAAAACATTTTATTTCTACAGCGTGAAACTCCACTCCACAGTGTTATTTCAACAATTAAGTCATTCAATTCAATTATCACTACAAAATTGTCTTATTTTGAACTCCGACTCATATATAAGGTAAACTTGCTGTCTCACCTTCTTTGAGTGTGTATATTCCTATCATTTTTCTTGGTTGGCTTCATTTGCATTTCTTTTTTCATCAATGGCAATACTTTGTAAATCTATATTTCTAATTTTGTGTTATTATTTTTCAAGTTATATATTATTTATGATTTATAAGTTATTCTTCTCTTGGTCATTTTTCATGTGACAAACTAAGGGGAAGTATAGCCGCGAGCCGTAGCAGGTATCTGTTCAATCAGATAGATAAGCTGCGTTCTCGTAGGTCGTGTTTGTAACGGTGACCGATTAGATTGGCCAGCAAAAAAGACACTGTTCTCTGCTGAAAATCACTTCCCGGTGGTTCGGAACCCACCTAAAACTGTAGGTCCAACTCATCAATCACCATCATCCAACTCATTACCCACGCACAGGTCTCAGACCTATGTGGGCTTCATCCTCAAAAAAAAAAAAAACTTAAAAGTTGCACAATGATTTGAAATGTGGTGTGTTTTTTATAATGTCATTTTCGAGGAATAAAACATTTATTTATTTTAATTTATATCAATCTAATATTAAAACTGACACTGTATTTCACTTTTAAACAATGTTTTACTCACATATATTGGAGATATATATTATGAGGAATGCATTTCACTTCTGAAAAGAAGCTTCGTCAGCCTCTTACTTTTCAGAAGTGAAATGCATTCCTCAAGCATCTCCAATATAATTATGTGAGTAAAACATTGTTTAAAAGTGAAATACAGTGTCAGTTTTAATATTAGATTGTTCATTAAGTATTTCGTCGTGGAAAACATCACAAATTTATATCACCTTAAATTAAGTGGAATAGTTTTACTTTTTCCACTTAAACTCTTCTCTTTCCCCTTATGTTTTGAAGTGTGTCAACACATTCTATTCAACTTTCTACTTCTATTTTATAATTAAAGGATTAATTTTGCAATTATTCTCATTACAGATTCCAGAGGTTTAGTTGGCTAATAGGTTAGGTAGTAGGTAGATCAGTAAGCTAACTTTGGGATCGATGCAAACCATAGAGCATATAGAACTGTCCGAGCGTACTTTGGACTCGTTTGACGTTCACTTCTACTGGTAATTTCCAGGTAGCCTATAATTCGCTCTTCTTTTCCTGTTTATTTTATTTATTTTTTAATAAATAGAATCCTTCTTACATTCTTTCTTTTATCATCTTTTTCAAGTAGTTATAATGTTGAATATGATGAAAATGAAAAATTTATGTCGTAGGATATTTATGAAAAAATTTAGCTTCGCCCTTCCTAGCCTCAAGCTTAGTTTGTGCCTAACTTCCATCCTACAAATTGGGATTTATCGAAGTAGAGTTTCAAATTTCACATTTAGTAACCCTATAATTTATCATTCAAGTCGGCTCATATCAAGATTTTCATTTGATACGCTCAGAGCTCAGACATTCTTCTAATGCATCGACTAATGCTAAAACCTCATTCTTAGTTTTATTATTTCGTTTCATATGGCTCGTGCCATGCTCCCAGCTCAACTTTTACGACTCTGCATTTTAATGCTGGTGCTATCTGATACAGAGGCCATATATTTCCAGTCTATCCATCAGTTACACGCACGTTCAACATGTAACTGTGCATTATTTAGGCATTATATTGGATCAGTTCTGTCATACCACCAATAAAGTTCCAATGAACGTTGTTGTGATAAATTCCATTAAAACAATTCGTTGAGATATCAGGCAAACGGTGTGATTTAACAATATTTTCAAAAAAATTGTTCATTGCTATAAGAATAGATAAAGAAGTTATCATATTTTGAAACCAATAAATGCTTCAATTTGTTTTGATTGCATAAATAATAAAAGAATGAAACTAGTTTCATTATTCTCGGAAGGTGGATTATTGTTTTAGTTGATCAGATTGTTATAAGCATTATCTATACACTTGAGATTTTTGATCAGATTGTAAGTATTTGCTGTAAGTAGATACAATTATAATTGAAATAAATTAACCATTTGTTTCCAAATATTGAACATTTTCATTGCTACGGAAACAGACGCGTATCCAAGGGAACAGTTAAAGCTATCGCTTTAAAAAAAACCTAGCGAAATATTTGTGATTGATGAGTGTCAACAATAAAGTTTGAGTCTTTTGCATGTCTGCTAATGAATGTTGTTCAATAAAGTGGAGATGCAAACCGATCCTTCATCGGGTCTTATAGTTAGAGCAAGAAAATTATCATGAAGTAAGGAAACCACTTCACGCCTCAAAATCTAGAGATATAATGTGATTGAAAAAGCATGCTGAATATCATTCCGATAGACATCTAAATTCTGATAGCTTCGGCCGCAATCCAGGTGAACTGTAACGTTTATCAATGTAAATTTGATTTTCCCAAGATTTGGACCAAACTAAGAGTCAGCCAGAAAAAGAAACTCCCATTTCTACAGAAAACAGAATTTGACAGAAGATTTATTCCTGTATCCCTTTATCACAAAATTTCCGTTAATTCTACTGAGCTATCACATGCTATTTGGCTACTGTCAGTAGTTTTTCATTAGTTTTCTTTCCCTCCATGCTATTTAAATTTGAATAAACTTTCATTCTCAGCTTCGTCCTTTTTAATTCACATTTGAGATTTTGTTGGATCTGGTAATAATAATAATAATAACTGGTAAGGTTATTTCAGTGGAAAACCCCATTTAAATTAATATGTGTGCATAATTTTTTGCTAAATTGTAAAAAATCATGACATATTTAACGAGATTTTAAACTTCCAAAGACACAAAATGCTTGTTTCGAAGGAAACATTTCTAAAAAATAATTCATACCCCCAGACCCCCGGTAGAATTAAAGTTTTAGCCCCACCCAAAAGAAAATCCTGACTAATTGCCTATTTCAATTGCTTGATAACATGGGATCGTGATATATACAACAAAATGATTTGAAAGTACTGCCATATTTAATTATGAAACTTTTCTGCTCTCAGGTTCTATTCCTGGCTTGAAATTACATTTATTCCATGATGCAGCTTGTTTGGAAATCGCTTGAAATTACATTTATTCCATGATGCAGCTTGTTTGGAAATGATATGAAAAACATTGTAAGATCACGTCACTAATCATGAAATTTCTAAAAGAATGAGTAAAGGAAAGGGCTTTTGGATAGTTTATTTAAATCAATATTATATTGAAAGAAACGGTACATATTAGATTAACATTGTAGTTTGAAGTTCTTATGTGAAGTGTGATGAACCTGAGAAAAAATGTACAATAATTATAATTTACTTCTTCAGAGGGGCATTGAGTCTGAGGAGCAAGGGAGAAAATTAGTAGAAAGAAGTGAGAAATGACTATGTCAAAAAGTGGGTAGTTAAGTGAGTGGCAGCCTCCAAAGAACTGTCGATCAGATAATATGATAGAGGCCATTCAGGAGAGCAGGAAGTGGGGATGGCGTCTCGTACTTTTTCCAGGCATTAAGTGCTCTTCAGTGCGGTCTCACAAAAACTGATGGAGTGAAATCCCATCCCCAAGAAAATTATTTGTAATAAAACGCTTCTGAAGTGTTCATTGGTTGAAGTGATGTCCCACAAGGTTGATGCTGCATCTACAAATCTTGAATGCTAGTTTGTTTCTAGAACCAAGACAATATATTTCTTCAAAAAATTTCCTTATAAGGAAAAACATGATCCATGTTTCAATAGCTTATCTCAGTTGTTGAAATTTTGCTAAAACTAATCGAAGAAAATATTGTTCTGCAGAAAAAAAATTCTTTCAAGGTAAAACTTAATTTAATTTGAATAAGTGATCTCAGTTTATTACCATGCCAAAACCATCAATCTGAGACATAAATATTAGGTCAAGGCGTTGTCATTACATTCTACTAAAATTTTGCATGGTTCTCCCAGTGCAAAAACTTAGCTGAGACAGACATTTGGAAGGAAATTCATATTATAACCTACTTCTTCAGAATTCAAAAGACTTAATCGAATTTGATATAAGGTAGAAAGAAGAGAAGAAATTTAATGAGCTCTCCCTTATAATATTGAGGTTTTCCATCGAAAGGATCCTTTTCTTATGAAACTTTTCAAATTTACCGTATAATTTCATAACAGGCTAGCGTGCTGGCCTGGAAAACGACTATAATTATTCGTGATTGGGAATAAGGGAGCTAATATATTATAGTACTGGTGGAGCCCAAATTAGAGCCATTCGATAACAGTTGTTACGAACTAATACTTACAAACTTTGTCCTTGCCCAAAGAGAAGTTTTCTCATTAAGTAAATTACAACAATTCCCAATCTGCAGGGAAATGCTCACCACAAAAACTGCGGTCGAGTGCGTGATTAGCATGTTCTTATCAGCACGATAAACTTTGATCCTGTTTCTTATCTTAGTAGGTGGATGAGCATAGGATTATTAAATTTCATGTATTGATCAACTTCATTTTTGAACCAGACTTCAAATCACAATACAGGTGAAACATATTATTATGTTTCAAGTTTTTACAAGATTTTAATCCAGGAAGTATTGTACTTTTTTTTGCGGATGAAGCCCACATAGGTCTAAGACCTGTGCGTGGGTAATGAGTTGGATGATTGTGATTGATGAGTTGGACCTACAGTTTTAATTTACATTATACTTGATGACATTAGAATTCCTGGCCTTTAATAACCTAGTACTAACAATTTAATGTCAGTAGACTAATGTAACTTTTATGTTAGTTTCACACATACTGCTGTCGTTTACCCGGCCGTAGGAACACATGGAGCACTTCACACTTACCCGATTTTTGAAATCATATAATACTAAGGTAATATTGGAAGAATAGGTTCAACGGTCACAGATAATAATTCAAAATAGTGGGGGTAACGAAGGCGTGACGTGACACTACAGGGAAATTTTGAAAATTTCATGAAGAATCAATCAGATTTTCTTTCCTAATTATTGGAAAAACGTATTTAACTACATTTTCTTCTGGAAGCAGGCTCGAAATATTGATTAAATGCAAATAGACCATGATTAATGCAATATTTATCAATTATTACATTACTTATTCACTTAGAACTAAGAACCTACAGCAGGCAGCATGATGTACAATGCTATGTAATCGACTTCAATTTTGTCTTACACAGGAATTTCCACTTGACTTGGAGACTAGAGAGCACCACTAAGTTCATATTAAAATTATATTTCGTTTATTAGGCCAACACTAATTTAGAAAAAATTGACCTTTTACAAGTAGTATGGGCTTTTTTACAGACTTGTGGAATAGTAACTTTTTCATTAGGCCTAATAATATAGCTATTTATTTGATTTAATATTTATTAGATTGCATTTATTTCACTTGAGAAAGAGTTCTCACAATATTTTACTTGATAATTTGTTGAAAATTTACGATTAAACGATTAAACCCATTTGCAGCATGTTCCCCAACCAAATCCATTGCAGATCTGGCATTGAATTTGAAGTTATGGCGATTCACTGTTGAAAAATGCATTTGCATTAGTCCTCTGGATACCGACTTCGATGTGCATTCATTGTAAAATAATGTGGCTAGCTGCACATTTTAATTGCCGGTACTGAAAAACCTACTTTGCACAAAAAATCTGCAGAAATAGTTACAAAACTGCGAAATATGAGGACTTGTTGCAATGACGCAAATGGAAAAACAGATAAAAGTTGACGTTGACACCAGTTCTAAGAGCTAACAATATAAAGTTGTTTAATTGAAGCCTCACTTTTAACGAGGATTCAGATAATAAACTATCAGTATGTAACATCCATACTATCTGTACGTTCGCTTGGATAGAATGTAACCATTATTTTGTTAACAGGTCCAATTAATATAAATAAAGGTTTAAATACCTGCGTTTTGGTATCCAATAATTTTTGTATTACTACCGGTTTCAACCCTCCCATCCTCGTCCAGGTTGTGGACGTTATTATGTCATTGCCAATTCGGCGATTCGTCGTAATATAAAACGTCGGAAAATAAAAAACACACATATCGCGAAACGAATACAAGAATGACGGGACGGACAACACGCTCGTGCTGACTGACAAGTCCGGATAATTAATACAAGAATAAAAACTGTATAAGGGAATGTGAAAACAGCAATTTTGTTTATTCCCTTCAAATCAAATCAAATCATTTATTGCCAAAAAACATTAGAAATGTTACAACAACGTCAAGATATTATGTCCTAAATATATAATGAAAACTACAATAACCATGTCATAAATAGCCTATATGACCAATACCAAAAAATATTAATACAAAAACATATAACACACGAATTAAAATTCAATTTCAAAAAACTCTTCTATCGCATACAGACATTTTTTGATTAACAAGTCTTTTAAATATGTTTTGTAGGATTTGATATCCATTACTCTTACTGATTCAGGTAGGCAATTGAATAATTTTATGGCCATTTGCTGCCAGCTCTTTTGAGAAACTTTATAGCGGCAGTGTCTGACTCTCACTTTGCATTTGTTTCGTGTGTTATGACTATGGAAGTCAGAGTTAATTTCAAAATCTTGAATGTTTCTCCTAATGTACAGCAAGCATTCAAATACATATAAAGATGGCAATGTTAAGACACCCCTTTCTATAAATAAATTCCTACATGGTGTGCGAGGGGGCTTTCTACATAAAATTCTTAATGATTTTTTCTGTAACCTAAAAAGAATGATTGCAGTAGAGCAATTTCCCCATAAGCGGATACCATACACAAGATGACTTTGTATGTAAGAAAAATACACATTCATTAGTACAGGCAAACCCACCATTCTATCAAGTCTTCGCAGAAGGAATATACCTTTATTTACTTTTTTGGCAATGTAACTGGTATGGCACTTCCAATTTAAATTTGTGTCAATATTCACTCCAAGGAATTTCATTGACTCTTTATCTACTAACTTAGTGTCACAACTGAATATCATATGTTTTGTTTTCTTAATGTTTAGACTGAGGTTATTGGCTGCACACCAATCTTCTATAGTTGAATTATTTTCACAGATGATTGAATGTATATCTTCCTTAACGCTGCTACTTACTTTAAGACCTAAATCGTCTGCATATAAATAAGGACTACCGCCTCTTTCCCATGCTTTGATTATATTTGGCAGATCATTTATGTATATAATGAACAAAAGAGGACCAAGAATTGAACCTTGCGGTACACCAAACCTGATTATTCCACCCCTTGAATACTTTCCATTCTCGAAAACGAATTGTTCCCTCCCCGAAAGATAGGAAAAAATAAAATTAACAGCCGAATGATCCAAACCATAATAAGACAGTTTCTGACCCAATTTAATATGCTCAATAGTTTCGAAAGCCTTGGTCATGTCGTAACTAGTAAAATTTACATATTTTTTGTTCTCAAGATCATCCATTACTTCTTGTATAAGCCTTGAGACATTGTCACATGTACAACGATTCTTCCTGAAACCATATTGTTCACTTGAGAACAAATTATTCTGTTCAAAATAGGCTGTCAACTGCAATGAAATAAGCTTTTCGAAGATTTTAGATATTATATTTATTATACAAATCGGTCTGTAATTCTCTATATCTGCCTTATCACCATTCTTGTATACAGGCAACACCTTGACCCTCTTCAATTCATCTGGAAAAATCTCCAAGTCCAAGCACTTATTGAATAAGTCAGTCAAAACTTCTGATATGTATGGAGCCGCTAATTTAATAATTGAAGAATTCAATCCATGTATATCTAAACAATTACTATTGCTTAGTTTATTAATTGTGTCAAAAACGTCTTCTACCCTAAAATGTACAAACTTGAAAATAGAATCTGGTTTTTTAATTTTCTTAAAGTAATAATTATGGTCAAATTTACTCTGGGGAATATTTTTGCTAAGCAATTCAACTTTTTTTAGAAAAAACACATTGATATCATCTATGGACATTTTGCACATATTTCCCAGTGCTTTACTGATTTAGTAGCATGCTTATTTATAACTTCCCATGCTGCTTTTGTCTTATTCCGGCTATTCTGTATATACTTATTATTATAATCAAGCTTGGCTTTTCTTATTGCAGACCTGTATTCACTTCTCATCCTATAATATTCCAATCTAAAGACATCACTAGTGGAATTTCTATGCAGACAATACATTTGCTCACACCTCATTTTCAAAGTTGATAATTCCGAATTGTACCAGCCATTTTTCGACCTAGTTGAAGATGAACTCCTCTTTTTAATTAATGGAAAAGTCAGGTTTACCGCCCACATGAGAAGCTTTTGGAATTCTTTTATTTGTAAAGCAAGATCTTTCAGTGCATATACGCTTATCCAGTTTATTTCTTGTAAGCGTTTCTTGAAAGTGAGTATACTGTCATCGCTTATTACTCTAGTAACAATTATATTCTTATTCTTGTTGTTATTTATTGTATTTTCCAGTTTTATTGACAACCCAATAGCGAAATGATCTGAGAAAATTGTGTTTATTATTTTACTTTCCCATCTACTAAAATGAATGTAGTAGCAATATTATCAATGCACGAGCCACCAGTTGCACTAGGTCTTGTTGTCTTATTTGTTGTGATTTGCATATTAAAGCTAATTAGTAAATTGAGAAGATCATCTCTTTGACTAGATTCTAGATTAAAATTAACATTGAAATCAGCACACAAAATAACATTAAATTTTTTAAAAGTAAACAGATAGCATAACATGTCATTAAGTATGACTAGAAAATTATTAAAGATTGTACTATCTATGTTAAAGGGTCTATATAATGACATGTAGATGATATTTAATTCAGGTACTTTGATTGCACAGCCCTCACACACCATTTCCACTGACATATTTCTAATTTTATGGATCTCATTAAACTCTAACTTATTTTTAATGAAAATAGCAGCCCCACCATGAATTCTATTGGATCTGCAAAAATATGATCCCAATTTAAAATTTTCAAAGCCAACATTGACAATTTCATCAGCACTCATCCAGTGCTCACTTAGTGCTAACATATCAGATTTATTTTCATGAGAAATTACTTCTAGGTAATTGATTTTATTCATTAAACCTTGACAGTTCCATGACATCACGTTCACTTCAGAACTCTGACAACCCCCTACAATTTGAGTTCTTATATAACTATTATTTCCTGTTACTTTCGTATTGCATCTTGAAGTCCTGGAAGGTGGCGATAGGTCAGTAGTTAATCCGTTCAGTCTAAAAAAATGCTATTGTTTTCGCTCTGTTGTCCTAAAGGGATTGGCTGGTTAGGTGACTCCGTAGCTTCCGTGATTCTCGAAGCGGTGTTCAGTATGGTATCAGCAATATATTTTTTCCCCAGATAGTTTAAGTGAAGCCCGTGTGATGTGTGAAATCTTGGCCCTAAAGAACTTAAGTCTGAGAAGCACACATTGGAGAAGTGTTTGCTTATTTTTTCCAAGCATTCATTAGTTCTTTTAATCTCCTTATTCACACATGACCAACTCGGTAGATCATATCTATGTGGAACAGAGAAGATCAATACATTGGTGTGGCGCATATTTGTGAGTTTCCGCTTACACGATTGAATCAGCCGATTAGATTCGTTACATGCCACATCATTTGTTCCGGCGATAAAAACAGCGAGGTCTCCATTACCCATATCAGAGCATATACTTTCACACTCTTCTGTGATCCTTTCAAATTTCGCCCCTGGCTTCATCATATTAAACACTTCATAATTACTATTCCTCTTTGACATGATTCTATTTGTAACCTGTCTTCCCTGACTGTCAGAGAAACACCTTACTTTAACTTGTTTAAACTTGTTACCGGCCTTATTTGCTTCTAACAGTTTTTGATCATTGATTCTAATGCTTGATTTAATTCGTTTCCGTGGATTCGTTTCCAAACCAATTTCTTCAATTTCTTTGACACTAGCTTCATCACTATTGTCTCGTACATCCATTTCACGTTTCAATTTCTTTAATTTTATATCCTGATCATGCAATTGTCTAGTGTACTGCTGAATTTCATCTTCCAAAGTCTTTATTTTACTCTCCATTTTTCCAATTAACTCCATTTCTAATTTGCTAAATGGTATTGTTGAGTCATTGTATTCATCTGATTTTGGTTTTAATACGTTACACACATTATTAAGTAGCCTCCATCTATACCAAGAAACATCAAAATGAGAATTCACAGAGAGAGCCTCTTTCAGACATTTTGTCCGATTTAATTTACGAAATTTGAAAACTTCCTCTATAAAATACAATGCGAACACTCCACAGTCAAAATTGTTATTCTGCTGAATACAGGACAGGTTGACCAATTTATCTGTCTTAACTAAAGGACTAACTCTTTTCAACAAAGCCGTAGAAAACTTTTCATTATGCCTACCCATTGAATCTAGGCTGTAGAAAATATTTTGGGCATTGTCATAGAGTAAAATGCTCCAATGAGAGCCAGACCACCCGTTATTAGTTCCTGTCTGTAGACTATCGTTTATAACAAAAACAATTACATTATTTTGTCCAATTATTCTACTTAGAAACGATAAATCCGCTCCTTCGTCATTGATAATCATCGTCGTCACTGCTGGTAAAACTATATGATTGCCCGGAAAAGAGTCAGTTAGAAAATTACAAAACGAATCTATATCATCATCTGTGAGAAGCTCAGATCTCAGGAAACCCTTCAATCGATCCATGAGGGTATTGACCTGCGGAGATGAGTCGGTATTTTCCACACCATTTTGAACTTGTGAGTCGCACGACGGTATTTCCATCAGACGTATGTCCAGCTCCATAGATCGATTAATGGCGGCGTTCCATTGCTCTTCGAGGACTTCAATACGCTCCTTCAATCGCTCGTTTTCCCGTTCTAAATTGCATTGAGATGCAGCAGTAGTAACATCATCCTGCACGCCTGATACAGAAGCAGAAAGTAACACTTGACTATCACCCTCTGTCAATGAGTCATGCAAATGCGACCCGGAAACATCCCGAACAATAGACAAATCAGAGCTCGTTTTGAGAGAGAGTGGACAGTTCTTAGCTAAACATCGCCAGACATCACCTTTGCTCGTGGACGATGCTTTCCTAAATTTAAAACCTTTATAAATTATAGCTGGGTTACCTTTGGACGTTGTACATTGTTTTATTGTTGAGTTCATGTTTAATTGTAGGCACTGCGATCACAGTAAATAATTATTATTATAATGTGACAGTCCACTTTGGGCACGAAAACTTTGAAAGCCGTAAATTCAAAATAGTCCCGCTGGTGCTTTATATAGAGCGAACTGTGTGTTGATTGGCTCACTAATAAATCGTTGCTAGGATACGAGAAGCCCGTCGTCCACTACAAGCTACAAGCATCTCCTGATCAGCTGTTCGTGTTCACCCTTCAATTTAGTAGTATCAAAGTACAGAAGAGAAAGCGTCAAGTGTCTTATCTTATCGCAAGGCAGTTGAATTGTAGTAGCTGACTGCTGCAGTAGATAACACGAAATTCTCTAATTTTCAATGTTCTTGTCGTAAACCAATGCCAAAATCACTTTCAGACATCAAAATCTAACCTCAAATACACGAGAGCAGTCTTCCAAAACACTCCAGAAACAAAATAGTAAACTCAGGTGAATCACTACTTACACTCAAAGATAACCACTATTTATTATTGTCTAAAAAATATTAAATTTATGACTTTGGATCGTTAAATATTTTTAAAATTCAAGTTGAATAGAGAGCAACTCACTGTCAAAATTCACCCGGCAGTCCAGTCCTGCCAACCTTTCCTTGAATATGAAGATAATGAATCAAATTCAATGCGTGCTACATGAAAATAAGAAAAATGTATTCTCATCATATTCAATTCCTAGAATATTGTATTTCGTTTCCCAGAATTGATTACTGCAGAGAAAGAATTGTGCATAATTATTATCTAGTCAAACATGCAAAAGTGAGAAAAATTCCAAAATAGCTGAAAATCTGGAAATATAATACTAAAATTCCTCAAAAACCCTAGTTGTAATTGGGAAGTGATAGCCGTGAGCCGTTGCTTTATCTCATCTAGATAATAATCATTAGTCATTAGACATTAGATAATAATCAATGCTCTCCTGGGCCCTCTTTGTAAGGGTGACCGATTGGAATGGCCAACAAAAAAGACTGTTCTCAGCTGTAAAATCACTTTCCGGTGGTTCAGAATCCATCTAAAACTGTGGGCCCAACATTTGCAAGTATTTTATACTAATAACAGCTCTGTGCCTTGAATGAGTATCGTTAGCATTTTTCGAAATTTATGTGAATTTTCAGGATAATTGATCGTTTTGAATTTTGCTTAATCAAAACGGCTGTCAAAATTATAGTAAAATTGATCTCAAACATCATGTTCTTTAAACCCCGTAATAATAATTTCTCTCA
The DNA here is from genome assembly GCA_948455865.1 of Conomelus anceps. NCBI lineage: Eukaryota > Metazoa > Arthropoda > Insecta > Hemiptera > Delphacidae > Conomelus > Conomelus anceps. The sequence goes on from OX418220.1 coordinate 56,278,072, forward strand.
TTCTTCATCTAGGCTACATTCTCATGACAGAGCTGAACAAAAAAAAATCTTTATTAACCTTTTAAAATTTTGTCAATTATTACGAAGAGCACTTACTCAGGAGCTATGTGGTACAGAGTATAGTAATTAGTGCCAAAATTGAAGAGATCGTATTATCTAGAAAAAATTTTCCTATAATTTTTTCACTCAGCACTTATTTTCGTCCAAAATTTTGTAAAATTGAATAATGATGTTGATTTTTGAAAATTTGCATCAAATAGTCATGCATCAACTACAGTGTGGGTCCTGACAGTTCAGATGAAATGGGTTTCAAATTTTAGACAGCTTCATTATCCCCAGAAGGATTTTGAATTACAAATTCAGGCTTTGCTATTAGTAAGATTCAGCTTTTAATTGTACAAAATTCAAACATCAATTTACCTGAAAACTTAAGCCCAACACACACGGACGGCAATTCGAATTGCCGTCCGTGTGTGTTGGCTGAAGTGCAGTCGGTAACGACGGCAACTCAGCGGCAGTTCAACTGCAACCGAGGGCAATCAGCGGCAGTTAAACTGCAACCGACGGCAATTTTGCAGTCTAATTGCCGTCCGTGTGTGTTGGGCTTTACCAAAACTTGAAAATTCTAACTTGAGACTAATTTACTCAAGGAAAAAAGCTGTTATTGGTATAAAATTCTTGAAAATCTTGTTTTCTTGAAAAAAGGAAAGTATCTCTTCATGTTCGTAGCTTAGTGTGGTCCCAAATCTGAAGAAAACGCTGTAGCGACTTGCTGGGGAGAGGCAAAGAAGAAGATAATTTCACCGTTTTTCCAAGATGGCGCAAGGCGGCCGTAGCACTGCAAGTATTTTTGGGGACTTTTAGTACATTATTTCCCGACAAATTTACATATATCCCGATTTTCAGCCAAATTTGGAATTTTCGCCTTTCTTACCCGAAATTTACGTTAATTTGACTGGATTAATACTAGTTTGTTAAATTCTGTTCCGCCTTATTATTGTGAGACGTGCTTATAATAGAATTTGAAAAGATAATTTAGAATTTGGTGGAGCACTCTCTTAATAAAAGACAAACAAAAAAATATACCATAACCAACCATACCAGATGAACACGAAGGCGCAAAAGTACCCACGCGTCCCAGCAGAGTACGCCACCGGTCAAGAAAAACGTAATACCATCTGTGATTAGCTAAAACAGGGAATAGTAGAAAGGTTTCCACCAATCCCAGCGAGTCTTACCAAACCGTCAAGGCAGAGCATTTTTATAATAATTCCTCCAATCAGAGCTCGGCGCTCTCCAGAGGTAAGTTTCACATGGTTTTCAAAAAAAAAAACTAGACTAGCGACATCCAGCCGAGACTGATGCAATCGCACATATTAACAACGAACAAGGAAAAAGATAAAACCTAGCTGGCGACATGACGTCGCATATAATTCTCTCAGGCATGAACGGTGACAATAGTCCTACACATTGAACCATGACAAAGCAAGTTCATAAGTTCAATCATAGTCCAAGGCTGAGAATATAATAATCAAGTCGTCATCAGATTGACAATCGACTAGGACAATGAGAAAAAAAAATTAAATCAGCACAACTCACCCCCCCCTTTAACTGAGAAAAACTCCCAGGGGAAAAGACAAAAGGTCAACTTTCAATTCTAAGTTAAAAAAAAATTATGGAGAAAAAAAAAAAACAGAGACCAAAATGTCAAATGTAGCAAACAAACTAATGTCCAAAAGGATCCAAAGTAACAGAGCAATCAATGGTGTAGGTAAGGAAAACTCAGGAAAGATTTTTGCTAAAGATCGTTCACATAGCAGAGTGGCGCAGGAATTGAGACGTGCTTATAATAGAATTTGAAAAGATAATTTAGAATTTGGTGGAGCACTCTCTTAATAAAAGACAAACAAAAAAATATACCATAACCAACTTTTCTGGTTACAATATTTAAAAGTTTTGCCAAATAATTTAGTAATTACTGTACTAATGACTGTTCCTTAATACTAACGGCGGGGGAGTAGTAGTCAAGAAAACTACAGTTCTTGCCTTACTTGAATTCATTATTACATCTTTCAAAAAATTGACACTTTACAAAAATATATATATGTTTCAAAAGGTTACATCTTTATATAGATTAGCCTACTTCTTATGATTCCTGGCCAGGATATCCCCTCTTAAAGTAAAATAAAATTTAAATACTCATTACAAAAAATTTAGAGTCCCTACTACAAAAATCCTTAATGAAGGTTAATTAAATGAGTCCATTTTCGGTTAACAGGCTAACTTGCCATTGCAAACAGTACAAATTCAGGATTGACTTTCGCGCACTATCCTCACAGGGTCATAAGATGAAAAGTTCTTTTTGTTACCTGGTTAGCAGAGATTCAATGAATACTTGCGCTTGTCCCTGGATAATCACAGGGTGACCGCAGCCTTAGTTTGCCGGACATAAACCCGCATTATGCGCGACGGCCAGGATCGCCACTGTGAGAAACGACAGGAAACGTTCCAGTCATAAAGGCACCCTTCTTAGCAGTTATAGGCTGCCTCAACTACCCATGGCTCGTAAATATCATTTCAGGAACATGAATACTCCGGAACAAGAACCGCACTGAAAGATTCAAAGTAGCTAATAATATATGGCCTAATTAAGTATAGAACATGGTTAAATAGTTAGTTACAAAAGTAAATAATATTTACGGTTCTCAAAAAGTTGGCAACATAGATAATCACACTAATTCCCTAACTTTAGTTTCGGATTCATTTTTAAACAGTTACAAAAATATATTTCAATGAACTGACTAAATGAATTCATGTATTATCTTTCCTACTATTTCAGAAAAACTTCAAATTATTTCTTGAGTAGATCGCTACTCCTAGCTTTAGTATCAGAATAATAACATGATCCTTCCAAGATCTTCAACAATTTGTTAATTTTCAATCTATCAATTTATTAGCTTGAGTAACGCAATACATAACCTCTTTCCAATATTCTATTAATTCACAGGCATCACGCCGAATGAAATTGTTACATAATTAAGCTTATTCATGAATTACACAAAGGAAAATTACCTATTATCAACTTCAAGAATATATACGCATTAGAATAAGATATCATACCTGGGCGGATGGAAGAATTTCAGTTACATCAAGTATAGAATTAACGAATTCAAGTTAGGCGAAGCACACATCTATTATAAGAAACTTTCACATATTTAAAGTAAGGCAAAAAGGTAGAAAAGTAAGGAAGAGTTAATTTCTTATGGATCCTAACTCTTCATATTTTTAAATTAAAACGGCTTCCTTTAGCCACAAAGCAAATACAACACCGAGTACGCCATATTCAATCTTCAACTCATAGAGTAAGGAGAACGAATGAATCTTTGGTCATCTCCAGATGAACACGAAGGCGCAAAAGTACCCACGCGTCCCAGCAGAGTACGCCACCGGTCAAGAAAAACGTAATACCATCTGTGATTAGCTAAAACAGGGAATAGTAGAAAGGTTTCCACCAATCCCAGCGAGTCTTACCAAACCGTCAAGGCAGAGCATTTTTATAATAATTCCTCCAATCAGAGCTCGGCGCTCTCCAGAGGTAAGTTTCACATGGTTTTCAAAAAAAAAACTAGACTAGCGACATCCAGCCGAGACTGATGCAATCGCACATATTAACAACGAACAAGGAAAAAGATAAAACCTAGCTGGCGACATGACGTCGCATATAATTCTCTCAGGCATGAACGGTGACAATAGTCCTACACATTGAACCATGACAAAGCAAGTTCATAAGTTCAATCATAGTCCAAGGCTGAGAATATAATAATCAAGTCGTCATCAGATTGACAATCGACTAGGACAATGAGAAAAAAAAATTAAATCAGCACAATTGCAAGATTACATTCAATCTTATCTCATCTCAGTTTATTGATTTTACAAAAATAATAACGACTTTTAACACTTAATTTTTTTCTTATGTCCATTTAGTGCACCTAGAAGAGCAATTTTCACGCTAAAATCCGTGGAAACCTAAGAATGCAGTACAGCGTTTTATGGCAATGCTATTTCGTATGGGAATGCTATTTGATATTGAATTCTGAACGCGCTGCCACAGAAAAGGAGTACAAGAGTAAAAGAAGTACAGGATTAAAAGGAGTAAAAGGAGTACAGGAGTAAAAGGAGTAAAAGGAGTACAGGAGTAAAAGGAGTACAGGAGTAAAATTAGTATCCTCATCTAAGGGGCTGCTTTCATTTATGCATGTTTTATCACTCTATCAAAATAACGTCATCTTGTTTGAAAACGTAAACGCTATACTAGGCTTGCTCGGCTTACTCAGCATAGGCCTAATCTTGGCACCCATGATTGTGACACTATAATCAAGGTTTGCACGAACTGGAGTAGTCAAAATTCAAAATGATATTTTCTTTGGACAATTGGACAGATTTAGTGCTTCGTTTTTAAGTGAACATCTAAATTAATAGTCACATTTTGAAAAGAATCAGGAATTTCCTAGTGAAATTCCTTGTTGAACTTGTCATAACCTAAAATTTGGATTTTTCAATTGAAAATATGCAAAGAAAGCAGTAGTGGGCTGTGCCTGTTGTATGTTACTCGATTGTGTTTTGTAATAAATAGATGCATGAATAAAAAAATTGAAACAATCAAACCTTTACTTTGCACGTTCTAGAGAGAACTGATTTTGATTGATTGCTTTTCATATCTTAGCTACAACATTGATTTGGTATTCATATGGAAAAATGTTATAGGATGAAGCTGGTGCCAGAATCGTGACCAATCATATAGGAGTAGCTGATGAATATAGATGAGGCTGGTCCTGGTATAATCATTGTCTGTGGTCTCAAAAATATTCATTGTATGGAACTGCTATCTAGATGCTCTAATATCAAATTTATTTTAGATACTCTTTTCTATCAGAAATTTATTCGGGGAAATTTCTTATTAATCTTACTTGTTTACCATGGTTCGCATTCAGCCTTTCTCACACTCAGATTCTCTCTATTTCTTTTATTTCTCCTCCATCTCTAGCTTCTCTTCCGTTTAGTGACTTCGAAATTACCAGTCAAGGAGATTGGACGAATGTTATTGATCTCGTAATATCTCCCTTGGGAAACTATCCAATCAGAAAAATGCTTCTGACTCATCCAAACCCTGACAGCTCACAACTAATATTAATGTTGCTTCTATTTGAGAGTTCAAATATAATAATGCAGTGTTCAAAAATGAGAGAGAACTTAACGATATTCAACAATGAATGATAAAAATGGCTTAGGTCTTCAAAACTTATTGAAAGTAATCTATTTCCAAACAACAAGAGCGATAATTTTTTTTAGATTAATCTCGGAGACTCCAGTTAAGGAGTATAAGTCAAGTCAGATTAACAATATTATGCACTAGTTACCATAATTACTAAATCAATTAGTTTGAGGTGAGGCTTAATTTTGATATGAAAGGAACTCTTGAGCTAGAGTACATCAGAAATCAGAGCTAGAGTACATTAGTTGGTCCAAGATCTTTTTAAGTTAGCCATATCGCATTTTTTGAAACAAGAGATCACATGAAAGACACATAAAAAGAAACTATACTATCAAGAAGATTATCGAGGGAAGCATCTTATGTAAAACGTAACATGAATGATGAAATACCTAACATGCATGCTTTTAATTAGAAATAATAAACCAGTTTATCGACCGTTAATCATACTGTATATAGTGGGTGTAATCTTGTTTGTACTGTAATTGCCTTGGGTCCATTTTTGACCGATTCCCAAGATTACACTCACTATATTATAAATACTGAGAAAAGTAAATTCGAAATACTGGGTAGTATCAATAACCTACAATTCATAATTGATTGGAAAAACGGACTTGATTGATAAAGACAATAATTTTCGGTGCAATTATTAAGTTATTATTAACACTCGTAACCCCATCCATATTAAATCTCTATTTATAGTCTTCAATCCGGTTGAAAATGATGAGCATTGTACAGATTTTTTCAATATACGAGTTTATACAATACGACTGAAGAGAATTGAGGATCGATTCCAAAGCCTGCCTGTATAATCACTAAATCATGACTGGGAACTAATGGTCACATTGATAATAGACTAATCTGCAGGAGTAGCTGAGCTGGAGATAATATCAATTGCAATTTACAACCGAACATTAACCAAACTATGGTAATCTCCTGATAAGCATAAATTCAATGTTTAAACACTCTCTTGACAGATATCTGTTTCAATTAATTGACTCAAATGGCTTTTATGTTTTACTGTATCAAACGAATCGGAATCTTCCAACATCTATCCTATTAATACCAATGTTACAATGAGCTTAAATTGAACTTTCAAATTTTAATCTCATTGGCAGGCTTACAACTTAGGCCTGTTTGTTAGTAACAGTGGCGCGCTCAGGATTTTGGTTTGGGGGACATGACGTAGCGGTTGGTGGGGGGGGGGGGGGGTGAGTGGTCTGTACTTGCAGGGATTAGTAAAGGGGGTCCAAAAAGGGATTGTTGCCCAGATCAATTGTGGAGTGGTGGGGTAAAGTTGAGGCGAAATGAGAGGGGGCTTGAGGGCCGTTACACACACATCGATATCGGCCGAAAAATTTCAGCCGTTCGGTTGATCTCGAACGGAATGGACAAAAGTGAACAAATTTTTAACTCCAAACGATTTTATGGGGATAGATAAAGATAAGATAAAAATAAAATTACTTTATTTATGCAAATTATCATACGGTCAAATTCGATGTGTTTGAAAATGCCCACAAGTTTTGTATACCTCTACCCATTGCCTATCGAACGGCGGCCGTCCTGGTCGAGACATTGGACGGCTGCTTCACGGCAACGGACGGTTGCCATTACCGTTCTCCATGATATCGATGGGTGTGAAGAGCCTCATTGATTTCTTCACGCCGCTGTTGGAATGTGGACCGTTTGAGATTTTATCGAACGGATGAAATCGATGTGTGTGAAACAGGCCTTATATTTTGGAAGAATTTGACTTGTCAAATGCTACCAAGCATTGCTTGGTGCTTATTTGATGTAAATAAATTACATGAGCAGCATTGCTAAATTATTTCTATAACATAATTTTCGCTTGCTACAGAGGGACGATGTCAAACTTGCACGCCGTCAAGCTTGGCTGACGACAAGCTGGGCTAACGTCAAAGTTGCACGCCGTCACCATGGGTTGAATTCCTAAGTGTGCAGGTTGGCGGTGCATGCAACGACAAACTGGCACTCTTTTGATTTTGTGCCAAAGCTGCACGCCGTCACGATGGACTACTTTTAGGCCCTTTGCACACGAGTCGACTCATTTGGAATTTGGGTGGTATCCTTTAGGACGACCTAACAGTTTGATCGACCTACTGCTAGCGCAGCCTGTGGCCTATAACCAAACCTAACCTAACCTGGCTAGATGTGACTGAACCACCTTTGTTTACTAGGTCGGTCAAAACGCCATGCTAACCATAAGTATATGACAAATGTCATCAATAACAACCCCCCCAGGGGAACCTGGGAAGTTATTATTGATAAATTATAGGCTGCAGTTATCAATACAAATAATACACTTGAAAAATGTCAATACAATATAATATCAAATAATTTATCGATTTGATAGTGTAAGATTATATGAGTGAGTATCTGACTGTATCGAGGTATTTCCAATAATCGATGGCAGAAAACCATTCTTAAGAGTGCCAGGTTGTCGTGTGCATGCAACGACAAACTGGCACTAATCCAATTTTGTCACCCGGCGCCAAAGCTGCACGCTGTCACAGTGGGCTGCATTCCAAATTGCGCCAGGTTGGCGGTGCATGCAACGTCACCGTGGGCTGGAAAACCAGCCCAGCTTGACGGCGTGCAACTTTGACGGCGTGCAAGTTTGGCGGGGTCCCGCTACAGATACCGCAATGCTACTGATAGTCCTATTTAAAAAAGAAATATTTATTCAAGATCCTGTTTCTTAGTCCGATAGTATAATAATTGTTAGAAGTTTAACAATAAAATGATAGAAGCATGCACATGCTTTTATGCCATGGTATAGGCAACTACTTTTATTTATGGTTCAATAATTGATCAAATTGCATTGAAAGGTTCTAATAGTTCATAATGGATTATAATGGTTATAATGGAAAGGTTATATTGGATTTTAAGTTTCATTTACCACATTTGGTGTATTAATTTATTGATTTCTTTTCTTCAAATTCAAGTCATTGAGTTTTTCTCATTTTCTATATAAGATGAAAGATCAGTTAAATATCTCTTAGCATTATTAAAACAATTGAGGAGAGCTGAATAATATTTTTTTCTTAGTGTTCCTATATGTCTTTCAAATAAATATTGAACAGTCTCATAATCTATAAGTTGTGCAGTTGACCTCAGTTTTCCTTAACAAAGTTGTGTGCCCTAGATGAGATCTTCAAGAGAAAAAAAACAAACTGCCACTTCTCTGTTCAAGTATCAGATTTGGTACAAGCTGACTAATGTGGTCTGCCATACTAAGCCTTGGAAAGGGTGATTTTCTCATAAGATAACGATGCATGAAACGGTAGGAGGGAAAAGAACAGCAATTACGGTATGAAACGATTTCTGGCAGAAAGTATAGATCTCTAGTGACAAAGAAAAAAGAGGAGAATAAGTGAGTGATGCGCTTGTGATAAGGGTCTTGACAGTGATAGTGGTAAAGGTTGTAAGAACCTTACTCCTTATATGTTCGCTGTCATGGAAGATCTGGAGATGACGTGCGGAAGCTTGAAGAAGATGGAGGTAGCCGTTCTTATGAGAGGATCTCCTGCAAGGAAGACTTGCATTTTCTTATGCTTGACATGATTCCCTTTTCTCTCATAATTCATAGTAGAATGGTCGAAAATTTCCCTGGATTTCCTCCCTTGTCCTATTTAATCTCTGAATCAAATATTAGACATAAAGTTTATTCATTTTGATAAAAAGGAATCTCAACAACTACTACGTACAATAATTGAATAAGTGAAATATTCTCCCTCCCCAAAATTATCAACCACCACTACAAAATCTATATTAGTGTCTTTAATGGGAGCGAGAACCTTACTTTTAGATTTATTCACACGAAATATTCTGATAACATCCCCCCCCCACCGAAAAAAATTATGGATTCGTCTCTGTTTTAAAGTAACATTCTATTATAACCAATATTTACTTAAAGGCAAAGAAATAAAATTAAAAAAAGAAATGAAATGCATTGTTTTTTGAAAAAATGCCACTGTTGTATTGAGTTTGCTGTAGTAATGTTGTCTAAGTTCCTATTATTAAGATTCTTAATATGACCTGAATTTTATATTCACTGTTTTATTTGTTCATTTTGATTTACAGTTCATATTATCCACTTTATCGCTATGGTAGAGATATTAATAAAAGGAATAAGAAGTAGCTTACTTTGAAAATTCTTAACTTCTTCTTTTTCTCTTCTTTTTCTTCTTCTTCATCTTCTTCTTCTTCTTTGCCTCTCTCCAGCATGCCGCTACAGTGGTGGGGGAGGCGCGATCCAGTCCTTCCATGCACGATGGTCCATCATCATTCTCTTCATCGCTGGTACAATATTTCCTCTTCACCATCCTATTTCTTCTATCATATCCTCATATGTATACCTTGGGCGTCCTACCGTTCTTCTTCCCTGCACTTTTACATTAGCATACTGCTTTGCTTTCCTATCGTTTTCCATCCGTTGTAGTGACCATACCATCCCAGCTGTCTCACCTCAATCCACTCACTCACATCTCTCATGCCAACCTCCCCCCTTATTCTTGTGTTTCGAATCCTGTCCCTTCTTGTTTTTCCGGCTGTTTTTCTGTAACATTACATCTCCACTGTTCTGATTTTGTTCTCATGGCAAGATTTCATTGGCCAACTCTCACTCCCATACAGCATAATGGGTTCAATTATTGCTCTGTAAACTTTATTTTTGATTTTCTTATCAATTTCCCTTTGACCAAGTATACAATCCTTAAAATTGCATAATAAGCAGCAGATCCCCTCCTCACCCTGCTCATCACTTCCATATCTATTTTACCATCCTCAGAAATCAATGCACCAAGGTATTATTTATACTTCTTAACCTGCTCCAGCACTTGTCTACCCACCAACACCTGCACATTCTTTCCCCCTCTTCTTAAGACCACCATTACTTCACTCTTTGTCACATTGAGAATCATTCCACTTCCTTGCAACTCCTCATACCATTCTGTCACAGATTGTTGTAGTTTTTCTGGAGAATAAGAGATTATGAGTATACCATTGGCTCTTGCATCAATTGGCCTCATATTCCAATATCCCACCACCGTGTTCTACATCCTCCTCTTACATACATTCTGTATCTCATCCATCACTAAGATGAAAAGGAGAGGACTGAGGCTATCTCCCTGCTTTACTCCCTTCTCAATTGCAAACTCTTCTGACATTCTTCCACCAATGTGCACTTTTGCTACCATTCCTTCATTCACACTTATGGCCTTGATTAGTTTTAGAGGTACCTACTCTCTTGTTACTCAACACAGTGGCGCACCCAGGGGGGGGGGCTTAGGGGGCTTAAGCCCCCCCCAAGAACCCGAGCTCCTTAAAAAATTGTTAATAATTTTCAAGAAAATTTACTATATAGAGAGTATGTGCTGCAGGCTGATTAGTGTTGGTACATGTCATTTATTCACACTTTTCAAGTAGAATAATGTTCATAACAAGTGGCTTGACATGGGGGGTTTTGGGGCTCAAGCCTTGCCCTCAGGTCCTGAAATCCTTATCAAAATGTTGATAATTTTCAAGCGAATTGACTGTGTAATATGGACTCTAGGCTGTACATTTAAAACTTGTTTAAATCGGATGACAATTAACAATATCGTTGTACTATTAACAGGAATACTATGAGTGACTACCATAGGTGGAAATAGAGTTTGTAGCCTTGCAGAATTAAATTTGACTAGGTGGCTGGGTAAAGATAATAAAAATAATTCGTTTCACTCATATCAATATGGCATTCATTTAACCAATAAGTACAGGACCTCTAGTCTCTAGAACCTCATAAACCTGTAATACATTTAACGGTAATAATGTAATTCCTTTCGGAAGGTGGAGCCGAGATAATTCTGAGACCTGTGCGTGGGCCCACAGTTTTTGGTGAGTTCCGAATCATCGGCAAGTGATTTTATAGCTAAGAACCCTTTTATTTGGTGGCAGCTTGCCTTATGTGACTGAACAGGTACGGTACCTGTTACGGCTCGCGGCTAACAATTTCCTAAAAACGGTTTACAGGTTTTTGCGAAAAAATTTCAATAAGATTGCAAAAGCTTATTCCTTCGAAAACGCTTCAATACAGAAATAAATATAGCAGAATAGTGAAGCTATCTTTTTCAATAAGAGATCAATAAATTAGTACTCATTCCGAAAACTCTAGGCTTCTAGAGCGCTTATTTAGGTGGAAAATTTAATACATTTGATGAGAAATGAACTGAAAACTCAAATGAAACATTAACTACCGTGATTATACTACCGTGAGTAATCCTGTGAAATACACAAAAAAGGCCAAAAGAAGGCATTTTTAATATTGAAATGTATGAACTTGGCTATTAATTGTGAATAAAGCACCCAGAACTTACAAAACCATAATTTAAATTTGATAAAAAGACAGAAGAATAGCAAGTAGAAAGCATATGTGCAAAATCAGTATGCTTTGATTCAATAAAACTCTATAAACTTTGGGACCGTTCTTGACTATTGAGTACATTCATATCTCATTTCAAAAAATGATTTGGCAAGTTTTGAAGGAGAAATTGAACAAAGTTTTTGGTTCATTGGCAATTGAATTGGTTAACCACTAGGCCGACAGTAAAATAACAACGTAAAGTCTCAGAATGGTGTAGACATAAAAATTTATAATAGTAGATGTAGCATGTTTCAGATAATTTTACATTGATTCAATTTAATTCACACCATCTATATGAAGACCTTGGTCATTTCTGAATGGATGCTGGAATAGCTGTAATCTATCGCCCTCTTTATTTCTGTAACAAAGCGTTCCGGACCTACATTGATTCTAAGTTTTTTACCCTCATGAGAAGTTGCTTAAGCAGTCTGGCAGAATGATTTTGAACTCCTGAAACACTGTACAAAAAATACTCATGATGGACACATTTTGTTTCCCCATAGCTACTCTAATACTAATACTCTTTAAAAAGTCAAGTAATGAATCCCCGCCCCCTCAATAAACTTTATCGGGCAACAATCTTGCAAAAAGTCGTCTGAAAATCCCAATTCACCCCCCCCCCCCTAACAAACTTTTCCCTGGTAGGACGGGTAAGCCCCCCCAAACCAAAAGTCTGGGTGCGCCCCTGACAACATATCCCATATAAATTTCCTTGTAATTGTGTCAAAGGCAGCCTTCAAGTCCTAAAAAGCCAGATCGCATCTTCACCCCCCACCTTACCAACTTTCAGTCTTTTTTATTGTTAATCAAACTCATGACCCAAAATATCGATATTCGATAATATTGATATCGGAAGCCGATCCCTCAGTCCGAGGTGCTATAGTTACCAAAGGCCTATGATTTTTAGCAAAGCAAAGTTTGACGTAATAGATTCACCTCTATCATCCTTTACTATGGAAATGGAAACCATAGAAAAAAAGTGTTGATTAATAGAATATGAATTGTAAATGAAGTTTCGCTGGTTCGCAGTTGCAGTAAACTGGAATCCAATCAATTTGCTGTGATATTTCATAGATTTCCTTTGGTTTAATAATAATATCAGGCTTTTTTCAGATGCTCTTTATTTTTCAATGTAGGATCTGACTACACGATTCATTGTGATTTTCTACGTGCTTGGACAAACTTTTATTGCTAAATTACACTATTATTCTACTCCTCTAGTAGTTTCATTGATGAAATACATTTCTGGGAGAGTTGATGCACGATAGCGGATCACCCATACATATGACCCTTGCAGGAAATATCCTTTACACTTTACATCTACCACATTGATACAGTATCATGC